>OY728164.1:1558579511-1559779511 GCA_963277665.1 Viscum album | reverse complement strand
AGTGCCCAGTTGGGGGAACATGGTTTGTTTAACCGTCTGACCCAAACAGTGCACATAAACCTATTTTAAATATTTAAATAAAAATAAATTAAAACATAACAGCTAAATATACCCCTCCCCTTACCCTTATGGACCGTGATTCACCCTCTCTTCCTTCCTCACTAGCACGCATGGCACCCTCCCACTCATCTCCTCCTTGGTTCACCGTTTTTTCTAGATTTCTTCACGGTTACTCTTTAAATGATAAAGGTAAGACTCATGGATACCTCTTCTAAATTTTTTTGGTTATTTTTCTTTAGTTCCATTTGCCTATATTATTCGTCCAAACCTTAGAGTTTTATTTGGACCAATCGTTGATGTTCCTATCAATTCTAGGGCGTGAAATGGATCTCTTGGGACTCCCTTATTCATATTCCAAAAACTTCCGCTGAAGGTAAAGTGGTTAAGATCATCTTAATCTGTCGTCATCTATTTGGGTAAGGTTTTACTTTTTCCTTCATCATTTCTCAATTTATAGTTTGGGATTTAGTATTTTATGAGTTCTTGGTAATTTTCTTTAAGTGTGTTGGGCCTTGCCGTGTGGTTTTGAGTCGCCAGAGTAAAAAATGACATACTATATATTCATAGAAAAGCATATAAATATTTAATTTTTATCTTTATATGTATATTCAACCATGGTAGTGAATATATATATGGGGCTAGGTGTTCTTACATATTATTTGAAAAATGAAAACTGGTGTAAGTGAAGATGGGTATATGCCCATAACTGTATATATAAGGATCCCCTTACTCATATTCATGGACATGTGAATATTTGAATATGGGTAGTTCTCGTCATGTATATGAAAATGTACATAATCTCAGAGTCTGGGAAGAGCAACTTCTATTAGTCACTATTAAATATGTAAAGTGACAAAGTGTTTTTCTTGGTCTTTTTGAGGTTGGATCTCATTACTTTTCCCCCTTTAAATTTTAGAATTTCTTACTTACTCACTTTCTCAATTTTCTTGAATTTTCTTAGTGATGAATGATATTTAGAATAAATTTCAAATATACTTAAGTTATTTTTTTGATAAATTAATGTCATGATTTTATAATAAAACCACTCTTTTGATGTGTGCTGTCTTCAAAAACTCACATTGATGATTTATGATTTTTAGCTTTCTTGACCATAGTTGCTTGGTAGTTCTTTATGCCTTGATATCTCTATTTTAATTTGACATGTTTTGATATATTAATTGGAATGTAAGAACATAGCCTCATTTTGTGTTGTTAAAATGGAGTTTCTATCTTTCTTAGAAATTCATTGTTGATCCAAGACACCTTTTTAGTGCTTGGACATTTCTAAATAAATTGAATATCTTCGCCCAGTTTTTTAAGGAAATCGCCTCCTTTGACTATGAAATTGTACCAAGAGATGATTTTTATATGATGAATTAAATGGTCTTGACACATATAGGATGGTTAAACCATTCATTTTTCTTATGATTCATAAATTTTCTTATTTCAATTTTAATGTTTTAAAAAGGGATTGAATATGATTAATGACATGCATAAGAGGTTTTTGCCTCATGAATTGAATTATATATATGTGACCATGACTTTTGATAATTTTTAATTTGAAATGAATAATAGATAATAAATTATTTATTATAATATAAATTACTATGCCTTGAATAGGATTTGGATCCAAGGGACTGTGAGAGCCCTTAGGTAGGAAGACTGTGTGAGCTTCCATATTGGGTTGCAAAGGACCGTGAGAGTAATCAGGTAGGAAGACCATGAGAGATTACTTGTTTATTACCAAGAGACTGTGAGATCTCTTGGAGTTGTGATAGGGGTTATACCATGAGCACTTCTCTTAGAGGTGGATGTCTCTAAGTTATGTCTTGGTCGAGCAATTACTTTGATTACCAAGAGACTATGAGCGTGTCCCCTGGTATTGGATATCTATGAGTTACTTCCTAGTCTAACCCAACTGTAAGAACCCATGTTTTTCCGAACTGCAGTTTTGAGCTGAAATTTGAAATTTTGATGTTGGATGCTCATGATGGGTAAAATGGTCATTTTACCCTACTAGCTGATATCAGATAATTTTTCTGACAACTCCGTTGGTTATGGAATAGGGTTTTTACCCTAGTATATGAGTTTGGAGGAAATCTGAGCTGTTCGAATTTTGGCGGAATATTTAATATTTAATATTATTAAATTAAATATTAAATTATTTGTGTAGGTTCATTTGGAAAGAACTTTTAAACGAAGCTTCAGATTGAGATTTTTTCTACGCCGTTGAGTCTGGAATGGGGAGTTTAGCCTAGGGAAGGCATAAACTCATGTCGGGCACTGGGGATGGCCCGTGCCCCTTTTTCTTCCTTTTCTTTTCTTCTTTTCTTTGCTTTTCTCTCTCTTCCTCCCTCCTCCTTATTTCACATGCACCATGTGTGGCTTCTCCTTGGTCATGTCCCATGGGAGAATTGGGAGATCAATAAAACGGGAGAGAATTAAGGCAAGAGTTGTACCGATTCGAAGCCCTCGACGCGCTGATTCCGCGAAGGGCAACCAAGAGCTGTGAAAGTAACCGAAGCTTCAGCGGTTTCCTCCCAATGGTAGAGCCATTTATGTTTTATCCATAAATCCCCTTTAAACAAGTTTTTTAAGTTTTCAAAGCCTTATATTTCTTGATTTTATGCCCATGGGGCTCGATCTGTTGTTCTGGGGACGAAAAAGGGCGAATAGGGCGTTTTTAGGGATTTTCCGTCTGAAAACCCAGTATACACGGTGTGTGTTCCAGGGGAACATGATGTGTGTTATTCCTATTCGAGGAAGATGAGTTTTTTTAAGTACAAGCCGTGTACTTTGAGTACATGCCGTGTAGTGGTGGCCGTGTGGAATAGAACACGGTTTTAGTGGTTTTTTTTAAAGTACACGCCATGTACTTTGAGTACACACCGTGTAGTGGTACATGGGCATGTGTTTGGGTGAAAAAGGACATGGTGTGACTTTTTGTGAATAGTACACGCTGTGTACAGTAAATTACATGCCGTGTACTATTACACAGGTAGTCCGAATGGACTCTGGCCATGTACTCTGGCCATGTACTTCTCCAGTTTAGTAATTTTGAGATATCTTATGCTCTAAAAGTCATAATTAGGCGCGTGAGTAGTCGATTCTGAGCATTTTTCCGCATAAAGCGTGATGGTGGAGTACTTTTGACATTTAGAGGTCATATAAATGGGGTTTGTGGGGTTTTATATAAATAGAGGGGATTCTTCCTCCTTTTATCGAGCCCAGTCATCGCCTGAGGGTGAGACTTGGAGAGGTTGTTAGGTTGGGTGTTCTGACCAACTTAGTCGAGACCTTTAATATGAGATGAGCTATGAGATATCTCCCGTAACCTTTTTTTAGGACTTTTCCCTTGTGAGACATTCCCTTCTGGTCTAAGAGGCCGTAAGACCATATGCTTCTAAGGGTTCCCTGAGGGATTCCTTGCTTGTGTGTTGAACTAGGGAGTCCTTGTGGGAACTCTCTATTGTTTTATTTGATAGGACCCCTATTATGGGTCGCCCCTTTTGTTATTCATTTGAGGATATTATTTAGGATTCCTATTTACTAAGGATCCTGTGTAGGATTCCTTCTCTCTGGTTATCTGGAGGTTCTCGAGTAGGATGACTCCTTGGTGTTTGACTTGTGGGACCCGGTGGGTGCCCGTTGCTTGACCGACCTGAGTT
The DNA here is from genome assembly GCA_963277665.1 of Viscum album. Classification (NCBI taxonomy): domain Eukaryota; kingdom Viridiplantae; phylum Streptophyta; class Magnoliopsida; order Santalales; family Viscaceae; genus Viscum; species Viscum album. The sequence goes on along the minus strand of OY728164.1, from coordinate 1,559,775,783 downwards.
GTTACGTCGGGTTTGGGCAGAGATGGTGATCGGGTGTCACCTAGATCCCGTTCCAAATAGGTTATCCATTTTGGGCTTTTTGATGTGTTGTTGGGTTGGGCGTTTGGGCCACCTGCACTTGTTTGTTTATATCTGACTTGGTTTTGATGATTCTGTTGTGGTTACCAGAGGTGCTTCCAGGTTGGTGGCTGTTGAGCCTGATGTAAGGCGTCTTCTTGTTTGTTGGGATTCCTACTTTGCCTTATGTGCCTGAGTAGTAGGTGGTCTGATGTTTAAATTCCAACTGTTGTGCATTTTATTGTGTACTGTTGAGCTACGAACATATGTTTGGGGTGTCGTATGGCTGAGGCCTTTACTGAAAAGATGTTTAGAATTGTATAGATAATATAATGATATTAAAATTCTGTTTGGGATCACTTCTTGGATCCAGGACCATCCCGAGGGGTGCGTTCCTCTGTTTAGCCATTTGGCCAGGATACCTGATGGTATGCCATGTTTAATTATGCATTACTTTTTCCTTGAGAGGAATTGTATGTAAATTGCATGTTTATATGTTGGGCATGGCCCGGTTACTTGTGCCTGAGGGCGATGTTTTACTATAGCCTGAGGGCGTGACTGTGTTAGCCTGAGGGCGACATTCTATTTCGCCTGAGGGAAACCTTTCATGCCTGAGGGCTTAACTTCTGTGCCCGAGGGTGACACTTCGTATGCCTGAGGGTGAGAACTCTGTTATGCCTGAGGGCGAGATTTTGTTTCGCCTGAGGGAAAGGCCTAAGGTCAAGGTTACTGATTCACCTGAGGGAAAGGCCTGAGGGAAAGGTTACTGATTCGCCTGAGGGAAAGGCCTGAGGGAAAGGTTCTGTTTAGCATGAGGGTGTGGTTTTGTTTAGCCTGAGGGAAAGGTTCTGTTTAGCCTGAGGGATTGGTTCTGGTTGACTTGTACAGAGATATATTTCTGGAATTGGCCGAAGCAGGTACCTGTCGATGGGATTATAGACAAAAATATCGACTTAATGATACACGGCTTGAGTGGTACGGTGTCCAGCTCAATGCCCTTGCAAAGGATGTCCAAGAGATCGGGCTTATGGTCCCAAATATCGACTGCTGATGTGGTTTTTTTTGTTATTTGAATCACTTAATCATGAATATTCATATTTATGTACATGTGTATAGGTACGGGACTATACATGTGTACGTATATAGATATGGACATCCATGGTGGCACTTTCCCAGTCGACAGGGATTACAGACCCTGATTTCGACTATGGTTGCCCGTTTGGTTTACTTCCTTTGTTGTGTTCCAGCTAGGCTGAGCACGTTGTTGTTGCATACACTTTAAGCAGCACATTTTTAGGTTGCTTGTCGGGGTTACCTATTGAGATTATTTCTCACCCCTGCACATGCACCTCGGTGTACCTGTAGACCTTATGTATTCTTTTCAGGTTGAGAACGATTTGCATGGTGGATAGGGCTGAGGCCCAGTGTTGCATGATCGAGCGGAGCTGCTCGAGTGGTACTACTGATCGGGCTGCTACAGTTCGACAGTGTCTGGAGATCGGGTAGGTGGATTGGCTCGGAGTTATTAGCAGAGCACTGTAATTTTACTTTCAGTTTCATTTATACTTTTATCTGTATGGTCGGCCAGTGGGTGACTAGTGTTGTATTGTATTGCATAGCTGTTCGGGCTTTTACAACATTTTACTATTACAGCTAGTTCTATTTCTGTTGTTTACTGCTTCCTCACTCTGTTTACTTTCCACTGTGTATGATACTTAGTTATTTACGATGTTTTCTTACTCTGGTATGAGGGAATAGTCTCCCCACTATCACACCATAGGCCCTCGCTGCTAGTCGGCAGCCTCTGGCATACGAGGAGGCATGCTTGAGGCCTAGTGGCGAACCGACTCGGAGCACTGGTTTAGTGGCTTCCGGGTCGGGACGTTACAAAGTCGTATCAAAGGAGTTTTCTTTCCTGGTCTTTACTATTTGGGATATGGTAGACAAGAGTATTAGGAATGTGTCGGAACCTGTGATGGATATCGGGCTGGTGCATCGAGAACACTTGTTCCGGTAAGAAGTCCTGGTTTCCAGGGTTTGGGATTGCTGTTCTGATTTTACGATGTTACAGTTGTATATGATTTTCACCTTGGGTGACACACATGTTGTGTGTTGTTTTGGTTTACTAAAGATCTCTGGCTCTTTTCTATTGGTAAGATGTCAGGGATGCATTTTGACTCTTGGCCAGCAAAGGCAAGATGCGTCTCATGCATCATACTAGGCACGTAGGATTCACAGCATATAGGCCTGCAAGTGTGTGTTTTTACTGATGACTAAGACCTTTGGGTCTATTTACACCTACTTTTTACTCTGATGGTAGATTATGTGGATCTATGTTAAGGCATTTTTGTTGAGGCTGATGACTCATTCCTCGTGCACAAGTGGTGCAGTGACCCTGTTGGTCTATGTGGCACATGATGCCTTTCTGTTTAACCCTTATTGGTTGTTGTATCTCAGGTCTGTGGCTATCTAGTTAGATCGTTGAGAATGATGTCGATAGATACCAAGTCTTTTCTTGTGAACTGCACCTCCTTGGGGTATTCCCGTATACGGATACCCGATGACTATCAGTTCAGTTTCTCTTCTTCTTGGGTTGTGAACTCCAGGGAGTAGTTCCTTCTGAGGATGCTCGGAGAGGATCAGGGCCCTTTTAGGTTGTGTTTTGGTTTTGACTTTTTGGTCGTCGTGATCTTTACCATCTTCTGAGAGGTTTTGGATCTTTTGGGCTAGGTGGTTAGACCTTGTGACCCAGTAGTGAGGCTTTTTCTGTAGGGCTAGGTGGAAGACCTAGGGACCCATGGTTTTGACTCGAACCTTTATAGGTCGATGTCTGTTTTGTTCTTGGGAAACCTGTTTGAGGGTGGTTGACCCGTGCTTGAATCCTGGTCAGTTTTTGGCAGGATGCTAGAGTGGCATGGAGGGAGCTGGACACGCCTTTAGTGAAATCTTAGTGTACTCCTGTTAGAGATGATCATGTGCTATCTTGATTCGTCTTGAGTACGCTGAGAGAGCTTTGACCTTCATCGAGATCCTTATTCTTTCCTATGTCCATCCATGTTGAGGATAGAACCTTTTCTGTTTTTACTCTCAGAGTGGTTTAAGGAAATCCATATGGTGGGGAGTTCACCAGTAGCCCTTTGAGGTGGTTTTCCTTGTTTAGGTTAAACTTCAGTGTTTTCCAGGAGCTTTTGAGATCAGGGTTTTCTTTTAAGATGACGATAAGGGTATTCTTATAGTGGGGAGTACGAGATCGGTCGTAGTTGAATGTCTTCTGTGTATAAGTGATGGTTAATGCTATAAGGCTGGTCGTCGGACAGTCTAGATAGCTTGTTTGTGCAGATGCTCAGGTTATGAGTATGGATGCTGGTTCTTTCACTGGGCTTCTCGGGGACGAGAAGGTTAATGGTGGGGAGTTTATAAGAACCCATGTTTTTCAGGACTGCAGTTTTGAGCAGAAATTTGAAATTTTGCTCTTGGATGCTCGTGAAGGGGTAAAATGGTCATTTTACCATACCAGCTGATCTCAGATAATTTTGATGACAACTCCATTGGTCCTGGAATAGGGTTTTTACCCTAGGATATGAGTTTGGAGGAAATCTGAGTTGTTCGAATTTTGGCGGAATATTTAATATTTAATATTATTAAATTAAATATTAAATCATTCGCGTAGGTTAGTTTGGAAATAACTTTTAAACGGAGATTCGGATTGAGATTTTGTCTGTTCCGTTGAGTCCGGAATGGGGAGTTTAACCTAGGGAAGGCATAAACTCATGTCGGGCGTTGGGGCCGGCCCGGGCCCATTTTTCTTCCTTTTCTTTTCTTCTTTTCTTTGCTTTTCTCTCTCTTCCTCCCTCCTCCTTCTTGCGCACACACCATGTGTGGCTTCTCCTTGGTCATGCCCCATGGGGTAATTCGGAGATCAATAAAATGGGAGAGAAGGAAGGCAAGAGTGATACCAATTCGAAGCCCTCGACGCGCTGATTCCGTGAAGGGCAACCGGGAGCCGTGAAATCAACCGAAGCTTCGGCAGTTTCCGCACAAAGGTAGGGCCGTTTACGTTTTCTCCATAAATACCCTTTAAACAAGTTTTTTTTTAAGTTTTTAAATCATTATATTTCTTGCTTGTATGCCCATGGGGCTCGATCTGTTGTTCCGGGGGCGAAAAAGGGTGAATAGGGTGCTTTTAGGGATTTCCCATCAGAAAACCCAGTATACACAGCGTGTGTTCCAGGGGAACACACCGTGTGTTCTTACCATTCGGGGAAGATGAGTTTTTTAAGTAGACGCCGTGTACTTTGAGTACACGCCGTGTAGTGGTGGCCGTGTGGAATAGAACACGGTTTTAGTGGTTTTTTTGAAGTACACGCCGTGTACTTTGAGTACACGTCGTGTAGTGGTACATGGGCATGTGTTTGGGTGAAAATGGACACGATGTTACTTTTTGTGAACAGTACACACCGTGTACTATTACACAGGAAGGCCGAATGGACTCTGGCCATGTACTCTGGCCATGTACTGCTCCAGTTTAGTAATTTTGAGATATCTTATGCTCTCGAAGTCAGAATTGGGCGTGTGAGTAGTCGATTCTGAGAGTTTTTCCACGTAGAGCGCGATGGTGGAGTCCTTTTGAAATTTAGAGGTCATATAAATGGGGTTTTGGGGGTTTTATATAAATGGAGGGGATTCTTCCTCCTTTTATCGAGCCCAGTCGTCGCCTGAGGGTGAGACTTGGCGAGGTTGTTAGGTTAGGTGTTCTGAACAACTTAGTCGAGACGTTTAATATGAGATGAGCTATGAGCTATCTCCCTTAACATTTTTAGGACGTTTCCCTTGTGAGACGTGCCCTTCTAGTCTAAGAGGCCGTGAGACCAGATGCTTCTAAGGGTTCCCTGAGGGATGCCTTGCTTGTGTGCTGAACTAGGGAGTCCTTGTAGGAACTCTCTCTTGATTTCTTTGAGAGGACCCCTGTTATGGGTCGCCCCTTTTTTTTATTCATTTGAGAATATTATGTAGGATTCTTCTTTACTAAGGATCCTGTGTAGGATTCCTTCTCTCTGGTTATCTAGAGGTTCTTGAGTGGGATGACTCCTTGGTGTTTTACTTGTGGGACCCTGTGGGTGGCTGTTGATTGACCGACCTGAGTTATTACATCAGGTTTGGGTAGATATGGTGATAAGGTGTCACCTAGAACCCGTGCCAAATAGGAGATCCCTTTTGGGATTTTTGATGTGTTTTTGGGTTGGGCGTTCAGGCCACCTGTACTTGTTTGTTTATATCTGACTTGGTTTTGATGATGCTGTAGCGGTTACCAGAGGTGCTTCCTAGTTGGTGGCTATTGAGTCTGACGTGAGGCATCTTCTTGTTTTTTGGGATTCCTACTTTTCATTATGTTCCTGAGTAGTAGGTGGTCTGATGTTTAAATTCCATCTTATGTGCATTTTATTATGTACTGTTGAGCTACGAACCCATGTTTGGGGTGTCGTATGGCTGAGTCCTTTGCTGAAAAGATGTCTAGAATTGTATAGATAATCTAAGGATATTAAAATGCTATTTGGGATTGCTTCTTGGATCCAGGACCATCCCGAGGGGTGCGTTCCTCTGTTTATCCGTTTGGCCAGGATACCTAAGGGTATGCCATGTTTAATTATGCATTACTTTTTCCTTGAGAGGAATTGTATGTAAATTGCATGTTTATATATTGGGCATGTCCTGATTACTTGTGCCTGAGGGAGGTGTTTTACTTTACCCTGAGGGCGTGACTGTGTTAGCCTGAGGGCGACGTTCTATTTTGCCTGAGGGAAACCTTTCATGCCTGAGGGCTTGACTTCTGTGCCCGAGGGAGACACTTCGTATGCCTGAGGGCGAGAACTCTGTTATGCCTGAGGGTGAGATTCTGTTTCGCCTGAGGGAAAGGCCTGAGGTAAAGGTTACTGATTCTCCTGAGGGAAAGGCCTGAGGGCAAGGTTACTGATTCACCTGAGGGAAAGGCCTGAGGGAAAGGTTTTGTTTAGCATGAGGGCATGGTTTTGTTTATCCTGAGGGCAAGGTTTTATTTAGCCTGAGGGCTTTGTTCTGGTTGACTTGTACAGAGATGTATTTCCAGCATTGGCCGAAGCAGGTACATGTCGACGGGATTACGGACCCAAAGATCGACTTAGTGATACATGGCTTGAGTGGTAGGACGTACAACTCAATGCCCTTGCAAAGGATGTCCAGAAGATCGGGCTCATGGTCCCAAGGATCGACTACTGATGTGGTTTTTTTTGTTATTTGAGTCACTTAATCATGAATATTCATATTTATGTACATGTGTATAGGTATTGGACTATACATGTGTACCTATATAGATATGGACATCCATGGTGGAACTTGCCCAGTCGAGAGGGATTACATACCATAATTTCGACTATGGTTGCACATTTGGTTTACTTCCTTTGTTGTGTTCCAGCTAGGCTGAGCACGTTGTTGTTGCATACACTTTCAGCAGCACAGTTTTAGGTTGCTTGTCGGGGTGCCCTACTGAGATTATTTCTCACCCCTTCACGTGCACCTTAGTGTTCGTGTATACCTAATGTATTCTTTTCAGGTTGAGCACGAGTTGCATGGTGGATAGGGCTGAGGCCCAGTGTTGCATGATCGAGCGGAGCTGCTCGAGTGGTACTACTGATCGGGCTGCTGCAGTTCGACAGTGTCTGGAGATCGGGTACATGGATTGGTTCGGAGTTAGTAGCAGAGCCCTGTACTTTTACATTCAGTTTCTTTTGTACTTATATCTTTATGGTCGGCCAGTGGGTGACCAATGTTGTATTGTATTTCATAGCTGTTCGGGATTTTACAACATTTTACTATTAGAGCTAGTTCTATTTTTGTTGTTTACTACTTCCTCACTCTGTTTACTTTCCGTTGTGTATGATACTTATTTATTTTCGATGTTTTCTTACTCTAGTATGAGGGAATAGTCTCCCCACTATCACACCCTAGGACATCGCTGTTAGTCAGTAGCCTCTGGCATACGGGGAGGTGTGCTTGAGGCCTAGTGGCGAACCGGCTCGGAGCACTGGTTTAGTGGCTTCCGGGTCGGGACGTTACACCAATAATATATATATTTATAAGTTTACTATAATATATATATATTCTATCATATATATATAGTGACTTGATTAAACTTATTTCAACAAAGTTTCAATGCAGGTATAGCCATTAGGTGTCCCTTAGGAACATGGGTGGGTGGTTATTTATTTATTCAGTTTTGATATCATTATGATATAACTTCATAATATTTAAATAATATTCATGGAATGGATTGGTATAAATACCGTGGGTTCCATTCTACTAAGATTTATGTCTCACACCATGCTTCGTCCACCATTACACTGGGGTACCTGGGCAGACCTCTTTATTCATAGGACCTTGGACTTTGCTTGTTACTATTTTCTTATACTTAGGAGTTTGGGGTAGAGGATTGAGATAGTGCTTAGGATGATTTTTGGTCTAGCTGTTGGGACATTTTTATTTTATTACATAGAATGTGTAACAACCCGAGATTTTATGAAAAATATTCTTTTTAATTTTATTAATGTCTTGTGTTGTACGCTACACCAAAAGGAGCTTGCACAACATGCATCTTTGACTTGCCTTTCATTACACGCAATCGCAACCTTCCTCGATAGCGTGTGTAGTACGCAATACTGAGTTTCACGAAACAATGATATGCTATTAAAATATTATTAAAACTAGCCGTTATGAATAGTAATAACCACTTTTTAAATTTTAGAAATTTTAGCTCTCAAAATGGACTTCATTTTTGGATTCGGAGTATCGAATTTAGCCTAAGGTGAAATTTTGGTACTTTTCGGATAACTTTCATATTCTGATGAATAGTGAAAATTACTAAATTATAATTAAAAACAACTTTTTTAATCGAAATAATTAATAGTGAAAAATTATAAATTTGAGTGGTTTTAAATTATATTTAAAATATATTTTTACAATTTAATACAATGTTGGTCAATGAATGTAATTTCACATTTAAACCGGACATAATCAAGTGTCAATCTTTTGATAGATATTGTTTCTTAAAAACACGCTATTTGTTTTAACGGCGAGATTTAATTATAAAATTAATTAATGCAACTTCTATGTTATGAATTTGGTAAAATAGACTTCATTTTTGAATTTGGAATATGAAATATAGCTTAGGATGAAATTTTGGCATTTTTCTGAAAAACATCAATTTTTGATGAATAGTGAAACTACTAAGTGGTAGTTAAAAAACTGAATTTTTCATAAAACTTAATTTTACCGCTTCTGTGAATGGAATTTCAAAAATTCAAGAGACACGGTTGATGTCAGTAAGTAAAATGTGGTTCAATGAGATGAAAATAATTTTTCGTGAATAGTAACTTTTTACTTTTTTTTACCACGGTTAAAAATAAATAGGGTAATTAAGGGTAAAAATGATATTAATATTACCCTAACACATGTCCTAATCCTATTGGACAAGTGTATCTCGACCAAAAACAACCTTAAGTGTAAAATATTATCATTTAGGCCCACTTGGGTTAGATTAGGACATTTATTAATAATTTATTTAAAGAAGGGTTAAAATAGTTAAAATCAATGTTTAATAAGTAAATCATTTTTAATATGGGGTTATACATAAGATAAATTCAACTATAAATATTCATTAGAAAGATAAAAAGATTTACTATATAATGGTATATTATTTTTAATTTTTAGACATTAAATAATTTACTTTATTTATGACACAATGATGATGCAGTAATTATCTTATTAATGAAATATTGACATAATTGATTTTATAAACACCAAAATAAATGTAATTTGAGCCTTTTTATGAATTCCATTAATTTTCTAGGTTACTATGATATATTATTGTTTATTTAATCAACTTGGTTCGATCATATAATTCTGTTATGACTTTTAAAAAAATCATATATCAAATAGTGTCAAAATTGACACAAAATAGTTTTTAAATCAAATATTATATTACTAATTGTTATTTTATTCCTAAAAATCTAAGGTTCGTCCAAATGACTTAGATAAGGATATATATATTAATAATAAACAATTTGGGGTTCGTTTGGCATGTTATAGTAAGTGTATTAACCATATAGTGTAAGAAAACAAAAAGACACGGTAAAAGTTAAATTATTTAACTTAGCGTTAAATCTAATTGATAAGGTTAAAATAATACCCTAAACTTGTCTAAATCCTATTGGATGATAGGATTTCGACCCATACCCACTTTATCTTCTAAATAAGACCCTTTGGAACCATTATAAACCGATTTTGACTTTAATATAAAATAATATTTTGAGGTATTCCTAAGGTGCCCCTCTCCTCCCCTATAAAAGGACACCTCCTCCCCCTCCTCCTCACACCAATTTGAGCACTCAAGCTCGGACAACCCCTGAAAAAATATCTTCTACACTTCCCTAGAAACATCCTAGAGGTTCTGGTCTTCCTCAAAGACCAATTTTAGTGCCCTAAGAGGAGGTCTCAAAGAGGCGCTTCAAAGAAGAGGTAATTACCGTTACCAATTCTTTCATCTTTATTTCTTCTTCCACTTCTTCTTATTAGGTTGTTTCATTATGAAGTAATAACATCAGTATCACTCATATACTGATATGTTATTATAATTATGAAACAACCCTATTTCACCATCTATCCATCCTACGGAAAAAGAAATCACCGCGCGTGCGTACGTACGGAATACCGTCTCCACGTCGTGGTGTAATCTATTTTCCACCACCACCTTACATGGATGGGTATAATGGTGTAAAGAATAACTATACATAGTTATTACAACATCATATTGATTCTGATATATTGTATAATCCACTCCAATTCAATTCAATATTTATGGAAATGATATCATCGCTCGTGCGTACGTACGGACTACCGTCTACACGACGCATTGAGATTCATTCTCCATGTTAACCATTTAAGAATGATTATAAAGTATATATAAGAAATAATAATGAAATATATGACATTATAAAGCTACTGGATTTATGTATATATATATATGTCATCTACTTACTTCCATTCAAAACAATAAGGAAAGGAAAACAGCGTTCATGCGTACGTACGGACTACCGTCTCCATGAACGGTGTTTTTCATTTCATTTATCTATCTATTATATATATATATATACTAAATATATATGATATATAAATCATATTTTATATTCTGGAAGTAAGTAAATCATGATATAAGTAATAATAATGTCAAGAACAACAAGTCAAAACACCTACGATAAATGAAACGATTTTACCCAAAACGCTTCTTTAACATAGAATTTACAAAAGAACGGGTAATATAATGTCATAAGTATGATTCTAGAATAAGTCAATGACATTATTTAAATCATTATACAGGAGGTTCGGACACTTACAAAGCAAATCGGACCTAAGGTAAGGGAAATATCACAATCTCATTTTTATCCGAGATTGTTTATACTTTAGTATTTACTGGGGTGTATTTTATCATCCACATCCATATTTCCTCAATATGTAATATTATTTCCATCCACCTACAATTGTTTAAATCTAATTTTACCCTTCGGTGAGTTTTTAGTAAAAGATATGAAAGGAATCTTTTGTCGTTTTTCGTACGAGGTACATTTTTTACTTTTTCGACAAACGTACAAGAAGAATTTTTTTTAACTTATACGGCATGGATGGATTTTTAAAACATTATTTCCAAGAAGCTTCCTTTACAAGTTTTCAAGTTTATTTTTAATCAACTTCTTTTAGTTTTAAATTTTAAGACATGTTAAGAAAGGAAAAAAATTTTGAAGTAGAAAGGATATATTCCTCAAGAATGGATTTCAAGTGTTTTATCAAAATTATTTTCCATCTAAGATAATAAAGGGTTCTGTTTCTATAACTATTATTACATGGATTTGATTATGTTGTGATGGAAATATTTTTATGAATTACTTTATCTTATATGAATAGTTTTATGATGTCATTTTGTTTAAGAATCCCATTTTTATTACATAGGTTATGCAATGATGTACGATTTATGATTTTGTGGAACACATAAGAATGGTATCATTATGAGATGGTTGGGACCTATATCTCCCTCCAATGCATTGGGTAAAGATTTTATATCTCATGAGATAGACATGGCTGGAATGGTAGGTTATACCAGTTCAGTGAAACAGGACTGAAACGAGGGTTACTCGATTCAGAAATGGACTTTGTCCACTAAGATCGTCTTGGAAATGAGTCTTGACTAACAAGAAATGATTCTCTATGATTATGTCTGAATGCCACAAAGTTTCATGTTTTAAGTTATGATTATTGTGATTACATTTCACTGCCATGATTTATCCCATGTTATGAAATTATGCTCTCTTTTGCAGGTTAAGATTTCCAAAATGTTATGTTCTTTTGAAAATGATGTGATTGATATTTATGTTGTTTACCCTTACTGAGCATTTGAGCTCACCCTTTTATGTTTTCTTTTCCCCAGGATATAAAGAAAGGTTTTAGGTAAAAAAACAGGAAGATCTTTATGGGAGATGTTGAAGATCTTTCACCAGGATTAGAAGATTATATTCCGAGTTTCCAAAGACACTAAACTATTACGATCCTTGCGTGTGTGTTTTTGTTATGTACTAAGTATTCCACAAATGTAATGTAATGTCAATGTACGTCAGGCTTCGGGTCTCTACAGTTGGTATCAGAGGAAAGGTTTAGTCAACCTTTGGAAACTAGGATGCGAGAACTTTAGTGAGATCCCTAGAGATATTTCTAAGGTATGTCTAGGGATGTCCCTAAGGTTAAGTATACGTATAGGTTATAGTACTAGAATTACGCTAACGATCATAGAATTAAACCTATTATGTTATATATTGAAGGTACTTCCCCTTTATTATGTTGTTTTCCCTAGCATGATTTTTTCCTCTCACACTATTCTTTTTGGGTTTTAGACGATGGCTGGAACCCGAAGGAACCGTGTTGATCAATGCAATGGACAATGCAATGGTTTCCCTCCTGAACAAACATATGTTATGGGAGATGGAGTGAAAAATCTTATTGCTATACTTACACAAGCTATGAATCATTCTGGACTTCCAAATGAGCAGAGAAGGGAACAATATTCTATTGAGTCCTTCATGAGGCAACGTCCACCTTCTTTCAGTGGGTCTTCTGATCCACTTGTTACTGAACAATGGATCAGTACCACTGAAAAGATATTTTCAGTTCTTCAATGTTCTGAGCATGATAAAGTCATCTTAGCAGTATATCGTTTGGAAGGTGAAGCTGATCAATGGTGGAATCTTATCAAGAATACGAGGCAAAGAGATGAAATTGAGTCCATGGAATGGGATGAGTTCAAGAACTTGTTTTTCAGTAATTACTTCCCTCATATTCTTCGAACAAAGATGGAAAAGGAGTTTCTTGAGCTGAAGCATAAGGATGATGAATCTGTTGGTATATACGAAGCAAATTTTACAAGACTTGCAAGGTATGCATCTGGCATTATCATCCAACCTGAAAGTAAAGTTGATCGATTTTTCAGTGGCTTAAAACCAAGTCTTCGAAGGGCATTAGCTATAAGAGACTTCTATAGCTATGAAGAAATTGTGCGTTGTGCTATCAAGGTAGAAATGGAAGTTGGTGTTACATATCAATCTCATGGTTTTGAAAAGAAACGAAAGATGGAGTTCAAGGAGAAATCTCAGAATAATGGTGAAAAGAAGATGAATGTTTCCTTATGCACAAAGTGTGGAAAGAAGCATGGTGGAGATTGTCTTAAAGGGACTAGAAAATGTTTTAAGTGTAGAAAAGAAGGTCATCGAGTAGATGAGTGTCGAAGTAATGGAAAAAGGGATTCTAATGATGTGAATAAAGCAAACACTGCAGAGAATGAACCACCAACACTTCAATGCTTCAAGTGCAAGGAAATGGGGCATTATGCTAATAAATGCCCTAATCCAAGGGTTAGTGATGATCAACATGAGCAACCACTGAAGGCAAAGGACAAAGGGAAGTCAAATGCGATCACTATTGGCGATGTTGAATATGACAATGATGTGGTGGAATGATTAAGTGTTTATGTAATGAGATTCCAAAATAATATTGTATCATGGAGTATTGGAATATTTATGTATTGGTCTAATGTGATATTCAAAGTAATTGAGATATTTTTTGGAAATAAGATGATATGCGCATAATGAAGGGAAAACGAGAAAATGAAATGTTTAACAGTATTCATGAGCTCATGATTGATATAAGGACTAAGTGATATCATGGTTTGAGTATATAGAGTTTTGAGGATTTTGGTATGTGGAAAGTGTTAACTTTAAACTGCATTCATGTTTTCACTAAGGTATTCAAGAGAATACATGATTAAGGACTTTGAATGTTTGGAATATGACCAACAAAACATATCTTATGCTATATGGGGATCGACGATGGTGTTAAATCTCTGGTAATCATTTTCACTATGTTATGAGAGTGGACTACAGTATTATGGATAAGCCTAAAGATTGGAATGGATTATGTTGGGAATAAGTTAGTATTGTTTAAGGATAGAAGTTTTCTCGATATTATTGATGTGATGTTATAGTAATATAGTTTTAGAAAAAGGACAACCTGCAGGACGGGCGACAACCCATCGCGTCGGACAAGGATGTGGGAATCGAACCCACAACCAAAGTACGACTGGCCTTTATCGCCTACCACTGGCCTACAGGAAGTCCCTGTTTATTAGAAACTAGTTTTATTATATTAAGCAGTATGATATATAAAGTATAAAGTCCATTTTAGGAACCATATATGATTAATCTCACTATAGATCGACATATGTATATAATTTTTGCTAACCTTTTGTTTGAGACAGATGGAATGACCAGTCATTCTATCACATGATCTGCTAACACTTCATGAATAACAAATTCAACTTCATTTATTTAAGAGATGAAGTGGAAATTGTTAAAGGCACGAACAATAGTGAGATTGTACCAAAATAAAGTAAGTATTTATTCTAATTCAAATTCTTTAACTTTAGGGAAACGATCTTGAAAACCAAAAATGTTGTCCTAGTGATCTTATATCTGATTAATCAGATGGTACCTTAGATCGTCACAAATTTATGGCTTTGTGATTGCTGGATTTTCCATAGCCATGTTCTCTACCACTCTCCATCAGAACATGATGGTTAGATTTCTCTTCCATATCTATATTTTCAGCTATGTGGAAACCCAGTGATTAGTTTATTTGGGTAACCGTTACGTTCCATACTTTTGTTTTTAAAGATTGGTTTTGATATTCCTTTTTACGATGTGGGTTTCTATTAAAGAAACTTTCGAATAGTAAACCATTTATAACCCCGACGAATTTCGAGGGCGAAATTCATTTTAAGGGGGGTAGAATGTAACAGCCCGAGATTTTATGAAAAATATTCTTTTTAATTTTATTAATGTCTTGTGTTGTACGCTACACCAAAAGGAGCTTGCACAACACGCATATTTGACTTGCCTTGCATTACACGCAATCACAACCTTCCTCGATAGCATGTGTAGTACGCAATACTGAGTTTCACGAAACAACGATATGCTATTAAAATATTATTAAAACTAGCCGTTATGAATAGTAATAACCACTTTTTAAATTTTAGAAATTTTAGATCTCAAAATAGACTTCATTTTTGGATTCGGAGTATCGAATTTAGCCTAAGGTGAAATTTTGGTACTTTTCGGATAACTTTCATATTCTGATGAATAGTGAAAATTACTAAATTATAATTAAAAACAACTTTTTTAATCGAAATAATTAATAGTGATAAATTATAAATTTGAGTGGTTTTAAAGTATATTTAGAATATATTTTTACAATTTAATACAATGTTGGTCAATGAATGTAATTTCACATTTAAACCAGACATAATCAAGTGTCAATCTTTTGATAGATATTGTTTCTTAAAAACACGCTATTTGTTTTAACAACGGGATTTAATTATAAAATTAATTAATGCAACTTCTATGTTATGAATTTGGTAAAATAGACTTCATTTTTGAATTCGGAATATGAAATATAGCTTAGGATGAAATTTTGGCATTTTTCTGAAAAACATCAATTTTTGATGAATAGTGAAACTACTAAGTGGTAGTTAAAAAACTGAATTTTTCATAAAACTTAATTTTACCGCTTCTGTGAATGGAATTTCAAAAATCCGAGAGACACGGTTGATGTCATTAAGTAAAATGTGGTTCAATGAGATGAAAATAATTTTTGGTGAATAGTAACTTTTTACTTTTTTTTACCACGGTTAAAAATAAATAGGGTAATTAAGGGTAAAAATGATATTAATATTACCCTAACACATGTCCTAATCCTATTGGACAAGTGTATCTCGACCAAAAACAACCTTAAGTGTAAAATATTATCATTTAGGCCCACTTGGGTTAGATTAGGACATTTATTAATAATTTATTTAGAGAAGGGTTAAAATAGTTAAAATCAATGTTTAATAAGTAAATCATTTTTAATATTGGGTTATACATAAGATAAATTAGACTATAAATATTCATTAGAAAGATAAAAAGATTTCCTTTATAATGGTATATTATTTGTAATTTTTAGACATTAAATAATTTACTTTATTTATGACACAATGATGATGCAGTAATTATCTTATTAATGAAATATTGACATAATTGAGGTTATAAACACAAAAATAAATGTAATTTGAGACTTTTTATGAATTCCACTAATTTTCTAGGTTACTATGATATATTAGTGTTGATTTAATCAACTTGGTTCGAACATATAATTCTGTTATGACTTTCAAAAAAACCATATATCAAATAGTGTCAAAATTGACACAAAATAGTTTTTAAATCAAATATTATATTACTAATTGTTATTTTATTCCTAAAAATCTAAGGTTCATCCAAATGACTTATATAAGGATATATATATTAATAATAAACAATTTGTGGTTCGTTTGGCATGTTATAGTAAGTGTATTAACCATATAGTGTAAGAAAACAAAAAGACACGGTAAAAGTTAAATTATTTAACTTAGAGTTAAATCTAATTGATAAGGTTAAAATAATACCCTAAACTTGTCTAAATCCTATTGGATGATAGTATTTCGACCCATACCCACTTTAGCTTCGAAATAAGACCCTTTGGAACCATTATAAACCGATTTTGACTTTAATATAAAATAATATTTTGAGGTATTTCTAAGGTGCCCCTCTCCTCCCCTATAAAAGGACACCTCCTCCCCCTCCTCCTCACACCAATTTGAGCACTCAAGCTCGGCCAAAACCTGAAACAATATCTTCTACACTTCCCTAGAAACATCCTAGAGGTTACGGTATTCCTCAAAGACCAATTTTAGTGCCCTAAGAGGAGGTCTCAAAGAGGCGCTTCAAAGAAGAGGTAATTACCCTTACCAATTCTTTCATCTTTATTTCTTCTTCCACTTCTTCTTCTTAGGTTGTTTCATTATGAAGTAATAACATCAGTATCACTCATATACTGATATGTTATTATAAGTATGAAACAACCCTATTTCACCATCTATCCATCCTACGGAAAAAGAAATCACCGCGCGTGTGTACGTACGGAATACCGTCTCCACGCCGTGGTGTAATCTATTTTCCACCACCACCTTACATGGATGGGTATAATGGTGTAAAGAATAACTATAAATAGTTATTAAAACATCATATTTATTCTGATATATTGTATAATCCACTCCAATTCAATTCAATATTTATGGAAATGATATCATCGCTCGTGCGTACATACGGACTACCGTCTACACGACGCATTGAGATTCATTCTCCATGTTAACCATTTAAGAATGATTATAAAGTATATATAAGAAATAATAATGAAATATATGACATTATAAAGCTACTGGATTTATGTATATATATATATATGTCATCTACTTACTTCCATTCAAAACAATAAGGAAAGGAAAACAACGTTCATGCGTACGTACGGACTACCGTCTCCATGAACGGTGTTTTTCATTTCATTTATCTATCTATTATATATATATATATATACTAAATATATATGATATATAAATCATATTTTATATTCTGGAAGTAAGTAAATCATGATATAAGTAATAATAATCTCAAGAACAACAAGTCAAAACACCTACGATAAATGAAACGATTTTACCCAAAACGCTTCTTTAACATGGAATTTACAAAAGAACGGGTAATATAATGTCATAAGTATGATTCTAGAATAAGTCAATGACATTATTTAAATCATTATACAGGAGGTTCGGACACTTACAAAGCAAATCGGACCTAAGGTAAGGGAAATATCACAATCTCATTTTTATCCGAGATTGTTTATACTTTAGTATTTACTGGGGTGTATTTTATCATCCACATCCATATTTCCTCAATATGTAATATTATTTCCATCCACCTACAATTGTTTAAATCCAATTTTACCCTTCGGTGAGTTTTTAGTAAAAGATATGAAAGGAATCTATTGTCGTTTTTCATACGAGGTACTTTTTTTACTTTTTCGACAAACGTACAAGAAAAATGTTTTTTTAACTTATACGGCATGAATGGATTTTTAAAACATTATTTCCAAGAAGCTTCCTTTACAAGTTTTCAAGTTTATTTTTAATCAACTTCTTTTATTTTTAAATTTTAAGACATGTTAAGAATGGAAAATTTTTTTGAAGTAGAAAGGATATATTCCTCAAGAATGGATTTCAAGTGTTTTATCAAAATTATTTTCCATCTAAGATAATAAAGGGTTCTGTTTCTATACCTATTATTACATGGATTTGATTATGTTGTGATGGAAATATTTTTATGAATTACTTTATCTTATATGAATTGTTTTTTGATGTCATGTTGTTTAAGAATCCCATTTTTATTACATAGGTTATGCAATGATGTATGATTTATGATTTTGTGGAACACATAAGAATGGTATCATTATGAGATGGATGGGACCTATATCTCCCTCCAATGCATTGGGTAAAGATTTTATATCTCATGAGATAGACATGGCTGGAATGGTAGGTTATACCGGTTCAGTGAAACATGACTGAAACGAGGGTTACTCGATTCAGAAAGGGACTTTGTCCACTAAGATAGTCTTGGCAATGAGTCTTGACTAATAAGAAATGATTCTCTATGATTATGTCTGAATTACACAAAGTTTCATGTTTTAAGTTATGATTATTGTGATTACATTTCACTGCCATGATTTATCCCATTTTATGAAATTATGCTCTCTTTTGCAGGTTAAGATTTCCAAAATGTTATGTTCTTTTGAATATGATGTGATTGATATTTCTGTTGTTTACCCTTACTGAGCATTTGAGATCACCCTTTTATGTTTTCTTTTCCCCAGGATATAAAGAAAGGTTTTAGGTAAAAAAAAGGAAGATCTTTATGGGAGATGTTGAAGATCTTTCACCAGGATTAGAAGATTATATTCCGAGTTTCCAAAGACACTAAACTATTATGATCCTTGCATGTGTGTTTTTGTTATGTACTAAGTATTCCGCAAATGTAATGTTATGTCAATGTACGTCAGGCTTCGGGTCTCTACAGAATGACTTATTTTAATCTTTACTTTTTATATTTGTAGCATCATATATTATATATGTTTTTTATAAACTAACATTGGCCATTTTAATTCAGTTTTTATATTAGTCTTGCACTACTTGAATTTCTTTGATTATTTACTATATACACTTTTTTATAATCATTAGTTTCCATTGATACCATTTAGTAACTCGGATAAGAGGCTATAGTCTTCCCACAAACCCCTACTTATACCCTCACTACTAGTCGTTATCCTTTGGGATACAGGGAGACACGCTTGAGGCCATGTGACCCACTGTTCCAGCTACCAGTTTAGTGGTGAGTCAGTTTGAGACATTATAAATTGGTATCAGAGCCTTATTTTTCCTTTGTCTTACTATTTTTGGCTAGTAAATAGGAGAATATGAATGTTTTAGCACCTTTTAAATAGCTGTGTCTGGGACCGATCACCCCACCCAAAGGGAAATGACTAAGTGGCCAGGGTTGGGAATTGATGTTCATACTGTTTTCTATTATAGTTGATATGATTTCACATGGAGTGGATTCTGTACTTTCCACTACTTATTTATTCATTAAATTTATGTTATTTTAACCCTATCCCATTGTGGAAAGGATGAAGCATTGCATGCATCATATTAGGTACATATAAATTAATATTCCATGCATATTCCATGCCATCTAGATGCATTTATAGGCTTTACTGTTGATTTTGATTGTGTGCCTTTTGTGTTGTATCATGATTTTGTTTATTATCATGTCTGTTATATTCCATGTAAGTTGTTTAGTTCCATGCTTATTTTTTAACATATTTAGGTATTTCTTAGCATTAATTTCTTGATTATATGCCAAGACATCCAATTTAGTTATCATTCCTTTCCTATGTTTAGTTATTTTTTTCTTACTGGCATTCTATATGTGGTCACTGCTTGTTATAGCATGTTATTTTTGATATATAAATGGTTGAATGGGATAAAATGTATTGGTTTCGATTATAAAGGGATCCAATTTTCTATTCTAATGTGTATGGGTGCCTTATAACGTGTAAAATGGTAACCCATGTATTCAAAAAATTGTAAAATAATTTATAAGTTATAATTTTAAGTGAATTTATTTTGATTAAATGGGAGACAAATTCCACTTATAAAGTGTATAGGCACTTTATGGATTGGTAGATGGCCACCTATATCACTGAACTATGATATATGACAATGTTATTCTTTTCAAATGGTTATAAATGTTAATAAGTTTAATTTTAATATGAAATAAATATAGTTACCTTCTAAAATTCTCAACTAGTCCCAAGTAGGTCTATTGGGGCATGTTTACTATGAGATAACCCATTATGGGTGCTGAAATGTTAATAATTAAGAAAATTCTATTAGATTTCATTTTGATGAACCTAGTTTTTCATAAAGGGACCCTCATAGGTCAAATTATATGTTAAAAGGAATTCATTGGTTAAATTTACTAATATAGATGTGATGTCAATGAATGTTTAAATTCATAAAAGAAAGTTCTATGAGACTTTCCTGTTATGCATGGTTCTTTGAATTAATTATTTAAATGATTATAGATTAAATTTTAATTATTATAATGACTAAAAAATGGAACCTATAGTGGTTTCCATGTCTTAAACCCTCATGTAAGGGTTGTTTAAATGTTTCTCATGGTATGCCTTGGAAAATAGATGTGAAAATTTATCTATGGGTTGATTCTTTTTAGAAATCGATTAAATAAAAGGCACTTGATCCTAGCGAAATATTGTTTTGTGGGACCAAGTGATAGATTCGACGTTTATGATTTTAAAGGGATAACCCATGGTAGGTTTGACCCTTAGAGATTAAATTCATTTCTAATAATATGATTCTTCAGATGCTTAGTGACATTCATGTGCCTTTTTTCCTTGTGGGATACATAGATCTTAAGCCACACCCTTGTTTGGATGGAAGGACATTTCTTGTGTGACCCTTCTTACTAGCTTGAGCATTGGGTGATGCTAGGTTTTAGCTGTTTAGAAATTCCTTGAGTATGGTCGGCTGATTCATAGGTTTCTTGACCCTTCCTTTTCCTCAGTAGTGGATGACTTGGAAAATACTCATCCATGTGAAATGTCATATGGCGAAGTAAAACTCTGAGATAAATCCATTGTATGGGCTATCAAATACTTCAATTCATAGGATTCACAACCTATGGATAATATTTTGGATGTGTCGTTTTACTTCTGAAACCTATGGGTAGTATGCGTGATATACATAGTACCCATCATGTTTGAAATGATGTAATAAACTAGTTGATTTCAATTTAATCATTTATATTTTAGCAATTGAGTACATTCGTGGGTCATCTCTAGAGTAGACTGACCTGATAATTAAGGAATCGGGTTTTTTCCCAAATCCCAAGAGGAATTTCTAAAAACTTGAGTGTTTGATACATCCGTTGGGTTGGTTTTCATGCCAATTTCTTTACATTGGGTTTAAGATGAAAATAACCTAGTTCTCTTATGATTGGTTGGTCTGTCACTTCTTTTTATGTCTAGGAAACCCCTAAAGTGGGGATCATCACATCAGTTCTGGTGGTTTTGTACCCTTCCATGTTAAAGGAACACAACCAAAATGGACCATTGGGAAATGGTCAATCCTGTTCGAATTCCCTTGAGGCTTTCATGTTTTAATCATGTCTGTGCTCTCTTGGTATCATGACACTAAAGTGGTTGGATGTATATGAATCCCTTGAGATACATCATTCATCATGAATGAACTTCAGTAGGTAAATAGTAAACGACCACATGGTGCCTCAGGTGGTGAAGGCATCGTGTTTCAGTTTGTGGCGGTGAGTACATATGTGATGTCGAGCTTCTTTTAAAAGAAGTCGAACAGTAGTGGTTTTAATTTTATTCTTCTTGGTAACCTTAAAAATCCTCTTAGTGTATTATGCTAATTGATGAGCATGTCCCCTATATTTACATTATCCCTAATACAGGAAGAGAGAATTAGTCTTATGCCATGCTGAAGATTTAAAAGCTATTGATCTTGTTGGGTAGTTCACTTTTAGTGTTTCATGATAAATGTGTGGTTCTTATTGAGGCACGGTGGTCCTGAGTGACCCTTGGGTTCCCAATTATGAATGGCCTCGACATACTCTAGGACACCATCCATTCTTTCCTTTGATTTGACCGCTAGGTAGATGCTACTTTGGGATCATTCAATGATCTGATATGGATGTCTTGGCCTTCTTCCAATGTCTCTCTTGTGAAGGTGGAGTATATTCTACCTTGGGTTAGTTCCTTAGACTATAGTCATTTGAATTTGTAGTTATTCTGAACTTATTGATGGGTTCAGATGTGAATCATAAATGGGTGGAGATTCTAGTGGGATGGATAGGGGTTACAGTGTTTTTTGGGATAAGTAATGATAGTTAAATGTCCAGGTGATGGTTTGACCAAGGAACACCATCGGAGGTCGGGTATAGACTTTAGTGAGCATGTTTTTTTGTAAATGTGAGATTCTTTGGGATAAGGAAAAAAAATTTGGTTTATAATGCACCAACAATCTAATATGAGTGGCTTCTTGAATGTTCGATTGAAGTGTCTTGAATTATTGCCTTTCTTGTTCAATAAAGTAGTCAGTAGAGGATCGTTTCTAATTCATTGTCAGGTGGTTATGAGGACAGTTGTATCGGATAGGGATTTTCATAAAGGTTAGCTTGACCTGCATATATGAGTTTGACGGGGAATAATCCATTCGTTATGTTCAAAATCATTCTAGTAGCATCATTAATACACTTAGAGTCATTATTTGTTGGTAATTAAAATGGTGGGGGTTTCATGGCTTGGAATTGGTTCTTCTTTAATGATAAAGGCTACGGCGGGGAGCACCATTATCCTGATACATAAATGGAAAATCAGGTGATAATGTCGCTAGATAAATAGGATCAGGTAAGTTTCATTTCAATGTTTCATTAGAAAATGGTATTTAGCTCAGATCTTAATGTCTTAAGTTCTGATTTCTTAAATGAATGCTTAGAGGTGCATTGGGAATTTGGAAACAAAATGTGGCCCCTTGAATGGGACTTCATAACCCTTGTAGGTCAGGTGATGTTTATAATGTTCTCTAAGGATTTTTAAGGATGAGAAGTTCTATGGTGGGGAGGTTTTAGTGACCCATGTTCTGAGTCAAGGAAAAATTTCAATAGAATTTGTGTTTTGGTGATTACTGGATGGTTAGTTTTTAAAATTGAGATTTAAAGCATAATTTCAAGAGTTGGAACACTTAAATTTGTTATTTTTGGACTTGGGTTAAGGATATATATGTTTACCTAGTGCCTCATTGAGTTTTGGAATTGATAGTTCAAGGAATTCTATGTTTTGTATGTTTGTTGAGGGTGCACGGTTTATCTAAAACCATGCAGACCCCAGCAGCAAACCATGTAGCCTTTTTCAGGGTAACATAAGGTGTTGCATGGCCATCGCTTGTTTTTCCAAAACGTGCACCTAGCTCATATGTTAAGTGTAAATTGGGATGTACCAAAACATTATTCACCGTATAGATGGTGCATAGTTTTCCAAAATGTGCGGCTAGCCCATGCAGGGTGCTCCAGGTTCCCAGTAGAGGGCACATAGTTGGCGCATAGTTTGTTAAACCGGGAAACCCAAAACTTGCCCAAAACCTTGTTTTAAAAACTTAAATTAAATTAATTTAAAAATTAAAAACTAAATCTACCATTCTCCTTACCCACGGGATCATGACACACCCCCCTCCCCATTCCTCACCAATGTGCATGACACACTCCCTCTTGTCTCATCCTTGGTTCATCATTTGGTATAGATTTCTTACCAATTCCTCTTTTAATCTTCATGTTAAGACTCATGACTCCATATTTTTCCTTTTTTGGTGAATTTATCTTCTTCTCGTTTCCCTATCCCATTCAGCCAATCCTTAGGGTTTTAGTTGGACTGGTTTTTGATGTTACTCCCGTTTCTAGGGAATGCAACAGATCTCTCGGGACTCCCTTGTTCATATAATGGAAACCTCCACTTAAGGATAAGTGTTTTGTATTATTTTAGTCCACCACAATAAATTTGGGGTAAGTTTATCCTCCTATCTTCATGATTTCTAAATTTATAGTTGGAGCTTTTCTATTTTATGAGTTCCTGGTAACTTTCATTAAGTACGTCAGGACTTTCCGTGTGGTTTTGAGTCGTTAGAGTCAAAGGTAACTTATCGTGTATTCATAGGTAAGAATATAAATATGTAAGTTACCAAATTATATGTATATTCAACCATTGTAGTGAATATATATATATGGGGCTATGTGTGCTTACGTATTATATGAAAAATTCATATGCGTGTAAGTAAAAATGGGTGTATGCACATAAGCATATATATAAGGATCTCCTTACTCATATTCATGGTCATGCAAATATGTGAATAGGGGCTAGGTGACCTTATTTATATGTAAAGGTTCTTATGCTCATAAGTGGGAAGGAACAACATTAAGTAGTTACTATTAAAAACCTATAGTGCCTAAGTGTTCGGCTTGGTCTTATTTGAGGTAGGATCCTATTCCTTTTTCCCATTTAAATTTAATAATGCCTTAGTTACTCACTTTAGCACTTTCAATACATTTTATTGGTGATGAATGATTTTTATAATAAATATTCAATATACTTAAATTAATTGTTCGATAAAAAATTGTCATGATTTAATAATAAAACTTCTCTATTTAGGTGCACTGTCTTTGAAAACTCACAGTAATGATTTATGTTTTTTAGATTGCCTAACCATAGTTACTTAGTATTTAATTATAAATTGATATAACTATTTATATTTGACATGTTTTGATAGATTAAATGGTATGTTAGGAAAGAGCCTCATTTTGGGTTTTTAAAATGGAGTTTCCCTCTTTCTTATTAACATGTAGTCTATTGAAGACACTATTTTAGTGCTTGGACTTTTCTAAATAAATTGAATGGCTTGGAATAGCCTATTAAAGAAATTTCCTCCTTCAACCATGAAACTCTTCCAAGAGATGATTTTTATATTATGGATTAAATTTTCATGACACATATAGGATGGTTAAACCATGCCTTATGCTTATTCTTTATAAAATTCTTTATGTCAATTGTAATGTTTTAAAAAGGGATTGAATATGGATAATGACATGAATGAGAGGTATTTGCATCATGAATCAAGTTAAATATATGTTACCATGCATTTTGATAATGTTTAATTTGAAATTCAAAGTATGTTATGAATTATGTATCATAACATAAATGATTAAACCTTTCATAGACTATGGATCCAAGGGACCGTGAGAGCCCTTGGGTAGGAAGAGTATGTGAGATTCCATATTAGGTTCCAAAGGACTATGAGATACTTTGGGTAAGAAGACCGTGAGATATTCCATGTTGATTTCCAAGAGACCGTGAGAGATCTTAGAGTAAATCCAGGGTTTAAATCATGAGCTCTTCCCATGGTGATGGATTTTTGTGACTTACGTCTCAGTCCAACTATCACTTTGATTACCAAGAGACCATGAGATCTCATAGATTTGGGCCAGAGGATAGTCCGTGAGTACTCCCCTTTGAATTAGATGCCTGTGAGTTAAATCCCAGTAAAAACCAACAATATATATGTATAATTATACTATATATATATATATTATCATATATACATAGTGACTTGATCAAACTTATTCCAACAAAGTGCCAAAGAAAGTATAATCGTCATGTGTCTCTTAAGAACCTAGACAAGTAGTTATTTATTCATTCATATTTTCTATCATTCTGATATAACTTCTCATTGTTTAATTAATATTCACAGAATGTATTTAGCTAGACATCATGGGTTCTATCCTACTAAGATTTATATCTCACACCCTTCTTGGGATGCTATTGCACTGGGTTATTCGAGTGGACCTTGTTCGTATGACCTTGGACTTTTCTTATTGTTTTTTTCTTGTATCTGGGAGTTAGGATCAGAGTACCGAGCTAGTTCTCAATATGATTGTGGAGCAATAATTTGGAAAATTTTTTTTATTTAATTGTATGACTTATTTTAATCTTTACTATTTATATTTTTATCATCATCTATCATTTATTTTTTGCTTAAATTAGCATTAGACATTTTAATTAAGCTGTTATATTAGTCTTCCACTGGTTTTCTTTCATTGATTATTTATTTATTTTGATTTTTTTGATCTTTAGTTTCTATTAATAATGTTGTTATGCTCTGATAAGAGGGTATAGTCTCTCCACTAACCCCTACTTAGACCCTCACTGCTTTTCAACAACCTCTAGTTTACAGGGAGACGTGCTTGAAGCCATGCGACCCACCAGCCAGGCTATAAATTTAGTGGTGAGCTAGTTCAAGACATTATAATTACATACCCATTTCCTATAGTCCTTGTTTTTATATAAAATTTAATCTATAAAGTCTTTATGTATAATCCTAAAGAAGTGGTCCGAAAAATAGGTATTATTCCTGGCTGAGTGTTTTTGTTTTGTTTCATCTTCCACCTCCATAAATTATTATTGACCCATAATTATATAATAAATTTTTTATCTTAAATATAATTAGATTTTATTATGTTAATTTTATAACCTTCATCCATCTCTTCTTCCATAAAATGTGAAATGAAACCATCATTCACGTGTACGATGGACTACCGCTTCACGAACCAATATAATTTTTTTCCATCATCACCTATTATGGATGCTCATGATGATGGATTTAATGTTTAAATATTATATTCATTAAATATTATACATAATTTAAATTTAATATATCATATAATTTATTACCTTACAATCCATTTAAAAATTTTATCTTCGTTCGTGTGTGTGGGAGACTACCTCCTAACAAAGCGACGCGATTCATTATTTATTACTGCATCATATAGATGGTATATAATAAAGTATTTAATGAATTAATATTATATTTATGATATAATTTTAATTTTATAAATATAAAATAACACTTAACTTTTTTCCATCATGGTCGTTGAAAAATGGAAATCTTACTCATGCATACGTACGACCTACCATATCCATGATTGTAACACAGTTCATTTTTGATAACCATATTTCATGGTTGGTTTTAAAAGTATAATTTATATAAAAAAATTATTATTATGTAAGGATTATTATTATGGAAAATATGTAACAATTAAATCTTTGAACATAGTCAATACAATGATGCTATTTTGAATTTATGAACTGAATGTCATCAAAACACTCGATGTGAACATAACTGATTTAGTAATTCAATTTGTAATTAAAATAAATAAAGTATATAGTTTTTGTATAGTGAATTAAAACTATAAAATTTTATTACTATAATAAATAATTTATATAATTTTATTATACAGAAGATAGATGGAATACATGACAAGTCTAGACTCGAGGTAAGGTTTTTCAACTCCAAAGTTCCTTCTTTGAGACACATGTTATTTATGAAACAAATTTATTTTAAATGTTATATATCATGAAAATTTAATATTTAACATCATTTATTATTCTTATACTAGTTATTTTTACTTCACCTTATTCCCCTCTCTCTTTTAATATGTTTTTATTAAGATATTTCTTAAATCATATGGTATTTCATCTCAATTTCCTTTCATTGAGGCATATTTTAATGTCATGTGCCTAATTTATTTTATATGATGTATATAATAACCCTTTACATATTATATCATTAATATTTCATAATTAATGATATTTTAAGTTACAATCCATTTACTTCATACACGGGGGTTATGATTCAAATGTTACCAAGGTGGTACCGGTTTGTGATTCAATCACATTTTAAATAGGATTGTTTATACATGAATTTAAATTGAAGGAAATTATTTTATCATTATATAATAAACCCTTTAATATTATTATCCTCTATTTATTAATTAAATTTTCAATTAATAGTACCATTTTCCTCTCTTTGTAACTTAAAATTATTGAGACAAATGTTTTTAAGAAAATCCATCTTTATTTCTATTTTTCGTCGAAAATTCCTTTTCTTCCATATCTATATTTCAAAAAAAAAACGTTTTAAATAATATTTTTTATATTATATAATGATTTATTAAAGACATTTTCACCCATTTTTTACTTTTTACAAGATGTTTTAAAAATATTTTTATTGTCATTTTCCAAATGAGGAGTTTTTTTATTTTTATAAAAGTATGAAAAGTTTGTTTTTTAACTCATACAACATGACAAAAATTTCTTGACATCATGAACACTCAATTATTTGAAGTTTCCATTGAAAGTTTCTAAGTCTCTTTTTAAAATGAATTTTTTCTTTAATATTTGGTAATTTATTTTGGATTTTACGTAAAGGATATCTCTAAACAACCCTTTTCTTTGGGTTATTACCATTCAATATCTAACTCACTTATCTATTTTTAAAGTTACAGAATGATTCTAAATTATGTATATATGTCCCTAACATAAATACCAAGATTATTATACCTTTGTTTTATGAAGTAATACATACCTTATGTTCATTTCTAAAATTCCTTCATTATGAAATTTCCATTGATTATGATAGGAGTAAAGATTATGCAACCCATTTTATTTATATGGGTAGTTATTATGTTTATTCCTTATGATTTATTTAATTTTTGTGAAACACATGAATCATGAACATGTTATGATGGGTACACCCAAATATTTCTCCAATGCATTGGGTAAATATTTAGTCTCTTGAGACATTATGTATAATATTGGGGAGTAAACCTAATCCATTATGGGAGTTTTTCCACCATGTGATATTGTTTAAGAAGTTTTCCTTGACTCATGTTTATTTCATTTTATATGTTTTTGTCACATTTTCTATGATACTATGATCTTATGATACCATGTTATTTATGTGATGCTTCTATGTGATTACTCATAATATTTCTCTTTTATGATATCAGGTTATACCTTTATCTCACATGCCATATTTCCTTATCATGTTAATTCCCTTACTGAAATTTTCATCTCAATCATTTATTTTGTGTAGAACCTAAGTTATCCAATGTAATTTTATGAGATCAAATAGATTTATTAACCCAATATGGAGAATAAAATAAAGTTGTTTTATTTTAGTCTCATATTGATGTATTATGAACGTAGTATTACAAAGACACTATGCTTTTTTGGATCTTGGTTTTTTATTATAGATATTTATGTTAAAAACTATACAATAATATTTGAGGCTTGGGTTACTTTATGGTACCACTCTATCCACACAAAAGGCTTCCCCTTTCAGGACAAAGTAGTCAAAGGCACCAATATCCTAGAGAAATAGGGTAGAAAACTCATATATTAACCAGCCAACCCAAGGAAGCTCTACACCTTCATCATGATCTTGAGTGTCTCCCAAGATATGATTACCTTAACCTTTATTGAGACTACTTTAACACCCTATAATAAGATGAAATGTCACTACCCCCTCCCCATAAAGTGTAGTCCTCCTAGTCCAGTAATGGGAGGAGAGAGATAGTGACACCTGAGTCCTACCTCTGGTAGGCCCTAGGATGGAGACAAGCATTAAGGGTATAATAAAAACACATATAGGAGGCATCAACCTCTAAGAGAACACATGAAAAATAGAGTGAAAACATATACCTCAACTATCTCCTAATCAAACCACAATATAAAAGAAAACCCAAGTACATGTATATAATTTCATGAAAAAACTAATATAACTGAAAGGAAAAAATGTAAGTACCAAAAAAAAATGATAGCAACCATGATGCCCAAACAACTCCTGTAAAAACCTAGAGCTACTAGTAACCATCCTTATTTACAAAATTTTCCATGTGACCTGAAAATTAGTTTATATAACATAGGGTGAGTATAACAATATACTTAGTAGGATCCTCCCCAGAGCCTCTCATATAAAAGTAAAGAAAGCATGATAAAGCAGAGTGAACAACAAATGAAACTAACTCATCACCTAAATAGGTATACTAAGTTACCAGCCTCACCATGGATACTCTCACCATATATCACATACAATAAAATATAATATAAAAAATAATATGAAGGGTACCACGCTACCACTTCTCCCCTAGTTTGCCGCTTTTTCCCAACGTCGCACGAACTTAACATATCTCTCTAAAAAAGTATATCCCAAAGACAATTGGGTGAAGCACCACCACTTTCACATATTGAAAAACACCACTACATCCAAATAAACAAAAGTAACCAGGTAATTTCAGGATCCACCACAGCCCGTATAACATGTATCATACATAGAGTGTTATTCCTCAAGCCCTTACAGCCCATACACCGAGTAAAGATCCTCAATCCGTTACAACCCATACATGTTATACCTATAGTACTCTATTGGAAAACTATACACAAAATACATGTGTGTGAAATAACTATAATCCATTACATCCCTCTAAACATATATATAGGGAAAACTAACTGAAGTTCATGCCGACACATGTAACTACCAAGAGAAGAGAGCAGGGCCAAAGGGGGTAGTCGGTCATCCATCATCCCAAAGGGATGTTGGGGAAAACACCCCCTAGGGCTTTATATCCCTAGGGTGTCAGTTTACCTAAATGACATGGTGGAGTAACATATATAAACATAAAAAGTACCTGGATATAATATCTCTCACAACCACAATATGGAAAAAACCTAGTCTTAGTCACAACTACAGCTAACGTCTCTCAGACTCCCAGCTTCCAATGTTATGACTAGATATCCTATAAGAACACAACCATTTAAATATCAAAATTAAATTACTTTTATCCTTTTTTACCAGTTTCACTTTACATTAGTTAATGATTTAAACATTAATTAACCATTATCAATTTCCACATTGCATTTCATTATCATCACAACAATGTTCTATGCCCTCCTGGAATAAAAAATCTGAGTCCATAACTTCTCTAAAATATAACCTCAGCATTGCATTCTAGAAATCTCTAACCCCATGGGTTAAAAATTTAATTCATTCATTAAAAAAATTAAAACTTTTATGTAATCCTAGGAATTATAAGATAATATTCAAAGATACTAAACTCAAGGGTCTTAACATGGTGAGAATAAAAAATAACCATCAAGTCTTTTCCATATATATCAAGAGAATAGAATCATCCATCCACGAGAAGTTAAAAATGAAAATAACATGCCATACCCCACACATATTTTCCTCTTTTAGAATGAGGGTAAGAAGACCATCTGCCTCAAACAGTGGGGAAAGTAAGGAAGATAAAAAATCAACATATTGAACAAGAAACTGACACTCACATCAACCGGTAAGACTGGCTTCAACCCATTTCATCATATTTGGTGTCATCCCTAATTATCACATGCATAAACTGATGCATCTTTCCACTATAGGCATTAACTAATTCCAAAACCACTAGGAATACTTTCCCGATGTACCACAATATCCATCCAGGCTCAGCCATCCCAGGCATAGCCATCCCAGGATCAACCATCCCATGGTCAGCCATCCCAAGCTCATATCACATCTGAGCCTTCCCACCCAACATACCACAACATCCATCCAGTATCTTACATAAAAGGCTCACAACACATCACAAGAAGCAGTTTACAAACTAAGAAATCGAGTTCTTAGAGCTAAACAAGGCATTCATCCTTCATAGACAAGGAGCTCTCATGGATCCAATGCTTAAGGAACTTGGCCTTTACAAGTAAGTGGGTAACTCAGATCCTATAAGGAATTATTTTTTCATAAAAAATTTGGTTCTTATTCCATCTTGAATTAACCAATTCATGATTCATAGGTTCCAACTATGGGCATCCTAAACAACCAGCTATCACAGATATCACAAATTAATCAAACAATTAATTCCACAAGCCTTTAATTACATTATCTACAAAAATAAACATGCATCAGGTTCATTAGAAAATTCAACTAAACATGCATATCTGCATTAATTTGATTATTATAAAATTTCAATAACAACAACAACAACCAGATTCATTAACACAACTATTTAATATTTTAGACAATTAATTTATCAATTAATCTCGGATTTACATTCTTTACAAATTTACATCAAGAAAAAAATGATAACCAAGAAAGGCATATACATCACACTATATATAAAATCAAGAGAAAAATTGTTATCACGATTCAAAGCAAAAACATTACTTCACAATCAATTCCAATTCTTTTAATCCAGTTTAAGTATTTAATTAGGTCAATTACATTTCAAACTAAGGGGATAAATCATGATAAATCTACGATTTCACATAAATGAAATAGAGAATAAATAAATACCCTACCTTGAAAGGTTTCCTATTTTCTTCACATGAGAACAGATCAACATAATGAATCCCGATGACCTCTCCCGCAACAACTACATCCACATGAGGATGCCGTGGCACAATTGCATTAACCAAAAACCAAGAAAACTCCATTAGGAACATGGAGATCATGTTCCATCACATTTAAAGGAGAAGAAGGAAGAAATGGATCGAATAAACTATAAAAAAAGGCATATCATACCTTATATCGATGACAGATTGAAGGGGGGAAGTGGGGAATCGGTCTGGGATAAAGGAGTCCCCAGATGTTGAAGAGGAGGTTGACAAGTCTCATAGTGTCGAGAGAGAGTGATGATCCACAGGGTTTGTGAAAACTCATGTAGTGTAATTACTTGGGTTTAGGTTTCTCCTAAAAATACATCACACCATAATTTTATTTATTTTAAAATGCTAAAATACTACTCAACGTGAAACCCCCATTCATGTCATGTAATAGCCTTTCAGGACGTGAAATATCCCAACTTCTAGCTTTTAGTGACCAAGTCCCTTTGGACTTCCTCTGAGACTCCTTCAAGAACCTTGGTCTCTGGAAACATTCAAAGGGTTGATCCATGTAGATCTGTGCCCTTACATTAGATACCTCTCAAAAAATTCTTGTCCTCGAGAATCCAAAACCAACCCAAAGAAGGAATATAAAAGGGTTCGTCCAAACAGCCACCCCACGAGATACCTCTCAAGGTTCTCACTACCATAGGATGTTACCCACTTCATCAAATAACAACATGAAACCATGAAACAACCAAATCCATATCCTAAACACTCTACTAGGGGATATACCTCTCAGAAGAGAGAAATACACCATAAGTAACAAGATAAATCCATCTCATAACCAGAAAAGGTCTATAACTAAAAAACAAACATTGTTACAAGAAGATCTAAACATCAAATATCTTGAGACACTGAGTGCGTATCTATGACTCACATTCCCAAGTACTCTCTTCCATGCCACTTTTATACTACAAGACATGAACCATTGGGATAGAACACCCACACAACACCTTCTCCTTGCGGTCTTAGATCTCTATAGGCCACTCCTCGAAGGTCGTATCATCGTTAACATAAATCTCCCCACAATCGATGACATGATAGTTTTCATGAAGATAATGATGAAGATTCAACATGTGGAAAACATTATTTATCCCTCTCATCTATGGGGAAGTTCTATCTGATACGCCATAGATCCAACATGATCCAACACCTCAAAAGGCCCAACCAACTAGGGAGAAAGGTAACTCCCATGACCAAACCTCCACTACCAAAAATGGGGATTCACCTTCAGAAACATGTGATCCCCAACATCAAACTATAGAGGT
Source organism: Viscum album (assembly GCA_963277665.1). NCBI lineage: Eukaryota > Viridiplantae > Streptophyta > Magnoliopsida > Santalales > Viscaceae > Viscum > Viscum album. The sequence continues at coordinate 1,559,742,517 of OY728164.1, read as the reverse complement.
CTCCTCCTATGTTCATAATAGGATTTTTGACAATCCTGAGCTGCCTACATCCTATTGGAATCACCTAAACCATATCTGTCATACTCTGTACTAGTTCTGACCTGAGAATTGTTGACTTTCCAACCTTAGTCCAGCACAATAGATAACGATAAGGTCATCCACTCAAGGATTCAAATGAAGCTATATTTATGGGGTAATGGAAACTATTTTTGTAAGATAACTCTACCAAGGGTAATTTACTTATCAACGAACCTCTAAAATTCAAGAAACAAGAGTGAAACATGTCTTCAAGAGTATGGATGGTCTATTCAATCTGACCATCCATCTGTGGATAAAAAGCAGTGATAAGGAATATATAATAACCAAAAGAATACTAGAGAACTCTCCACACACTGAAGGTAAAATGAGGATCTCAATCAGAAATTATCATCCTCAGGAACCCATGGATTCTCACACCCTCCTCCAGATATTTCCTTGACAAAACCTCCATTGAGTTCGAATACTTTATCTATATAAGGTGGGATTATTTTTTGAAATGATCCACAACTACCAATATAGAATCATAGAGTCCCTATGATCAAGAAAAATTGGTAAAAATTCCATCGATATTTCATCCCACTTTTATTGAGGAACATCTAATGGCTGGACAAAACCACTAGGAACACAATGATTGAACTTCACCTTTTGGTATACCAAACATCGAGGAAAAAACTTTGAAACTAAATTATTCAACATAGGCCACCAAAACTGAACTCTCAAATCTTGAAACATATTCTTCACGCTAGGATGTGCCTCTAGTGGTGATATATGGAACTCCTTGAGAACTATCTCACACATCACCAAAGGAATGAAAAGCCTTCCCTAAAACAACACCATGTGTTTTCCATTTTTAGAGAAACCATTAGGGGCCTCACCACAAACTACTTGGTCTCTCTAGACCTCCACCTCAAGATCAACCAATTGGGACTCTTCCACTTTCTGCTCCAGAGATGACTGCACCACCATCTAAAAAAGACAACCTCTACCCACCAAGTTCTCCCATATCCATATGTAACACTATAATTCTTGCATAACTCTCCATAAATCACTAGATTCATGCACTGTATGACTATGTTACTTCCTTCTTAGTGCATCAGCTACAAAATTCCCTTTTATAGGTGTATATGAAAATTTCAAAGCCGTAATCCTATAAGAACTCCATCCACTGATGCTTTCGCAAGTTCATGTCACACTGGGAGAAAACATACCTAATGCTCTTATGATTGGTGAGGACCACTAAATCCTTGATGATGAGGTAATTTCTCTAAAAATTTATATCAAACACCACTGCTGCCAACTCAAGATCATGGGTGGCATAATTAACTTTGTGGGGAAGCAACTACCAAGATATATAAGAAATAACTGATCTATGCTACATCAAAACACTTCCCAAAACAAGACACATAGCCTTATAGAAAACCTTGATCTAAAATCTTTTTGTTGGAAGACAAAGAATTAGAGAACTGACCAACTTCTCCTTCAAATACTAAAAAGCTGTCTAACGCTGATTATTCCCCACAAATTCTTGATCCTTCTTGGTCAAAACTGATAGAGGAGTTGTAACCTGAGAGAAATTTTCTATGAACATCCTGTAATAGCCTACAAGACCAAGGAAAATTCACACCAATACCACTATCTTTGGGGATTCCTAAGACAAAACTGAATATACCTTCAAAGAATCCATATCTACTCCCTACTAGGATATAACATTCCCCAATAAACAAATTTATTAAGCCTAAAACTCACACTTACACAACTTCCCAAATTACTAATTTCAATGAAGATCTCCTAAAATGAAAGATAGATGCTCGGCATGCTCTTATTTAGAAGAAGAGTACACAAGGATGTCCATGAAAACCACCATGAACTCATCAAAGAAATCATAGAACACAACATTCATTAACCCCATGAACACAATTGGTGCATTCAACACACCGAATGACTTCACAAAAAACTCTTAATGCCCATGACGTCAACAGTAAGCAGCCTTTGAGATATCTTCATCCTTCACATGCATATGATGAAATCATGACTGGAAATTGATCTTTGAGAACAAAATTTCACCCTTCAGTATATTTAATAAATCATCCATCCATGGAAGAGGATAGAAGTTCTTCACATTCACTCGGTTCAAGTGACGACAATCGATACACAACCACAAACTTCCATTAGCCTTATTGATGAAAAAAATTGGTGCACCGCATGGTAACACACTTGGCTGAACAAAACGACACATCAGTACACTATCAAGCTACATACACATATCTCTCAAATCAGAAGGCGCCATCCTATATAAAGACATCGAGATACGAGACACACCTAGATGTATCTCGATCCTGAACTCGATCTCCCTTCAAGGGGATAATGCTATAACCTATTCTAGAAATAAATCACACTACTCTTTGATAAACATGGTAAAATCCCACTGTTGAACCTCTAAAAAACTCCAAATCAGCTCAGACATCAAGGATGATAAGGATGAAACATGTTTCTGACCCATCTAAGGGTCTCTCTCACCAATAAACACTACTGTATCTCCATCAGCATTGAAAAACACCGCCTATCTTTGGAATTAATCCATGATAGAATTCACTAAATAGAAGTAATCCATGAAGAGGGTGAAATAATATGATTGTATCTATAAACATAGGAAATATCCCCAAGATCGGTGCTACCTTAGCACTAGATCATAGTATCTACGTACTTCAAACAAGTCATCTCAACCTCCAACTGGCATAGTCAACGCCAAGGGAACTGGAAGCCTCTCTATCTCAAGTCCCAAATTATGGAAAAGGGTAGGTTATATGAAGGAGCGAATCTATAATAGATCAAAAAAATCATGAAACAAAGTAAAAAACAAGAAATGGGTACTGAAAATGACGTCTGGCTCACCGAGCATTGGCAACACTAAAGCTTGATATTGACCACAACTTGTTCCACAACCTATATGACCCTATTGAAAACCCCCTCAATGGACTAACTCTTCTCTCTGAAGATGGGGATAATCCCAGGGATGTCCTCTTCTTTCCCTATATGCTCTTTGCTGATCCAAAACTAGAGAAACCTTTTGCGGATGCCTCTGCTGAAATTACCTCAAAGAAGGATCCTAGAGAGGAACACCTGGAACACACTAACAACTCAAAAATGTCGAGAAAAAATACCACTGATTACCTCATCCTATAAAAAAACAAAACAAGTTCTTGATCCCTTAGCATAGGTCTGAGGTCTGACCCCCTCAGAGAAATGAGATACTGAAGGTTGGGACCTACCCCTGGCTGATCGAATACTCTTCTTCCCTAAAAACTAGGAACTCCAGACTATAGCTATACTTTATAAGGAATCCTGATGACTCCCCTATAGTGATGATCCAATTCTAGATAACATCCTCTCAATGACCTCCTCCCTCACCAACACCTCGAGATATTTCTTCATCATAAATGGGGTGAACTGGAACTGGATATATGGATGCAAAGACTCTTTAAAATTCCTTTCCTTGGAATTATCACCTGGAAAAAGGTCCGAATAATATCGCAGAAGGTTCTTAAAACAGATCTCAAACTCTCACAAACTAAAGCTCCACTGTCTAAGGGTAATAAGATCCTAACGATTTGATGCCTTTGTAGTCAAAGAAAGAAACTCATCCCTAAACCGGTCTCAGAACTTCTCCTATGAGAATATTGACTCCTTGCGATCCCTATGGAATAAGAACCACCACTAGCTTACTTCCCCACATAGAATCATTACAGGAAATGATACCTAGTTCTCCTTCTGATCAAGAATCAAATTGAAGGTTATCTCAACCTCCTCCAACCAGTCTTCCATGACTGCATCTAAAATGAGCCCTCATACTTCCGCAAACTCTGGTACTGAATCTCTTAGAGTGTCCTCCACCAAGTGTCTTTATCATCGAACTCGACTATGCGGCGATCTTCTGGCATATCATGCTAAACATATTTTGTGCAAACCTAACAAACACATCAACTTGGATCCATACCTGAAAATGGAAAAAGTTAGAGTTCCTTAACTAAAAATATAGAATATTTTAACATTAATTAATTGTTTTTTACTCATTTTAGGTTAACCTATCCCATGGTCTACCCATTCAAAAATAGAAACAAAGAAGAATGATTCATGATACTTTCCTATGTCTATACCCTACATCCAGCATCACTTCAGTTAGTAGACAATATAAACTTAAAGATTCATGCATCAGATCATAGGGGTCCCTAAATACCTTTGTCTCATCTAGTATCTAGTGTTTATAGTTCTTTCTGAAGATATCTGACACTATCTCCCTACCAACCCATGCAACCTCACTTGTTCCTAACTCCAAACTCCATTCTATCACTCATACCAGTGTCGTAATACCACTACGTTAGGACCCCTTCCCCAAAAAGTGTACCACTCCTCGGCTAGCAATGGGAGGAGAGAGATAGTGACACCTGATTCCTACCTCTAATAGGCCTCGGTTTGGCGAATAGCACTGGGGGAATAATAAATATAGATATGGGAGGCATTACCCTCCAAGAGAACAGATGTGATAGAGAGAGATAAGATAGGAATAAACCAACTCCTATTCAAGACACAATATGAAATAAAACTAAAGTACATGTTTGTAATGTCATGAAGAAACTACTACAACTGAAATGAAAAAAATGAATGTACCAAAAGAAAAGTAAAACGACAATAACTGTGAAGCCTGAAAAGCTCCTGCAAAACCCCGAGATAGTAGAAGCCAGCCTGATTTCCAACCTGTTCCAATTGACCTAAAAAATAGTTCATATAACATAGGGTAAGTATAATATTATATTTAGTAGGATCCTCCCCTGAGCCTGTTATGAAAAATTAATGGAAGCATGCTAAAGCACAATGAATAACAAGTGAAGCTAACTCATCACCTAAACAAGTATACTAAGTTCCCAGCCTCACCCTGGATACTCTAATTAAGTATCTCATATAAGATAAGATAATATAATAAATAATATCAAGGGTACCCTACTACCACTTCCCCACTAGTTTTCCACTTTTCCCCATCATCGCACGTCCATAGAATCTCTATCAAAAAAAGGCTAGCCCAAAAGAACTGAGGAAAAGCACCACCATATGCATCTCATGCAGCAAACCACCACATCCAAATAACCAAAATTAACTAGGTAGTTTCTAGGAGACACCACATCTCTCGTAACACATAACATGCATCGGGTATTATTCGTCAATCAATTATAGCCCACACACCGAGTAAGGATCTTCAAGCCATCATAACCCATACATGTTATACCTATAGTATCGCATTATAAAAAAATATCTGAAATTCCTGTGTGTGAAATAAAAACAAGCCATTACATCCCTCTACACACATATATGTGGAAATCTAACCATTTTTCATACTAGAAAAAGTAACTACCAAGATAAGAGAGTGGGGAAAAAAGAGGTAGTCAACCATCCATCCTCCTAGTAGGATGTTGGGGAAAACACTCTCAAGGGATTATAATCCCTATAATGTCAGTTTCCATAACTTACAGGGTGAATAAGAATATAGAAACAAAAAAAGTACATGGATATAACATAGCTCACAACCGCACTATGGGAAAAACCTAGTCTCAGTCACAACTGTAGCTAATGTCTCTCAGTCCGAATGTCTCGAAGGCCTTATTTTTATTTTATTACGGATAATCCCCCTTTTAAGGGTTGAAGGGGAACCTGTACATGACACGTATGCCCAAGGTACACGTCCTGAATGACCCGAAATACATTTCACTAGCATCACAACAATGTTCCATGACCTTTAGGAATAACCAAACCAAGTCCACAACTTCTCAGAAATATAACCTTGGTATTGCATCCCAACAAGCTCCAACCCCATGGGTTAAACTTTTCATTCATTCATTAACAACATTAAAACATTCCCATAGTCCTAGTCATTCTATGTAAATATTATAATCTACCAAATTCAAGGGGCTCAACACAAGGAGTAGAAAAACTATCCATCGAGCCTTTTCCACCAATAGAAGGAGCACAGACCTATCCATCCTTGATAATCTAAACATGGAAAGCATATGAAATACCCCTCACATCTTCGCCTCTTTTGAAAGTAGGGTAAGAAAGACCACCTGCCTCAAACAGTTTGGAAATTAAAGTAGATAAAAAATCAATGGATTAAACACGAAACCAACACTAACATAAAGGGGTAAGCCCATCTTAAAACTATTTCATCATCTCTCATGTCCTCTCCAACACCCACATGCATAAACCAATGCATCTTTCTACTATAGGCATCAACTACTACCACAACCACTGGACCTCCCTACCCCACGTACCAAAACAACCATCCAAGCTCAACCATCCGATGGTCGTAATACATCCAAAGCAGCATGAATCAAACTAAGAAACCAGTCTATTAACCCTAAAAAAGCATTCATCCTTCACACACAATGATCTATCATGGATCCCAAACATAAGGAACTTGGTGTTTACAAGAAAGTGGGTAACTTAGTACCTATAAAGTATTATATTTTATTACCCAAGTGGTTCTTATTTTATATTGAATTAACCAATTCATTATTCATAGGTTTGAACTACAGTAAACCTAAAAAACTAGCTATCACATCTACAAAAATTTAATTAAACAATTAATTTCAAATGCCTTAAATTCTATTACCAACAAGAATTAACATGATTTGGGTTCATTATCCAATTCAATTAAACATTCATATCTGCATCAATTTTATTATCATCAAATTGAGACAATAATAATCAGATTCATTAACATGCCTCAGTAATATTTTAGACAATTAATTTATCAATTAATATTAGATTTATGTCCTTTATCAAGTTACATCAAGAAAAAGATGGTAACCAAGACTGTTATAGACATTAAAATGTCTAGAAAATCAAGAGGCAACCTATTATTATAGTACAAAACAACAACATTGTTATGCGATCAATACCAATTCTTTTAATCTGGTTCAAATATTTAATTTTGTTAATTCCATTGCGATCCAAGGGGCTAAATCATGATAAATCAAGGATTTAACATAAATAAAATAAAGAAGTAATGAATCCCCTACCTCAAAAGGTTTTTTATGTTCTTCACATGAGAACATATCAACACAATGGATCTCAATCACCTCCCCCGCAACAACTGCATCCAACCGAGGAAGTTGTAGAAAAACTAAATCAACCAACAACAAAGGAAACTCTATTAAGAACATGGAGATCACTTTCCATCTCATTGAAAGTAGAAATTGGAGGAAACAAATCAAAGAAACCAAAAAATATAGGTATATCATACCTTATATTGAAAATTTATCTAAGGAGGGAAGCATGGAATCGATTTGGGACAAACGAATTTCCAAACCTTGGGGGGGGGGGGGTTGTCGAGTCGCCTAGAGTCAAGAGAGAACTGATCCATAGGGTTTTTGAAAACCCAAGTAGCTAAAATGTTTTAAAAACACACAACAAAAGGGGATCACATGACGTGAAATCACCTTTCATGTCGTGTAATGCCTTGTGGATGGGTTTCGCCAAAGAACGCGTCGCCTAAGAATTTTATTTATTTTGCAAACCATAAAATACTACACATAATGAAACCCCCCGTTCACATAATGAAACCCCCCTTTCACATCATGTAACAACCTCTCACAATGTGAAATCTCCCAACTTCCATATTCTAGAGACCAAGTCACTTTGGACATCCTCTGAGCCTCCTCCGAGCACCTTGGTCTTCAGAAACATGCCAAGGGTCAATCCACATGGATCCATGATCTTACATGAAAAATACCACAAAGTGGAACCCTAAAATATAGAAATAAAAATTCAATATATTCCCATAAAATGGTTTCTCTTAGAGTATGTCCATGGCAATCCTCACGTGGTCCTCCTCAGATGCCAAGTATATTAGAATATCATCAATGAAGACCTCCAAAAACTAGTCTATGAAAGGCTAAAATACCCAGTTCATGAGTCCCATGAGCACTGATGGGGAGTTTTTTAGGATAAAATACATCACCAAGAACTCATAATGACCATAGACACATCATAATTTGGTTTTTAGTAAATCCACATCTCAAAGTTGAATTTTGTGGTAATCTGACCTGAAATTTATCTTTGAGAACCACATATCCCCTCTCAACTGATTGAATAGGTCATTATTCCTTGGTAGTGTATTCTTATTCCTCACAATCACTTGGTTTAGGATATAATAATCCACATACAACCTTAATATCTTTTCTACCTTCCAAGAGAACAACAATGGGGTTGCCCAAGGTGACATTATGGTCTTGATAAATACCTTCATTTCCATGTCCTCTAACTACACGTTCATGTTAATAAGTTCTATGGGAGACATCTCATATGCTGTCATAGATATGAAGGCAGTCACTGGGTTTATGTTTATGTATAATTCTATCTCTTTATGGGGAGGTAAGCCCAACATATCCTCAGGGAAGATATCCTCATACTAAACCATCACTATAGGAAGAAAAATCCCATAGAATCCACTAATATAAGAGTAATACTATATAAATAATGTGTAATTGGATATATCCTCAAACATATGATCCCAACCTAATTTACCTTGGCTTAATTCTCACCAATGAAGGAAAAAATAATTCCTTCACCACAGACACACCACATCCTCCACCTGAAATATTCTATATAGGTATGAATTATGGATATCTAGTCCATACCTAAGATGAAATCATAAGGCCTACATACTACTACAAAGAGATCTTATATGAAGTTATATCTTCCATGATTTAGGTCACACTATCAACAATAGTGTGTGATAATTGAATCCCCTCTGATCAAAGCCTCTAAATGAAAGGCTTTATCCAAAGTATCAACCAAAATGTCTATGTCTCGAATAAGTAAAGTGAAAAATAGGAGTGGTTCAAACTAGTATTTATAATTACTTTAGATAAATTATATAATTAAAATATTATACCTCTAATCATTCTAAGAGCCTATGGCTCATAGTTATCCACTACTTTCATTTATCCTCATCCATAACCACAAGCTCCTTGAGCCTGGCATGGACCACCTAGGGGTGGTGGTGGAAACAAGTTAAACTTTATTCTATCTCTATACACTCTACCTACTCATTTTCCACACCCATTTCCATGAAGAACTCCCTAGTCTTGTCCCTTTATTTTCCTGGGTGGTCTGTCTATGGTCTCTATTATAGTTGTATGATGGTTCATACAATCCTGTGTGAGGTGTCCCTGACAATCTCAAGTGAAACACCAGCTCTCTCTTAGTTGACTATAATTTTCCTTAGAGCACTAAATTGTAGACCCACTACCCAGGGATCACCTCCTGAAGTATCTTAATATCCTAGATCATTGTTTATGCCATCAAATACTAGTTTCTAAGGTCTTAGCTCCCGCATAGACACTACCAACACCATCCTTCAGTGTATTATCACCCTGGAATCTCTCTATCATTAAATCCCTCTCAAGCACTACATCAAAAGTAAAGATATAAAGGTATATCATTCCATCCCTGATATCTCAGCATAGGCCCTGATCAAAGGTCTATTCTTGGTCAAACTAATCACAAACCATATCTAGAGAGTCTCTTGGTAGTTTGGTCAAACTCAATGAATATTATTCCATGGTAATGATGCCCTTTTAAAGTTATATAAGCTTTTAGATTTACACCAATTGCAACACGGATAGATAGAACTCCTCCCGGAAGATTCGGTTGGTCTCTAACCAAGATTGTACCATCTCATTATGTGTCTAAGTCACCAAACTCCACCATCACCCTATATACACCTAAATAAGAATATCTACTAGGGCCACCATCTTATTTGGATGTATCCTCATAAGGTGGAAAACTTTAGTAACTACATCTAGCTAGTATTTAGCATCTTGGGGGTCTACATGACATCAAAATATAGGAGTTCACTACCTCTAAAACTCATAAAATGCACTCAAACTACACACATACTTAGCTATTTCTTCCATCACAACCTACTACTCAATAGGTGGTATCAAGAATAGAAAACCACCCAAAGGAACCACCCCTTTGCAGGAACTTGCACTGAAGCCTCATCATTGGGTGGATCATCCTCATTATCCTATGGTCAAATACTGACTAGTTGTCTTTGCGGAGGAATCCCCAAAATAAAATCTAGACATTCCTTTTTCAAAGATTATATTTATGGAGCTGACTGAAAAAGGATATGGAAACCAAAACCCATTCCCATATGATGAATGTACCAATATTTTTCCCTTACACTAGTGTTTACAAGTACCTAGTCAAAAATTAGGTTATTAGAGTCATGGTGAATAGATTTTTCAGCCACCACACCAACCCTGGATTCCTATGCCAGAGAGCCAAACTTGAAACATTTTAACACTATTTTCATAAATTCCAAACCAAACCACATAGCTAAGAAATCTCAAAAACCCGATATTAAGATGAACAAATCGAATACCACTCTTTCATGACCCGACCCAATGGGCCCCACATGGCCAGAAGTAAGTCGAGTATTACACCCCAAACCCACCTCTAATAGGATAAGGGATGGATACTAAGTGTCGAGTAGGCATAACACACATGGGATCCCTTAGGAAAATGTACCTATATGAATGCACACATCTCCAATCCACTAATCACCATAGTGAAAATTAAAAAACAACTGATACCCAAATGGATTCATATATCTATTCCCATCATCAAAGTACAATAGAATTATGAGAATAAAAAAAATACAATCCCATCAAAACCATAAAGATTCCAATCAACACAGAAGGAGAGGGATTGCTTTATAATGCAACACCTGTTCCAACGACTATCAATTTTTCTCATTATACTCTATATAGTCTTGGGCCTTCTAGGAAACTATCAAATAGCATGTCATCTATATAATATATGACATGTGTGGTAAGATACCATGTAGGTGTGAGTCTAATAATACCTAGTAGTAAATCCCAAAATCACTAAACCTAGGCATCCAGAGAGTAGTCAGCCAATCACAAGGTATGCAAATAGGATATGAGACATAGATATAAGAATAATAAAAACCCAAAAATACTCATAATAAAATCCAACTCTCAATGAAGCCTCAATAATACATCCATCCATAATATTCCACTTGAGGATTCAAGGTAACACTCTTCTGGGAGAACTCGCTCCACAATCCATGATATCATTAATAACGCTCATTTGATAGGTTATCCTTGTTCGAAATTTACAAATAAGAACTCACTAGATCTTGGAAGATCTTGATACATAGATAGGGGATCAAACCCAAGGATCATGGGGGACCCAAAAAACCCAATATAGAATAACCCACTATGTAGGGTATCATACACCCATGTAAGTTGGTCACAACAACTCCTTAAACCCCACCTATGAAAGACAAACAAATGATAGAGGATACCACCCCAGTATCATAAAGGGGATACCATGAAATCTATCCATGAATAGACCCATATAAGGGATCACAATACTATCCTTAGGATGTAATTCCATACTATGCCCATAGAGGGATGGACTTAGGGAGCAGGATCAACTGATATTGGTTCAAACTGAAGAGATGGATGGCCTAAAACAATCAAGGAAAAAGTACATGATGTGTACCGGGAACTAATGAAATGTATCTCCTACCATAGGTTTTCTCATGAATCTCTGTGTCACATGGTATGTATTTCTCCATATAAAAAAATGTTCTCCCTAGACACATGGTGTGTAGATGTCGAGCCAACACTAGGAATGTCATTATCCCATGCCCATGTACATCTAGCCATGTATGTGTACTTCAATCCATGCATGTGTACCTTACCATTTTCAAGTACCTAGATATGTTCATGATCATGTACCCCTAGGTTAAATAATGATCCACCAGGACTGGGTCACACAGTGTGTGACACATGTCACATGGAATGTGATAAATTTCTCTGTGCAGAAGCCCTTTTTCCACAGAAGGGGGACAATATGTTGTGTGTTCATGGGAATACATGCCATGAAGTAGATAATTTGATAGAAATTACATACTATTCAACATGTTAGTCTACATTATTTTTGATATCATATCTAACCCCAATCATGCAAAAAAGTACAAATATGGGGTTGACCAACCTTTCCATTTTCAGTGGCCATATTCTGACCATCTGACCCACTCAAGAATTAGCTCCTGTCACACCATGCTGCTTGCCAAACCAGAATTGGGAACACTAATACAATTTGATCTACCTCTAATCATCCACCACCATCATCAAACCTCAATTTCTCTATCGATCACAAACCAAAACCCATGGTATCGATCCTTTGTACTGAATAATGGTCACATAATGATTGATTTCTAGCTATTGGTCAAAATGTTGACCAAGTAAATGTCAATGATGAACATGTTGTCAATGGGAGAAGAAATGAAAAAAATAAGAGGAATGAACTGAAACCATTTTTTGGGTTGGAATCAACTATTTTCCATTATAATGAATAATGAACAACCAAAATAAAATAATATCAATTCACCAAAATCCCAAGAAGATAAAAATGAACCCACAACCATGAATTACCCAGGAATGAATCTATTGGTGGATTTGATTCATGTTCTTCATGAGATAATAAAATTGGGAAATAAAATAATAGATTTCAAATGACCAACCACAAGTTTGGACCAATCATCGATAAATATCAGTCCCACATTGATGTCGTTGGCGAGATCCACAAGTTATGATTGGGACACTGATTTCCAATGCATGATCTGTCATCGTCCCTCTAAGAACAATCCTACCCTACTCTTCTCTAAATATATAGGGTTATTTGGATAACCCTAGGGATTTAGAATAACATGTATTTTATAAATAGAGGATTAGTTTACAGTGATAAAATAAAAAACATATTAAATTAAATTAATTTATTATTTGCGCCCGCAACAACACATTAAAAAAATGTATGATGTCGATAAAGGTTATGTCACACCTAGGGTAAAACCCACAATCAAGATTCAACGGTAGCATTTGATTCCCCATATGAGTACTCATTTAATATTTACTCCATTATTTCTAAAAAAACTACACATGTGTGATAGAATATTTAATATTTTTATTATTTCAACATCGAGGCTCATCATCCCTCAGAATCTCACACCATCAAAACATCTGAATCTGAAAATATTCCTTAATATATTCCAATGTATTAGATGAAAAAATAGGGATGTTACAGTATATTATTAGGAAATACCACTCCATTGAATCATTTTCACACCAATGGTAGAAACAAGGGTAGATTCTCACCACTAGTAAGTGTCTCTCATTATACGTCACTAGTCTAAAGACGCCACTGAGATCTATGGATCCATATACAAACATGAAAAACCAAGATAATAACATGTGATTATGATAATGAAAATAAGAACCAAGAAAGTCATTATGGAGATTATCATCCCTCATTTGACTACTTCCAATTAGACAAGATCTCAACACAATGGATCCCCCACATGCACAAGAAGCAAAATCACATCTATCTAAGGATTCTAATCCTAACATCTGAATCATCAAACTCATCACCCTTAGTATAAAAGGGACCAATTATATATAGTAACCCCTATCAATCAATAACCATAGAGCTGACATATCTACTAGGAGATTATAATCAAACTCAATGAATTAGACAAACCAATATAAAAACTCTAAACTATGGTAAGGGTCCCACAATTCATCGAGTGTCTATGAACCCATTGAGGGAGTAATCAACCTCACAAGTGGAAATCCATCAGCACATCAGTTTCTATAGAAGTAATACCCACACCCTACCGCTAAGGAGTTTTGACTCCTTTAATGGAAAAGATAGGGGATATCATGCCCCTGTATAAGGGGGAGATACTTACCCTATCTGAAAATCGATCCACATATATGGGATACCATGCCCTAGGTATATAAGAGGTATAAAATTAGAGTTGGTTCTCTATAAACAAATAATTTAGAAATTATATTATTAGAATATTAATAGTCTTGAATATTAATTAATTACTTATCACATAATGGTAATTATTCTATGTGAAATCAAAGTGATAATGTCATTGGAGTACTTATCGTACTGAAATGTCATAGTAGTTCCCTATTATGATGATAACCTAGAAGTATGATGACCATATTATTAAATATATATCTTATAATTGGATTATACATTTTGATGGGACATAGATGATATATTCTATCATGGGTGGATACTTATTATAATTTGATACACTTTTTCATGGTGCACACCCTAGGTAATTTTCAGAGTTGGAGATTATAAGAACATGAACCACCAGTTGAAAATCCACATTTATATGTGTCATTAGATTTTTCATATCTTTGAGAATGTGTAATGGTTCTTAGACTTGAATATTATTATTAAGGAATATAATTAGTCAAGTTATTTGACATATTGATGAAAACCATGAAGAAATATGCTCATGAATAGGTAGGATATGTTCGGTGCATCATAATTAGTTTTGCATCAATGAATAATATAAGAAAAGATTTTTCCCTTCTATTATTTGATAAAAGTTTATATCTTAGGACATTTTATGGAAATTTAACTACCTAATTAAGTCAATGTCCATAAAATTCTATCAAAAATTTCATTTCTGGAAAGATAAATAAAGAGACATCAATCACATAGTTTGATGACCCCAGTATGAAACCTGCTTGATTGGAGATATCATGATAAATAGATTATATTACATAGTGTATATTCATTGTGGTTATTATCATTACAACATTTTAATTATTTGATCATGGGTTCCTTGCCATTTTTCTAGACACTAACTTTTTTACATCAGTCATTTCTACCTAATTCCCCTAAGAAAGTGGCCTAGAGGGTCACAAACTTAGTGTATTCAATACCTCAATTAAATTTTATATGAATATAATTTTTTGAATAAATATTATTTATTTATGTGGTTTAATAATTATTCTTATTTGGTTGATTTTAAATATTTATCCACCCGCTATTTGAGAGAATATATGTGAGTTGAATATATAATTAATATATTTAATGAATATAATGTTTATTTATTTATTATTGAATAATTAAGTAATATTTATTTATTAAATAAATTTTCATTATTAAAGGTTTAGTAAATATCAAGGATAGATAGATTGGGTAAAATGATCTAGTTGAAAATGATATATTAAAAATCAATTAAATAAATATTAATTTATTTATTTAATAAATGAAATTTATTTATCTATAGGATTTGTTCATGTCAAGTAAATAATAATAATAATATTATTATTATACATGGTATTCAGTATGTCATAAGGTATTGGATAAGGGAATATGTGAAATTAGAAACCCTAACCTAGATTTATAAATACAAAGTTATATCACATTCTAGGGGGATACATTCATTGCACACAATAAGAACAAGATTGAAATCTCTCTGGAATTTAAATATAGATTCTATGTACCAAAATTCCTAATTTTAGTGGTTGATGTAATGTTTTTAGTAGGTATTCAATATAAAATATACATGGATGGTACAAGTGAGATACTAATAAGGCTTGACTGGTTATACCAATACATCAAGATTAAATCCATTTGAATTGTATTTTTCATATCTATTATGATCATAATATTAGTTACTTAATGTGAGTCCCCCTCCCTTGGGGGTAACCTTTTGAAACATGTCAATATAATGTAACCGCAAAGACTAGAGACATCAAAAAATAAAATATATAATGAAATTTTCAAAGATCCACTTATGGTTTAGAACAATTATAATGATTATTTTATATTCTTTTGAAATGAAATGTTTTTGGGTTTCTAAAAGTGGTTAGTGTGAGATCTATATTTTTCCATGAAATATATGTTTAATAACATAATGAAAACATGTGATTAGTGTTTTAGTTATATATGAATAAATAATTTCTCTGAATACGACTTATGTAGAAGCCCAAGTTATAGAGAAAAAGATCTAATTGTATAGATTAATGGTTTTCTTAATCTAAGTCATAGCACACAATATACAATGTATTGAAAAATATAAGATGAAATAATTCACTTAAAATTTTTCCACTATCACATGGTATTCTTGTGATATATAGAATACATATATCTAACTGTACTTTAGAAATATATCTCACATGACATGATATATACAAAGGTTTGATCTTTATTATGCATAAAGCATAGAATGAACATATCAAACAAGACTAAAAGAACTACCCAAGATAGAAATCAAAACAATCAAACAGTGCTTAGGAAAGAAAAACAAGCTGACCCCTTAGAAATTGAAGAAATGGGGATACTAGTTTTCTAGGGATATAAATCTATTATTCTTTAAATCTATTTAATATATAATTATAGTAAAGTTAATGTAACATTCTGGCCCATCTCACCTCTAAGGTGGTGGTTGGACCGATGGGTAAAATGAACTTATGTGCATCTCCTTGAATGCTAGAGGATACCGACTAGCATCAAGGGCCTTCTTAACATGTCTGCGAGGGAGACTATTCCACCAGTGGTGATAGTTAATACACAACATAAGAAAATAAATTTAAAACAAGTAGAAGTTGTATGTTATTAAACAAACTACAACATAAGTAATTGAATAATCCGAACTAAATAAATGAAAAGTGAAGGAGTTGATAAATTAATCCAGATACACAATGATGTCTTGTACTAAAATAAAAGTATGGAAGAAATATACAAGCATTCTATCAAATATGTAATGAAAATGACACAAAGTGAAACAAATACATCTTGAAAAAAGGCTCAGTCCTCTACCCCCAATATCTATCTTAAGCCGAAAGCAACACTCAAGAATCAAAAGTAGAAGACTTCCCTTTATACATACCTATGAACATATAATCTAATCGGGTACCAAATGGAACCTGAGTAGGGTGTGAGATATAATCTCAGAAGGCCTACAACCACAATGTCTAGACCATTCAATTTCATGCTATAGAAAAAAAATAAGTGTGTCATATTTATAATAAATTCAAGAAACATAAATTAGTAAAAAAAATGTAACTCGGTCCGGGTTCCCAATAGGATACCTGTACCATACCACCTTCATTGGGCTAAGCCTAGAATCTAAATAAAGTACCTATATAAATCAGGATGTAAGTATGTATGTATGAATATATAATCCTAGAAAACATAAGGCAGACATAAAATGAGCATAACCCCAAGCTTATGTCTTATCTTGAGGTCTAATTTATGTGTCAAACAAAGTGTAACTCAAGGCACTAAAGAGGTATCACAATCCACAAGGAACTCAAAGTGGCATCAATAAATACCTTCCTCACATTATCATTATTATTATATTAAATTTTAGAGTTATATTTCTATCCCATACCAAAGGTATTACTATGGTTTATCCTTCAATTTATCCAATACCACTGATCCTATCCTTGGAAATCTTCAGAAAGACTAAGTATCACTCGAAGCATGGTTTTATCATGATTTTTCCCAGGTATCACACATAAGGGGTCATGTATCACCTAAGGCAGGGGAGATACACTTTTCCAATGAGTCCATCCTCGATTATCCCTTAGGGAACTGGTATCACTCAAGAGTATATAAAAAACTCTGGGAAACCCTTGTTAGAAAAAACCTATGACATCGCCTCTCCGACGCGTAGTATGGTAACCAATCAGGAACAGAGAGTCCATGTGTGGTCATTAATATAGAACCCATGTTTTCTCACCACCCTGAATTTAATTTTATTTCAAGGAAACAAATATCATGGAGTATGTATTTATAATTTCAATAAAAAAAATTAATAAACAAAGAGCCATTCACTTCCTAATGATTCTATCAAAATAGTGATAGTCAAAAAACTTTATCATCAAAAGAAGAAAAAAAATTCACTTTTCACTTATATTCTCATAGCATGGTAATAGTTTTTAACAAGGAAATCATTAGGCATAAACAAAATGAAAAAACCCCAAAATTAATGGGTCAGAATTTTCTTAAATAATTTATTTGATTTAAAACTGAACCAAAGAGGGGATGCACAACAAATGAAATTAATAAATTAATTATTCAGGGATAATAATATTTAGACCAATTACTTTAGAAAACCCAAAGGGGTATCAAAAAATATTGAAACAAATTAAATGAGCTATTTTTTCACAAAAAATGTCTCAATAGATAAGGAAAATAGTTTAATTAAATTAAATTAAGTAAAATTGATCATCGCCGGTAGGCACTTACAAGCATCACAAAAATGAGATGTAAAAGAAACAACGAAGTGATGAGAAAATGAGTAGAAACCCTACCTTATAATTACAGTGGATCCTACACTCCGTGATGACCTTTTATTTGGCCTAAAATGGAAAAAATCATATGATTTTGGAAAAACTCCAATTTTAGGAAAAAAACTTCCATGAATGATTGCATGACAGAGAGTGGATGAAACACAAAGATTCATAGTGTGGAAGATTATCCTTAGTAAGTGATTCACAGAACTTCCGACAGTGTTGAAAATAGAGAATAATAGGAGGTGCGACAAGCTTCTGAAGTAGTGATGGGGGGGGGCACCACTTGGAGAAGAGGGGGGTGCGCTGCACATGAGAGGAAAGGGAGAGAAGACAAAAGAAAAAAAGGAGAAAGGAAATAAATAAGGAAAGAAGAAAAAAAAGAAAAAAAGAAAAGAAAGAAAAAGAAAAAGAATAAAATAAAATAAAAATAAAATAAATGGAAAGAGAAGAGGAAATAATAAAAATAATAATAAAATTAGATAGACCAATTTTTAATTATTTTTACTCTTCTCATATCCACTTTATAATTTTTTATTTATTTATTTTCATTCATTTTTCATCTCTTTAGATTTCTTTAAATTTCTTTGTATTCCTTTTAATCCTTTTTTAATTATTATTACCCAAACCTTGCGGTATGACGCAATGTATTAATTTATATAAATCTCAAGAAACTATTTAAGTAATATAATAGCTACTCAGTACTCACAATAGGTTGTTACGTAAAACAGATATATATATATATATATACCTAGGCACACACACATAAATAAATATAGATTTATTATATATATACAAGACAATATTATTTTCTCCAATTAATAATAATAATAATACCAATATTTTATTATTATTATTATTAAATCTATGTCATAATTATCATCATGAATAGTTCAATCAAAACATTCATTAAAACTATAAAGTCAATAAAATAACCATGCAATAACATTTATTTGGGACAATTAATAATGATTTATCTAACCCAATAATAATTATCCACCCATATATATATATACATGTTATATATATATAAACATATATATATATATATACCTATATATACACATGCATATATATATATACATATATTTTTAATCCACACACATATATACATTATATATATATACACCAATGTTTTTGTTTCAATCTAATAATAATAACAATAATTAAAATTATTATTATTCAATACAACCCATCACTGAAACCATTAAAAATTTAAAAACAACAACCATTAAAAATGGAATAATAGTTATTAAATTAATATTTATTGCGCATTTGTATTTAATTGGAACAATTAATAATATCAGAATTATTGCATTGTCCACTTATTATTTACACCGCATAATAATTTATTAATTATGGATGCATATTTACATAATTTCTTAAACAAAATTAATAATATTAATAATAAGATTATTATTATTATTTGTAATGACCAATAAAATATTTATAAACCAATGAAATTATCTTCAGGTGTGATCTGACAAAATGTCTGATGCTTGTAAAAGTTATATCCTACCTAGGATAAACCCCACATCTTGGACATAAAAGTGGTCTCATATTTCTCATACGATGCACTGTTTGTGAGAAAATAATTATTTATTATATAAATAATAGAGTAATAAATTAATTAAAAATAAAGAAGGTATTATCACGTGCAATGTTTCCAAACACCCAATGCACATCAATGTTATGTCCTGCCTATGGTAAATCTAGTGTTTTGGACCTAATAGTGGTCTCAAATTTCTTATACAATGCACCATTTGAGATTAATCTCATATTTTCGAAAAAAATCATCCATCCGTATGAATAAATATATTTGATATTTTTATTCTATCAACTTAGAGGGTCTACGGGCCTTGAAATCCCATGATGACTCAGCATCACACTCTGAAAATATTTCATAGAATATTTCAAAGTGCTAAAGAAGGATTTTACCCTTCATTTAATTTATTTCCATTTTAATTTAAAACTAATTTATTTAATTCAATTTATTTAAAAGACACATGGTAGTGACACCTATTGGAAATAATAATTTTTGATGCTCAGTTTAAAACTGGCCTTCCTAGCTAACGGAAAAATTTAATTTCCGTTGTAGTTCAATCCAGTTCAAAAAACTGGACATTACAACCTTCCCACCTTAAAATTTTTTCATCCATGAGAATCCTTAGGGAACAAAATAACCCTGACCTGACCTAAAAGGGTCATGAATTCTCGCATAAAAGGGTGTCATGCATCTCCAAACACCCAACATATGTTCAATCATTGGTTAAGAAAGTAGCACACAAGCTAATAATATCTGAGCCAACACTCATTTTCAAATCGAATCACTAAGATCAAACTTACCTGAGCCCACTTATCTAGATACATGACCACATCATCATCTCATTAAACAATAAGACCAAGGTACTTCCCACCTTATGCTTTGACTTTATAAAGAAGAAAATTATGATCTACATCACCTTCCACCATCATAATTTCCTACCATATATACCCTTAATCATTCTGGAAATGCTTCATTCATGATTTCAAAAAAAGATAAAATGGAGAATTCCCCATCAACCCCAAATCCCACTCAAGACAGATTTTCATGAAAATCCATAGCAAACACAAAACACACTGGTCTCATTTGAGGATGTGCCAGAGTTTTTCCTTCACTGATTGCTCTGTTGAATAAGATAGACAACTAGTCGAGCCACTTTGACTGAATATTCATGAAGGCACTCAGCCTAGATGGAAATTTTTTTTATAAACTAAATTGTGATGTATTATTTCAATGTATCTCACATTCCTCGCGTACACGTCCACCAAAGTGAGACATTGGTACAAAGCTAAAATTTCCACATTAGAGCATTGATTGATCCCAGAGGAGCATCGATCTGGCGGTCAAGTCAGAAGAAATGGATGGTGTAAAAGAGTTTATCCAATGCATTCTTACATGGGAATATAAGGATCACTCAATACTAACCAAGCTTCAATAAGAACCATGCGTTCACCATGCAACCATATAGAGATTATTCAACATCTTTTAGAATTTAGCACGACATAAGACCGACACTCTATTAGTACTTCAAGGAAGATGTCAAGATATGAGACATGCTCATCACTAAACCAGAGTACACTAGGAGTATTTTAATGTTTATGAGAATGAGAATGACTGAACCACTTCTGGTCGACACATTATAAGAAACACGGCTTCACCTACCGATACACTGCCATTAACCGATCACTGAGCCTTTACCACCTGAAGAATTTTGTGATCATTCAAGGTTAACCATCAAAGTACACCCATGATCAATGAAATTTCTCCAAGGTTGAAGAAACTTCAAACCACACAAACATCATGATACTAAGAAAGCACTAATGTTATTTGATTTTCACAAGCTTCACGAAATTTAAACCATCGTGACCATTCTCTAATGGTATTCTTTGGTTGTGTTCTTTCTACCCCAAATGACACACATTTATCATAACCAAAACGAAACTCCTCATATTAGGAGTATTATTATCATAAAAAATAAAAGACAAACTACTTAGTCAAAATCACTCTAGGTTAGTACCACTATAAAGGAAAATATTTAAAAATTGGCATGAAAACCCAACCAAACTGATCGGCGTGACAAAACACATGAGTCTCTAGAAGTCATCATGATCACTGGGATGAACTTGATTCCTTTAATGCAGAAGTCACTCTACTATGGAGATGACCCGAGGTGTACTTAATAGCACGAGGCTTAAAAATTCCATTGAACTCATCTAGTTCTTAAAAATATTAATCACTTGGTGGTTACCATGTACGTGAATGCACACTACCCTAAGGTGATAGATAAGAAAGATGAATTTTAAATCTAATGACAATGTACAGAGTCATCCATCACTATAGAGAAGAGAGGGGAGAATGACCTATAATGTAACTAACCTTTCCAGAGGCATGACCAATCTGATGAAAATGATATTTAGCTGATGCTAAATCCCAAAACAGAAGTCATGGAAACCATGACCACCTATCTGAACTAGGGGGTCATTTATAATGTAAAATTCCTACTTGGTACAATGGAATGGGAAAAAAACTGAAAAGGAAAAAAACTCATGACATTACAAAATATATTAAGTTCTAAGGGTGCTACCTACCACATGATATCCCCTGAGAAAGAAAAATAATCGACCCTAACACCAGGTCACACTAAAAATAAGTCACTTGGATCAAAATCTAATCATCTATGTAATTTATAAAATAAAGAATGCCTACAGAAAAACACTCACACATTCATTTCAGGGAAACATAAAGAATATTTATATACCCTTACACGAGGGTTTTAAATAGAGGACACCACTACATGTTCCATTTCAAAGACCTTTAAATTTAAACACATTTTATATTATAACATGAACATGTTCAACAATCTAGTCATATGGGTGGCCATCTACAGGTGGCATTTGGATCCCATTTAATTGTAACCAATAAATTTTAGAAAAAAAACCAATTACATATCAAATAAGCTATCATATCACTATAAGTAGATAATCAAGAGAAACATGATGAAATCACAAGAAGAATGAAATTTTAATCACAGAGACTTGCTAATAAGAACTGAAGCATGATACAAGGAAATCATGATAGTAAGTAGGAAGCATGGAAACATGTTAGCATGATAAATATATCACCAAACCATAGTATCTAACAGGAATGATAAATAATTACTAGACTTGTAATACCATTAAATAACACAATTTGAATCAACAGGAAACTAAAATTCACCTACATGGAATGTAAATATGCATGACATGTGAATTTTTAGGTTCCTAATATGATGCATGATGTGTTTCATCCTTGGAGAACCAGGACAAGGGTAAATTTCCATAAATTCCACAAATCAATAAACAATAAAAATTACACAAATCACTCGAGGTGAAATCATATCAACAGTAATATAAAAAGGCATGAACATCAATTCCAAGCCCTGGACACTTGGTCATTTATCGTACAAGGGATGAATAGTCCCAGATAGGGATATTAACCAAACATCGACACATTCCCAGTCTCTTATCTACCAACCCAAAATAGTAATTCAAAAAAAACCACCTCTAATTATAATGTGTAATGTCTTGAACTAGCTCACCGTTTAGGTGGTGGTCGGACCAGTGGGTCACATGACCTCAATCACATCTTCTAGAATGCTAGATGCTACCGACTAGTAGTGAGGGAATTTTTAATGTTTCCATGGGGGATACTATTCCCTCATAGGTAATAGGTAATACACGGTGGAATAAAAGAAATTTAAAACAAGTAGAGGAAGAATATAGTTAAAAAAACTATTGCAGAAGTAATTAGATAATCCCAACTGAATAAATGAAAAGTGAGGAATCTAATAAATTAAAAAAGATAAACAATGATGTAATTATATGATGTATTATACTAAAATAGAAGAACATAAAGTAGGAATACAAGAATGATATCAAAGATATAATGAAAATTTCACAAAGTGAAACAACTACATCTCGATCAAAGGCTCTGTCCTATGCCCCAATCTACATCCTAAGAAGTAAGAAACACTCAAGCATCATAAGCAGCACACTTCCCTTTATCCAAACATGTGAACATATAATCTACTATGGTACCACACGACACCTGAGAAAGGTGATATATATAATCTCAGTAGGCCATCACCCATGGGGTCTAGACCTTTATATTTCAATATATAGACAAAAAGAAGTGTGCCATATTTATAATAAATGAAAGAAACTTAAATAAATAAAAAATAATTGTAACATGGTATGGGTTCCCAAGCGGACACACATCTCATTCCACCTACTTCAGAGTAAGCTAGGAATATGAAAAAATTACATGTATAAAGTATGATATATATATTTATTCATATATAAAATCTTAGAAAACATAAGGCAGACTAAAAAGGAGCATACCCCCAAGCTTGTGTTATAACTTAGGGTCTAATTTTTGTGACAAAAAAAGTGTGCTTCAAGGCACCAGAGAGGTATCACAATTCATAAGGAACTCAAAGAAACATCAATAATAACCTTACCCGCATTATCATTATTATTATATTAAAGTTTAGAATTGGAGTCCAAGCCCATTCTGAAGGTATCGCTACGGTACATCCTTCAATTTATCCAATACCACTAAGCTTGTTCATGTAAATCTTCTGAAAGACCAAGTATCACTCGAGGCATGTTTTTATCATGAATCTCTCTCAAGTATCGCAAATAAGAGGTCGAGTATCACTCGAGGCATGGCATAGCCACTTTTCCAATGGGTCCATCCTCAATTTTCCCTTAAGGAAACGTTATCACTCATAAGTATATAGAAAACCCATAGAAACCCTCCTCTTGAAAATCCCAAGACATCGCCTCCCTGACGTTTAGTGTGGTAACCAATCAGGAATTGAGAGTCCATGTGTGGTCCTTAATACAGAACCCATGTCGTCTCACCGCCCTAAATTTAATTACATTTCAATGAAATATATATCACATAGTATGAATTTATAATTACAACAAAAAAATTTAAGCAACAAAGAGCCACATACTTCCTGATCATTCAATTTAGAAAATCATAGTGAAACCACTTTATCAGAAAATACATAAATAAATTTCACTTTTCTCTATTATAATAGCATATCACATTAATTATTTTTCATAAGGAAATCATTAGGAAGAAACAAACTTACAAACCCCCAAAATTCATTATTCATAATTATCCTAAATAATTTATTTGATTTAAAACTCAACTAAAGAGGAGTCATGCAACACATGAAATTAATAAATGAATTATTCAAGGATAAATAGATTTATACCAATTACATCCGCACACCCAAAAGGGTATCCAAAGATGTTGCAAAAAATTAAAAAAGTTAGTTCACCTCAAATAATATCGAAAAGGTCAATCAAATCAGATTAATTAAATTAGATTGAGTAAAATTGAGTATGGTTGGTAGGAACTAACGAGCAACACAAACATGTGATGGAAAAGGCGCAACTAAATGATAGCAAAAGAGTAGACACACTATCTCATAATAGTAGTGGATAATATGCTCTGTGAATACCTTTAATTTGACCTAAAATAGAAGAAATAATATGATTTCAGAAAACCCCAATTTCTGTTAAAAACCTTCTGTGGAAGATTGTATGACGATGAGTGGATGAAACTAAATGATTTCCGGTGTAGAAGATTAGCCTTACTGAGATCTTCACAACACTTCCAAGAGCATTGAAAATAGAAAATATCAAAGGTGCAGTAGGCTTCTAAAGCGGCGACGGGGGGTGACACACCACTTAGAGAGGGGGGGGGGGGGTGCGACGCACATGAGAGGAGGGGGAGAGAAGAGAAAAGAAAAAAGGGAAAGGAAAGAAAAAAGGAAAGATGAAAAAAAAGAAAAAAAGAAAAAGGAAAAGAATAAAATAAAATAAAATAGAATAAAATGGAAGATAAGGGAAAATAAGAAAAAAATAATAAAATTAGAGAAACCCATTTTTATTTATTTTTACTATTCTCATGTCTGTTTTTATTTTGATTCCTTTTTCATCTCTTTTGATTTATTTAAACATCTTTGTATTCATTTTAATCAATTTTTAATTATTTTTACCCAAACATTGTGCCAGTATGTGATGTATTAATTTACATAAATCCCGTGAAACTATTTAAATAATGTAATAGCTGTTTGGGACCCGCAATATCCTATCAGGTAAAGCATACATACATATACATATATATATATATTCAAATCTACGCGCGCGCGCGTGCACACACACACATTCTATATTTATATATACACTAATATTATTTCCCCCAATTAATAATAATAATAATACCAATATTTTATTATTATCATTAAATCTATGTCATAATTATCACCATGAATAGTTCAATAAAAACTTTTACTAAATTTGTGAAGTTAATAAATTAACCACTCAATAACATTTATGTGGAGTAATTAATAAGGATTTATCTAACCCAAAATTAATTATCCACCCATTTATATATATATTCATGTTATATATATATATACACATATATATATACATATATATACACCTGCATATATATATATATATATATTTAATCCACACATATATATATACATTATCTATATACACTAATGTTTTTTCCCAATCTAATAATAACATCTATAATTAAAATTATTTTTATTTAATAGAACCCATCAATGAAATCATTAACAATATAAAAAAAAACATTAAAAAGAGGATAACGATTATTGAATTAATAATGATTGTGCATTTGTATTTAATTGTAACAATTAATAAAATCATAATTATTACATTACCCACTTATTATTTACATCTTAACACAATTTATTAATTAGAGAAGTATATTTTCACTCTTTTTTTTTCAAATAAAATAATAATATTAAAAATAAAATTATTATTATTATTTCTAACGGCCAATAAATTATTTATAAACTAATGAAATTATCTTTGTGCGTCATCTGAAAAAACATCTGACACTCACAAAAGTTATACCCTGCCCAGGGTAATCCCTACATCCTAGACCTAATGGCGGTCTTATATTTCTCATATGACGCACAATTTGTGAGAAAATAATTATTTATTATATAAAAATGAAATAATAAAATAATTAAAAATAAAAATGGTATTGTCAAATTTATGGTTTCCAAACACTCGACACACATCAAAGGTATACCCTGCCTATGATAAACTGTGTGTTCCATACCTAATGGTGGTCTCATATTTGGTATATGATGCACTATTTTAGAGTTATTTCATTTTTTGAAAAAATGCACATGTGTTTGAATAAATATATTTAATATTTTTGTTCTATCAATGTCCAGGGTCTACAGGCCTCAGAATCCTACCCTGACTGAACATATAACTCTAAAAATATTTCATAGAATATTTCAAGGTGCTAAAAAAGCATTTTACCCTTCATTTAATTTGTTTTAAATTTTAATTTTAATCTACTTAATTTAATTCAATTTTTTTAAAAGATACATCATAGTGTTAACTATCTAAAATAAAAAGTTTTGACACTCATTTTTATAACCGACCTGCCTAGTAATGAAGAAATTTAATTTCCTTTTGTTTTTCATTAAGTTCAAAACATGGGACATTACAACCTTCCCACCTTAGATCATCTCGTCCATGAGAAGAATTCAGAAAAAACCTAACCCTCACCCTACCTATAAGGGTCGTAAGTCTCTTATAGAAGGTTGTTTTGAATCTCCAAATGCCAAATTCACATTCAAGCGTTGGTTAGGAAAGTATCATCTAAGCAATTAAAATATGATCCAATGCTCAGTTTCCAATCAAAACATCAAGATGACACTTACTTGAGCTCATTTAGCTAGAGAAATGGCCACATCGTCGTCTCGTTAAACATCAGGCCAAAGGTGCTTCCCACCTTAGGCTTTTACTTTAGAATGGGGAAAATTAAAATCCATGACACCTTCCACTATCATAATTTCTTACTAGACATTCCCTTAAGCATTATAGCAATTATTCTTACGTGATTTCCATAATGGATAAAACAGTCAATTCCCTATTGACCTCAAATCTCATGTTAAAATAGATTTTCATGAAAATACATGGCCGATAAAAACTACACTTATCTCATCTAAGGACATGAAAGAGAAGTCCCTTCACTGATCGATACGTTGAATACGAGAGACAACTAGTCAAGCCACTCTGACTGACAATTCAAGAAGATGCTCAACATTGATGACTGACGTTTCTATAAACTAATTTTTTTGTATTCATACAAGGTATCTAACATTCACCATGTTCACATCCACCAAATTGAGACGTTGGTACAAAGCTAAAATGTCCACATCATAGCATTGATTAATCTGAGAGTAGCATCGGTCTGGTGGTCAAGTCAGAAGAAATAGTTGGTGTACATGATTTCATCTAAGGTATTCCTACATGGGAATCTATGGATAACTCAAGACTAACAATGATTCAATAAGAATCACATGTTCAGTGTGTATCCAAATAGAGATTATCTAACTTCTTTTAGAATTTATCACGACATAAGACCGACACTCTCTTAGTGTATCAAAGAAAATGTCGAGATAGGGGACATGATTGTCACTAAAACAAAGTACACTAAGGGGATTTTAATGTTTACAAGAATTAAAATGGAAAAACCAGTACTAGTCGACACCTTAAAATAAACTTGGCTTCACTTATCGATGCACTGCCATTGAACGATCACTGAGCCTTTACCACCTGAGGCATTTCATGATCATTCAATCTTAACCATCGAAGTACACCCATGAACAATGAAATTTCTCAAAGGTTTCATAAAATTCAAACAAAAAATACATCATGCTACCAAGAAAGAACCAACATGATTTAATTTTCACAAGCTTCACGACATTTAAGTCATCCTGACCATTCTGTAATATTCATCTTTGGTTGTGTTCCTTATAATTGAAAGGACGCATATTTAATTGAACTAACATGAAACTCCCCACCTCTGGAGTGTTCTAATCATAAAAAATAAGAGACATAATAGTCTCTAAAAAGTTATATTGGTTTGTATCACCATACATGAAAACGTTTAAATAATTGGCACAAAAACCCAATAAAATTGATTGGTGTATCAAAACACCTGAGTAGCTGGAAGTCATCACGAGAATTGGGATGAACTCAGTTCCTTTAACACACAAGTCACACTACTACGGAGATGACCGAATGTGTATTTAATAGCCTCGGTCTTAACGATTACATCGAACTCATCCAGTTTATAAAAACATTAAGCACTAGATTCTTACCACTTATGTGAACGCATACTACCATGAGGTGATATATAAAAAAGATGACTTTTAACTCATATGATGATGTATTGAGTTATCTATATCCATGGAGAAGAGAGGGGAGAATGACCAAAAAAGTAGCTGAACATGTCTGAGGCACGTCAAACCTGTTGAAAATGAACTTTACCTGATGCTCAAGCTCAAAACAAAAATCAAGGATACCATGAATATATATCCAAACAAGGGGGTCATTTAGAAAGTAAAAGTCCTATTTGGTACATCAACATGAGAACGAGAGTAAAAAGGTAAAAAAATCACATCATTACCAAGTCTTTTAAGTTCCATGTTTTCTACCTACCACATGCCAAACCCTTACTAAGAACAAGCATCAAACCTAACACTAGGTCATTCTTAAAAGAAGTCACAAGGCTCAAAATCCAATCATCTAATTCATTGTAAAAATAAATAGTGCCTATGGAAAATGCTCACACTTTTATTTCAAGTCATCTCAAAGAATATTTATCTACTCTTACACGAGGGTCTTTGATAGAGTAAACCACTACTGGTTCCATTTTCAAGCCCTTTACATTTAAACACATTTTATAAAATGACATACACATATTCAATAGACCAGTCATACGGGCGGCCATTTACAAATCCATAAATTTCCCATAAACTTTACATGTTGAATTTGGATCCCATTTAATTGTAAACAATAAATTTTAGCAAAATAAAAAAAATTACATATCAAATAAGATAAAATGTCACTATAAGTAGCTAAAAAAGAGAAACATGATTAAATCCCAGAAGCATGGAATTTTAATCATAAAGACTTACTAATAATCACAAATTCATGATACAAGGAAAACATGCAAGTAAACAGGCATCATGACAATGGGTTATCATTATAAATATATCACTAAAACATGGTATCTAACAGGCATGATAAATAAATACCAGAAATGGAATACATTCAAGGAACATAATTTGAATTAGCAGGCAAACTAAAAATAACTTACATGGCATGGAACTATGCATGAAATGCGAATTTCTATGTTCTTAATATGATGCATGATACGTTTCATCCTCGTA
This sequence comes from Viscum album, assembly GCA_963277665.1. Classification (NCBI taxonomy): domain Eukaryota; kingdom Viridiplantae; phylum Streptophyta; class Magnoliopsida; order Santalales; family Viscaceae; genus Viscum; species Viscum album. The sequence goes on along the minus strand of OY728164.1, from coordinate 1,559,712,432 downwards.
GAACTAGTCCAAGGGTAAATTTCTATAAAATCCATAAATATATAAATAGAGGAAATTGCACCAATCACTCGAGGTGAAATCATATAAACTGTAATAAAAAAATGCATGAACATTAATTCCCAGCCCTGTTAACTTGGTCATTTATCATACGTGGGGTGATCAGTCCCCTAAATGACTATTAACAAAGTGCCGAAACATTTCTAGTCTCCTTTCTACCAACCTAAAATAGTAAGACAAAGGAAATTGAACCACTACGGATACCACTTTGTAACATCCCAACACGGCTCACCTCTAAGGTGGTAGCCGGACCGGTGGGTCACATGACCTCAAGCGCATCTCCCCAAATGTTATAGGTTGCCAATTATCTTGAGGGCCTTTTTAACATGTCTGTGGGGCAGACTATGCCCTCATAGGTATTAGACAATACAAAACGAATGAATAGAAATTTAAAAGAATTAGTAAAAGAATATAATTAAGAAAACAACAGCAGAAGTAATTAAATAATCCCAACTGGATACATGAAAAGCACGAAAACTGATAAATCAAACCAAATACACAATGTTGTCATGATATAATGTCTTGTACTAAAATAAAAGTACGTTAAGTAGGAATACAATATTGCTATAAAAACTGTAATGAAAACAACACAAATTGCAACAACTGCATTTTGAGAAAAGGCTCGGTCCTCTTCCCCCAATCTCTATCCTAAGAAGCATGCAAAAATCATAAATAGGAAGAAACACGATTCTCATTATCCATACATGCGAACATATGATCTACTCACCTACCAAATAGCACCCATGTTGGGTGTGAGATATAATATCAGTAGGCCAGTACCCACAATATCTTGAACATTCCATTTCATGTTATAAAAAATATAAATGTTCCATATTTATAATAAATTCAAGAAACTTAAATAAATAAAAATAACTGTAACTTTTTCTAGGTTCCCAAAAAGACACCCATCCCATACCACCTGATTCGCCTTTAGTTATGAATTTGAATAAAGTTCCTTTATAGAGTAGTATGTATATATTTATGCATATATAAAATCCTAGAAACATAAGGGATACTAAAAAGGATTATACTCCTAATCTTTCTTTATACCTTGGTGTCTAATCTATGTGTCAAACATAATGTTCTTCAAGCACCAGAGAGGTATTACAAATCACAATGATATCAATGATACATTAATAAAAACCTTCATCATGTTATCATAATTATTATATTAAAGTTTATAGTTGGAGTCCAATACCATCCCAAAGACATCTCTATGGTATATCTTTCATTTTAACGAATACCACTGATCCCTTCCGTGAGAATTTTCTGAAATACCTAGTATCGCACGAGGAATGGTTTTATCATGATTCCATACAGAGTATCACACATAAGGGGTCATGTATCACTCGAGGAATGGTGTAACCACTTTTCCAATGGGTAAGTCCTCAATTTCCCCTTAGGGAACCGGTATCACTCATGAGTATAAGGAAATTCTGGGGAAACCCTCATCTAGAAGAACTTAAGGCATCGCTTCCCCGACACGTAGTGTTGTAACCAATCAGAAACATAGAGTTCATGTGCGGTTCGTAATACATTACCTACATTGTCTCACCACCATGAATTCAATTAGATTTCATGAAAATAGATATCCCAGAGTATGAATTTATAATTTCAAAAAATAGTTTAAGCAATAAAGAGACACATACTTCCTGATCATTCAAGCCAAACAATCACGGTCAAAACACATTATCAGCAAAAGAAGAAAAATGACCTTTTCTATTTTATAATAGCATAGAATGATAATAATTTTTAACAAGGAAATAATTAGGCATAAAAAAACTGAAAAAATACCAAAATTCATGGTTCATAATTATCCTAAATAATTAATTTGATTTAAAACTCAACCAAAGAGGGGTCGTGCAACACATGCAATTAATAAATTAATTATTCGGGGATAATGGGATTTAGACCAATTACATCATCACAACCAAAAGAGTATTTGATGATGTGGAATCAAATTAAACAAGATAGTTCACCTCAAACAAGGTCACAATTGTCAAGCAAAGCAGTTTAATTAAATTAGATTGAGTAAAATTTAGTATCCCTAGTAGTCAGTAATGAGCGGCACAAATGTGTGATGTAAAATATGAAAAAAATAATGGAAAAAAGATTAGAAACCCTACATCGTAATCATAGTGGATATTATGCTCTTTGACGACCATTAATTTGAATTAAAATGGGAGAAATCTTATGATTTTAGAAAACCCAAATTTTGGGTAAAAATCATCCACGAAATATTCAACAATAGATTATTGATTAAACTCAAATATTCTTGTTGTAGAAGATTATCCATAATGAGAGATTCACAGGTGTTCTAATGACATTGAAAATGAAAAATAATTGGAGGTGTAGTAGGCTTCCAAAGTGGCGATGGGGGTGGAATACCACTTGGAGAGGAGGGGGGGTGAGACACATAGGAGAGGAGAGGGAGAGAAGATAAAAGTAAAAAAAGTCAAAAGAAAGAAGTAAAGAAAGAAGAAAAAAAAGAAAAAAATAAAAGAAAGAAAAAGTAAAAGAATGAAAAAAATAAAAGGGAAGAGAAGGGAAAATAAGAAAAAATAATAAAATTGGCTAAACCCATTTTTAATTATTTTTACTCTTCTCATGTCCACTTTTATCTTATTATTTATTTTTATTCCTTTTTAATCTATTTCGCTTTATTTAAATTTATTAGTATTACTTTTAATACTTTTTGAATTATTACTACTTGAACCTTGTGTTAGGGTGCGATGTACTAATTTATTTAACTACCATGCAACTATTTGAATAATTTAATAGCTGCTCGGGACCTGTAACAAGTTATCATGTAAATCATATTTATATATATATATATATATGCACACACATGCATGTACATATATATATATTCTATATATATATACACAATAATATTATTTTAACAATTAATAATAATAATAATAATATTTTATTATTATTATTAAATCAATGTAATAATTATCGCCCAGAATCATTTAATCAAAAAATTCATTAAAACGATGATGTTAATAAATTAACCATGTAATAACATTTATGTGGGATAATTAGTAATGATTTATCTAACCCAAAAATAATTATCTACCCATACATACATACATGTTATATATATACACAGCTGTATATACATATATATACATCCTCATATATATATATACATATATATTTAATCCATACATATAAATACATTATATATATATATAAAATATTTTTTCCCAATATAATAAACAAAATAAAAATAATTATTAATATTTAATACAACCCATCAAGACACCATTAGAAATTTAAAAACAACAACCATTAAAAAGGGTATAATGATTATTAAATTAATATTAATTGTGTGTTTTTATTCAATTGGAATAATTAATAATACAACAATTATTAAATTTTCCACTTATTATTTATACCACAACAAAATTTAATAATTGTAGAAGTATATTTTCATTCATGTTTTTCAACGTAAATAGTAATATTAATAATAAAAATTATTATTATTCTTTCTCACTGTCAATAAAATATTTATGAACCAATAAAATTATCTTTGGGTGAGATCTGATAAAATGCCTAATGATTTCAAAATTTATACCATTTCTAGGGTAAACCCCACATCTTGGTCCTAACAGTGGTCTCATATTTTTTATATGACACACCATTTGTGAGAACATAATTATTTATTATATAAAAAATGGAATAATAAATTAATTAAAAATAAAGAAGTTATTATCACATGTGAGGTTTATAAACACCCAACACACATCAGAGTTATACCCTACATAGTCTAAACCCATAATTCTAGACCTAACGATGGCAATAGATTTCTTATACGAGGCACCGTTTGAGTGTTTTTCATTTTTTTGAAAAAAACACACGTGTGTATGAATAAATATATTTAATATTTTTATTCTATAAATGTCGAGGGACTATGGGTATCAGAATCCCATGTTTACACAGTGTATAACTTTGAAAATACTTCATAGAATATTTCAAAATACTAAAGAATGATTTTACCCTTTATTTAATTTATTTCCATTTTAATTCTAATCTAATTAATTTAAGTCAATTTCTCTAAAAGACACATAGTTGTGTAATCTATCGGAAATAAGAAGTTCTGAATCTCATCTCTGAAACCGGCTAGCCTAGCTAACATAAAAATTTAATTTCCTTTGCTTTTTTATCAGGTTCAAAACTCAAGACATTACAGTTAAGAGTAAATTTTATTATAATCAGTTGTTTTAATATATATATATATATATATATTATATTGGGTATGTTTCAGTTTCTGATGCATCTTAAGAAGAAAGTTAAGAAACATTTTATTCTATATTTTGGAGTTGTACCTAGATAGTAAATTTCAATCATATTATAATGAACACTTTTCTATGGTATTATCTAGAATTTCAGGGATGGTAGAGAAAAAATATATACTTGGCCATATCATCTTTGATGGGATTTTATTAGTGATATGGGGTTACAGTAAGAAAATTAACAACAAGTAACATGGTGGGATTAACAACTATATCCAAACCTTAGTAGAGCTATGTTTATCACGTGAGACTAACCAGTAGAGTGTTAGTTGTTGGCACTAGTGCTTGTTGGAGTCTATTATAGTTGGTTCTATAGAGCTACCTACTCTGAAAATTGGATTACTAAAATATTCATACATATAATTTTATGGGATAAAAATGATATGTTCTATCAGGGGTGAATACTCATAAGACTTCGAGACACTATATAATGGTGTATTCCTTTAGCAAATTTTAGAGTAGAAAATAATGAGAACACGATCAGCCATTAAAAAATCCATATTTTTATGTTTCATAGGATATTCCTATATAAAAACATGTGTAATGGGACTTAGAATTTATTATTATTATTAATTAGTAACAAGAGTCACATAATTTGATGTATTTATGTAAACTATGATGAGTATGCGGATCATGGTGCTGTATCCCTTCAACTGCATGAGTCAGGTGTGGCCCATGAGCAATCCTTTGAGATGCTGTTACATTCGGATGAAGGGATAGTGGAAAGAATTTTGGTGATTAATGCCTCTGATGAAGAAGCTAAAAAGATGATGGGAAGAATGATTAAAGTAGAAACCAATGAATAGAATAGTGCATGGATTGAAAAGAAAGACCTTATACTGATAAGGGGATACAATGGAGGGAAGATTAATCAAGAGTACATGAAAACTTTAGACAATATGGCGTCTTGTTTTGAAGACTTATTATAGGGTGTTACAGACACACATGTATCCTATATCTCTTAGAATTTTTTTAGGTATAATACATATAGCAGGCTCAAATTTCTTTTCAATGGTTCTGTAATTTCTCATGATGGTTGAATTGGGTGGTTTCTCGCTTTTACCTTAAAAGATTTTTTGAAAATAAAAAATTTACTTTAGAGGAGGATAAGTTTGTATAAGATGATCATGTGGGTATAATCAATATATATAAGAAACATATACACAAACAATCATAGATCATAAATCAAGGAATAATTATTCTAATAACATAAGACTCGAATCAAAATAGTATGAAAACAAGAGTCAATAAACTTGATCCATTAGATTATAAGATATGAATGTAGAATATATTTAAAATATGGCACAATAATTAGTATAAGAAACATTAATTTCATAATCCACACCACCAGGGATCATTATTATAAACAACTAAAATGTACTCTTGAATAATTATATCATGATATATAAACTTTTATCCAATTTATTGGAGAGAGATATAGGACCCCATCAACAATTCATCCATACTTAAATGTTCCAATTGAAAACAGTCCTTCACCATATCTTAACGAACCCATGGAAATAAACCTAAAGAAATAAAATGGGTTTCATCTCCTTTTAAAATAGAATCCCATAAGGACAACATTTATAATTCAATCAACAATTGTAACATGATATACAAATGGAAAATTAAAGTTTATCAAAATATATTAAATAACTTTATGGGTAAATACCATTTAATAATATAATAGATCATTTGGTATTTATACGTTATCGATAAAGGGAATATAGCTATGTTAATAATTTCCCCAATCAATAAATGTATGTAATCTTGGTGAACATCCTCCAATAAAAGGAATCAAAAATTGTGTATTCATAGAGGGAAGGCATCAGAAGAAGAATTATAGTTAAAAACCATATATTATTTGGAAATACAAATCAAGTTATGGATCATTTATCTTATAGAGATTTAACATTTCTCATTTTTTGAAAAAATTGGTAAACAATCAACTGAAATATGATGAATACTTTTAGAATGATAATCATTTTTACTTTAAAAATAACGTGGAAATGACCATTTTTCCATGAGAATATTTTTAATTTAAACTATTATAATAATGGAAAAGTAATTTACTTTGTAAAATTATACATCATGGGAAATAATATTAAAAATTATGGAAAATCTATTCTTATATAATTTTTTAAAATGAAGTTTATTTTCATATTCTTATAATAAAATTCTTTGTGACATGGTCACTAGTTTATTTTGAAAATTCATTTTCAAAAAGGTTAGAAAGAATTTTTTTGAGATATATTAAAATTATTTTTTAATAAATCTCTAATAGATGATTCTTAAAAAATACCTAAAGGTTTTATAGATAAATCATGGAGTGAATGAAAAAATATTTAATTTTAAAATGATGGAAAACCTTTTTAAATATTGTTAAATTACCTTATTGAAAACACACAACATAAAAAGTGTATTAGATTTTACTTTTAAAAATATTTAAAAATAATTATGGTTATCATAGAATATAATCCATATTAGAGCTCCTATAAAGTGATGATAAATTTGGTAGGAATGAAAATATATACATAAATGAAAAGATCTATTGGAATTAATGATAGTTATTCGTTCCAAAGTCCAACATTTATTTGAGAAGGACTTTCATAAAAGAAGATGATATAAACGCAAAGAAGTAAATTAAATAGATAAAAAGAGTCAATATCATAGATAAAACGAATTAAGATGATATAAGTGTCTATAGAGATCATAATCAAGTCGAGAATTTAGCATTTGAGGAGATATATTTTGAGTCGAGAAAACTGTTGGGACTTGAGTAACATTTATTTCAAAACCATTAAATGAGATAGATCTTGAAATTAAATCTATAATAAAATTAATTAAATATAATTTATTATTTAATGAATAAAATATAAAACATATACACTATATAAAAAAAATTATGTGCATAATATAAAATATCTCAAAGAAATGAATTTGAGACAAAAAACCCTTTTAAATTTTGAAATTTTCGAGTCAAAACCATACAAGAGAGAGAAATTGGAATAGAAAATTGAAAATCCTAAATTATAAGGGATTTATGATATAAAATATTAAAGTTATAATAGATAATATATCCCAAATAAAACATTATTTATAAAAAGAAATATGTTTCAAAGGGTGAAAATTGAGATAAGAAACTCTTACCTTAATTCATGAATTACACTAAAGTGATTTATTATCTTATATAAAAACTAACTACTAAATCATATATTTATGAACCTTATTCATATATATAAACTTTTATAAACTTAATTTTTAATTATTCTCTACATGTATATTAGTTAGTTATTATCCCTTTTCTATATCAGGTTTGAGCAATGTTGACCGTTTTAAACAAGTTTTGTAATAAAGGTATTAATATTCATTATTGTACCAAATATCATAATTAACAGACCATAAAAGTTATTTTAATTGATTATTTTAAATTATTTATAAATTTTTAATTTCATTTCATAATCATTTTAGTTATTATTCACACAGATGAAGTAAGTCACATAATTGTTTTAATAATTTATATTGAACGAATGATGTTATATTAATTAAAGAGTTGAATGTTTATATTAACATTATAGAACATAAAAATAATTATTTGATTATTAATATACAATATTAAACTTCCAAAACCATCCTTGATATAAATTTATAACATTCATCATATAAGTTTTTAAACCGACCCAATATGAACATGCTACAATCTTTGTGTGATTATGGCTATGGAAGATATATTTTTAATAATATCATTATAAAAAAGTACAATGAAATTATCTAAATTTTATTAAAGTTATTAATAATAGTTTCGAATATGTATTAGAATAATATAAAGGAAAAAGAAGTTGTCACTTATAAATAATTTACTTTTCCTCTTGGTAAGTTCTTTTAGGTATTAAGTTTTATATTGATCGCCTATTGATAATATTACTTATAGAATGACTAATTTATAATTAAAAAATATAAGTCACGACATAAATAACAAACACACACACATACTAAACCCATTTTTAGATCCAATATTTAATGGTGGTTAAAAAAATGAAATTTGTTGTTCATAGAGGTTGTGTTCTACACACACACATGAACAACATTTTCATTTTTTTGATTGAATGAGAGGGGAATAAATAATGATTATAAAATCAATTTAATAAAATTTCAGTCTATTATTTATAATAATTTTATTATATACATATGGTTATAATGGGTTTGTTTGATGGTGGAAGAGAAGGATAAATAAAGGAAGTTAAAGGGTTAGTATTACTTATGATGAAAATTTGGATCTTCTCTTGAAGTATCCTTTTAAAATAAAGGACTTGTGACACTTTTCTGAGGCTAGAGGATGAAAAAATGTATAGGGTTTTTATAATAAGTAAATTAGATATATTTTTATTTTAATTTAAAAATAGGGGTGTGTCTTGATGTGGGTAGAAGTGAGCTCCTTTTATAGCTGAAAACAAAGAATAAATATTTGGAAAAGAATGTTAGGCAAGGGATAAGAATGGAATTTCTTGAGAGTTATGTAGAGAAATGTTACTAAGACATATAGGTATGAATTTAAAACATATCCAAGTTATTAAATAAGGTATATGTTTCAAATTGACTTGGTAAAATTCGAGCACATGAGATCACCAATTTTACCACTTATTAATCTTGATTATAATTTAACCATGGTAATTATTTTATCTCTAAAAATATAATATGATCTATATTAAAAAAATAATTTTATTAATATTATTTTTTAATCCATTTAATATAATTCAATTTCTAAATATGAAAAAAATTATCTTTTAAATTATAACATATAATTTTCTGAACAACCGTTTTTGTAGAAAAATTCATTTTAATCATTGTGCGTTCATAATATTATTTGACATTGATTAATAATTAAATTAATTTTAAATTGTTTTTATATATTTTTAAAAATAATATTAGAGCATTCATTTAAAATATACCCACTTAATAAAAAAGTACAATATTAAGAAAAATATCATTTTTTTTAAAATAATAGTTTTATCATAGTAACTAATATTTACCTTGTTAACTTATTTTATGCCTTAAAATGAAAGTGATATTATTATATAATATAAAAATTATGATATAAAATTTGAAATATATTTTTTATATATATCTTATATATGTGATGAAAACAAAATTTTAATATAAGTGAATAAAACCAGTTAATTTAGGAAAAATATTACTCGAGTTTACAAATTGTTAAACACGGGTTTTATAAATTCAATGTAGTAATTTAAATGATTTATATCACTTATTAAATATTTATTTCTTATATAAAAATGTTTTATAATGAATTAAGTCATTAGTGTGTTAATATAATGTCATAAAATAGATAATTTTTAGAAAAAATCGGTATTTTCACTATTCACCTAAAAATTAATTATTTTAGAAAAAATTAAAAAATTAACCCTAAGATAATATTGAAATTAATAATTTTAAAATTAATTTCATTTCATAAAATTAATATTATAATATTATAAAATTTATCTTCTATGAAGCAAAAATATTTTTATAGAAAAATAAAATTTATTTTCCCTTAAAATTAGAATTACAAAATTGTGATAAATAACATATTTGATTAATATTTACTTAATTATATCATCCTAATTTGTAGTTACATATCCCCTAAATATCTTTTCATAAGAACTAAGTATAAGGTATGCTCTGGTGGCAGTCAAGAGTGGTGATTCCACTAGAAGAGTTCTCAAGGAGATTTACACAAGCTTGAATTTCTCTCACATATGATTTAAATAATACCCTAATTATTCAAATTTTTCTTGGTATTAGTATATGTAATTCCCCAGTGAAGCTAATTAATTTCTAATTTTGGGAAAATTATCCTCATAAGAGAGACATATGCTACGTTATTTCATTTTCCCCTTTTATTTGTAGATTTCATAATATTGTTACTTCCTTTTATACTTGATAATTTAATGACTATATTTTAAATAAAAAATTATATTTTAACACATAATAGTTTTTTAGTTTGGTGTTTTATATAAAATAAGATATCGAACACATTATATTTTAATGTATAATATATAATTTAAAATACAAGGTTTTAGATGAGATATCATGATAAAAAGATTATATTACACAGTGTACATTCATATATGGTTATTGTTACTGTGACATTTAAATTATTTTGATATGGGTGCGTTGGAACATTACTTGACACTAACCTTAGAATTTAGTAGGTTCTACTTAATAACCCCAAAAAATGGGCCTATAAAGTCACACACTAATTGTATTCAGAACCTTAGTTAAATTCGATATGAATTTAACACATTGAATAAATATTATTACCATATTTGGTTTAATAATTATTCATGTTTGGTTGATCTTAAATATCCATTCACTAGTTATATGAGATAATATATATGAGTTTAATATTTAATAAATACCTATTTTCTATTTTATTGAATATAATTTTTATATATTTATCGATGAATAATGAAGTAATATTTATTTATTAAATAAATATTAATTACTCAAGGTTTGATAAAAACCTATAAGGATAGAAAATCCATGTTTAATGGACCAGTTGAAAATGATATATTAAATATCATTTAAATAAATATTAATTAATTTATTTAACAAATGATATTCACTTATCAATATTTGTTGCACATGTTAAGTAAATAATAATATTATTTATATTATTATTAGACATGGGGTTCACTATGGAATATGGGAATGGATAAGGGCCTTTATGCAATTACCAACACTAACTCAACTTTATAAATACATGGTTATATCACTTTCCAGGGTGATATGTTTGTTTTTTGAAACAAACACAAGAGAGAAATCTCCAAAGAACACATTGAAGAAGACCCTACTCCTTCCTCTAAAACCTTTTAGAGAAACAAAATAATACTTCATCCATGAAGATATTCTCGTTACAATCAATGGAGGAAAATTATAGATATTGGGATCAATTGTGACAGCATTTTATGATTCTATAATGGCATTGTGAGGTTTTTTTTAGCACATTTGGATCATCTCTATAGGGATTATACCCTTAGATCCTTCATCATAATGATGATACAACAAATGAGGTCAATAAATTCATTAAGAAAGAAAGAATTATGTGGTGAGGTAATTCTTTATCCATATATAAATTAATTATAAATTTAACATTAAAAGATATTCTATCTTAGTTTAAGAACTATTTGTAAATATTAATTGGATTTAATTCATTGGTCCTGATGTATATTGTCATGTAAATTGTTGATTATTAATTGAAACTATACAATTGATAATCTAGAAACATCCTGATATAAAATTCCATTTCATCTAGAACCATAAAATACCCAACCCTACCTAAAGAATGCAATAGATAATCTCATACCCTGTTATGGTGGAGGGGATACTAATCCGATCTTTAATGTGACCTCTTAAAAACTATATTTGAGGATCTAGTTCCCCTGATATTTTGGGGGGATATTGACTATAATAGAGAACACTATACCCAATTTGATCTCTTTAGACTTAGGGAATACTGAATTTTTATAAAGAGGATCACATACCCTATATACGTGGGTGGAATATCGAACCCACCTATAAAATAACCCAAAAATATAGGATATTTCACCATGATGAACAGAGGAATACTAACCATATATATAAAATGAGAACACTTCAATCATCATGCCTAAACTTTATTTTCATCTCTACATATATAAATCCTATAAGAACCAATCCAATGTCTAAACATAATCACCTGAGAATCTTACACGTCTGTGAGTAATCTTGTTGCACCCATCATTCACAAAAGGCCCATTTCGTACTACTAACAAACAAATTTCCCTGAGATAAATCAACATCCTCATTTCATAATGATATCTCAAAAATATAGATATAACTCCATGAAATTGATTATGCACTGATTTTTACATGTTGCTTGGACCTCCCAACTGCACCCCACAACCGATAACATAAGCACTCAGGTTAGTCAATGGATTATAATAGTCCTTATGTAGTAATGTGTATGCTGCCACACCCTAATAAGTTCCCTAGTATATCAATTAGACATAAGAACTAGAAATCATTGCCACCCCTCCTTCCCTAAATCAAAACTCATGGAAAAATGATTTCTAAACTCAATAGCTTGTATATACCTCCCATTGATAGCAATCTAACATGATCCAGACCACCATTTCCCAACCTAGGCCGATGGTGAGATGATTGTACCACCCCAAATTTTCCTTTAAAAGGATAGGGGATGATGACAATCACCAAGAAGTCATAACACATATATGGAAGGTCTTAGCATAAAAAATATATAATTTTTTAAAATCACTATCTAATAAAAGATATCTACAAACACGCATGATATAAATTTCCAACAAAATTGAAAATATTCATGTAAAAATATGATAAACAGCCTAGGAGGATATATTATATATTTAAGTATAAGAGAAAAAAAATATAAGGCCCAAAATCCTAAAATGTCACATAATCTTGAGTGACTGGGAAGAAGGTAATCACTATGTCATAATATCTCCATCCGAGCACTTCCAGTTATGAATCCCATTAGACCCACCAAGATTTTTCTCTACTAACTCTACTAGTTCCTCACCCATTGATATTACTATAATCTTATTCTCCCTATAAAAAAACATAAGTGAAGGTAGAAGGATTGTTCATGGTCGAGTATATAAAAATACCTAGTAGTATACCCTAAAAAAGGGTGATAGGGCTTCATGTTAGTGTTCAACCTAGGGTAAAACTGAACAACCACTCAACTCAAGGGAAAAAAGAGGATAACATGACACAATAAAGAATTTGTTTCTTCATTTCCCAATAAACAATCAAACCAAAGATTATATGTGGACAAAGGGGGTCCTTCACTATCTAACCACTCTATGGAATAATGACTGTACAAAAAAATCCATATCCTAATGGGGAAACATCTCTTCTAATAGTTGATATGTACTTACCAAGACTCTAGGATAAACACCCTTTGATCCTCCATGAAATATAATATCAAACCCATCGGTCCAAACGAGGGGGCCATAATTTAAACCACCACATTGAACCACAAGGATAAAATTAAGAAGGTCCTATACCCAAGAGGCTCATCATACATGATTAACTTATCATAAAATTATATCAACACTCTCCCATCACATGTAGTGAGAAGATAGACTCAATTACCTATCTTTTTTTATAGAACAATTCATTTGGGCACTGAAGGCCCACCTAAAAACATTGCATTTATATCCCATCACTGATAACCTAAATGTGAGGGGTAGTCACACCTCATCTCATTGTATGATTATCAAGGGACCAATGACCCCATAGATGGGTAAATCACACCATGTTCCATGGGGAAGTCTTCTTTTCACCATATAAGAGAGAATACACACCTCTTTAATCACTATATGGATGAAGGTAGTCATTTAACAAAAGAATTCTCAAAGGGGAAATCCAACCAACCATAAGGTGGATCATTATCCAATTATCCTAGCTACACTAGAGTTTCACACTGAAGAGAGACATAATTAACCCTACATTATAGGTCCCCAAATTCCTAAAACATTCTACATAGAATGAATACAAATTCCACTATACCAATGACCTGATACTTACCCAATAAAAATCAAATCAAAATAAAGGCTAATAACGATTTAGGTAAGTAATATTTCAAACCACAAAGGGTTTAGCTGCACCTCATGGATCCCCTGAGAAACCATCACGCTATATGATGATTCTTCTCCCCAAACCCCTAGGAGAGTACTAATACAGACACCAAAATTTTTATGGAAAGATCATACAATAAAGATAAATGCAAGGAAACCACATAACATAGAGGAACTTAACCCCAAATCTATGAGGAAGAACCACTTCCATCAATAAAATGGGAAAACTACACTTCCAAAACAATGATAGTCAGAAGGATTCCCCAAAATTCATCTCCAAACCACTATCATTTTATAATCACGGGGACTTGGGTCTTGATGAGAGGAGCCATCGAGAAAGCTTTGAAACCACTACTCATCTCTTATAGTAGTATCCAATGCAATAAATGGGATAAATAAGACACCCACTACCTACAATGTTGACCAGCCAAAAATAATAATGTAATAGTTGATATAAAAGTAAATTTTCCATCCTAAAATCTAATCATAAGTTCCCAACACAAACATAGGGGTTCATAGAAAGAGGGGAAATACCAATATGTCCCATATCTATTTTTAAGTGACTTTTGTCCACCACACTACTAAGAGTAATTTTCTAGGACTATCCAGACTCTGGCATCATATATATAGAGTTAAATTAAAAACACACCTATATCATCATGTAAGTTTCCTCAGATTTCCAAACATACTACACCATCAGGTTCTATATGATAAAATAACCAAAATAGAGTATTTTATTTTCCCAAAATAGACACTTGATGAGGGAAATGCTAAAATATTCTAGAATAGAAGAGGACACGCTATGTGGTTCCCCCATAGGTGCACCAAATTCAATGCTGGAATAGGGTCATGTGCCCGGCTATGTGAGCATATGATACCCATGATCCTCGTATCTCCCTCTTGGGTTCAGTCAGGAAGACCCAACCTAGGGTGATTTACCCATTCCACCGATGTTCATGCTTGAACCAGTCACCCCTTGCCCACCACATGTATGGTGTGAGGACATTTTATCCTATAAAATTATGTGGAATAGGAGAAAATTTAATGTTTCCCCCTAAACCTACTCCCATGTTGCACCAAGGCTATCCCCCCATACGCCAGTCAACAACACCATGGATAGACCTTGCCGCTATACTATTGACCATTGTTACAGTTTGCTGCTTTCTCCGCTCACAAGGGAGCTCTGAATTGGATACAGCATGAATATGACTCCCCATGATCACGAACATTGAAAAACAACCACACGCTTCACCAATGCGACCATGTTTTCCTTCCCAAAAAATTTCCCTTCCTGTCACCGCTGTGTCCCCCAATCAACCACCCACTTGATAGTTTTTCATAATTCCCACAAAAATAAACTAAAATAATATTTAAGGAATTTTAAAATCAGGAAAGAATAAAAACTGTAACCTACCTTGATGTAAAATCACAGAATCTTTGAGGCCTTTACATTTTGATCTAGCTCCGAGTGCTACCGTGAATGAACTCCCACACCTCCTCCATTCTAGCATGGAATCAACTAGGGGTAAGTCTTTTCATCCACTTCATATAATAGGGGAGCGAAATGTGGATGGAGTGAATTAAAAAAGCATGAATTTGGCTTGACCCAAGACCCATAACCAAGAATAAGTTTATACCAAACCTAGGTAAAATCCCCTACTCCATACTCATCCTCAAAGTAGAAATTATCATATGGAGATCCTCTTAGAATATATCTAAGTTTGTGCAGAGAATAAATAATATTTGTTTGATAAAAATTAAATATTCTGGAAAAACATGGCCGAATCAGAATCTAACCAAAATATATCCCAAGGGTAAAAATCCCATTTCTGGAATAATGGAACCATCAATTTTTTATGATGTTTTTTTTAGGGAAAATTACCATTATAACCTTATTAAGGGCTCAAGGATGTGAAACTCAACAAAACTAGAAAATTATTCCACATAAGAATAACTGAGTTCACTATAGATTAGACCCCAAATTGTCTATTAGTATACAAAATACCCAATATTTTCAATATAATAAGATTACACTCAAATTTCATGGTAAGGGATGAAGTAAATATGTTTTAAATCAATTTTTTAAACAAAACCACCGCTTAAAATTATCATATATACAGTTTCATAGATTTAAGGATATATATATATATGAATCATATTATAACAAATAGAAATATTAAAACCTAATTTAAGAATAAATATTTATAAAAAAAAATTAATAAAATTTTAAAGTGTGAAAAGAGAGAAACCCACTATCTTAACTTTTCCTCCTAACATAAAAACCTTAACTCCCAAAACAGTAAAATTTTCTAAAATATGATGAAGATAGATATAATGGAGAATATGGGTCTAAAATAACACAACCAAACCACTAGGCTTGAAGTAAATAAAAATGGGTGGGTATATGAGTATATATAGAAAGAATTAGGTAATGGTTTTATATATATTTGATATATCCCCTAGAAAGAAATATTGATAAAAATTCATTTAAAAAAATTCATAGATGGTATTATATCATGATTTTTTAAGTTTCAATCTTTAGAACAAAAACACATACATAAAAAACTAATTAGTTTTTGAAATAAATCATTTATCCCATAAGAAATATTATTTAAAATGATAAAATGTATTTTATATTATGGAAATTAATTTATAGATTTTCAAAATTGAATTTAATATTTCAGAATTAACTATTTAACTAATAACATATATTTTATGTTGTAAAAAATAAATTGATTATTTACTCATATACCCACTCATTTTAACCTATAGTTTTTGTGTTTTAGAGTTTAAAACACCAAAACACCATATTTTATACTTTTCTAATCACCTGTAATAAAATAATTTATTAATTATAAATATTTTTAAAAATGGTAAAACATATTTTAGACTTTGAAAATTACTTTAAATGTTTAGAAATTTAATTTATTATTTTGAAATATATTAATTAACTAATGATGTATATTTAAATTCCTTAAAAATATAATTTAAATTATAAAATTATTTTTATATAAAAATGAGAACATATAGTATTCCATATACATACATCGAATTTTACAATTTATCAAAAAATTTAATTATTCAAAAAAATTCATAAAAATATCACCCTTAATTTGAGCATGTTGATTCAAAATTTATCATTAATTTTATGAAACAGTTTTTTAAAAATAATAAATTTACTTATTAAATAAAAAAGTAAATATATTATAAAATAATGTTTTCCAGTAAAATATATTTCTCAACTATTATAAGTAATTTTTATTATATCATAATAAAAACATAGGGTGTTTTCCTACTTTAAATACATATAACCACCTGTTTAAACATTGAAATAATTTTTTTAAAATATTAATTACAATTGTAAAATTACCATTCTAACATATATATTATGATACCAAAATCCATATTCTTAATGAATGCCTCACAAATTTTCAATGATCATGTATTGATCACTTTATACCTGTATTTATTGTAAATTTATCTATACAATACTAAAAAATCACACTTATTATTTCATAAAAATTCTACCATGGTTTTAGATTTATTTTTAAAAACATATATCCAAAATAAAATATTTTTATTCCTTCTAAAAACTATCATTTTAACTACGATTCTTTTAAGAGATTATAAGTAAAAATATTTCCATCTCTACTGATGGAATTTATTTATATGTATTAATCACTTTTGTTCTTAACATTTATTATAAATATATAATTTAGTAATTAATGTTTTATTATAAAATACTAATTTTTATTTCTTGATATACTATATAAAATTTATTTATTTATTATTAAAATGTCATAATTCTCATATTTTCTCTATTTAAAACATTTCACCATATAAATTTAAAATCTACCTCAAAATATGAATCCATATGAATATTTTTCCATCATAACCTTTTCTAGATATCACATTTTTTTTCTTCAAACTTGTATTTTCTCAATAACACATTCACTAATTGAGTCATTTGGTTCCATAACACTTACTCTCTTTTATCATGTATTTGTATTGTTTCTTATTTATATGATAGATAATACACTAATTTAACTCATTCATTGTTGTGTATATGTGTTGATTCTGAAATATATATTCTCAATAAGGATACATGAAATAAGTAAAAAACATTATAAAGTTTAAGAGTTCATTCCAACTGATATGATATAACTGATATGTAATTTATTATTTAAAATAGACCATTGAACCTTGGAATTAATTTTATATTATTTAAAAATTTCATTATTATTATCTTTAGAAATATAATAAGGAATGCATGATCCCATAACTCCAAAAACAATTCCATAATTTATCAATATAAACATTTTTTATTCTTTATAATGATTTGTTGTGTTTTGGGATCACTCGTATTTTTTCAGTCATCTCTTGTATAAGGTCTATTCGTAATATTTTTATTTATTTAAATTTATAACAACATAATGGAGTTCGACATAAATTTCTATATAAAGACTCATATATATACCTTTAATTTCTTTTATGAAAAATGAATTTTTAGGAGAATTCCACACATAAAATGAATTATTCTCAATTTTCTTAGAAATTAAGAGAGAAATCTCTTAACATATACTAAAACAATTGGGTAATCCCTTTATATTTTACCAAATTTAATAATTATAATTGGTTATAATATTTTAATTTGTGTTTATAAATCTTTTAAGACTTCTCTAAAACTTTTATGTAAACCTTAAATCATGATCTGAGATGATCGATAGTAGTTTCACATGAAGTCTTACCACTTCTTTTATATATAGAAAATAATGACACTGAAGTGATAAATGCTCTTGAATTTCCATAAAATTAAAAAATTTAGTTAGTTGATCAATAATAACCCATATAACATTATTTATTTCATATATCCTAGTATAAATAGTAAAAAATATATAGTAATGTTCTTTCATATCCATAAATTTTGTTGCATAAATGTTTCATAAACATGACTAAGTTTATTTTTAAGTTTTGTGGGACGATCCTTTAAAAGAGGGTAAAATAGTTAATTTACCCTAGTTTTTTATGTAGGTAAATCTTCTAATGGTTTCATTGCTCTTTGAGTACATAATTTACACTTAGGCTGAATTTTGATGAAATTTTGAGTTTCTTGAATTTTAAGGTATATTTAATACTTATCATATAAATAAATATTAATTTAGTGAGTGAAAAATATTCATTACTCTTAAATAGAGTCCTGAATCGAAATCCCTATATTGATGTTGTGTCTAGAATAAGGGTTTTTTCATAAGAGAAATATATTTTTTAGGGAATGTATTTGATTCATGAGGCCATGAATTTTCATACTTTAAATTGAATAAAAATAAATTACTATTTTTATTTTGTTGTGGACAATAACATTGCTATGACATGGCTTGGTAAGATGATAGCTACATGCCCTGGTGGTGATGAAAAGGAAAGGATAATTCTTGAACCAAAATGTTTTATGATGTTAAGGATTTTATGAGGGTATTTTATCTTTTTAGGGAGTTTTTAATAGAGGTGATATATTATTGGATTAATGTGGAGAGAATTTTAAGAACCTAACATTTTTGTCAAGTTGAGGATTTTATGAAGGAATTTTGTCTTTATATGGATTTTTGATAGTAGGAAATTAATTATGGGATTTTTGTGGAGAGATTTTAGGGAAGGGAAATATTTACATTCCCCTAAATATGATTTATTTTCACCATTGGATATTTATATTTCCCTATACTATTTGTTGGTGGTGGAATATCTTATATAATTCAACTCTCTCTCTCCCTCTTCAAAGAACATAGGGATCTTTTTTGAAGTTTTCACATTGTTTATGATGGTGGTGTCAACGATTACTCAGGAATATGACATGATAATCAAGTGATTAAAATACTACATTGATTTATGTATTCTAATTATTTTATTCACCTCATTAATGTGGAGTGATTTGATCCCCTTCCCCCTATGATTAAATTACATAAGAATTATACAACAACAAAATGAATACAAATAATGAAGTGTTTATAATATGAATAATTACCAAATATTTTTTGGGGATTTAATGAAGGATTAATTTCATGAAAAAACTCTTGAATTTTTTAAATGGATGAAAATTATATTTAATAATTTTTATACAGAAATGGATTTTGTTAGTGATTAAAGGAAAAATAAATTATTTTAAAATTATGTACTTCGAAAAGTATTTTTTTTCCATTATGAATGTTTTTAAAATAAAGTCCTATCTTTAAAATAACCATGTATTCAAAAATTAATAATATTTGAACTTATTATTCTTTTCTTGCCCCGTGACACACAAAATAGAAATAAAATTTGTTATTTCAAAAATATTTACATTGTGGAACCCTGATTATTATATATTTTTTATAATATTATAAGGATTTGGATTTAAATAATAATATATAAAATAATATATTTGGTTTAATTATTTATTCTTGGAGAAAATATTTTTATACTTGAATAGTATTTGTTTCCTCAACTATGATGGACCAAATATTTGATTATTTACTTTCTAGAATGGAATAAACATTGGGATGAAGCCTCCATGTTTATCGAGAATTATATTCTAATAATTATTCTATAGTTGATTTCTTAATGATGTTTTTTTTATGATGTGGATTGATTATAGGATTTATATTTAACTTTGATAAAAACAATCCTTTATTAAATTAAAAGACAACCAACTAATAATTTTTTGTTAAGATATTCTCAACTAGGAACAATCTCATTATTCTTGTGTTTAACTCATGTTATTTGATGAAAAAGAATGTGACTCATTATTGGGTGTTTTGGAATTCCACCTTTCACTACTCTCAAAATTATTTTCCTTCCATCATTCCTTTGATTTTTGATCATGATACTAAGATATCATGATATAGATCAACTTAAAAATTATGGGTTCAGATGTCTAGAAATGAAATTATAATGATTTTCGATGTGTTTAAAAGAATAGATGGTTGGTAACTAATAGGGAGATGATTTATGGATATAAATCATCTCAAAGAGGTGTGATAGAGGCCTTATGGGCATTAGAGTTAGGCTACACCGACAGTGCGACTAGAGGAAGTGGCAGTGATGCATGTCGCAAAGTTCTTCGTACTAGAGATTTTATTTTCCCAAAAATAAACTATGTATATATATGGATTACACACTATGTCTTATACAATTTTTCGTGAAAAGTTTTACTATTTAATAAATATCACATGTCGTGTGACTTCGAATCACATTCCATGTATCTCAAGACTACAAAATTCAGCGTGTAACTTCATAGATGATGATACCATAAGTTGAACCTGCATGACATGTACTATCATTATACACACTATGGTCAGGTGGCTCAATATTTACATGATGTACATACTAAGTATTCCATAAAGGTTTCATGTATAGATAGTCACACACTGTTTACTTTATCACACAATGTGTATTCTATGTAATGATAACATGAAATTCCTTGGGTGCACGTTAGATTAAATCATACACATCTTAGCCACAAGAATTTTTTACCCTGTTGAACATAAAATATATATATATATCACATGATTTAGGAAATGATAGTACAAGACCGACCATGTTTGATAGCCCTACAAGACGTATACCCTTCTAAACATGCCAGGTACTGGTATTTTTTTAGTATTATTCATAATATTTTACTTAGATTCCAATTTTTTATATACAAGTAGACTATTATAATTATATTTCTATATAGATCACATCTATATGGTCCTCCTAGTAATCAGAAGTCTCTCACATTTCAGTTTGGGTAGTTCAAGGATCTTAGCACTACAAAGGTTATATAGGTTACAAGTGAGAATTTTGTCTTAGAGATGAGTTAGGTAATCTCCCATGTGTTTGGGAATGATCCTCCATGTATGGGTTTAGGTACACTTTTGGATACATTCACACAATAAGGTATTGTTCCCCATATGATTGATCTAGTTTAGGCACTCCCTTGGATGTTTGGGTTCAGTTCTCTATCAATGGTGTTTGTAATTACCTATGTGTTAGGGTGTGGTCCAGTATACATGGATTTGGTACTCCCCCCTTTGTTAGGGAGTGGTACTCAAGAGGGGTCAGACACCCCCTAAATCGATATCAATACCTTGATGAGGCATGGTCCATTATTCTAGTTTTAGATAGATAACTTAAAAGTTACGCAAGTTTAGAATATTTAGAGTCATAATACTTACAATGTATCAATATGTATAATCCTTTGGGTTGTTAGTGGCAGTTTGAGCCTTTATAGATACATTCCAGTAATAGTTTATAACTGGAAAATCAAATTTGGGTATTACTGGTATTTCATTACCCTTGGTATCACTAATTTTTTTTGTGATACGACACCCTTGTGTAGCTTAATTGTGAATATATATTTTCTTTAATTTACTTAGGTAGTGTTAATACTACAACATATTTGGGTCTTTTGGGATACATTATATTATTATAGGTTCTTAGGCTTCAGTTTAGTTATTGGTTTATCTTTAATTTAAATTTTTGGGGAATTCTATAGGGTTTGTTTATAACCACCCTTACCTGATATTTGTTCCCACAGATGTTGGGTCTATAAAGATGTTGTA
Source organism: Viscum album (assembly GCA_963277665.1). Classification (NCBI taxonomy): domain Eukaryota; kingdom Viridiplantae; phylum Streptophyta; class Magnoliopsida; order Santalales; family Viscaceae; genus Viscum; species Viscum album. The sequence continues at coordinate 1,559,689,848 of OY728164.1, read as the reverse complement.
AAATTTAGAGATAACATTGGTAGACAAGGAGTTAATAGAGTTAAAGAAGATTTCATAAATTAAATGACAATCATTCATGATGAAGAATCTTGTATAGGTAGTTCATCCTATGAGAAACTTTAGAGAGGAGGTGTAATCCCATACTTGGAGTTAGTTGTACATGGTGGTGATTGTATTCCATATATAAATTTCTATATTTGGAATTTACTTTTATGGAATTATACATTGAATTGATGTCTCATATTCACATTATTTGTAATTTAGTTTTTAAATATTTATATATTGGTGTTGTTAGATTTTATTATATTTGATTAATGCATTAATTTTAGAGGATGTAATAAGATAATCCCTCCATTTAATTTTTATGATTTCTGAGTGATAGACATCAGAACCTGGCCTATATAAGGCAGTATTGGGGTGGAACACTTAGATTACCATCGAACCGAGGGGGTAAGGTAAAGTAGTAATGATATTAGAGTAGTTTGAGTCTTAGAGATTATGTTGGGATGGTGTATGAATTTAATTGTATTTTGAGGATTGGTTTGGGAATTAGGGAAGTGATACTAAAGTGTTCTTGGGTTTAGTTATCATGATAGGGGGACCAACATTTGTGCGATTCCCTAGGACTATGATAACTTGTTAGTTGACCTGGTACACAAAGGCATTATTTAATGTTTAAAAGTACATTGTTACATGAATCATTTAGTGGTCAGTCACAATGTTTCATTTCCATCCTATGTCAGATCAACAATATTTCTTGAATAAAACAATGTATCCCTCATTTCCGATAGAGGATTCCACCCACATACACCCATCTATTATTTAGATATTGGTCCATGAAGTTCCCATACTGGTATTTAAGCCTCTCATTATTGAGTGACGAGGCATCAATTTAGAGGTAAAAAATGTGGTATCTTTTCCTAGTAACAAGAACGAAGATCCTCCACCAATTTTTATAAGTGTAGATATTTTTTGTAGTGATAATAGTAGTTCTCACTGAGATAAACATGACTAACTATAGTATAAATGTGCTATTTTCACCCCAATGATATATGCCTCGTCAAATTTTGAGGTGTGTCTGATCATTATTAGGCAATGGATTATTTAGAGTCTTATATTCATGTTATGTTTTTGGTTCTCACATTAGTTAACCAAATATAGATTATTTAATTTGATTCACCTATTGAGGTGTAGTAAATCATTGGTTGATGTTTATTAAAACCCATCATGGTAAAATTATACCATATTTTGGGTTTAATTTTTTTTCTAGGCTTGTGTTACTTACTAAACTTAATTTTAAGTTTATTCCTACAAGATTCATAGTTTGAGAAGATCTAAAGTTACAAATGATCAAATAAAAACTGAGGTGGGGGGGGGGGTTAATCAGTTGTTCACTTTTTATAGGTTTCAAATCTTTTATATAATTTACCCCTACAACCTATTGAGATGTATTTCCAGATCAACTTTTAGAAAATACCCATGCATGCAAGAATAGTAAATCAAGTAAAGAACACAATATTTACGTAGTTTGGACTCAGTACGGGAATATACATCCTTTCCATATCCAATCCCATGTTTCTAGATAAATCCATTATTATGTAGAAATGAATAAAACTTGTTCCAAATATTTTTAAACACATTCAACATCTCGATAATAAATAATATACTAACTCCCATCAGTTTACAATGTTTAAATATAAAAAAGTGATCTAAAAAATAATAATAAATACTTTGTTAAAACTGCTCTACAATTTCTCAGTCCAAATACTCAGTCCAATTTTGATGGATCATATTTTCCCAATCTAATGATGCTGGATCTGATTTTCTGAGTACGATGATGCTAGATCTTATTTTCTGAAAAGAACGATGTTGGATCCACTTTTTTAAAACAAATAACTTAATACTATGAAATAATTCTCAATATTCAAAACTCAAACACTGTTCAAATACTCAATATGATTATTCTTCAATCAGATAGGAACTTTCACTTTGAATTCTCTACGAACCACATTTTTGAGCACATATGAAAGTTCAAAATGAACAAATGGCCTGAGAAAGTATTTATAGGAAACTCCGAAAACAAAATAGGGAAACTTGAAAACTTTCCCCACTTCCTCAAATTTCAAAACTCCACAAATCTCTCACATTTAAACTTCAAATTTGAATTATTAAATTCTCCTTATATTTCTCCAAGATTTACCAAAAATTTAATTTCAAGTTTTACTTCTTAAACTCTTTATATCTTTCATATCTAATTACAATACGTTTCTTTCTCAATAAAAATTCTTCATTATGAATACGTTAGTACAATTTCCTCAGTAAAAAATCTGAGTATGAGAATATCAATATGAAAATACCAGTATAAAAATATTTTTATGAAAATATCAGTATGAAAATATCATTACAAAAATATATTATGAAATTATTAGTTTGAAAATCTTAGTACAATTCTCCCAGTATGATATTTTTCATCCTCAGGCTCAGGAAAAATATTTTTTTCTCATCTTATTACGATGTTTTTATTTATCATCTCATTAGAATGTTTTTCTTTTTTATCTCATTAAGATATATTTTCCCATTACGATGGAAATCCCATTATGATGGAAATATTATTATGAAGGAATTTTTCATTATGTAATTTTGAATTTTTTTCAAAACTCTCCACCATTTCTTCAAAAGATTTTATCATGAATGTTTTCATGATTTTTGAGAAATTATTGATTATAAAATCATTTTCTAATTATGTTTTATAAATTATGTAAAATTTCTTACATCTGACTTTAACTTATTCTTTCAAAACTCTTCTGCAATAATATGAATTATTCAACCAAAAAACTTATGTTTCAATAACTTATTTCTTTCAAAATCAAAAACTTCTTTCTTTTTATGAATAAAAAAATACTAACTTCCAGAAGAAAAAAAATTCTTCCTCTAATTATTTTGGATCCGATTATCTAAAAATTTATACCAATATAAATAAATAAAATAAAGTGACTGATCAAAAAGTTAATCTTCATGTCTTCTTCTATGTTTATTTCATCTTAATATGAAAACCTAGGTGTGGAAACTTGTATTAGGAAAAAAATATTTCTTTGAAACAAAACTCTTCCCCCCCTTCATCTTTGGATTCAAACTTTTAGAAAATTTTAACTTTCTGACAAACTCTATGTCGGATAAAACTTCATTACATTGGATATGGGTTTGATTCCTAAATAACAAAAACATTCTTAAAAAAAGGATAGTTTTCAACAAATACAAAATTTTGTTAAAAATATATCACAAAGGTTCTTCAGTATCCCCCTTTTGATTTTTTGACAACCACTATTAAAAAATTTCCTAACTTTGAGAATTTATTTTCACAACTGAAATTTTTAAAAAAACTCATATTTTTGACATTTATCAAAACATAGCCTTTTCTCAAAAGAGAGTGTCCTGACACCACACAACCAGATAAATTATTATTTTTGAATTAATTGCATCCCTTGGTGGAAAGAAACCTTTTTAGACATATAAAGGTAAACTCTTCTCCCTTTTTTCACTTTTTATTTTTCTCTCCTACATTCTTTCTTTTCTCACATTAATTTTCTCTCCCCAATTTTATGAAAACCACATCTTAATATTAATTAAATAAAGATAAGTAAAAACTTCTTAAAAATTAATTTTTTTTACCTTATCTCCCCCTTTGTCAACATAATCCAAAGAACAGTGCAGGTGATTTCATATGATGTTTAGGAAGACATTGGGGGAGGATGGACATGAAGTTGCAGCCTCAATTCCAAAAACCTTTCTTTTAGCATTGATTTTGTAAATATATCAGAAATATGATACTTTGTTGAAATGTATTCTAAAAAACATCTATAACAACATCTTTAACTTTTATAAAGTTAATATTTATTTTAATTTCCTTTGATCTTGAATGTTGAATGGAATTTTTAGAAAGATCAATTGCAATATGATTATCACAAAGGATCTTAAATGGTTTAGAAATTTTCACTTTCAAGTGTTCTAGATAAACTTTCATCCAAAAAATTTGAGTTCAAGCATGAGTAGTTGAAACATACTTCGATTCAGCTATACTCAAAGTTAATGATCTTTTTTTCTTACAATTCCAACTCACACAATATTCACCTAAGAAAAATATTCCTCCTGAGGTTGATTTTCTATCGTTACAATCTCCATCCCAATAGGAATTAGTATAACCACAAAAAATTATCTCACTATTTATTTTGTATAACAAACCATGTGATTTTGTTCCTTTAACATATCTCAAAATCCTTTTTTCTTCCAACATATGTTATTCTTTTGAATCACATTGATACCTATCACACAAGGTCACAACATAAACAATATGATTCCTTGATGTTGTAAGGTAAAGAAGACTTACTATTAGCTTCCAAATGTCTTTATGATTCACACTTATATCAGATTAATCTTTACTCATCTTTGTACTCATAGATATAGTAGTAGAAACTTCTATGGAATATTCCATCCCAAAATTCTTTAACAATTCCCTGGAATAATTTATTGAGATAAAAAATTAGAATTTTTTCTTTTTTTGAACTTATAAGAAAAGAAATAAAGTAAATTATCCAAATATATAAATTTAAAAAATATTTTTTATTTCCTCAGAAAATGTTTTACTAACATCATCTCTATCCTCATAAAAAATTATATCATCTATATAAAAAATTACAATTAAATTTCCAGTGTCAGCATCTTTCACATACAAGTTTATATCAATTTTTCCATTAAAAAAGTTAAATATTCTCAAACAATTGTCAATATTTTAATACCAAGCATGTAGATATTGTTTCATCCTATAAAAATATTTCTTTAATTTAAAAAGTTTGTTTTTATCCTCATAAAGTTGAAACTCGCATGTTTTTTCAATGTAAACTTCTTCCTCAATTTTATAATTTAAGAAATCTTACTTTACATCCATCTGATAAACTTTGTAATTACAATGAACAACAAGGATAAGAAACATTTTAATAGTTTATATCCATGCAACAGGGTAAAAAATTTCATCAAAATCCACACCTTCCACTTGTACGCATCCTTTACAAACAAGTCTTTATTTATTTATTGAAACATATCCATGATCGTTAATTTTTTTTCTATAAACCCACTTGGTTCTTATAAAATTGTTATTTCCTGGACTTATAAAAAGTTCCCATGTTTCTTTTTTCTCAATATGATCCAAATATTCATTCATAGTATCCACCCTTTATTTTTTCTGAATATTTTCAAAAAATGATTCGACTTTAACTTTTGAGATAAGTGAAGTATGATTTTATATTTTCAACTTTCTTGTGCTCTGAACCAGATCCTTCTGATTCCCAATAATGTTTTTGGATTCCACATTTTTTTGTAAGTCATTAAATTTCATAGTCTATTTATCATTTTCATTTTCCTAACCAAATGTCTCATTTTAATATTGATAATTATTTTTTGAATTACATTCACTATTATGGTAATTCTCCAATTTATCCTCCTCATCATTATCAATAACTATTATTAAGGAACATGTATTTTCAATTATATTCACATCATATGAGTCCACCAACTTATGTAAACATTTTTTCCAGCATTTTTAACTTCTTCCATTTTGTGTATAACCCATAAAAGTTCCATCATCATCTTTCTCAACAAACTTTCCCAAATCTATTTTTTTTTATTTTGAAAAAAATGGACTTTCAAAAACATTGAAGTATTTTAATGAAGGTTTTTTTGTTATATCACATTTCATAAGGAGTCATGATAGTTTCCAGTCACAAAAAAAATCTATTTTGAACATGTACAATAGTACTAACAACTTCTCTATAATAGAACATTCAATGTTTGTATTCTTCTAGCATACTTCATCCCATTTCCACTAAACATCTAATATTTCTTTCTACTACTCCATTTTTTGTGGAGTATAGGGAGCACTATACTGATGTTTGATACTATGATTTCTTAGGTATGTTTCAGAAGTATTTTTTTTGAATTCAGTACTATTTTATATTCTTAACATAATTATGGAAACCCCCATTTATTTCTAAATATCTGTTATTAAGAATTTGAACATTTCAATGGCCTCCGAATTTTTCTTCATAAACAAGATGTTTGTTATAAGATTGAAATCATTAAAAAAAGTGATAAAGTATAAACCCCCTTTTGTTAATTGATGTCTCATCGGCCCATATAAATTGGAATGAATTATCTCAAGTGTTTTTCTAAATTGAATCTCAACTATTTTATGACTTTTGTTAGACATATTCCTCCTTTCACAAGTTACACAAACATATTCATCTCTTCTTTTAAATTCTAGAAAGTTTCAAATAACATCATACTTCAAATATTTTTTCATACTTTTTCTTTCAAGGTTCCTAGGTCATCGGTGCCACAATTCATTTTGATCTTCTTGCACTCATGTACCATGAGTTATTGAACTTTTCTATTTAGAAGATATTCCCAGTGGTTCTATTGCTTTTTTGTAATAACTTTTTTATATTTCACACTTTTGACGATACAAAAATATTTTATAAAAACAACTTATTTTACACCATGAAAAAGTTTACTTACACTAAGTAAGTTATGTTTTATCCCATCAATAAAAAACATCTTTTTATATTAACATTTTGGCTTTAATATCGGCTATTCTAATTCTTATGATTTTTAAGAAACTATTATTACCAAAGGTTACTGATCCACCATCATCACTTTCTATATGTTTGAAGATTTTTATATCATGTTTCATATGTGAAGAACAACCACTATCAAGTATCCATGGTTTGTTCATTTTACTTACTTTCAATGTTGTCTCAACAACAAAATATTTTTCCTCAACTTTCATTTTTTCATCTCCCTTTTATTTTCTATCATAAGAAATTTGTTTTGGAAAGAGTGTCATACATCTTTTAGCATGATGACTAGATTGATCCCATCTTCCACAAACTTTTTATAGACATTCAAATTAATTTTTTCTTGGAAAGTTTCTAACATCTTGAGAATTCACCATTTAATCTTTCTATAAGTTAGGAAAGTTTCTCATTATACATTAAATATTTCTTCCACTTTGATCAAACCTTCTTTTATGCAAGGATAAGTTGTGATAATAATTATAAGCTATGTTCCCATAGATTCCAAAACACCAAAAATAGTTAAAAAATACTGATTTTCTTTCTAAGAAATATATGCCTCTATAGAAACTTTATTGGGGTTGGTAACTTATTTCATCTATAATAAACTCCATATGTAGACAATATTTTATTTTGAGGGAGTTTTCTAATTTTTGTAGATTTTATAGCTTTCTGACATCCTTTCTCCACCCAATATTTCCCAATACTTTTTCCATAACATGAAATGTTAAAAGAAACAGATGAAAAATTATTATTGGTAAGAGAATATTTCACATGATTCTCATATTGAGACATCCTAGAAACTTTAGAAGTACCATATTTCACTTCTGAATCTTTGTTGAAGTTTTTATTCATCTTTCTCTAGGTACTTATGAACTCAAAAAGTTTTTTATTGAAACCTGTTAACTTCCTCTTCCTTAGTTTCCAACTTCTTACTATGATATTAAATCATATTTCCATGTTCATAAATTATATGTTTGTACTTAAAATATGATTGTTTTTTCATTCTCATGCTTCATGAAATATTTTCTTCTTTCAGTAACATCTTCACAATATTTATTTATCATTCCAATTTCTTTCTTGATAGATTATTTTTTATCAAGACATGCACGAATCTATGTTCTGAGCTTATAGACTCTATAATATTCTTCACCACCTTCTTCACTCTTTGAATAGTCTTTTGTTTCCTCAAATTTTTCAATGAAGGTTATGATTTTATTGAACTTTCATCTTCAGAATAATTTCTTTCAGTTGATTCCAATTCAAATTTCTTACTCAATAAACTTATTGTAACACCCCAAGATTTCATAGTGTGTTATTTCTTCAAAATAATTCAATAACTTGCACTACACACAACACCGAGTTCAATCACACCATGAATTACAAAAAAAAATCCATTCAAAAGAGGTTATGAATAGTATTATCTAAATTTTAAACTTTATATAATCCTTATAATTTTAGAATCCATATTATGAGTTTCTTAGATATAATGCAACAACAAATTCATTTTCAGTATTGCACTTTTATCAACTTTTAATAGTGAACCTTTTTTAAATACAGTATTTTAAACTTTTTGACTAAATGGGGACATCAAAAATTTAAAATGAAACATCCCAACCTTCCACGGTATGCTTTCTTTGAATAATACAGTAGCGTGTGTTGTACGCAACCTTGAGTTTTAACACACACCACAACCAATCAAACTAGCCGTTATGAATAGTAATACCTACTTTTCGAAATTATATATATTTTATATTTTAAAATGTACTTCATTTATGGATTCGTAATATCGAATTTAGCCTAAGGTGAAATTTTGGTACTTTTCGGATAACTTTCATATTTTGATGAATATTGAAAATTACTAAATATTAATTAAAAAAAACTTTTTTAATCAAAATAATTAATAGTGATAAATTATGAATTTGAGTGGTTTTAAAGTATATTTAGAATAGATTTTTACCATTTAATATAATGTTGGTCATTGAACATAATTTTACAATTAAACCGAATATAAACAAGTGTCAATCTTTTGATAGTAATTATCTCTTAAAAACACGCTTTTTGTTTTGACAGCGGGAATTAATTTTAAATTAATTTCTGCCACTTCTGTGTTTTGAATTTAGAAAAATGGATTCCATATTTTGAATCAGGATGTCCAAATTGTGTAAATAGGTAACTTTTATTTTTAGACATTTTGAATAATTACTGTGGTAAATATTTTATTTACCATGGTTAAGGGTAAATCTGGTAAATAAGGCTTAAAAAATAATATTATAATAATAATAAATTACCCTAAAACGTGTCCTAGACTTATTGGTTGATACATGTTCGACCATAGGCATCTTTGGGTCGATTTGGGGACCCAATGGTGCCACTTGTAGGTGATAGGGACACTTTATTTTAATTAAGTTAAAATGAATACAAAAATGACACAAGCATATATCGTTTAGAAAAACAATTATTACGTAGGTTTATATATGTTGGATTTTAGATTATAAATATTCATTATAAATATAAAAAGATTTCCTACATAATGATATTTTCTTTATAATTTTTAGACATTAAATAATTTCTTTTATTTATGACACAATGATGATGCAGTAATTACTATAATAGTGAAAAATTAAAATAATTGATATTATAAATACCCAAATAAATATAATATGAAACTTTTAATGAATTAAACTAATTTTCTAGGATAATATGATATATTAGGATTGATTTAATTGACTTTTTTCGATGTAATCAATCTTTTATGAGTTTCACAAAAATCAACTATTGAATAGTGTCAAAATTGACATAAAAGAGTTCTTAAAACAAATATTATATTATTAATTGATATTAAATTCTTAAAAATCTAAGGTTCGGCCAAGAGACTTATATCATGATAGTTTCATCATTAATGGACCACTTCGGGGTTTCTTGGATGTATGTAGTAAGTTTATTAACCATATTATATAAAAATACAAAGAGACATTGTAAAAGTGAAACTAATTAACTTAGAGTTAATACTTAACGATAAGGTTAATATAAGTACCCAAAACTGTATAAATTCTATTGGTTGAGTTTTTTTCGACCCATACCCACCTTAAAATTTAAATAATCAACTTTGGAGCCATTATAAACAGAATATGAATTTATTATAAATTAATATTTCTAGCTTTTCCAAAGGTGCCCCTCACCCCTCTTATAAAAGGGCACTCCTCCTTCTCATTTCTTCACACCTTCAAAGCCTTTTGGTTCGGCCAAACTCTGCCCAAATACTCTCCCAACTTCCCTCACTACAACCTGGGGGCCTTATTTTTATCAGAAAGCCAACCTAAGGAGCCCTTTTGATCAAATCAAAAGGAAGAACCCGAAGAAGAGGTAATGATTTCACCACCCTTTTCTAAGTTCATTTCTTCTTCCACTTCTTCTTCCTTTGTTGTTACCATTATAAAATAATAAATCCAGTATCATATATATACTGTGATGTTATTATAAATATGGTACAACCATATTCAGTATTCTATCCACCCTTTTAATAACATGTCAACATACGTGCGTACGTACGGCTTACCGTCTCCACGTCGTGGTGTAATTGTTATTCAATATAATATTATTTGGATGGGTATAATAATGATGTGTAACTCATGTAAATAATAAATATAACATATTAATGATTCTGTATAAATGATATACCATCCATTTATATATTATTTTAATATCAAAAGAATGATATGGTCGCTCGTGCGTACATACGGACTACTGTCTCCACGAACACGATGAGATTCATTCTCCATCGTATCCATTCAAGTATAATTATCATTTGATGATTTAAAAAATGATGTTTAATGACTTTATATCATTCTGGATATGAATAATATAAAACCTATCCTTTACAAACATGTCTTACGTAACAAAACATATAAAAGAAAACAAGTAAGTTAACACCCGAAACAACGATAATACTAAGATATTATTATCAAATCAATATTAAAAGATCATATATGATATCATATTAATGTATATGATTATTGTAAAATTTAATAACAATTATTTCACCATTATACAGGAGGTTAACCTACCCCAACCAAGGAAAAGTACAAGGTAAGGGTTATTTCACAATCTCTTCATTTTCCAAGGTTGTTTATATGTAATAATCTACTGGGATCTCTTTATCATCCACATCCATGTTTTCTTAAAAATGTATTTCAAAACATTTTTTTATTATTTACAAGAATATGGGTTAAAGTCATTTATACCCTTGGTTGACTTGTTATAAGAGGTTTATAAAGGAATCTTTCCGCCGTTTTCAAAACAAGGTCCTTTTTAACCTTTTCGACCGAATTAAGGTAAGAATGTTTTTTTTATACGGCGGGTGCGGCTATTTTCCGCCGTTATAAAATCTTCAAAGCTTCCCTTACAAGATTATAAGAATATTTTCAAAGAAAATGTTTTATTTTATATGGATCTTAAATGATTTCAATATAAAAGGAGATATTTCTTTAAAAAGAATTTTGATTTCATCTATGTCAACATCCTTTGATTGATTTTAAGATTATTTGAAGTTGATTTATTATGATACAAAACTTCTATATTGTATTGAAGGTTTTGTGATATGTTTGACTGTGGATGTGCTATTTTTATACCATTAATAGTTTATGGTGAAATTATTGACATTTCGTATGCTAATTTTAATACGAATGTTTATGTTATGTTTAAACCTTTTCATATGGGAATGCATTGGACTTAGTAAGTGACGGGTGGAGCCCGCTATAGCTCCTCGATGCATCGGTAGGTCTAATGAGACAAACTAGTGTCTTGGCACAAGGCCTTGACAAAATCTTATTTGTAGTCTTGGCACGAGGTCTTGACTATGTGGTTATGATAGTCTGGCATTATGCATTCCAACATTATGAAAGTGGTTATTGATTTTTTTGCATGTGATTATTCGATTAGTAGAATATCCATGTGAATAAGTAAATGGAATTATTTCATTTTATTTATTCCATACCATGTTGAAAGTTCTTGTTTGAAAGGCTTTTGTTTTAGTTATACATTGCCTTAAATGTTTATTCTTATTTATGAAAGTTTCCGCTATATTGTTATCCTTACTGGGCATTTGAGCTCACCCCTTTTCTATGTTTTATTTTTCCCAGTAAGTGAAGAAGTAAATTATGAATGACCTGCAGGGATATTATGTGGGGATATGAGTGTGGATTATGGAGACATTATGTTGTTGTAGTAGTTTTTCATTTTATGATGTAATGTAAAACTTATGAATATATCTAGTGTTTCCAAGGCTACTAAACCAATCTGTCTTTCGAGATTTGATCTTTCTTGTGATCATGCCAATGTTATGTAATAATGCACCGACTCTGGGTAACTAGGGTCGGGGCGTTACAGTTGGTATCAGAGGAAGTTTAGTAAAAACCTTGGAAGCTAGATTTAGATAAACTCTGATTAGAGAACGTAGAACTAAGATGAACTTTGAGGATTAATGTAGAAGAACTTCCTAGAATTTTGGTATTGTAGAGATTTTGTGAGTTTTCCGAGCAATAAATCCCTGTCTGGATACGAGCAGGTAGAGGCGGCTCTGGCACAGATGTACCTAGGGGTAAAACCCGAAAACACCGCTTTGAGCTAGACTTGAACGGGAACTGGTGAACAAAAACGGGCCTTGCTGCACTCTTGGTTACGACACTCCCGAGGGATATGCTTAGGATAATTCTCATTTTCTTTACAAACCATTATGAAGGGTTTATGAGTATATACATCCTCAAAGGAGACATTTTTATGATTATGGATTATATCCATAAATAGTTCAATTTATGTTAAGTGTTTTATAAGTATGGGATTATGTATTTTGATTCATAAACTGATCTAGCGTATTCCATTGTTTAGAAATGGCGCCCAGTAGAAGGAATGAGAACTCCAGAAATGCACATGATCCAAAGAGAAGGAAGGATCATATCTTTCATGGTCTTAAGCTAGAATTTATAAGAGAAATAGTCTCCCATGTATTATCATCATATGAAGAAATAATATCATGTGTTGATAAGATAAGTAAAGAGTTTACTGAGTCCTATGGCGTTGAAGGGAAGCAAGAGAAGAAAAGGATGGAAGAGAGAAAGATGGATAAAGGGAAGAGGGAAAAGAAGAAATGGGAGTTTGTTATAAGTGTGGAGGAAAAGGGCACAAAGTACGTGACTGCAAGGGTAAGAAAATGGTTTTAAATGTACAATGCTTCATTTGCAAGGAGTTTGGACAGTACACGAACCTATGTCCCAGTCATCAGACTATGCCGCAAATGATGTTATTGGATAATAATCAAGTTATGATACTACCACAGATGAAGAGGAATGATTAGAGTTCTTATGTTGATTATGTCAATTGAGTGTTGTATCAACAATGTACTTGTTATAATAATTATGGAGTATATAAGGATTGTACTGCAGTACTATTTCATTAAGGACTTGAGATTGTGTGGAACAAAGAAAAGTGACTCAATAGCAGGATAAATTTTTGGAAAATATATGGTTGAGAGAATGATAAATCATAATATAGTTCTGATACTGAGGTAGTGATTTTGGAATAATATGTGATTGTTTTGGATAAATTATATTGGATATTCTTGACTACCTTGGAACTGATTAATGATTTGTATATTCCATCATTGTTGGGGTTTAAAACATTTTTGGATTAATGAAGTATATCCAGCATTCTATATGGAATAAGGGATCATGAATGTAATCAATAAGGAATATGGTAATACATGATGAAGGTATTCATATGCTATTACGGGGTAAAAATGATCTATATTATGTTTACCTTCCTTATAAATGTTGGACTGTGAGTTTGGACAGAAGTATTTTGGATAGTTCTAGTTTGGATTATTTTGGATTGCCATAAAAGGACAACCCGAAGGTCGGGCGGCAACCCGTCGCGTCCGGCAAGGCTGCGAGACTTTAACCCGCAACCGAAGGGCGACAAGGGTGTATCACCTACCACTGGCCCACGAGATGTCCTGGATTAAATAATGTAGTTTTTATTAAAAGATCTTGTAGATGAATTATAAATTCGTTTATTTTGGAACCCTATATGAATAGTGTAAATAGAATTTTTTTACATTCTATTATCTTTTAGAGTGAAAGACGAGTTTGTGGTAGAAATTTATTAATGGATAAAACTCTAATTATAAAGTATGTATATCTCCTTATGATCTTAGACAATCTCATAAATAAATTCCTCAATATTATGAAAAGCAACTTAGAACAAAAATGTTTTCCTAGATGGTACCTTAAATCATCACTTATTTATGGCTTTGGGATTGTTGGCCTTTTCAAAGCCATGTTCTCTACCACTCTCCATCAGACAATTGATGGTTAGATTTTTCTTCCATATCCATATTTTCCTACATGGAACCCTAGTATGTGTTATTTTCGGTAATCTTCATACTTTCGACTCTTTATTTTAAATAGAGGCCTCATTAATTCATTTTTCGATGTGGGATTTCAACTAAGATATTTTGAAACGTCAAAAATGTGTTATCATAATACCCTATGTTTTGTTGAACCGATGGTATTTCAAATCATCATAGATTGATGAATTTAAGGACCTCAATTTTATACTTGTTTGTGATTGATGACCTCAATCACTACCTATAAATATTTACGTTTTTCCTCCAATTATATGTCTCTAATTTCCACCAATGTTCTCCCAATCGAGATCATAATTTGGTGGTGACCCTTTCATTTCCCTTTTCCTCATATTAAGAATAAATTTTAGTAACCCAATTTCTGATGTGGGTTTTCCCACAAATATATTTTCTATTTTCAACCTTTTATTTTCGAAGAACAATTTCAAATTTCGAGGACGCAATTTATTGAAGGAGGGGAGAATGTAACACCCCAAGATTTCATAGTGTGTTATTTCTTCAAAATAATTCAATAACTTGCACTACACGCACCACCGAGTTCAATCACACCATGACTTACAAAAAAAAAGCCATTCAAAAGAGGTTATGAATAGTATTATCTAAATTTTAAACTTTATATAATCCTTATAATTTTATAATCCATATTATGAGTTTCTTAGATATAATGCAAGAACAAATTCATTTTCAGTATTGCACTTTTATCAACTTTTAATAGTGAACCTTTTTAAAATACAATATTTTAAACTTTTTGACTAAATGGGGACATCAAAAATTTAAAATGAAACATCCCAAGATTCCATGGTACGCTTTCTTTGAATAATACAGTAGCGTGTGTTGTACGCAACCTTGAGTTTTAACACACACCGCAACCAATCAAACTAGCCGTTATGAATATTAATACCTAATTTTCGAAATTATATATATTTTATATTTTAAAAAGGACTTCATTTCTGGATTCGGAATATCGAATTTAGCCTAAGGTGAAATTTTGGTACTTTTCGGATAACTTTCATATTTTGATGAATATTGAAAATTACTAAATTTTAATTAAATACAACTTTTTTAATCAAAATAATTAATAGTGATAAATTATGAATTTGAGTGGTTTTAAAGTATATTTAGAATATATTTTTACTATTTAATATAATGTTGGTCGTTGAACATAATTTTACAATTAAACCGAACATAAACAAGTGTCAATCTTTTGATAGTTATTATCTCTTAAAAACACACTTTTTGTTTTGACAGCGGGAATTAATTTTAAATTAATTTCTGCCACTTCTGTGTTTTGAATTTAGAAAAATGGATTCCATATTTTGAAACAGGATTTCCAAATTGTGTAAATAGGTAACTTTTATTTTTAGACATTTTGAATAATTACTGTGGTAAATATTTTATTTACCATGGTTAAGGGTAAATCTGTTAAATAAAGGTTAAAAAATAATATTATAATAATACTAAATTACCCTAAAACGTGTCCTAGCCTTATTGGTTGATAAATGTTCGATCATAGGCATCTTTGGGTCGATTTGGGGACCCCATGGTGCCACTTGTAGGTGATAGGGACACTTTATTTTAATTAAGTTAAAATGAATACAAAAATGACACAAGCATATATCGTTTAGAAAAAAAATTATTACATAGGCTTATATATGTTTGATTTTAGATTATAAATATTAATTAGAAAGATAAACAGATTTCCTACATAATTATATTTTATTTATAATTTTTAGACATTAAATATCTTATTTTATTTATGACACAATGATGATGCAGTAATTACTATAATAGTGAAAAATTAAAATAATTGATATTATAAATACCCAAATAAATATAATATGAAACTTTTAATGAATTAAACTAATTTTCTAGGATAATATGATATATTAGGATTGATTTAATTGACTTTTTTTTGAAGTAATCAATCTGTTATGAGTTTCACAAAAATCAACTATTGAATAGTGTCAAAATGACATAAAAGAGTTCTTAAAACAAATATTATATTATTAATTGATATTAAATTCCTAAAAATCTAAGGTTCGGCCAAGAGACTTATATCATGATAGGTTCATCATTAATGGACCACTTGGGGGTCGCTTGGATGTATGTAGTAAGTTTATTAACCATATTATATAAAAATACAAAGAGACATTGTAAAAGTGAAACTAATTAACTTAGAGTTAATACTTAACGATAAGGTTAATATAAGTACCCAAACTGGTATAAATTCTATTGGTTGAGTTGTTTTCGACCCATACCCACCTTAAAATTTAAATAATCAACTTTGAAGCCATTATAAACAGAATATGAATTTATTATAAATTAATATTTCTAGTTTTTTCAAAGGTGCCCCTCACCCCTCTTATAAAAGGGCACTCCTCCTTATCATTTCTTCACACCTTCAAAGCCTTTTGGTTCGGCCAAACTCTGCCCAAATACTCTCCCAACTTCCCTCACTACAACCTAGGGGCCTTATTTTGATCAGAAAGACAACCTAAGGATCCCTTTTGATCAAATCAAAATGAAGAACCCGAAGAAGAGGTAATGATTTCACCACCCTTTTCTAAGTTTATTTCTTCTTCCACTTCTTCTTCCTTTGTTGTTACCATTCTAAAATAATAAATCCAGTATCATATATATACTGTGATGTTATTATAAATATGGTACAACCATATTCAGTATTCTATCCACCCTTTTAATAACATTTCACCATACGTGCGTACGTACGGCTTACCGTCTCCACGTTGTGGTGTAAATGTTATTCAATATAATATTATTTGGATGGGTATAATAATGATGTGTAACTCATGTAAATAATAAATATAACATATTAATGATTCTGTATATATTATATACCATCCATTTATATATTATTTTAATATCAAAAGAATGATATGGTCGCTCGTGCGTACATACGGACTACCGTCTCCACGAACGCGATGAGATTCATTCTCCATCGTATCCATTCAAGTATAATTATCATTTGATGATTTAAAAAATGATGTTTAAGGACTTTATATCATTTTGGATATGAATAATATAAAACCTATCCTTTACAAACATGTCTTACGTAACAAAACATATAAAAGAAAACAAGTAAGTTAACACCCAAAACAACGATAATACTAAGATATTATTATCAAATCAATATTAAAAGATCATATATGATATCATATTAATTTATATGATTATTGTATAATTTAATAACAATTATTTCACCATTATACGGGAGGTTAACCTACCCCAACCAAGGAAAAGTACAAGGTAAGGGTTATTTCACAATCTCTTCATTTTCTGAGGTTGTTTATATGTAATAATCTACTGGGATCTCTTTATCATCCACATCCTTGTTTTCTTTAAAATGTATTTCAAAACATTTTTTATTATTTACAAGAATATGGGTTAAAGTCATTTATACCCTTGGTTGACTTTTTATAAGAGGTTTATAAAGGAATCTTTCTGTCGTTTTCAAAACAAGGTCCTTTTTAACCTTTTCGACAGAATTAAGGTAAGAATGTTTTTTTATACGGCGGGTGCGGCTATTTTCCGCCATTATAAAATCTTCAAAGCTTCCCTTACAATCTTATAAGAATATTTTCAAAGAAAATGTTTTATTTTATATGGATCTTAAATGATTTCAAAATAAAAGGAGATATTTATTTAAAAAGAATTTTGATTTCATCTATGTCAACATCCTTTGATGGATTTTAAGATTATTTGAAGTTGATTTATTATGATACAAAACTTCTATATTGTATTGAAGGTTTTTTGATATGTTTGACTGTGGATGTGCAATTTTTATACCATTCATAGTTTATGGTGAAATTATTGACATTTCGTATGCTAATTTTAATACGAATGTTTATGTTATGTTTAAAACTTTTCATATGGGAATGCATTGGACTTAGTAAGTGACGGGTGGAGCCTGCTATAGCTCCTCGATGCATCGGTAGGTCTCATGAGACAAACTAGTGTCTTGGCACAAGGCCTTGACAAAATCTTATTTGTAGTCTTGGCACGAGGCCTTGACTATGTGGTTATGATAGTCTGGCATTATGCATTCCAACATTATGAAAGTGGTTATTGATTTTTTTGCATGTGATTATTCGATTAGTAGAATATCCATGTGAATAAGTAAATGGCATTATTTCATTTTATTTATTCTATACCATGTTGAAAGTTCTTGTTTGAAAGGCTTTTGTTTTAGTTATACATTGCCTTAAATGTTTATTCTTATTTATGAAAGTTTCTGCTATATTTTTATCCTTACTGGGAATTTGAGCTCACCCCTTTTCTATGTTTTATTTTTCCCAGGAAGTGAAGAAGTAAATTATGAATGACCTGCAGGGATATTATGTGGGGATATGAGTGTGGATTATGGAGACATTATGTTGTTGTAGTAGTTTTTCATTTTATGATGTAATGTAAAACTTATGAATATATCTAGTGTTTCCAAGGCTACTAAACCAATCGGTCTTTCGAGATTTGATCTTTCTTGTGATCATGCCAATGTTATGTAATAATGCACCGACTCTGGGTAACTAGGGTCGGGGCGTTACACTTATTTTGTTTCAAGTAGACTTATTCTTGTATTTTATGGATTACTTTTCTTCTTTATAATTTTTGTTACACTTCTTCTATTGAGGTTTTTCATTGGAATCATATTGATATTCTATAATTTTATTCTTAAGTAAATTTATATAATATTTTCCAATTCCACCTCACTTAAAACATTTGAGAGGAATTATACCTCTATAATTTACTCTTCCTCTTTGATAGTTGTTGGATATAAGAGAAAATATTTTTTCATTAAACTAATCATCCTCTTTATCTCTTGATTCAAAAGGATTAGTTTCATCAACATCCTAGAATTTCATCTTTCTTATAGATTCAAAATCCATTTAATAATTCATCTTTCAGATGGTTTCTTGTGGAAGATGACTCAAAGTAGGTGGATACTGACTTGGTTATATGTACGATTCATTCCATATTCCTATATTCTCATAATCATCAATTGAAAATTTACCCATTTTACCCTCATAGTGTTTTTGTTGAAGGGTTTGGTGATTCTAATAAATCTTTTAGCGATACCCTTATGAATGGAGAATCTAACTAATGGTGGTCGTCCTTTGTTCACACTAGTGAGAGAGTGAATTTTAAATCTATGTATGAAGATAAAATTCATAATATATTTAAATAATCCATATGTTAAAGAGATTAGAATATCAAGAAGTATAATATATGATGGATAAATTACCCACAATAGTTTTTGAACTTGATAATGTTATCCAGGATAATATTCTAGGGTTACTTCCATCGAATATCCAGTTCTTGTATCAACCTACTTTAAAGGATTTATTGATATTTCTTACTAGTTATTTAAGAGCCTAGATTATCTCAAAAAATTGATGTGTAATTGGAAGACATGTTGGAGGAAGTTTTTCATTAGGATCTATATAACAATCCAAACTAGTGGTTCTTATAGTTTGAGCTTATGTTTGATTAATAACATAATTAGTTTTTTAGAATAAAGTTACATGGTAAGTGTTTGATGTGTCATTGATACATATAAAAAAATAATAATGATTTTATTTTAAGTAACGAATTACATGTTGTAATTATGATGATCAATATATCGTTTTCATGGGTCTTCATTGTTCCCACCCACATTTAAACTAAAATAGAGGGAGAGAATCTTAGGTATTTGGAGGTTATTTTTACCTTCCCCATGGATATCAATAGTGTTTCAAAACCTCATGTTATAGTTTTTTTTATTTTATAATTCCATCTTTCTAACCATGATATTCTATATTATGATGCATTGATTCATCTACATTAATCTCAAGGATGTAGAAACATAAGTTATTAGTGTGGGGCAATGAATTGATGTTATCTGATTCCTATA
This sequence comes from Viscum album, assembly GCA_963277665.1. Lineage (NCBI taxonomy): Eukaryota > Viridiplantae > Streptophyta > Magnoliopsida > Santalales > Viscaceae > Viscum > Viscum album. The sequence continues at coordinate 1,559,669,900 of OY728164.1, read as the reverse complement.
GAATTATTTTTTACTCTATGTTAATATTGTGGATATTTGATAATATATCCTTTGTTTTGTTGGATTCCATAAAAGAGGTAATATATTCTTAAATGGTTGCAATATTCCTCACATATCTATGAATATGAGAGACCTGAATTGGAATATTTTAGTTTGGGATCATGTGGAATATGGTATTCATGGATAAATCTCCCAATATATTCCCTTAAAGGTGGAGAGTGTGACACACATTCAGAAGGAGACCTTGATAATGAGACATTATAATGATGATGTTTATAATTTCGAGTTTACATTATGCTATTAAGATTGATAAAAAATATTTAGAAATGTATTTAATGTGGAATCTTGGAATAAGTCATGTGATACATGATTTTCACTTTTCTAAGGTCATTTTAGGATTGGATTGAGTTGGAAATTTTTTGTACAGAGGTGAAGGATGTTTTCCTGAGTTGTTGTGTCTTCGTTCTACTTATGAATTAGACCACTAAGTGTAGATTATGTACATACGATGGTAGGTTGTTTTCAATTTTAGGTTTTTTTATCGAATTTATGATTAATGGATGGGTTGTTTTTTCTCAAGGATGATAATGTTTAAATATGGGTAGGGTATATCAACCCAAATTTTTCATAAGTAAGAAGTAATTTCTTTTTAGGTTTCATTATTTAGTCCCCTTTCATAGGGTAAAATAGTAAATTTACCACAGTCGTTGAACCCAAATACATGTCTAATGGTTCCATTCTACATAGAATGTAGTATTTACCTTAGTCTAAATTTTGAAATTTTTTTGAGCTGATTCAATTTCAAGGGATTTTTAATATTTATGAAATAAATAAATATTAATATAGTGAGTGATAAAATTTCAAAACTTCTAAATAGATACTCAAATCTAAATTCCAACACCATGGATGTGTCTAGAGTAGGCTTTTTTCAATAGGATAGGTATAATTTTCATGGAAATTCTTCAAGCCCCATTTCCAAAAATTTACACACTTTAAATTAAGTAAAGATAAATTATTATTTTTATTTATTGTGAACAATGATTTTGGGATGAAATTTCTTAGTGATGTGGTATCTAAATTCCATGGTGATGACTAAGTGTCATAGAGAATTATATAACCTAAAATTTCTGGCATGTCTAGGATTTTATAATGGAATTTTCTCTTTATGAGGAGTATTTAATGGAGGGATTTTATTATGGGATTTATGTGGATAGAATATATGGAAGGTAAATATTTAATTTCTAATAAATAAAATTTAGTTCCCTCATTATAAATTTCTATCTCCCTCTCCCATTTGTTTTTGGTGGACTTAGAAGATTTATATAAGAAACCAGATCTTATTTTCATGTATGAATCTTGTTTTCTGTTGTTTTTGAGGAAAAGGGGAGGTTAAAGAAACTTTAGGAGTACACACAGTGTACTTAGTTGACTCATGTAGTTGTGTGCTGGCTGTGTAATGGCCAAGCACACAACCGTGTGTGGTGACCAGCAGACCGCCTACAGTAGGGCCTGGTAAAGGAAAGTATATGCCATGTACTTTTTTTCATTAAACGGATCGGGGTCACGTATAATCGGTAGAATGCACATCTTCTAAGTCGAACACATCCAAGAGTGTCCATATGTCCACAGATCTTCTCCGAGCCACTGAATCACCATTAGTTCTCAAAATCGAACTCTATCAGTTGTGTTGGAATCACATCAGTGAGTTATCTCTTCTTATTGAACCTCATATCCTGATTTCTCATCTCTCTCATGTTATCTTTGTTTTAACGTTTTAAACATTTTTATAGATCTATGATGTTCTAGGGAGATTCAAGGTATGAGATTCACGTATATAAATCTCACGACGCCGAGGTAGGTGGTTTGTTCCTTTCCGTATATAGTCTTTGATTTTTATGTGCAAAAGTTCCCAATATCCTTATTTGGGGTATTGTGTGTTTACAGTTTTAGCCCTGTTATTTTTATGTTATGCCTTTTGTGCATGAGTAGAGGTTTTTTTATTGTAATTAGGGTTATATTCCTTGAAATGGATGAGTTTTTGCATGTTTAAATGATTTTAACCGTTGGCCTAGCTTTACCTATTTGCTGTTTACCTTCCATGCCTAGTATTGTTAGGATTAAGAGATTATTATCTGACATGCTATGATATTCTGTAGATTGTTTGTCCAAGTAGTTCATGAGGTTTACTTTTGTTTCCGTATAATGTTTTGCACGATTGACTTACACAGGGCTGTGGGAACCTAGTGTAGTAGACCATAGGGAGAATGGATGTTGAGGGCTTCTTCCGAGTGTCTGTTTACTTTTACATTGTGAGACCAAAGGGGGGATGGGCGTAAGTGCTTCCTCAGAGTGTCTATAGTTCCTCGATACATGCCATATGGGGAATAGGACATTGAGTTCTTCCTCAAACTGCCTGTTAGTTAACGATATGAGACTATAGGGGGAATTCACAGTGAGTTCTTCCTCAGAGAGTCTATGCTAAATCTGAACTGGATGTGTTAGACTGTGAGTACTACCCATGGGTTTCTTTTGTTTGTTTTGGTTGAACCAGAGGGGTTAGGCTGTGAGTACATCCCATAGGGTTACCTTCTTGTGAATAGATTCTTTCTTGATATATGAAAATGAATGTAATTTAATTGTAGTATTGTTACCATGTGTACTTCCTTGTTTACTACTTCATTTGTGTATTGCCTATCATATATATTCACTTCCTGTTAGGCACAGATATTTGGGTGTTTGTGTACTGGGATTAGTCTCACACCCTATTTGGGCTATGCTTCTAGGACCAAATAGATTATATTGCTATAGGTATAGATAAGGTAAAGTTCCCTTCTACTTCAGGTACTTGATTGATGTGGAGCTGGGGAGCATGGGACCAAGTTAAGTCTTGTGATGCTATGGAGCTATTTACTCTCTTACTTTTGTACATTGGTTTAGTATTTTATTCAGAATTTGTGTTTTTTTGTCTTATTTCCTACATATATGTATCGTGCATCATTTATATATGTGTGCTCTAGCTATTTATTACTTCCGTTATTCACTTTTGGTATGGTATTATTACCACTTCAACTATTACTATCTATTTTGTTTCCACTCTGTACTCTTCCAATGAGGGCATAGTTTCCCCACTATCACACCCAAAGTCATCACTACTAGTCGGCAGCCTCTGGAGTTCGGGGAAATGTGCTTGAGGCTATGTGACCAACCGGGTACGGGGCGCCTCTGGGTGGCTTCAAGAACTGGGATGTTACAAAGTGGTATGAGAGGAATTGTTTTCTTCTTGACTTACTGTTTGGAGCCTATATCCAGGGATATGATAGAATAGGTACTTGGTAATAATCTATTCCTGGGAGTAGCTAACCCGTGTATAGGGAAAAGCCAATTTACCTCATATATTTAATTTTTTTGGTTTTGAAATTATTACAGTTGATTTGATTTCACCATTGGGTGATTCACATGTTTTGGGCTGTTATCGTTGGAGTTATTGAGGTTCTATTTCTATTTCAACCTAATAATATGAGGGTATGCCATCTCATGCATAATATATGTACTTTCTAGAGATCACATGTCATGCATTCTTTCCATACCATCTAGGGTGGATTAGCGATTTCATGTTGTTGTGATAGAGGTTTTGTTAGATATGCATGTTGTTGTGATAGATGTGTTGATAAAATACTTACATTTTATCAGGTGTTGATTTGTGTAAGGGTTATTAGAATGAACGCCAAACATTGGTTCTTGAGGTATTATGGGCCCTCATTGATCAGAATTTGGTGGATCGTTTCCTTGTTTTTCTTATATACATGACACGTATAAGATGCTAAGATTTGATTCGTGGGGAGTATGGGACCTCACAGATTAGAATTTGGAACTTTAAATGGTCATTTCAGTGTTTTCTAGGTTCCAAAGTAGTTTCTAAGGCTTAATGTCTAGAAAAAACCAAAATAAACAGCGTGTAATGATGAATACATTCCATGTTTCCTTCTTTTTAGGAAGGAACTATTTTTATTATGTATACACCATGTACTGTATGTACATGCCATGTAGTCTCTCACTGTGTCACTAATTGTGTGGGAAAAGACATGGGGTTGAGAAAATTTTTGGACGGACACACCATGTAACAGTTGTACACACCGTGTTATATAGACTTTGTATTTGGCTGTGTCACTAATGACATGGGTGGATGAAAAGTTAGGAAGTGCATTCCATGTCAAGCTTGAACACGTCTTGTAGTGTAACCGATGTATCCAATCGTATAACAAACAACACAAGATGGTGGAAAACTTCTTTTACATTCCCTGTCTGTAAAAATCACATTGTGTATAGTCAGTCATGTGTTTACCCATGTGACTAACAACACGGGTAGTCGAAACCCAAGCAGTGCATATCGTGTCCATCTGGAACACGCCATGTATAGTGTGCTGTGTAAATGGTCGTGTGACTAACAACAGGGGTCGGTGAATTTCGTCTCATACATGCCGTGTCTGGCATTAACACGCCATGTAGTTTTGTTCTCAGAGAACCATGTGGATTAGCTTTGTAGAATAACTCAGGCAGGGGAATAGGATTCAATTACATGCTATGTGTTAGGACAACATGTCCAGTGTATTGGGTGTTACGTGACTGGGGTTGGAAAAATTAAACACCCATGTGAAGTCTTAAGGGAACACGCCGTGTAGGAATTACACAAGGCATGCATCTATGTTTTGAAAAACATGAAGGCTTTATTTCACTTGTTACCTTCTTACATGTCTAAGTTTCAGTCCCTATTAATCTTTATCTAAGGTGTGCACTTGACCTTGTAGAGTGATGCCACCGAGACGTCCTCTAGTTTTCCTCCAGTTATAGGGAAGTGATCAGAAACCGAACATGGATGAACATGGACTACGAGAAGATCCTCTAGGTGTGCCAGTCTTTCCACCATTCTTTATTCTTGACACAGGTTCCATTGCATTGTTCCAAGAGGGCTTGATGATGTTTATGCAGACCTTCCGAGGAGTACCTCATCCTACCCCTTTTATGGTAGAGTTGACGCGGGTTTTCCAGCAGCAACATCCTCCCTCCTTCATAGGGGATGGAGGACCTGAGGCTACAGAGTCATGGTTAGAAGCCATTATATCTATCTTTGATCATCTGGAGATGTCTCCATAGGGGAGGGTGAGGCTCGCTACCTACATTATTCGGGACTCCACCATGAGATGGTGGGATGTGATCTCATAGGCGGGACGCCCACATGTTATGGCATGTGATGAGTTCTAGCATGCCTTCTATGACTAATTCTACCCGGAGACCTTGAGATCTGATTGAGGCTGAGAGTTCATGAATCTTGATCAGGGCACCCTTTCTGTTATGGAATGTTCTTCTCGCTTCACATAGTTTTGGTGCTTCACTCCCATCCGAGAAGGTAATGAGTTATTCCTAGTAAGGAAGTCCAAGGATGGTCTCAGGCACAACATCCGATCTCAGGTGAACTTATCCAGGTTGACTTCCATCACTTATATAGTCAACCAGGTGCTAATAATAGAGCACAAAATGAGGGATTATGGAGTTGTTAGTCAGGGTATCCCAACATCCGGAGTTGGTAACCCTCCTAATGAAAGCATGAATCACAGTATAGAGACTAAACAGGGAGATCCGAGGAGGTGTGGGACATCTTTTGGTAGCCAGGTGGTGTGCTACTAGTGCTAGAATCGCAGGAATACAGGTCCACATTTCCCGAGAGACCCATTGGAGTGCTGATATTGCGGAAAGATAGGTCACCTTCAGTGTTTCTGTAAGATCTTCTCACCAGAAGTTGGTGACATGGGTTTTTCTGTGACTCTGCATTTAAGATCAGCACCACCAGTTTCTCATCAGTCAGGGAACTAGAGTTCTTATGACCATTCAGGCTAAGGTGGAGGTCATGGCTGAGGTATCCAGTTTCCAGTCTTTCACTGAAAACAGGGTGGATCTGCTAAGAGTGGTCAGGCAGGGTCACAGGGCTGTGGTGCAGGTCAGAATTTTGTAGTGGAGCAGACCCAGCAAGAGTAGGATCTCAGACTCTCTACAGTTTGAGGTACGATTCTTGTTACCTTAGTTTTATCTTCTTCTCTTTTTGATATAGGGGATTCCCATAGCTTTATATCTATCAATGTTGTGGAGAGCCTTGGGCTCTGTATCTTTTCTTCTGGTGATGTCTTGACGTTAGACACCCCGTTAGGGATGATAATGGCTAGTGTGCATCAGTGCAAGGAGTTCCCTATTGAGGTTGGTGGGTGTCACTTCTTATGGGACCTCTATGTCTTAAAAATTATGGGCTATGATGTCATTCTCTGAATGGACTAGTTATTTCCCTTCCAGGATGTTGTTGATTTCTATCATCGTAGGGTGAGTTTCACATCACCAGTGGGTGGATCATTTCTTTATAAGGGTGAATGGGATGTCCAGGTGAGCAGAACGGGTCCCGAGCATCCTGTGTTAAGAGGAGTTATAGATTAGATTGCTAGTCTATATCTGGATTACCAGGGGACTTGAAAGAAGGACTTTCCTCCAGTGTTGGATCGTTTTAAGGATGTCTTTCCAGAGTAATTTTTAGGTTTTCCTCCAGATCAAGAGGTGGAATTTTATATTGAGCTTGTTCCTGGAGTGACCCCCATGTCCATTACTCCATATAGGATGGCTACACTAGAGTTACATGAGCTCAAGAAGCAGTTGGGGGAGTTGCAGTCAAAAGGTTTCATCGGACCCAATACTTCTCCTTGGGGTTTGCATGTCCTATTGGCGAAGAAGGCAGATGATACCCTCAGACTTTGTGTGGACTATCATATTTTTAACCCATTTATGGTCAAGAACTAATATCCCTTACCGAGGATTGATGATCTCTTTGATCAACATCAAGGAGCCTGGGTGTTCTCAAAGATTGACTTGAGTTCCGGTTACCATTAGTTGTGCTTTAGACCATCTGATATACCTCTTATAGCCTTTCAAAGAAGGTATGGTCTATACGAGTATGTGGTTATGATATTCGGTCTCACGAATGCACTTGTAGTTTTCGAGGAACTGATGAACCAAGTGTTCCATCCATACTTGGATTGTTTCGTGGTAGTCTTCGTGGATGATATCTTGGTGTAATCTCACACTCGACATGACCAAGCCACCCATCTTGAGATCATTTTGAGTACACTGAGAGAGAATTAGTTATATGCTATTCTCTCAAAATGACACTTTTGGATGGATCAAATTCACTTCTTGGGTCATGTTATATCAGAGACAAGAGTATCATTAGACCCAGAGAAAGTGAGAGTGGTAGTTTCTTGGGATCAGCTGAAGAACATCTTTGAGGTACATAGTTTTATAGGGATGGATAGTTACTAAAGAAGTTTCATACAGAACGTTTCACTCTTAGAAGCACCACTAACAGGTCTGACTAAGAAGGGTGTGAAGTACTTTTGGTCAGATTCTTATGTGTCAGCCTTTCAGGATCGGAAATGGAGGTTGACTTCAGTACCAATACTAGTATTGTCAGAGCCAAGAAAGAACTAAACTGTGTACTGTGAAGCATTAGGTATTGGGGTGGGAGTAGTGCTTATACATGGGGAAGGATTTGTTGCGTATGGTTCTCGGAATTTGAGGCCACATGAGAAGAATTACCTGATGCATTATCTCGAGTTGGCTACAGTTGTCCATGTCTTACGGTGTTGGAGACACTACCTTCTGGGTGAGCAGTTTGTTGTTGTCACAAAGCACTTAAGTATCAAGTATATCTTCACTAAAAGTGAACTTAATTTGAGATAGTGAAGGTGGGTTGAGTACCTTCAGTACTTTGACATTGAACTTGCCTATGCACCTAGAAAAGGCAACACAGTGGCTGATGCTCTGAGCAGGATGACTTAGATAAAGGTAGTTTAGAAGGCCATAATGAGTGGAAGCTTATAGATCTGTTCCCTGAGATGCATTTGGAGGTTCAAAACAGACAAGGAGAAACGTTTCTTTCTTCTCTGTCTATTACCTCTACTATACATGATCGGGTGAGAATGAGGCACTATCAAATTTTGAAGGCCTAATCATACGGTAGAGTGTGTCCAGAGTGGACCCTATTCATGGATGGACCATAATCTAGGATGGGATCTTGATTTTTCATGGACATGTGTGGGTGTCAGCAGATATACATGAGGAGCATATTTGGGACTTTCATTCCTCAGTTTGGGCAGGTCATCATGGTGGCACCAAGATATATCATGAACTACACCATCAGTATTGGTGGCCAGGTATGAAAAGATATTTTGCTGGTTTTTTGATGAGGTGTTCCACCTGTCAACAAGTCAAGGTGGAGCATCAGCAACCAGTAGGGCTTTTGCATCAGTTACCCATTCTCGAGTTGAAGTGGAATGATGTCGTTATGGATTTCGTGACTGGGTTGTCGAGGTGACCTCAAGGGAATGATGCAGTTTGGGTTTTCATTGACATACTCATGAAGGTTTCTCACTTCTTTCTGATCAAGGAGACCTTTAGTGTTGATGAGCTAGGATGATTGTACATCCTAGAGATTATACGCCTACATGGGGTTCCACACTCCATTGTTTCAGATAGGGATGTACGTTTTACTTCTCCGGTCTAGCAGGGACTTTAGAAGGATTGGGGTATACAAGTACTTTTGAGTACAACATACCATCCCTAGATAGATGGCCCGTCCGAGCATAAGATTCAGGTTCTTAAAGACATGCTTTAAGCTTTCATCCTAGATTTTGGATTTCCTTGGGAGAAGCATATACCTATTGTGGAGTTTTTATACAATAATAGTTTTCAAGAAACTATTCAGATGACACCTTATGAGGCTTTGTACGGTAGGAAATGCCGATCACCCTTATGCTGGCTGGAGGTAGGAGAGTTAGCTATTCTGGGACCTCGTCTTGTTCAAGAGACCACAGAGCAGATAGAGTTGATTCAGAAGAGGATGACTACTGCACAGTCACAACAGAAGTCTTATGCTGATCGATAGAGATGAACTCCAGAATTTGAGTTTGGGGATTAGCTTTTTCTATGTGTCACACCAAGGTTGGGACACATGAGGATTTGGAAATAGGGTAAGAATTCACAGAGGCACATTGGTCCATTTGAGGTGTTGGAGAGAGTTATGCTAGTTACCTATCTATTGTAGTTACCTTCGAGGTACCGAGCTATGCATGACTTCTTCCAAATTTATCATCTTTGATGTTAATTCTATGACCCATATCAAGTTTTCCAACCCGAGGAGGTTGAGCTTGTGGTGGACACATCTTTCAAGGATCAACCTATCCGGATTTTTGATCGAAGTGAGAAGGTTCCCCATGGCCGGTTTGTTCCTCTGAAATGAGTACTATGGCACCACGGATGAGTACATGATGATACCATGGAGAGGGAGACTGATGTATGATCATAGTGGTCAGGGCTGTTTGAGGTTTCTTCTTCTACGTTGCCTTGCTAGGAAAATTTGGGGATGAATTTCATTAAGGGGGGAAGCTTTTAAGAACATGGATATTCTTTTCATGCATGAATCATATTTTCTAGTCTTTTCAAGGAAAAGGGGAGTTTTTGGGAATTTCAGGAGTATGCGCAGTGTACTTATAATTACACGTTGTGTACTCATTTGTCGCACGTAGTTGTGTAATGGCCATGTAACGGCCGAGCACAGAGCCATGTGTGGTGACCTAGAGACCTTTTAATGTGGGGCCCGTTAAAGGCAAGTACACACTATATACTTTTAAAATAAACGTCGTGTACTCCATTTTTATTTCATTAAACAGACCGGGGCCGCGTCTAATCATCAAAACACACATCTTCTAGGTTGGACTTTTCCATGAGTGTCTACATGGATGCATATCTTCTTCAAGCCCCTGACTCGCCATCATTTCTTCAAATCAAACTCCATCGTTTGCGTTGGAATCACATCGACGAGTTCTCTCTTCTTCTTGAACCTCATCTCCTAATTTCTCCTCTCTCTCAAGCTATCATCAGTTGAACGTTTTTAATGTTTTTTGTAGATATATGGAATTATAGGGATATTAAAGTCCTAAGATTCATGTATTTTGATCTCACAACACTGAGGTAGGTGGTTTGTTCCTTTTTGTAGATAGTCTTTAATTTTTATGTGCAAAAGTGCCCAATATCCTTATTCAGGGTGTTGCATGTTTACGGTTTTAGCCCTATTATTTGCCTGCTATGCCTTGTGTGATTGCGTATAGGTTTGGTGAATCTAATTAGGGTTATCTACCTTTAAATGGATGAGTTTTTCATGTTTTCTTGATTTTGACTGTTTTGTCTTGCTTTGCCTGTTGGTTGTTTGCCTTCCATTCCTAGTATTGTTAGGATGGAGAGATTATTATCTGACATTTAATGATATTCTATAGATTTTTTATCCAAGTAGTTCTTGAGGTTTAATTTTGTTGTTGTATAATGTTGTGAATGATTGACTTACACAGGGCTATGGGAACCAGGTGTAGTAGACCATAGGAATAATGGACGTTAAGGGCTTCTCCAGAGTGTATGTCTACTTTTACGTTGCGAGACCATATGGGGGATGAATGTAAGTGCTCCCTCAGAGTGTCTGTAGTTAGTCAATGCAGACCACATGGGGAATTTGAAGTTGAGTTCTTCCTCAGATTTCCTATTAGTTACCGATATGAGACTACATGGGGAATTGATGGTGAGTGCTTTCTCAGAGAGACTGTGCTAAAGCTGAACCAGAGGGTTTAGACTGTGAGTACTACCCAAAGGGTTACTTGTTTTTGTTTCAGTTGAAATAGGGAGGCTAGATAGTGAGTACATCCCATAGGGTAACCTTCTTGTTAATAACTACTTACATGATATATAAAAATGATTGTAGTTGAATTGTAGGATTGTTACCATGTGTTCTTCCTTATTTACTGCTTCATTTGTGTAATGCCTACCATATATATTCACTAACTGTTAGGCACATATCTTTGGGTGGTTCACTATTGGGATTAGTCTCACACCCTTTTTGGTCCATTTATTTTTGGACAAAAAAATTATATTGCTGCAGGTATAGATAAGGGCAAACACCCTTCTACTTCAGGTACATGATTGCTGCAGAGGTGGGGAGCATGGGACCAAGCTGAGGCTTGCGATGATGTGGAGCTGTTTACTGTCTTTTTTTGCAATGTTTTAGTATTGTATTCTAGAATTGTGATTTTTTGGCTGATTTCCTAGACATATGTATCATGCATCATTTATATATGTGTGATCCAGCTTTTTATTACATCTGTTTTTCACTTTTGTTATGGTATTAGTACTACTTCAGCTATTACTATCTATTTTAATTCCACTGTGTAATCTGACAATGAGGGGATAGTTTCCCCACTATCAAACCCATGGCCCTATTTGATAGTCAGTAGCCTCTAGAATTTGGGAAAATGTGCTTGAGGCCATGTGACCAACCGGGTACGGGGCGCCTCTGGGTGGCTTCCGGAACAGGGACGTTACAATTTCATTTATCTCTCTCTCTTTTTCTACACAAAACAAAGAGTGTTTTTTGAAATTATTCACATTCTTCACGATGGTCATGAAAATGATAACCAAGGAACATGAATTGATCATCATGCTATTTTAAGACACTATTTAGTTAGGAATTCACATTATTATTTTTTCCTCATTTATATTAATTGACTCAATCCCATTCCCCCCATGACTGAATTACTAAAAACTTATACAGTGATGAAAAGGATAAAAATCAAGATGGGTTTAAAATATGATTAATTACAAAATATTTTATTATAATTGAATCAAGGGTTATTTTTAAATTAAAATAATGAGGAGTTTATATGGGTGAAAATTTGATTTATTGGTTTCGTTTGGAAATGAGTTTTGGTGGTGATTAAGAGAAAAACTATTTCTTTTAAATTTTTTTATTTCCAAATGAATTTTTCCTTTGATGAACAATTAAAATAAATTACAATATTCAAAATAATTGGGTACTAAAAAATGAATAATAGTTCAACATATTATTCTTTTTTTTCTCATATGGAACACTCAATAGAAATAGAACTCCTTATTTCAAAAATATATTTGTTGTATTACCTTGATTATTAAATAATATTTATAATATAAGAAGGATATGTATTAAAAGGATATTGGTCAAAATAATTGAATTGGGTCAATTATTTACATATGGATTCAATATTTTTATACTTTAATAATATTTTATTCTTTAATTATTCTATCCCAAATATTTGATTATTTAATTTCTAGCGTGGAATAATCCTGGGGATGTAGCCTCCATGTTTATGAAGATTTATATCCTACGAATTATTAATTGATTTATTTCCTAATGAATTCTATCCAATATGTGGATTCATTATATAATTAATAATTATATTTGATAAAACTAATTATTTTTTAAATTAAATGATAACCAAATAAGAATTTCTAATTGATAGATTTCCCCCATGAATAATCTCATTATTCTTGTCTTTTACTCAAGTTCTTCAAAAAAAACTGAATGTGATCTTATACTTGGGTGGTCAGTCATTCCACTGGTCATCACCAACTTGAGTTTCTGGGTATGATACTCCATATATAGGGTTAGGTAATCCCATGGAGTCATAAACCTGATAAGGCATGGTCCCCCATATGATATATGGACTTTAGGTACTCCCCTATGTGTCAGGGCTTGGTGTTCCATCAGCGAAGTTATCTTCTTTCCCTCGTGTGTCAAGGCATGGTCCTCCATCCATGGAGTTGGTACTCCTCTATGTGTCAGTGTATGATCCTCTATAAGGGTTTGGTACTCCCTTGACTGATATACATACCTCAATGAGGCATAGTCCCCCATTATATTTCTAGAAAGGTAGCATGGATGTTATATAATTCTAGTATATTAGGAACAAAAAGTCTTAAAATATATTGGCATATAGATGAATTCAAGATATTAGTGGTAGTTTCATCCTCTGGGGTTACATTATAGTTATGGTTTTCAACCACTCTATCAACATCAGGTATTGTATGTCTGTCATTACCCTTATAATTAGCAGTTACTTGTGTGATATGATCCCCTTTAAAAGTTATGATATAAAGATTTTGTTTCTTCCATTTCATATGTGTTTCTTAACATTAGAGGATATTTTTTTCCTTTGGTATTCTTTATTTTATTTCTTGTTCTTGGGGTTGAGATTACTTATTGGTTTACCTTTACTCTGTGTTTTTAGGGCGTCCTATTGGGTATGTATATACTCACCCCACAAAGGCTTCGTACCCACCTATTTTGTGTCTATGTAGATGTTTCATAGTTTATAGGTGGCATCAGATGATGTGGAGACGGTGGAGATAGAGGAGTTGTTACATAGTAGGTGATGACCATTTATAGTAGTATCTGTTATCAATGGATTCCATTCCAGGAGACCATATAGATAGAAGGTGTCATTCCATACCCAAGGTTAGTTGTACCTGGTAGTTTTTTCCATAATCATATGCATTTACCTTTCCATATTTTTCTTTTATGTTATTTTACATAGTAATCATTTCTCACGATCACATTGTATATTGTTCAGTTGTTATATATCAATATACTGGTGTTTTGGGATTTTATTTTATATTGGTGATTTATTTGAATTTTAGGTTTTTATAGGAAAGGCCTACCATGTATTGTTATACATTGTTAGTGCTAGCAGCTAAACCCTGGCCTATTAGTGGTGGGCTTAGGGTGGCACCCTCGATTTACCACTGGCCCAAGTGGGGTCTTATTGGGATATTTCATGGAAATATAGTTATGTATAATTGTTATATAAGTCACTTTTTTAGTTTTTTTTCTAACAAGATGTTTTTCATACTAAAAACATTTTGTATATTTATCAATCTCTATATTAATGTTATCCCCCTAATAATATTCTCTTAAATCCTTATAAATTTTTTTGGATTGATGGTATAAAGATAAATTTGAACATTAGGATTCACCTAATACCAATTTAGTAAATAAAAAAAATAGAAAGTATATATAGACTTGTACCAAAACTAAACACATTATCTTGATCAATTTTCAACTCATGATACTTTCCATTCTTTATTGATACAATATTGTCGTATAAAATAAGAACTTTTTTGGGAATCCTTGATCTTATCTAATATTGATGGTTGGATAATGAATTAGGTTAGACATGATATTTACTCCGCATTATGATTTCCATTGACATATTTATTACCTCATTAAATAAATTGCCTCTTTAAATCATCATCATTGAAAGAAAAATAATATATTTTATTCTTAGTGCATATCCTAATTTGTTTACCTTTCCCAAGTGATAATGGATGGTGAAATCGTAATATTTAAGAAGATCAATCCATTTACTATGCCATTTGTTCAATAATTTAAATTTTAATACATTCATTAAGATTTTATGGTCTGTGTATATATCTTACCATTCCACGTAATGGTAATACCACTATATATTTAAAGAAAATATAATTGAAACTATCTCCAAGAAAAAAGTGGAACAATTTTTCTCATAAGTTATTAAATAGTGAGATTCATAAGACATCAGAATATAATTTTTCATTAGAGAACACCCAATTAATTTCATTAAATCATTACTCTAGTCGATATTTGCTTCACATATAGAAGAAAAGGTTAATATAAATATAGCATCCAAAAAAAATTTTACTCTAAAAAACATTATTCTCAGTCTTTCATCTAAATAAATTTAATTACTTTATTACTGTTATGCCCAAGAAAAAATTGCATTTGTTTTCAGTAAGGAAGAAATAAGAAGATATCAATATGTATATAGTTATGTGTTGGAGATATTGAGGTTCTTCCATATTACATGGAAAGATAAACAAGTATAGGATAGAATATGGAACAACCAACATGACAGTTTTAAGGAGAAGCCCACAATTTGGATGATTGATGTGCTGATCTTAAAGGAAACTAAATGAATGTATTGGTGGATAATGTAATAATTAAAACTATATTTTATAAGTATTTTGGAGTAAGTTGAGTTGGATATATGTAATCATGATGTTCTAGTTTGCGTAAGCATCATAAATGCGCTATAAAAATATAATGTGTTGCAACATAAACATGTGTTGAGCTAAAAAAACATGATTTGAGACCATATATTAATATAATTTCTTGTTTGTGTAGTAAATCCACTGACCAATTCTTCATGTTCGACTGAAATGATTAGTGATTTATGTGTGAGGTCAATCCAAACTTGGATATACTATCGATCCAAACAATCGTGGATCTATAGAAAGTCATGTGATCAATCCATACCAGTTTACGAAATTGATCCACATGGTAGATCTAGATAGTTCAATCATTTCATGGGGTAGATTCAAATGTTGAATTAACTTCTCATGATTTCTATAACTTACAATCAGTTGTATACTAAGAGAAATTTTTATGGGTCTACTGGGTGAAAATAGCGTTTCTAGAGATTGTATATTCCAAGGAAATAAATATGGTCATGCTACTTTGTTGTTATTAATTGATAATTTATCATAAAGATATTTTCATTCAATCTAAGAATAAGTACCACACCAGAATAAGGAGGTCCACAGGGTATAGATGCATGCTTCCTTTCACATAGAGATATTCAAAAGTGTTTAATCCATGAGATTTATTGAGATGATTAGTTTGTGAATATTTAAATTTAACATGGTTGTTAATGAAATATATTAAAGATATGTAAATTGTAACCTTGACTCAAGATATTAATGAATTTTAATCACAAATAAATCAAGAATTCATCTGAACAATTTAAAAGAAGAGATCACCTTGTATATGAACATCATGGAGTTTCCATATTTAAAATATATACAATATTATTTGAGAATATATATTTTTAGGAAATAGAATATGTGTTTTTAGTAATAATATTGAGAAGAAAAAAAGTGTTTTGTGAGAGGTTACTGATAAGATGATATTTCACTATATTGAAAAAGATGAACCTAATAGAATTTAGAAGAGACTGTTAATTTAAGAGAAAGGATAAGAAGGAAAATATGATTATTTTTATGTTTAATAAAATATAAAATGTGTGAATTAGGAAAACATTCTTGATACCTATGATATCATCAGATCTTCAAGAGCACTAGTGTTTAAGGTGAAACAATCTTCATAGGAAGGGGGATGCGTAGACTTAAAGAATAAATAAGTATATTTTCTATAAAAATATGGAAGATTAAAAGTCCTATTCAAGGATGAGTCAAGATAACCCTTTAAGAACTATTAAGAGGTATTATAATGATCCCTTAGGGATGTGGAAATGATAATATTTTCAAGAGATAACTTCAACTAGCTGGATTCCCATATAAAGAACTGTCCAGGAGGTGGCTGCTGTGAACATTTCAAGAATAGATATTTTTGGATATTATCTATTGATTATTTTGGTATATCTCTATTCAATATTTTGGGTTTTAACTTTTTTCATTTTACTAAATAGACTCATAATGGATAAACCAGTTCTTAAGAAATCACCCAAACCAAGAAAGGTGTATCCTATCTAGGTTTAATCTTGTAAACATTTATGTATTATACCTTTTGTATTATACATACTTGAGTAATGATATGAGACAATAATAACAGGGGATAAAATATTTAATGACCTAAAAATGTTTAATTAAGAATTTATATTTGTAAAATAAAAAGGGGACACTAATTCTCCCCCTTCCCATCTTAATGGTATCATATAACCTAGGAATAAAATTGTTGTTAGAGCTTTGGGATCTCCATAGAAAGATCCAAAATTTTCTGAGGATTGAATATGAAGAGTTTTAATTCATTGAAAAGTAGAGGAATTATATTATTCGATGGAAGGATCTTTTATGGATGGAAGAACCTAATGCTTATATATTTTCTTTCTAAAGTCCTTGAGGTAAGTGATGATATTACAATGGGATTTACTCTAATAGTAAGAAATGACCCAATTAATTATATAGACATAATACTTCCTGAATTCTATTGGGAAAAATTAACTCTTTCATTTTATTCTTATATGAAAACATCTACACAAAGGTAATCAGACTTTGAACTACCAGGGAGATGTGGAAGAAACTTGAAAATTTGTATGAAGTCAATATGTGTAGCAAAGAAGCTAATATTCATAATTATGTTTAAAATTGTGAATATATTCAGATAAAAATGATGATTATGTTGATCATTACTTCACTTGGGTGAATTAGATAGTGAGAAATATCATAGGATTTAGTGATATATTAGAAGATTCAGTTATTGTAAAAAAACCGATGAGAAACTTCCCTAACAAATTTGATCTAGGATATATGCTATAGAATACATTCGAAACATATCACTTAATGAGATTAAGAAAATAAATTATAAAATTATAAAATCACTAATGTTAAAAAATAACAGGAAAGAATAAATAACATTTAAATCCCTAAAAGGTCTGAATATTAATGATTAACTAGTCTCATAAATAAAATATAGGGGTGATGGAAGGTACTAGAATGTTATGTGTCTCATTTAAAAAATTAGGAGAAGAGGAAGAGGAAAATATAAAGGTAATATTCCTCTTAAGTGATTCAATTTTTATGGTAATGGGAATTTTTAATTAATTTCATAAAGAAATAATATGATGAAACTGAGAGTGAGATGGAAGATAAAGACCATTATATAAGGAAGAATGAAAAATTATGAAAATATGATCATATGAATAAAAACTCTTCGATAAAATTTTGCATGAATTTAATGAGAAAATAAGAGAGTAGATACTCATCATCCTTAAGTGATTTAGATTTTTATCCCTTTAAAAATCACATATCCCTCATTTCCAAGGATAACAAGAATAATGTCACATAAATTAATGAAGAAGAGGGTAAAGAAGGCAATACTGAGTATATGATAAGGTCAGGATTAGGGGAATTCCTTAAGAAAAATAATAACCTCAATAAGATGATATATCTACTAGATAAGGTGAAAAAGTGAATGTATTTAAATAAGTGATCTCATATAAGAGATTAGAATTTATAAGGTAAATATTGTAGAACATTAAAAGATGATGGAAGATCTTATTGAAAAAACTAGCTGCAAAAAATGAAGAACCAAATGATGCTTGGTATTAATTCCTGAAAATTAAAAACACCTTGAATCCCCTGAGAGAATATTATGAGGGAGTAGTGGATATTTAGGCGGAATCATCCAAGGGTGTTGAGAAATACATCTCCAATAAAAATGTATAAATTTTTTCAAAATTATCTGGTGATACAAAATATTTTTATTTCTGTTTTATATATTGTGAAACCCAGTCTGAATATGTTTTGATTGAAGAAAGTTGTTAAAGGTTTCTTCCTAGAATTGGTATAGGTAATGATGAGTCCATACAGAAATAATCCCGATGAAAGAGGTTTAATAAAGTCTAGAAGATGAATGTAAAACAAGAAAAATAGACTCATCAATATATTGAAAGTGGAATCCTTACGGTATATTATTGGTGCTGTGAATGTTTGGATAACAAAGCCTATGATTGATGGTAAAACATGAAATTTACAAGAAATTATCATGAATTAAGGGGGATAATACCTATGAATAAAATAATAAAATATATTATAATAATAAATATTTTGATAAGTAAAAATTTTTATGTTAAAGACACTTCTAGATAAATCTTATAGACTTTAAAAAATGATAAGTATCAAATAATTCAAAAGTTTAGTCCAAATAGTAATATATAAAATGTAAATATGATGAAATCACAAAATGGTTCCTATAAGGGAATATAAAAAGGAATAAATTTAAGTTTAATAGGAGCTATGTAGAATATGAAAGGCCACGAGTCATATTTCATATGATTATCTCAAAATTTTACCTAAAAAATAGAGATGAAGAATAAGTTTCTATCTTCCAAGTATGAAAGTGCCTTTATTTACCATGATATCAAAGAGGTCCCACACAAAAATCGTACTGAGAAAAGTGATACAACCATGATATCTATAATGGTAAATCATAAGAAATTTGGGAAAAGAATCTCGAAGAGTATGACCAATGATGAAATTAAGAAGATTAGAAGATGCTGGTTGAGTGACATCTCTCAACCTTCCTAAACTCATTAAAGACCAAGGTATCCCACCATTATTCAATTTCATTTCATGTTTAACAACATATAAGGAATTTAAGGAACCAAATAATGGGGATTTGTATGACTATTTTAATCTCCATGTATAATAAGAATGATGTGTCCATCCAAGAGTACTACTGAAGAATAATCATGTATGATAATGAATGTTAGTGCATCCAAAAAGGGGGAGAAAAACATGAAGAGTACTATTAAATGTGTCATAATTCATGAGTTCTAGAAATATGAACAACCCTATAAAAATTGGTGGTTGAGGTATTCCAATCACACATTTTATCCCTATTTTTATTGTGAACCATATTTTTACCAAGGGGGAGTGATTGTTCATTTGTTAAGTAGGAGAAGGGGGGATTTTATTACCATGAACTTGAAATTTATGATTTGTTTGTCGATGTGTATTCAAGTTATGTATTTATTCATAAATTTATTTTTAAAACACCTATATTAAGATTGTTGGTAATGGCATCACATGTTATAAAATTAATGTAAAATCATGTTGTCTTGGTGATGTATCTCTTGTTTTTTGCACTAATTTTTCCTAGGAAGACATAGATTAATTTATATAAAGTCTATTGGATAATTTATGTTTGTGATTCCATCCTTCTCCCACAATAGAATAAAGTTTAAATTCTCATTTAAAGAGGGAGAAAAATTATTTTTGGAAGTCTCTTTTCTCAAGGAGAATAAAGAGAAAAATAAATAATGTACAACCCCTATATGACCATTTCATTTGATTGTTAATAAAGGGATGAAATTAATTAGCACACATATTGAATTTAGATATGTGTGGTGGTATTTAAAATAATTATAATCCGGGGGAATTTTAATTCCTAATAATGGATTATATTACTTATAAATAAGGAAGATATATGAACTATCATTATGTGTATGGAGGTGTGATGAAGATAATTAGGTGTTACCATAATACATGGTAAAGAAACAAGTGAAGAATTATGAGTGGAATAATTGGATGAAAAGGTTCAAGGATCATCCCTTAATTGTGATGATTGATGTGATGATATTCAATGAGACTAAAGGCAATTTTTTGGTGGATTAATGAACAATGTCTGCTACGTTTTGGATGTGTGTTTGAGTAAGAAAAGCTAGTAATATGTAAGAAAAAAGTGCTGTTATGCATAATCATCATACATGTGGTGTGTAAAGATGAAGTACTACAGTGTAAACATGAATTCAATAGTGTAAACATGACTTTATATCATAGCATCAAATGATTTCTTGTCCATGTGGTTGATCCACTAATCGTTTCCTCATGACTGATCATCGTAGTCAGTGATTTATAAATGAGGTTAATCTAAACTATGATATATGGTTGATCTAAACTATTGTTGGTATATAGTAGGTCATTCAGTTGATATAGAGTAATTTTTATGGTTGATCCATCTGTTTTATATAGAGAGTGTGGCTTCTTCATGTGATAGATTCGGATGATGTGGTCACTTCAAACGGCTGATATTCTTCACAACCAGTTCCATACATAAAGAAATTTTTATGGATATACTAGGTAAAAAAATATGTTTCCAAAAATAATATATTATAAATAAATAAATTAGGTGATGCTATTGTGTTAGTATTTATTGATCATTCATCATAAATAGATTATAATTCAAGATGAGAAGAAGTTAAACGCCATAAGGAGGTCCATGTGGAAGAGATGCATGATACCATACACATGGAGATATTAAAAAGATTTTATGATATATGTTATGTAGAGAGTATTGGTATTTCGATATTTAAATATTTTATTGTTATCGTTGTTGATTCTTAAGTATATTTAAATGGTAACCATGACATGTGATTTGAATGGGTTGAATAAGAAATAAATTGGGAATATATTTGACCAATTTAAAAGATAAGATCACCATACATACAAAGATTATAGATTATCCATATATTGAATATGGAAGAAATTTTTTATGATATTATTTTTTAATATATATTTTTAGAAAAGGAAAGAATATTTGGTGGGTGATAATATTGAGAACTCATAAAGTTATGTGAAAGAGATTGTTGAGAAGTCGATACTACACTATATCAAAGGAGAAGAACCTTATAGAATTTAAGAGAGCCTGTGTATTAGATAGTAAAGAGAAGAAAATAAATATGATTACTATTGTGTTGAATCCAAGAATAAATGTGAAAATTAGGAACCCTTTCCGACAACTTGAGATATTACCACATTTTTATGAGTTCAAATTGGAAAATAAAAGTGATCTTTATAAGAAGAAGGATGTGAATACTTGAGAAACAAGGATGGATTTATTTAGGAATAATGTATATTCAAAGACCTATTCATGGAGGAGTCAAGAGGACCCTGGAAGAATTACTATGAGTTATTATAAGGATCCCACTAGGATGTGGAAAGGAGAATATTTTCGAGTGATAACTTTAATTGGTGGGATTATAATATAAATGACCCATCAAGAGGTAGTTTCTAGGAAAAAATGAAGAACATATATTTTAGGATACTATCTATTGGGATTTCAAAATATTAATCTTCAATAACATTAAGATATTGCTTGATCATTATATTCAAGTGATTTATAGTGGATTGACTAGGTCTCAAAAAATCATCTGAACTTGGAAAAGAGTAGGCTTTCAGGGAAGAACCTTGTAAAACCTTGTGTCTTGTTCCTTTTATATTATTCATACTAAAGTAATATTGAGACAAAATAAAAATAGTCTATCCAAACTTTTACTATTTGTAGAGGTAAAATTAAGAAGGTGTATTTATAAAATAAAAAGGTGTCACTTATTCACCCTCTTAGTGATATCACTAGATCAGGGAACAACACTTGTTAACTTAGTTAATGGGTTGAAAATCCATGTTTTTTTTGAAAAAAATGAGAATTTATTCAATATAAAAAAATAAATACAATTATAAATGATTAATAATCCATTAGGAGGAACAAAAACATAACCCCAAGACACCCAAGAGTCTAAAAAATAAAATAATCCAGAAGCCATCATAACTACTCAATACAAATATTAGAACCGGAAAAACTCTATAAATGCACCAATGGAGTCATGAAAGAAAAAAATGTGAAAATAGTCACAAAATGGATAACTTACCCCCAATAAAAATCCAAAACAATTAGGAATCATGAATCATAACCAAGCATGAACATAACGAGGTCAATGATAAGTGAAGAAGAAAAGTGAGGTGATATCCAAACTGGTCATCCACCAAGGAATAACTAGAATATCTAAATTGATCATAAATTAGGGGTCAATTAATATTTCCACTACCTAGAACATAAAAAGGCTTCTTGATTAGATCTAAGATCATCCTGTTTTGAAACATTAGATTTTCTATATAAATATCCTCTTTCATACACCCTAAAACCTAATAGAATGTTGTAAGTGAGAAATAACATCCATGGTAGATCAACTTAAACTAGTAATAATGATTGGGATGATATTGAAAAAAATATGAAAATAGTAGTATATAGGATATGCATGTGAATAAATACTAGTTCCTCCCTTGTTAAGAGGAAACATAAAGATGTTCTTCCCTAACACTCCTTAAGAGATCTCAAACCCATATCTTAAGAACTTAAAAACCAAGGTCGAAAAAATATTAAGAAGAGAAACATACCCAACCAAAAAACATACCATAAATATGGATATACCAGTTCAAAAGCATAAATATTTATGCCTAAAATATAAAATAAAATCCCTTACAAGATCCCTAAAAAATATAATATAACCACCCAATATCATTTGTAAAATATTGGAATAAAATTAAGCCCCCTAGACAAGGTTTTATTATAATGGTTATCCTTGGGCTTAGTCCTTCCATCCAGATTTATTCTGAGAGTGAAGTAAATATCATTACGAGTACTGTTCAAATTAATGTACTCATTATAATAGAATACAATCTTACTTCCTCCATTAAAGATTTTATATGCATCCAAACCAATAATACTTTTCGATAAGTAATTAAAATGAATGAAGACCCTAGACAATTCAACACAAAATCAAAACATTAATTCCCATTAAATATAGGTAACAAGATGTATATGATCTTTTTAAAATTAAAAAACATAGAAGTAATGAAAAATTAAAAAGATAATTTGTTTGTAGATTCATGAAAATGATTGAGAAAAATAAAGAAAATATATAATCAATAATAGTAAAATTAGAGCATCACATCTAAGTAAACAACCTATCTTGATCAATCATCCATATAATGATTCCCTATTTTGGGGTAATGAATGATCCTAAAAAAACTAGGGTCCCTTTGGGTTTGTCTCCAATCTATATAATTTCATATATTTCCATAGTTCTAAATGGAACACTCTTCACTTCTAAATGGTAAAATAACCCAAAAAAATCTATGCTAATGAAATATTTTCCTCTTAATTTTAGGATTCTATTAAACTGTAATGAAAATTATGTTTTAGCTAGGACACTCTAAAAACAGGAATAAAAATATAGTGATGAAGAATCAAAAAACATCTTCTTAATATATTCAATAAATATCCCTTCACTAGTTACAATATGTCCCAATAATATCATTTTTTATAACCAAAATATAAAAAATTTAAATTAATAAAATGAAAACTTTCCCCATATAGTATATAGTAAAACTTTCATTCAACCCTTATACTACTCATAAATTTTAGAATATATCAACATATCATTAATGAAGACAACTAAATGTTTTATCAAGGTGGTCACTAATGACACTAACCACAAAATCTATACATATAATAGGTAAATTTATTAATCTAATGTTAATAAAAATAAAATCATAATACATATACCATGTTAAGAAATAATTCTTTAGAATGTCCTCCATATAAACTATTTGTTGATGATACTTAGATCAGAGGTCAATCTCAGAGAAGGATTGGTAAATATAAATATGATTGAAAACACCTTTATCCTTCAAAATAATATTTATTCATTATATTGATTCTATTGATCTCTCTATATTTTGATGCATGAACTTATTAAAACTTCCTTATTTTTTTTAAATAAGAAATGTACACCCTATAAAGGAACAAAAATTCACATAAAATCTCTATTTATGGGTTCCTATAATTGATTATTTATTATTTAAAACTACAGTAGTGTAATTATATATGGTGTCCTTTGTATTATCATAGATCTAATCATAATATTGATTAGTAAATAAAACTCGTGGTTAGAGGAAGGTATATGTAATTAATTTGGGAATGAGTTAATGTATTATCAAATAATGTTTAAATCTTTTATATTTATATTTTTACTCATTTCACATTCCCCACAAATAATTTTCATAAATTATGTGATTAGAGGTGGTTCTTAACATGGAAAAAGTATGAATACTTCTCCTTAAAAGATGATTTCATGTTTTCCCCATAATATAACTAAAATAACATTATCTCTATAACTAATTTTAGTATCATACTTTGATATTCAATACATTCCTAATTTTATATAAAAATTCACTATCATTATAATAACTGGGTTTGTGAAAATATTTCTACCATGAAAATAAATAAGAGAATTTATTATACCTTTATTACATTAATACAACCTCACTATATTTTAAGTAATAATTAACAAATATATTATTAGGGACTTATTTCATATTTTCAGAAATTTTAATGAAGAAAAGGAATACGTAAAATCATAATCAAATAACATAATAATTAGAAATGAGTATACAATGAGATTACATACCACCATATTATTTGGGTAATAAAAAAAACAATATTTTATGAAGGAAAAAACTGTCTCCCTTAGACATTGTTGTGGTCAATATTATTTTATCTATGACATTATTTACTTAGGGAACTAATTGTTGAAAATCCATTATTGTCCACCATTGAATCATTGTACCATAGGTTTCACTTTTAATTTTTTTCTTTCTAAATTCATGTTTGATAATCTTGGTTTTATATCTATATAAAACTTATAATCTTCGTTATCAAGATTTATACTCTTTAAACACCTTTATATTCTAATAAATCGTTTTTATTAGTGATTTTCCCACACTTTTGACATGTGGGTAGTTAAATTTTCTTTATTTCTCATCAACAATCACACACACACATATCATAAAGATTATTATTTTATACTATTATTTTATATAGGTACCTGAGACCAATGAGAATATATAAACTCCATTTCCACATTTATAAAACATAAAACCACCTATTCATAGGTTTTGATACTTGAACAACCTATGATTTCTAGAGACTGAGTTTTAAACCGTCGAAAAATTATTCAATCTTACATTCAGGGTCAATAATAAATATTGATGAATACCTAGATAACTTAGTAAAGTTATCCTAATATGTCCCTCATATCTCATTCTCATTTTTATTGAGTTATATGAACAATATCTTCATCTTAACTTAGATTGTATGAGGGAAGTATTTTCCAGGAAATAATTCCTTAAAGTATTCACAATTCATGGATTCAATTTCTTAGCCCATTATTTTTTTATCGGTTTCCACATTGATCTACATCCCCTTCCAACATATAGGAAAATAACATATTTTTTTTTATTTTTTAATAATTATAATACAAAAATATTTTCTATAAAAAAATCATATAAAGTTCACAACCTAGTATATTTTTTGAACCACTGAATTATGGTAGTCACTGCTTCATGAATTTATCCCCCATAAATTACCCTTTAGGTATAAGTGGTAGAAAATTTGAATGATTTGGCTTATGTTACATGGAATGATTTATTTTATCAAGAATATCCATTATGTTATCATCATACATAACTTTAAGTTGGGTATTTCTGAAATCCATTGCTTCAAACTGGTAATCAGTTATGTTTTCACATCTCTTTAATTTTAACATGTTTATAAAATAAATTAATAAGGATAAAATAATTATATATATATATATATTTATTTAAAATTTCCTAACATATAGATATTTTAATACCGATATATTAAAATTAAACTAAAAAACTATTTTTTACTCGTTACTTATTAATTATTGTTTTTCCAAAGTTTTCCCTGTCACAATTCTAAAAAATAACTACAGTCTACAATGACACAAACCTAAACAATTCATATCTACACCCATAAATTTGGGTTACAAAGAAATATAATTTTATTCCATATAATAAAAAATATTGAAATTATTTAATTCCTATAATCAAAATCCTAGTATATTTAGAAATTAAGCACATGATATATAGAACAAAATAGAACAAAATTATTTAAATAATATTCTTATAATTTTCATGACTTTAATTTGATCCTTAAGATTCCCACTTCTCATAAAATTATTTATTTTTTATAGTTTCATGTTAAATAAAAAGTGTGAGCTTATAATAATCGAGTAAATATTTCATAGAGTGTGAATAACATGCCAATGAAGATTACTTACTTCATAATAAGAAAATTCATGCTCTAATCACAAGTAATAGAATAATAATTAATAATTACAAGACATATGTAATGATTAAAAAGGAATATAATAATAAAATTACCATAAATTATTCTAAAATAATATTATGGTAAAGTTTAATCATGAAGAGTTCATATCATGTTGGTTAAGGATACTAACAAATACCCCAGTCAACACATATCAAGAAATTAGTTAGCACCTAATGAATTGAGGGAATATATAATTACACTCAAATTATATTTTTTAATTTTCAAATAGTCACTTTTAAGGGTTTAATGAGAAGGTAAGAAAACATGAAAATAACCAAAAAAAGATTAACTTACAATAGAAACCACTAAAATATTCCAAAAAACATCAATGTTTTGGAACTTTTCATACTTTGGAGACTCTATTCAATAAACAATTCACTCCAAATAAGTTCCTTGTTATATTGGTGTCAAACTAGGGAAGCCCCAATCAAGGGATTATATTAATAAAAATAAAATTTTATTTATAATAAAATTTATAATAAATCATTGATAATGAAGAGAACACAATGGGTGAAAACTCCATGAAAGTGTATTTGTTGTAAAGGATCATATGAAAGAATATTAATAGAAAAGTAATTGATTTAAAGTAATGTGTATATACCATTATATCTAATAGAATATTAAAATATGATTAATGTTAAAGGAAATTTTCTTAATATATAAATCTCGATACCAAAGGTTAACTAATTTACACACACCAAGAGTAATCTCAATGGTCTTGGTAAGGGATGGATCAAATATATTTAATATCATATTCTGAATAAAGATTACAATTAAATTTAACATAACCAAAAAATCATAGACATATCAAATAAATAGATATTATAAAATAGGAAATAATTTTTATAAGATCATAATGAATTGAAAATATTATAAAAAATAAAGAACTTGTAAAAATACATAAAAGATAGAGGAAAGTGATAAACCCTTTCCTTATTTATCACTTAACAAGCTTATAAAAAGGACCCATTAAATACTATAGTCATTGTTAAAGATATAATTTAGATATAATAAACATAAATAATAGATCAATATTATTTGAGTTAAGAGAAATTGCAAGTGGAGGTGGGTATTCATAGTAAATCATGAGAAACTGACTAATAATTTTTGAATATAACTTTCAGAGAACCAACCTATGGAAAATTATTTCAAAGTAATTCACCAATAGTTTAATCACATGGAATTTGAAATTTATACCATTTTTTAGATATTAAAACATTATAATATCATGTTTTATATTAATATAATTATTAAATCAATTATTTATACATATAATATTGTTTTTAAATGGAAAAATATATTTTTTAATTTAGAAATTCATTATATTCATTGAAATTGAATTTAATATTTTAAAATATATTATTTAAAAAATAAAATATATTTTAGGTCCTTTATGACATAATTTCAATTATTATATCAGTTTTACATAGAAAATGATATTACATAGCATGCATTATATGCATACCATATTTTACATTTCAACCATAAATTCCACAATTCCCAATAATTTCTAAAATTCACATTTACCTCATTTTTTTGGGATTATTATAAAATTTTAATCTATTTTATAGTAATTATATTCCAAATATGTGAAATTTAACTATTAAATATAATATATCAATACTATATAAAAGAATTTTTCAAAGAAAAATATATTTCTTAACCATTGAATGTGATTTTTTATTACAACATAAAATATACATTGAACTTGTTCATAATTTAATGATATGTAACCAATTAATAAAACATAGAAATAAATATTTTTAATTTTTAATTATAATAGTTTGATTACTATTCCAATGAGTGTAAAACCATTATAATGAGTATATTTCCCATAACAACATTACCCCTTTAAAAGGGTCATGTAATGTTCAAATCACCACATATTCTACCTATATAATCTTCCAAATTATCTTTAAGAATCATATATATCATATAATAAAATTTTATACAATTTCTATATTTTTTCTATAAAATATCTACCCCATTTATAATTTTTTTCTTCCTTGAAAACAAAATCCTTCAAGATATGATTCTTTTAATATACAATGATCCAAGATATTTCCATGTACTACTCATGAATTTAATTATATTCATTGGAATTTTTTTTTAAAAATAATAATGATGAATATATATATAATTTATAAATATCTATTAAAAATTGAAAAGATATATTTATTTCATGATATATTGCACATGATTTATTTATTTATTTTGAAAATATGCCATTTCTCATTTCATTGCATTTCCACAAATTTTCTTAAATATATTGTATACAATCAAAATTATCATTGATTTGATTTCTATTAATGTATTGGATTTATTCTAAAAAATATCAATTATAATGTTAATTTTCTTTTTTATGTCTCTAATTCCTATATACATGTTTATTATGGAGACTAATCACCCTGAGATTTTTAAATCCTTTTAATCATGCTTGATTTTATTTTATTTTTTGATTTTTATAGTATTTATGATAAATTTATATCTTTTATTACTACTTTTCTATAAAATAATATTAATTTCAAATTTTTTATTAGTTAGTGAATCATATTTATTTATTTATTTCATAGTTATCTATTCTTACAATGGACATAAATTCCCCAAAAACAAACTTTCTTGGGATCTATAATATCTGGGAAAACACATTGAGTAAAACATCATATGAAAAACTCTTTCCTCTTCAGATATTAAACTTGTAATTGAATCCCTCTATTTTCATATAGATTACATCAATAAGATATCTTGTTTGGGAATTAATATTTAGGTAAAAAAATCAATCCAATGAATGCTACTTAAATGGGGTCACCTAATTATTATTTCTTTTAAAAAAAACCATTATGTTCCTAAAAAATTGATAAAAATAGATAAAAATGAGGGGTCAAGTTCATTAGTGGAAATGAAATAATACAAAGCAATGTGTAATTATTTTTTTCCACTAAAAAATATACCTTCATATTAATTTTTCTATAATATAATATCAATTTATTTTATTTATTTTTTACAATTCAAATTATTCTATTTGATAAATGTTAAATATTTTAGAAAAACAATATTTTGTATACATTCATTACAAGTTCTATAACTTTTCTATTAATTTTGGATTTGGTTTCAATACATGAATAAACTAATTATTCATTAGAAATTTACATGATTTCTCAAGTGCATGTTCACCATTATCTGCAATAGTATAATTCCTGTATTCAATTTATTTTAAAAATGTTATTCAACCAACATCTCGTGGAATTTTAGATAATGTATTTTAAACTTTAATGAAAAAAATTACAACATATTAACTCCATGATAAATACACGTGTACTTCAATCTCCATATTTGGATTTTTCACGAGTACATAAAATATTCTTTAAAATAAAATATCATTCTCAAATCAATTTTCAAACTCTCAAACTCATTTTTCCATTTGATCTCAAATGAAAATCTTACACTTTTCTCCTTATAAATTGTATTAATACTTAGATATTAAAATTTAATGCCCCCTTTCCTTTATAATTTTATGAAATAATTTATTTAATTATTTTTATCTTTTTTTCTATTTGAAAAAAATATTCCAATAAATATGGAGGGAAGAGGTAAAATTAACAATAACTCAGTTATTTAGTCGGTATGAGCTCAAAAAAATATTCAGTTAGTAGTCTATTGGATGGGAAAGTGAATAAATAATAGGTACTCCCATGTTAAATGGAAAGATAAATATTCTCTTACCTACCCTTCATTAATAGATATCGAACCCATCTCTTATAAATCTGAAAAACAAGGTAAAAAAGAGTAAGATGAGAAAAAAATCACAACCAAAAACCCTTATTAGAAATATGGATCTATGAGTAAATAAAGAATTAATATTCATGTATGCACTAAAAAATAGAACCCTTCAAAATAACCTTGAAACAAAATCAAAGATAACCACCCAATAACATTAGTAAAATATTAGAAAATAATTAAGTACCCAAAAAAGGTTTCATTATAGTTGGTATCCTTGAACTTACTAATTATGTGATGCTTTATTCTTAGAGATAATTAAATCCCTTTCAGATTACAATTTACATAAAAGGAATCATTATAATATAAAAAATATTACTTATTCATTTCAAGATTTGGTATACATCTCAACCAATCATATTTTTTCCTAGGTGATGAAAATTAATGAAGACCCTAGGTGATTCAACAGAAAATAAAATTTGTCATTTTAACCACAAATAGGTAACAAGATATATATAATCTTATTAAGATTAAAAACAAGCTAGAAGGTAAAAAAATTAAAAAGATAAGTTGTTTCTATATTTAGGAAAATGATTAAAAAAGGAAGAAAGGGTAGATTCAATAGTAATAAAATTAGAGTATCTCACCTAAGTAAACCACTAATGTTGATCCATTAGCCACATAATGAATCCCTATTTTTGTGTAATGAATGAGCCCTAGAAAACAAGGGTGTAGTTGGGATTTTCTCTAATCAATAAAGTAAATACATTTTTCTCTCTTTATATAGTTGTAAATGGAACATCCTTTCCTTTCCACCTAGTAAAACCACCCACAACATCTACGCAAATCAAAGCTTTTCCCCCTAATTTTTAGGATTCCCTTAAGCTCCCAAGAAAATTATGTTTTAGATGGGACTCTATAAAAGGAGGAATAAAAAATATAGTATTGAAGAATAAAAAAACTTTTTTTAACATATTCAATAAATATCCTTTAATTAGTTACAATATGTCCCAATAATATCATTTTTTGTAAAAAAATTATTTAACTAAAAAAAACCACTTTTCGTATAGATTTTATAGTAAAAACCTTTATTCAATACTTATATTTATCATAAATTTTAAAATATATCAAAATTTTATTTTATAAGACAACTAAAATTTTTATCAATGTGATCACTAATGTCTCTATCCAAAAAATCCATAAATATCATATAGAAATTTATCAATGTAATGTGAATAAAATCATAATATATATACCATGTTTTGATATAATTATTTAGAATGTCCTCCATCTTCACTGATAGTTGATGATAATTAGATCAAAGGTTAATCTAGTTGAAGTACTAAGAAACATAAAAATGGTTGAACACACCATCTATCCTTCGAGTATAATAGTTATTAATTATATTGATTCCATTGATCAATATATATTTGATGCACAGACTTATTAAAACTTTACTCATCATAAAAAATAAGAAAAGCACACCCTGTAATGGCACAAAAATTCACATAAAATCTCTATCTATAGATTCTTATAATTGATTCTTTATCACTTATAACTCCACTAGTGTGATTATATATGGATTCCTTGATATCAAATCAGATCTATAAATAAGATTAATCGATAAATATAACTATTTCTTAGAGGAAGGTATATGTAATTCATTTGGGAATGAATCATTATATTATATAATAATGTTCACATATTTTATATTTACATTTTTACACATTTCAAATCCCACATTAATAATTTTCAAAATGTATATGATAAGAGGTGGTTCTTGACATGAAAAAAGTGAGAATATTTCTTCTTTAAAGATAATTTTATGTCTTCCTCATAAGATAACCAACATACCTTTATCACTATAATTAATTTTAGTGTCATACATAGAGATTCAATCCATTCCTAAAGTTAAATCAAAATTCACCATCATTATAATAAATTGGTGTGTGAAAAAATTTCTACCATGGTATGAAATAAGATAATTTTCATGCCTTTATTAGATTTATAGAACCACTATAAATTTTTAATAATAATTAACTACTATAATCTTAGGTATTTATTTCATATTTTTCTCAAATTTTAATGAAATAAAGGAATGCATAAAATCAAAATCAAACAACTTGCTAATTATCAAGGAGTATAAAATGATAGTAAAGTGCACCATATTATTTGGGAAATAAACAACAATTTATTTATTATGAAATCAAAAAACCTCTAACTTGGACTTTCTTATGGTCAAAGTTTGTTCCTATATGACATTATTTACTTATGAAACCAATATATAAAAAACCCTTGTTGTTCACTATTTAAACATTTCACTATAACTTTTACATTTATAGTTTTTTTAATTTTTTTGACATTCATGTCTGATAATTATGGTTTTATATCTCTATAACAATTTATATATGGGATATCTTTATTTTTACACTTTAAACACCTTCATATTCTAAAAATAATGTGTTTTAGTAATTTTTCACACTTCTGACATGTGGGAAGTTAAATTTTATTTATTTCTCATCAAGGATCACACACACAAAAACACACACACAAAGAGATATATATATATTCTAGATACTATTATCATATAATACTATAATTTTATATATATACCTGAGACTAGTGATAATATATGAACTCCATTTCCTACTTTATAAAACATAAAACCACCCATCCATAGGTTTTGAGATCTTGAACAACCAATGATTTATTGAGACTTAGTTATAAACCAATGAAAAATTATTCAATATTACGTTCAAGGTCAATAATAAATTTATAGAAATACCTATACAACTTATTAATGTTATACTCATATGTTATTAATATCTCATTCTCATTCTTATTAAGTTTTAGGGATACTCTCTTCAAATTAACTTATATTGTTCGAGGAAATTAATTTCTTAGAAATAATTCCCTAATGTATTCCCACTTAATGGATTTAATTTATAACTCCATTGTTATTTTTTGGTTTCCACCATTGATCCACATACCCTTCCTACAAATTCATTATTAAAATAACTTTTTTATTTTTTAATCATTCCAATAAAATAATATTTTGTATAAATAAATCATACAATTTTTAAACACAAGTATTTTTTTGAACCACTGAATTATAGTAGACACCGCCTCATGAATGTTTCCACCATAAATGATCTTTTAAGAATTACTGGTAGAAATTTTGAATGATTTTGGTTATTTTACATGTACAGATTCATTTTATCTAAAATATCGATGATGTTATCATCACCTATAAAATAATGTGGGGGTATTCATACAATCCCTTCCTTCATACTACCTATTGGTTTTGTTTCAAAACTTCTTAATTTGAGATTTCTTATAAAATCAATTAATAAGAATTAAATAACTATATATATTTTTAAAATATCAAAACCAAGATACAATATAATACATATATATTAAAATCAAATTTCAAAACTATTTTTTACTGGTTGTCTATAACTTATTGTTTTATCCTAATATTTCTCTATCATAATTCTAAAAAATTACTATACTCTACAATGAAACTAAATGAAATCACCCATATCCACACTCTTATATTTTTTTTCCAAAAAAATGTAATTTTAATTCTATATAATAAAAAAATTACACTTATTTTATTACCAGAATAAAAATTCTAGTATATTTAGAATTTAATCAAATGATACATGGAATTAAATAGATAGAATTTATTTAAATATTATTATTATAATTTCCTTGACTTTAACTTGATACTTAAGCCCCCCAATTCTCATAAAATTATTTATTTTCTATATATTAATGTTAAATAAGAATGTGTGAGCCTAAAAAACCTAGTAAAGGTTTTAGAGTGTGAATAACATGCCAATGAAAATTCCTTACATCATAATAACAAATTATATAATAGTAAAAACTAATAGAATAATCATTAATAATTTTGAGAGATATGTAATGATTAAATATGAATATCATAATCATATTACCATGAATAACTTGAAAGGAATCATTTGGTCATGGTTAATAATGAATAATTATTATCATGGTGTGTAAGGATACCAACAAATACCCCAGTCATAACATATTAAGAGATTAGTGAGTACCTACTGAATTGAAGGATTATATAATTCTAGTAAATTTTTTATTTTCAAATATTCACTTTTATGGGTTGCATGGGAACCCAAAAAAATGACAAAAACAAGAACCTGATTATATTACAATATAAACCACTAAATGGTTCCAAATAAAATTAAAGTCTTGTAAATTTTCATCATTTAGAGATTATATTCAATAAGAAAATCACTCCACTTAGATTCCTCCTGAATGATATCTTGGTAAACCCTTTAATATGGTATGTCGGTGTCAAACTAGGGAAAACCCAATCAATGGAAGATATTAATAAAAATTAAATTTTATTTCTAATAAAATATATAATAAATCATAGAAAATGAGGATAACACAATGGGTGTAAACTCTATGAAAGGGTATTTGTTGTAAAATATCATTAGAAGAAATATCAATCTAAAAATAATTGATAAAAACAAAAGTGTATAAATCTATATATCTAATTGAATAGTAATATATGAGTAATGTTAAAGGTTGTGTTCTCGATATAGATATCAAGAAACCAAAGGTTTATTAATTTCTACATATCATGATTACTCTCAATGGTCTTGGTAAGGTATTGATTAAATATACTTGATATCAAATGTTGAATAAAAATTTACATTAAATTTACCGTAACAACTAAATCATAGATATTAAAAAAATAGGTATTATAAAATTAGAAATAATATATATAAGAATATAATTAATAGAAAATATTTTAAAAAGGAATGAACTTGTAAAAATAATTAAAATATAGAAGAAAGAGATAAACTTTTTCAATATTTATCGCTTCCTACACTTATAAAAAAAACCCTTAAGCATTGTTGAGATTAATAAAGATATACTTTAGATAGAATAAGAGGAAATAATAGATCAAGATTCTTGGATTGAAGATAATTTGTGAGTATTTTTGGGTATTCATAGTATATCATGAAAAAATCAAAAATAATCTTTGAATATATCCTTTGGAAAAACAGCCTATGGAAAATCATTGCAAAATAATTCACATATATTTTTATCAAATTAAATTTTACATTTAGCTCATGATTTTTGAGTTTAATATATTATAACATTATAATATCATGTTTTATATTAATATAGACATTAAATCAAATATTTATACACAAAAAATAGTTTTTGAAATTGTAAAATATATTTTCAAATTTAGAAATTCATTATATTTTTAGAGATTGAATTTAATATTTTAATATATATTATTTAAAATAAAACTATATTTTAATCCTAAAAGACATAATTTATATTAATATATCTTTCTTATATAAAAATGATATTACATAGCATATTTTATATTCATACTGTATAACTATTCACCCCTAAATGTCATCATTCCCAAAAATTTCTAAAATTCACTTATACATAATTTTGATGTGATTTTTCCAAATTTTTAATGAATTTTATGGTAACTAGATTATAAAGATAAAAAATTTATCAATTAAATTAAAATGGTAAACACCATATAAAATAACTTTTTAAGGAAAACTATATTTCTAAACCATGGAAAGGAATTTTTATTATATCCTAAAATACGCATAGAACTTGTTCATAATTTAATGATTTGTAATCAATTATTTAAACATTGAATTGAATATTTTTAACATGTAATTATAATTGTTTGATTACTATTACAATGAGTATATAAACATTCTAATGATTATATTTCATATAACAACCATACCCCTTTCCAAAGGCCATGTAATGTTCACCTTACCACCTATTCTCCCCGTATATTCTTCCAAATTATATGAATGAATCATATATATCATATATTAATTTTTCTATGGGTTTTATATTTCTTATATAAAATATCTATTCCATTTATAATGCTTTTTTTCCTTGCAACGACTATACTTACAGAAATGATCCTTTTAAGATACTACAATCCAAGAGATTTACATGTCATAATGGATTTTATTTATATTCATTGACCAATTTGTTTTTTAAAAATCATGATGAATATATATATATATATATTATTTATAAATATCCATTAAATTGTTTGAAAAAATTTGTTTTTTTCATGATTTAGTGGAAATGATTTATTTATTTGTTTTCAAAAGATCTCAGTTCTCACATCATCATAATACCTTCCAATAATGTTTCTCAAATATAATGTATAGAATAAAACCTATCATTGATTTGGTTTCCCTTAATGTTTTAGATTTCCTCTAAAAAATTTCAACTATAATGCTAATAGTATTTTATATATATCTAATTATTATATAAATGTTGATTATAAAGACTCATCACCAAGATATTTTAAAATCTATATCATCATGATAGATTTTATTTTTTGTTTTCTTTTATTTATTTTATTTATGATAAATTTATGCATTTGATTTCTAGTTTTCTATTAAATAATATTAATTTCATAATTTTTATTTGTTAATGAATAATTTTTATTAATTTATTTTACGGTTACCAATTATTATAACAGACCTAAATTCACCAAAACAATCTTTTTTGGGATCTAGGATAGTGGGGAAAACACATTGACTGAAACATCCCCTTAAAAACTCTTTGATCTATAGATATTAAACTTGGCACTGAATCTCTGTATTTTCTTATAGATTATATCAAAAATCTATCTAATTTGGAAATAAATATTTGGGTATAATATCAATCCAATGAATTCTACTTAAAGGGGGAAACCCATTCGATATTTATTTCAAAAAATATTTATGTTCCTAAAAAATTGATTAAAAAAGTATGGAAAATGACGAGTCATGTTCATTATTGGAAATGAAATAATTCTTAATAATGTATAATAATATATTTCCTCTAATAAAATATCTTCATCTTATTTTTTCCATAAAATAATATCAATTTATTGTATTTATTTTTTATGATTTAATTTAATTTATTTAATAAATGTTAAATATTTTAGAAAAAAAATATTTGGTATCCATTCATTACAAGTTTTATAAATTTTAATTTAATTTTGGATTATGTTTCAATACATGAATGAACTCATAATTAATTAGGCATTTATATGTGTTAAAAAGTTCATGTTCAACATTATCTCCCATGGTATAATTTTAGTCTTCACTTTATATTAAAAATATTAATCAAAAAACTTCTCCTAGAATTTTAGATAATATATTTTAAAATTTATTGAAAACATATATAATATATTAAATAAAAGATAAATAAATGGGTACTTAAATCTATCCCTTTGGTTTTTTCATGAATACATAAAATATTATTTAACATGAAATATTATTTTGAAATCTGTTCTCAAACTATCAAAATCATTTTTCAATTTTATCTCAAATGAAATAATCACACATTTCTCATTCTAAATTGTATAACCACTTAGATATTAAAATTAAAATCCCCCTTTATTTTACAATTTGACCATCTAATATTGATTATTATTTTTAACTTTTCTCCCTATTTGAAAAAATTACCCAATAAATATAGAAGGAAGAGGTAAAATTCACCCTAACACAGTTATTTAGTTGGGTTGGATAAAAATATATTATTTTCCTCAATATATTAATTTAATATATTAATAATTACTTAGTTAACATTTATATAACCAATTATTTTATAGGAATATATTAAAACTTAACTATAGCATGTTATAACCTTTATTTCATAAAATGATATTTTATATAAATAAGTTCTGATCTTGAGTGTTGTGTAGGGTTCTAAGAAAAATAAATTTCAATTTTATTTTCATAGGCAATTATTCATGGTAAATTGAATCATTAGATTAAGCCTTAATGTTATTTTTTCATCCATATAATCTATGTATAAGATTGTGAAACATACAAATATTATAACTATACAATTATAAGGCCACTACATATTTCTTTTTTTATAATGACATATCAGAGAAATTATTCTATGTAAAATTGTTATACCTTAAGTAAAACTTCTATAAATAACAATCCCTAAATAATTAAAATTATCATAGCTAAATATCTCATTTCCATCTTATTTATTATCGAAAAATAATCAATCTAGTGTTCTCTTATTAAAATTGAGAAATTTTATTTGTGGTCTTCATATGTGTTTCTGTTGGATGACTCTGAAAACATGTAGAGAGAGTAACCATAAATACAATATTTGGTCAGAATGTTTTAAGATATTAAATTATTCCAATTAACATTATGACTTATTTTTAATTCATACTTCGTGTAGACGTATGTTTACTAAATTTCACACCTAAAGTGATGTGTGTGGATAATTATTTAGATTACTCTAGGAAATATTTATTCAAAACTTATACAGAATATTATTTTTAGAAAGAATAATGTAACTATTATCGTTCTTGAGGTTAAGTCCCCTAAAAAAATACAATTTCACTAAAAATATTCATTTCAAAACTAATCTTTACTTTCCAAGAAATTCCATTTAAGTATTATCATTTCCAACTAAAAAATAAATTCATAAAGATAAATAATGATAATTATTGTACTATTTGTTATCTCATTCACATAAATATTTATATCCACAGTTCCCTAATTTAAATTCATTTATAGTAGATACCAATACAACTTTAAATAATATACCCCATGTTTTTTGCTTAAACTATAGTGAGATTTTTTAAATTTATATACTATATAGTTATTTTATAAGGAAAAATCACTTTGGATTCTTGTAATACCTAACTATAATAAACATTTCATTACAATAACCATTACACAACACATGTTCTTTTATTTCACCATTGTAGTGCAACACAAAACTAGAGATTCACATTCACTATAATGCATATAAATTTTTTAATAATTAATTTTTACATGTATAGTATATTATTTTCTAAAAAAGTACTACAAATTTAGAAATATAATGTTAAAATATTCTAATGGTAAAATTTTGAGAAGTTTTTAAGACTTAAATTTTTATGAAATGTTTAAAATATGGTATGCATATAAACTAAGTATTGTGACATCATTATGATGTAGAAATTATGTAATTAAAAATATAAATTCCTGACCAACCAAAAATGTATTTATTCCTTAAAATATATATATTAAAATATTAATTTTTTTACCAAACCTATTTTAAGGTTCTTAAAATAATTCTTTATGAATAAAAGTCTTTTCCATGGACAAAATATTAGAAAGGGATCTCATACGACACCCATGATGTAATTTTCTAGTATAATATTTGTTATTTATTAATTTTTATCTTTATTCTTTAGTTTTAGGTTTGGTGTTCTTGAAATTTTGATAAAATATCGGAGAGAGCGCATTCTTCTCGGTTAACACACATTTAGTGTTAACTGTGTGACCCAACCATGAAAGGGGATGAAAATCATTAAAAAAACATTCATATGGTTATTGAATGATTTACTATACAATGTGGCTAAACCATGAATGTTACCTAGTTAAGTTCATATGGTATTGAATTATTTATAAAAACATACGACCAAACCATGCGATATGCCAAGAATTATATTTTTTTTGAATTTACTAACATTTACCCACTTTATTTTAACCCTCTGTTAACCTACTTTCTTTCCCATTTGAATCATCTAGCAACTGCATTTGATGACCATTTCTATCCATCATTATCCATTTCTTATTTTTTTATTTTATATTAATATAAACAAAGATAATTCAAGTATGTTGTTCCCATCTATATCTTTATTTACTATATTACCTATTCATCAATTCAAATTTATCCCTAAGAACATGGTGGTCTAGGGATGATGTCAATCATAGATTTTAGTAGGTAGTTTTATGTTTCATGGATTCTAATCAAGTTACAAGGGAATTTTATCTTCTAAAATTATGTAATAACATCAACCGCCAATGAATTTCTTGATCAAAGGTAGATGGTTTATGTTTTTCATTTTTTAAGGAACCATTGGTGCTTGGTATTTTAAATTAGTGTTTTATTTTATTTAAAGATTTATTTTCCATATTTTAGGAATTATATAATTAGTATAATTTATTTTTAACTCTTATCTTTTATATGGGGAATTATAGAGGTTTTAAATTCAATTTTTAATATGAAATTGAAAATACCCCCTGTGTATTTTCTGAAATACCTAACTTGGTTTTCTAGTGAACTTTATGGATTTGGTTCTTAATAAATGTTTGTTATCAATAAATTATATTTATAAAATGGTTAAAAAATAATTCATAAAGTGAGATTC
Source organism: Viscum album (assembly GCA_963277665.1). NCBI lineage: Eukaryota > Viridiplantae > Streptophyta > Magnoliopsida > Santalales > Viscaceae > Viscum > Viscum album. The sequence goes on along the minus strand of OY728164.1, from coordinate 1,559,629,494 downwards.
TATGTTATTTGGAAATGGTTTTAATTAGAATTGGAAATCATTGATAATGTTTATGATTCATTGGAACCACTGGTACTTAGTTAGGAACCAAGGATAAGAATCTTTCTAGGTATTGATTCCACTCTGCAAAGCCTAGTAATGATTACATCACTAGTTGTGATGCCAATATGAACTGTATCCTTATGGTTTCATCACGAGTGAAGGATTTCATTATTGCTATTGGATACATCTATTTGTTTAATATGCCCCTCTAGCTATCAGCTTTCACATAGTCAGTTATAAATGGAACTTTGGTATGGATCATTATGAGGATCCTTAGGTTTCTTAATATGAGTTCATTCAAGTTATTCCTATAACTATTGATAATAGTTTTATTGATTTAATGGTTCTTTAATTTCATCCACACTCTTAGTAAATTATTTTTATCCTTAGAAAATATTATTCTAATTTCTTTTAGTAAACTGAAAAATGGAATTTTGTAAATTTATTTCAAACTAGCATTCCATGGATTATCTATAAAAGATTTTACAAGGAAAATTTGGTCAGATCCTATTAGGATAGTTTTATTGGTATACTACATACAACCTATTAGTATATATAGACCTTTTTTGACTAATATAGGTAGAGGCATGTGTCTTCTTAGAGGTGTTGGTTACATGTTTTGTCATGGTCCTAGTTTAGAGGAGATGACATGAAGGAAGATAAACCTTGTGTTAGAAATAACTGGATAGCAATTTATATTTTTTCATTTTGGTTTGGTCTTTCTATCATGCATAAACTATATAAATTACCTCATCATATTCCCATCCTATTTTCCTATCTTTTTGTCATATAATTCATGATTATAATTTATTTTGAGATTATGTTCAAAATATTGGCATTTTGAATTGGTTTTATTTTGATGTTCAATTTTTTTAGAGTCCCCATTTATATTATATCTTATTTGGTATTGGGTATGTTTCTACTAAAGCATGGAAAGGTTATGCTGGGTTTTTGAGATGATTCATTTATTATCATTTAATTATTTTCTGGTGAAACTATTCCCACATGGTTATACTTGATTCCTTGAACTGGTTTTCAGTATAAGGTGATCAAGAATGCACCCCATACCTTATGATGAGATTAATTGGTAATTAATATAAGGTATCTTGAGTTTGTTCCTTGACAAATTTTCATTAGATCATGGGATATGTTTTATGTTATTTGGAAAGTTAAGGTATAAATGAGATAATATTGTTATAACTTAAGGGGTAAGTTGTGAGTGAGTATATGGAAAACACTCATTGTAATGAGACTTAAGTTTCCATGGGGTGTTATGAAATGAGAATTTTTTATGTAATTTAGTTTTATTATCGGTTTTGAGGAATTTTGGGTTGAATATAGAAAGTGGAGGGTATTACCAAGGTGCATGGTTAAGGAACATGGGTTACTGACTGCACTCAAACCATGAAGACAATTTTGGAAGGGTTCTAGAATGCCTCTCATGGTGGGTAATAGAACTAAACAAATGAATCCTAACCTTGAATATATATTTCAACCATATAGAGAGATATTCATGGTTAGCACATAGTTTATGAAACCATGAATAATTTAAAAATGTGTATTTTCATTATTATTTTTCATGATGAAATATCACAGTATTTTGGTTTTTTGCATGATATGTTTTTTTAATTTATTCTATTAATTTTATTTTAATTAGGTTTCAATAATTTTAATGAGTTTTTATTATCTATATGATTTTTATATAGCACTATTCCACCTCAAAGAGCTCTAGTGAACCCGCCAGAGGGATCTATAGATAAATTTCCAAAAAATATTCCTCTGGTTGAATAAAACCTCAATGAAAACTTAGGTGTATACTATTTGGGAAATGATCCAAGGATTGGTTCTTGGTCCATACCATGATAAGAAAGTGGTTCCTATATCAACTCAAGATAAGGATCAATCTTTAGAGTTTATTTACCAAAAAACTCCATCCTTTCAAAGAAGAATTTTCCATCAAGAGTCACAGGATTTATGAGAGAAGATCAAAAGGATATTTGAATTTTTAGAGGACTCTAACTCTATTACGGTTATATTTTACACTTTAATGCTTGAGGGACTAGTAAAAAATGGCGAGAGTTTATTGTCTAGGTGAAACTAAACATGAATCTAGAATGGAATAACTTCAAAATTATGTTCAATCAATATTTCTATTCAAATACTATGGAACAATAAATATTAATGTATTTTGTTTATTTATATTAGGAAAACCAAATGGTTATGGGTTACGGTAACTAGTTTACTATGATTTTACAATTTACACTAGAGATCGCCTCAAATGAAAATTTAAAATGTTATCAATTTGAAATGGATATTCAACTAAGAATATGATCTTAGGTATTCTGGTTGAAACACTTGAACTATTTTTTCATTTTGGATATAGATTTGATTGTGGAGATAGACCAGGATAGAATTATACGGATGAATGATAATTATCCTACCTAAAGTGGAAGTGATGGTGTATGTATCTTCAAGAAATAAAAGGTGGACGAGTTTAAATGGGGAAATATTAGTGGGTTAAGGAACCTCACATAGTGGGTCCCATTATCAGATACGTGGATAAATTCTCTGTCATGTCATCATTGTGAAAATATGGGTAATGTAAAACTCTATTTTTAAGAAAACCCAAAATCTTATCATGCCTTTGGAGAAATGGTCCATCCTTATAGGTTTTGCAGAACTAGCCCTCTGTAAAGAAGTAGTGTGGGTTCCTCAATGCCCAAACCATCTCAAATTTAATCAAATTCCTTTATGTAAATGATAACCTAAACCCATGGGTGTGGAGACACATGTTATTAAGCTTATTGGAAAATACAATTGAGGACTAAGGCTTGGATTGGTGCTAGGCCTTAGAATTACTCAAAAGTTAGGCAAATTCATAATACAGAACTAGTGCCCACAAAATATGATGTTAGAATGGTAATGGTGTGAGGTATTGTACTTGTTAAAAATATATAGTCATTTATTTATTTAATATAATATCCTCCCTCTTGTTTATTTATACTCATATGATTGATCTATTAAATCTTTCATATTACCATATTTCTCACATAATTAAGATCATTACTTTCCTTGGGAAGATGAAATAATGAGGATTCCGATGTTCCTTGTGTTTTATCTCCATATATGTGGTGAATTTGACATGGTATTTTCATATTATTTAAATCAAACTATTCAATAAAATTATTAGAATGGACTAGATGGTTGCCTTCAAATCCCATATTAACTATTATTATCATAGGGTGACCTTTATTGATCTGGATAGAAGCTATCATTTATTCCAATTTGAATGGGACTTAAGGTAGAGTTAGGAGAGACCACATTTTACTAAATTTGACTAGTTTATATATGAGATAGCATCTCTCTTGATAGAGGCCAATGATGGGAATTCTCTGGGTGAGCAACCTCCTATGGTCAAAGAATTTTTGGAAGTGTTTCCAGATGACTTCTTGAGATTACCTCTTGAACAGTAAGTGAAGTTATTTATTGAATTAATCCCAAGGACACAACTGAATTCATTTCCATCATATAGTATGGAATTGGTATAATTGAAAGAGTTAAAAATTTAACTGAACGATTTTGATGTAAGATGTGTTAGTCATCCCGGCATGTCTTTATGGGTTCTATTATGATCTTTTCTAAAAAGGTGAATAAAACATTGAGAAAAGGTTGTAATTATTGGAATAAAAAGCATATAATGAAAAAAACCCTTTTCCTTATATTGATGACCTATTAATTCAACTGAAATAATCAATTTGGTTCGCTAAGATTAGTCTATGATCAATGTACCATCAGCTTAGAGTGAAGGTGTTTGATATTAACAAGACTATTTTCAGAACAAGATATGGTCATTTTTGAGTATTCAGTAATTCCATTTGGATTAAACAACTATCCTATAGTATTCATGTAACTAATTAATCGAACAATTCAATGATACCCTGTCTCATTTTTCATTATATTTATAAATTACATCTTTTTCTATTTGAAGAAAAAAAGGAGCATGAGAATAACATAAGGATCGTTTGAGGAACTATCTATGATCATTACCTTTATATAAATCTAATAAATAGAAAATTATAAATAAAATAGTCATATATATTTAAGATTTTGGTGTGTGAAAAAAGAATATCGATTAATCACAAGAAGATGAAGGTTGTCATGTCTTTGGAAGAACCAAATAATTTATTTGAGAAATATATCTTCTTCGATATAATAGGTTATTATTGCAGATTTTTTTAGGATTAATCAGGGATAAAATCTCTCTTTTATTTTTTCACTTTTAAGGTAGTGAGATTTATATGCATCCTAGGATGTTATGTTTTTTTGATAAGTTGAAGCATCAGCTAAATTCAACTCAATTCTTGATTCTAACTAAGCTAAAAAAATTGATATATTATGCACTACATTTCCCCTGGCATGGGTTTTGGATATTTGTTAATGTAGAATGATTATATAGTGTCTTGTGGATCTCACTAACTTTTCCTACATAAAAAGAACTACACACCCCATGATCTTGATCTAGAATTATTCATTCATGCTCAAAAATGTCAGGGAAAATATCTTTTTAGTGAGACATTCCTGGTGTATAACTATTATAAAATCTTGAGTTATATTTTATCTTAAAAGTATTTGAATCTCGGATAGATATGATGAGTATAATACCTATAAAATTGATTTTAACTTCACTTATACCAATGGGAAGGGTAATTTTGTAATGGTTCATACCTTCCTAACACATTACTTTTCCAGTTTAGGCGGTTATAGGGTGTTTTCGAGTCTTTACCCTTGTTTTCTAAAACATGTTCTCATAGCTAGTACAATCAGGAATGTGGTTGGAGAAGCTATGTGGATTGGCTACGCGAGAGATCAGTTACATTGATGGATTGGCTATGGGAGATAATAGCTATGTTAGTGATCAATTACAAGGGTATATAGGCTACATGGATGGGTCAACTATATGGATGAATTAGATAAGTGAATCAGATACGTGGATGGATCAACTATGTGGATTAGCTATGTGAGTGATTGGTTACGTGAGGGATAAACTATGTGAGGTATTGGCTATGTGGATTAGCTATGTGAGTGATCAAATACACAAATTGGTTGTTTGAAAATGGATATGCGGAGATTTAGGCTACATGGGGATTTTTTCTATGTGAAATCAGTCACATGAAGATTTTTTCCAGTTTTGATGAAACAACCATGAATGTATTTACGTGGATCGAATAAAGGGAATTCAAAATATTATTCATCAATGATAATTATATCAGTTGTTTATGAGATGGCTAAGGATATAGACATGTCCTTGTTCATGGAGTTTAATGATATATGAAATATCTAGAATTAAATATTTTATGATAAAAAATTGTGATCATCTCATATATATTGACTTAGAAACAAATATATTTTCCACCATCCTTCCATGATTTCTATCACTCAAGACCAAATGTTATAGAACCCTTCCCTTAGAGTCATTTAACCCTTCTTCTAGTGGATCATGTCCTCCAACGACAATTCCATCTTATACACACCACTATTTTGGTACAGTGAATCACATATAGCTTCTTTCCCCAAGGTAGGTAATTTATTGATTTTCTTAATTATTTAAATGAAATCAAAGAGATATAATGGTTTATAACCTTATATGGTAATTTAATTAACCTAATTAATATTGAATTATATTAATAAAAAATGGATTGAGATTATCTACTGTTGCTTTATACCCTGACAACGACCTACCTATTGGTTTTCTATATAGTGTAAGATATATGCTATTATTATATATTTTTCTATTGTGATAATTTTTAGTATATCATTCTTGATGGAAAATGTTAAATAATGTAAATTTGGAATTAATTGATAATTAATTGGATTAAGAATTAAAGAATATGCATGTTTTTAATCTGGTGCTTGTTTTAATTTGATAATGATCAAATTGATGCAGATCAAATGTTTAATTGAATATGATAGTCAATATGTTAATGGAATTTAATAATTAATATGATTCATGTAAAGTAATTTTGATTAAAATAATTATAAGAATGTTAATAAATTATAATTTCACAATTTTTTTTGAAAATGGAATGCATGCTTGGAAGCATGTTTAAATTAATTAATTAATTAATTTAGTATATTTATATTGATTGATGACATTGGTTTCCTATAGTTGGAGTTTTTAAATAATTAATTAGTTAATTAAATAAGTAAAAATGGGGTTTCTGATAAATATGTTGTTAGGTCCTGAGTTTCCTATCTTCTTGAGAAGGTCGAGTGACTTGTGTTTAGAGCCATGAGAACACATTTTTGTGTGAGGATAGATGACTTTATTTGAGACATATATTTCCCTATTAACCATGATTTATTGATTTCTACCATGTTATCTGATTTTTATGTGATCATACGATGTGTTATTATCATAGGATGGTTGATGTGATATAGGGGCATGGAGGTCCAGATGATGTGACAACATTTAATGCCTGTGATGGTGAGATACATTAGGATATGCGTGTGGGTGTTGGGGATGAAATTGGAGATGATGTAATGGGTTTAATCTAGGATTTTCTATTTATGTGATATATATGTATGCTTTCATTAAATGATTTTTTAATGGATGATGGTCAGGTTTCTTGTTTTGTCTGCATTCCATTCCCTACTGCTTGAGGAAAATAGGTGTCCTTGGTTGCCTGTTTCTTCTTAGTGGTTGATTAGCATGGTTTTCATAAAGTACCTAGATTATAGAACAATTATAGTAATTAATAAATATTTCTTAACCTACAGGGTGTGTTTTTATTTGTAATTAAAATGATAATATTAATCCTGAGAAATGATGGACTCAGTTGGAATATGCCTAGAGGTATTGAATTTTACTCTGCTAATTAAAGTAATGAAATTCATAATAATTTTGATGGTTAATTAATGGATAATTATTTAATTAAAAAAGGATATATAGTGAAATAAAATAATTAATTTAATGTATCTCTTTTAGATTATTGTGTTCTTATCAGATATCTAGTCTCTATTAGTGGTAGTCGAGTGTCTGAGTGATGGTTACTGTAGTTAAGCATAGGACTAGGTTATTCCCATAGTGTGGTTGTGAGATATATTATATATTATATATTATACATTTTCATATTACACCCCACCCATGCCGGTTTAGGGATTGAAACCTAGTGGACTCTAGTAATGTGTTTTTTCCAACATTCTGGTGGGAGGATGGATGACTAACTACCCCCTCTAACCCCACTCTCTTCTCTTTATAGTTATATGTGTCGAAATGAATATTGGTTAGTTTTCCATATATGTGTGTATAAAGTGATGTGATGGATTATTTTTATTTCACACACAAGTATCTATACATTTAATATCCCAATAATTATTATAGGTATGACGTGTATGGTCTATTGTGGCTTGAGTTACCTTAGTCAATGAATGGATTGTAATGGCTTGAGGTATAATACCTGATTCATGATACATGTCGTATGGGATATGGTAGCTCCAAAAAACAACTTTTTTGCTATATGGATATGTGATATGGGATGATGCAATGATGTGATGCACAATGTGTGTGTTGTGACGCCTTGCCCAAGTGTATTTGGGATAACTTATTTTCGAGAGAGATAGACCAGGATGTGTGACATTGGGGAGGAGTGGTAAACTAGTGGGGAAGTGGGAGCGGGGTACCCTTGATGTTTCATTATTATATTACATTCTATATTTTATGTGATACTTGGCGAGAGTTATCCATGAATCCAGGACGACATCCTTAAATATTGAATATAATTATTAAAAGTAATTTTTTTAGAATGTTTCCACTTCACCTTTTTGAAACATTTATATCATCTCTAAGGCCTCGTTATTGAGATTTATGTCCAAATATTGATTTCAAAAATTATTTATTTTCAATTTTTCAAATGTGACCTTTCTAAATGGCTTTTTAAAGATACAATATCTTTATCACTTATGCCAAAGTTAAAATTATTTTTTACAAACCATTTTAATATTTTTTTATAATTATCCTCTTTATCTCTAAATGCCATATTTACATGGAATTTATTTTTCATATATCACCCTATAAATTTTAAAATGAAATAATCTTTTTGGGAGATTTAATTTTGTCTATAAACCATTTTTACTCTTGAGTACAACTATATTGATACCATCTAAAAATGTTGTGAAACCCATTTTTATTTCTATGAGTTCCTTATGATGTGTTTATTGATATTTTTCAAGTTGCACCATATTTATAGATGATTGAGAGTTGGGGACCTATATATCCCTACAATTCATTATTAGTGTTTATATATAATGATCTAAAATGGGTACACATGAGGATTAATCCCAATATAAAGTGTACTCAAGAGTATTTTTCCTAGGCCAAAGGAAACACGATAGGCTTTTCCCAATCAAAAGGGAACATAGATGGATTTATCCCAAGTTAAAGTATACAAGAGAAGATTTATACCAAGACAAAGGGTACATTGGAGAATTTATCCCAATCCAAAAGGTTATAAAAGGGGTTTTATCCCAATCCCAACAGTACATGGGAGGATTATCCCAATCCTAAGAAGGTTCATTGGTGATTTTCCCAAGAATACTATTTAATGAATGTATATGTAGATAGCCTTGACATATAATTTATATGATTATGTTTATGCCTCACTCTTAATAGATAATATTGGGTATATGATTATAATTATTGATTCATGTTTAATTTCTCATGATTCTAAACACATTTTCCATGGTATATATGTTTGTTCATTTGATATCATACATTCTATCATGAAAAATCGATAACTTTTATACATCCAAAATCCTTTAGTAAGATATTTCCCTTATTATCATGTTTTCTCATATTCTTATTATTTTACCCTTGATAAACTGTTGATAAGTTTCCCATTTCTGAGAGTTTGAGCTCACTACTTTATTATGTTTCCTTTTCCCCATGTTATGGAGATAAGTTGAACTTATAATAAATATTAAAGAGATTCTATAGGTGTTATATTATTGTTAAATGATCCCATGTGCTGTAAAATAATTTCATTATGAATATATTCCTCAAATATACGAATCCAAATGTTTTTATGAGTTGTGTGAGATTATTGTGAGATGTAATATTAATGTGAAATTTGTGGAAATTTATCTTGGATAATCTCACTTGGTATAAAATTTTATTTATAATAAGTATTTGTTTTTAGAATAATACATGGTATTAAGATTCTAAGGCACCTCAGTTGGACCCTACAAGGTTTGGGAAAGGTAGGGATATTGTTTGATCCACATCATGTGTGATATGATTGGTATGATTTTTTGGTTATGTTAGGGTTGGGAGTGATTAAATTTATTCTATTGGGACGTGGGTGGAAAAAACTATCGGGGAAGTGTTATGGGTCACACTTCATGATATATTCATGTATATTATTTTATTATACATGGATATGATTACTAGTGACTTATCCTTGGTGATGTTGGGTAATAGTTAACTAAGTAGGTGCCTGTTGGTCTGGTTATTTATTCACTGGGGAATTAGTATGATTCTTCTGCATGATAGGTATTGAGGATGATACTATTGAGTATACATTTATTATCAAACCTATATATAAATATATTTTACATGTTTAAAAGGTGAGTTTGGAGATGTATATAGACATTACTAGCTCAGAGGAAGGATATATGGTTGGAGTTTCTTCATAGGAGTTTATTTTAGTATTTTACTTTGGAGACCTTGTATATGTATGTAATTATATAAACTCAAGGGTTATTGGTTTAATTTTATATTATTGTATTAATTTATGGTTTCTTATTATGTTACTATGATATATAAATGCAATTCAACCATTTGAGTGATTTATACCTTCAGAGCTAGTATCCACATTGAAGCCAATTAGATTCAGGCTTTGAGGGTCACACTTTTCTTCGGTATAGACCTAGGAGGGGTTCCTAGGGGAGGAGGGTGATGAAATTATGAATTGGGATTTATGTTTTTGTTTAAATGTGTTTACATTTCTTTTAAATATTATCATACATGAATTTAAGGAGTTGCATTTTATGTTTTAAAATGGATTTAGTTTTCTTATAGCTTGAATTTGGATTGTATTGAGTTTTGAGCTCATATTAAGTAGTTAATTATGATTTATAATTATTATGTGTTTAAATTATGATAGAATTAAAATATATCTTATGTAAACTATCCCCTTGTAGGGGGAAATTGGGTCGGACTGCTCATTATTCTGGGGGATTATGCCTTATCTGAAAAATTTAGAGTTGAATATCTATGACTCCAAGCTTATTCTTCGTGGGATTAGAGATTTAGAATAAATCTAAACCTTTACATGAAATGTATTAATTTACCTTATATATAATTTTTTTGGATATATATGAATATAATTGAATTTTTATTTGGTTTAGTAATATATGATGTAAGTTGTGTAAATAGTTACACATCAATATGGTTTGAATGTATTAGTTTGGTGGAAGAAATAAGATTAAAAAATAAATCATTAATTGTTTGAATACAGGTATAAGGTAATAAAATGAGATATTATAGTGATATTAAATCCCCATTTTTAAATACTAGGTGTTTGATTCCTTATATGGAAATCACATGTCAAGACTTTGATCATTCAACTTGGTAGGTTCTTCCAAAGTAAGGTTCCCCTAGATTATCTTGTGTAAGTCATGGTGGAAATGGAGAACACTAATATTTAGGTTACCAAATCTTACTATGAACATTGAGTTACAATTATTTGGAAACCCCTAAGAGTTTGGACACTAGATTAATGGTGTTGAGTTTATCCATATGATGGATAGGGAAAAGAGTTATCTTCTCAACTATACAAGAGTCATATATGACATTACTGGTATAATAGAATACCTAAATAACTAAGTGGTGAGGATATTTCCAGAGAGTACTCATTACATATTGAAAAATTAATATATTACAACTAATTATATTATGAATTCAAAAAGGGGTCATCATTTTAGTGGTATCATATTTAACAAAGGTCCTTATTAAATGAATGTAAACCATGATATCCATTTAATAAAAAAAACTATTATAGATAAATAGCATCATCATCGCACAAATTTTCATTGAGATCATTATTTTAAAGTACAATCTTAAATTAAGAAACTTCCTAAGGATGATAACTTAAGAAAACTTCTTATTTATGTAAATTATATGTGTTAATGAAAAAACCATCCAAAGTAACTTAATATTGAATTAGTTCACCATGTGGATCAAATATATGTTTAAGATAAACATAAAATGATTTAATTATTGTTTAAAAAGAATTTAGGAACTTTAATTTACACTCATATATTATATATGATTGGATATGTTAAAGACTTCGTGAGACTAAAAGTGATCTATAAGGATTGCTATAGAAATTGAAATCAATTTTTTCCATCAATGAAAATGTTCTGACAAATTGAATGAGTTCAATAAAAAGTTTAACCCATATTCTCAATGTTTTGGAGATAAGTGAACTGGGCATATGATATCTATGTTTTGGTGTTGTATCAGTAATAAAAGTTGGTAAAATTTTAAACTAGAAAAAGAAGAGTATAACAACCCAAACTTTTAAAACATAAATATAATATCTTAATATATGAATATCCACTACATAAAATTATGACACATTCCAGAATTTTAAAGTTTAGTTTATTTGGAAACATGGATACATAAAATATTGGTATATAAAATATCAACATCATCTCCAACCATGTTGTTCAAAACTAACACCCTTCTTAAAAATACCATACTTAAAAAATTTTCTCAATAACAAGGGGAAAGGAAACATAATATTGGGTGAGATAAAATTTTCAGTAAGGGTAATCATAATATATACCAATCAATGATCATAAGTGAGAATAAGTTAATTATAAGGGTATGAAAACATAATAAAAACTTATAATAATCATACTGAATGAGGATAATATCTTTAATCATGAATCATAGAATATTTTTTTTCAATCAAATTACATAAGAAACAAGTGTGTGGAATCGTCAATACTTAATCATGAGCCATGAGGACATATCATAAATATAATGCATAAGTTTTTGGTATTCCCATAATCTTAGAATATCACTTCCTATTCAAAGTTCACTCTCAAGACTATCATTAAAGACAAATTACCATAATGGAAATGCATACCAGGTCATTTACAATGTTATCTTATGAGTAAATTTTATAAAATAAACTTTTATGTCTCTTAGTTTTTTTAACTCTATCATGTCTTAGGATTTTCTAAACTCTATCATTATTACCCAAGTATTGGAGGGCTATAATGGACATACCGGTACTTGATTTATAACATAACCACCCATAATTTTTTATAACATAACCACCCATCGTCGGTTTATAAAAAAAATAGCACATCACATAATCATAATCCATTCATATGTATTCCAGAAGAAAATGAAAGAATTTATAATTACATCAAAGATTAACCCATGGAAAATGAAATGAGTTTCATCAATATTTCACCATAATAATAATTAAATATCTGTATAAAGAATAAATATTTTAAAATTGGATCATATCCCCATTAAATCATAAGAAATATTAAGGGTTGTTTTTATAGAAGAAAATAAATTTAAAAGATCATTAAAACATTTCATGAGGAAAATAACCATTTCATTTTGAAATCACTTATTTAAAATATAATTTTTTTGAAAATTATATGAAAAAAATTTGTTTGAAAATAAATATGGAAACATGTTAATGATGTTTTAAAGAATATAGAAGAAATGATGGGTGCAAAATCCATTCATAAATTTTATATAAAAAAAATATTCCTTTTACATTTTTGATAAAAAGTGACAAGAAGATTATTTTAAAAAAATTATAGATAGATAAACATGGGTAAAAATGAATTTAATAAATATTTTTAGAATAATAAAAACATTCGTGAAAACATTTTAAGGAGAATATGATCACGGAAGAAAATATTCCCAACCGAAGGGAAAAACAAGGTTGGTTTTCCTTAAAAACATTATTTTAGACTTTCGAGTGCAAAGAGAGAAGAGAATGAAATGAAAAAAATATAATACATAGAAATAAACATATTATAATAAAAAAAATTGGGAGAGATATAACACAATATTTCATCATTATAAATTAAATCATAAACAATCCCAGTAAAAATGAGACTATAACATAACACTATTACCATTATGGAAACTATTTAATCATAAACCCCATGAAAGAAATATCTTTAAATGAAACATTATATTATATAAAAATGAGGATATTCATGATAAAACATATCAAGTGGTATATATATACACATAATAATAAAATATTGATGTATAATATAACATATGTCCCAACGAATTCAAATTGATATGATAAACCTTTACCACTTTGGTAACATTAAAATCAAAACCCTATGGATGAAATATTTTTAATTTTAGATTTAAATTCAATAAACTGAGAAGGATTCATGGGATACATTTTCAAAGGATAAATATATAAAACTTATAAATACAAATAGGTGTATAATATTATTTTTTATAAAAAATAACTATAAGAAAAATGAAAATTAGAGATCTTTTTTACATTAGTGATATTTTAAAACATCACTAATTACATTACCTATTATTTTGAAAAATGTCAGTAAATGAGGTGTTGTCAATTGGAGACATTTATAAATTTTACCAAATAATGATGTTTATAAATTTTTGTAATTAGAGACACCCCATTTTTAGATTTATTTTCAGAAACATCATTAATTGAGGTATAAAATAACCAGGTTTTCCATAAACACGACTGTTATTTTTAATATTCATATTTTTTTGAAATTCATAATGTTTTTGAAAAAAAACATATTTAACCCACATAACATGTCCCACAAAAACTTGGTCGCTACCCACTCCTCTGTCCTACCCCCTCACACATAGCCACACCCCTCCCTTTCCATGCACCTCACACACGCACAAGCCCCCTCACCAACTCATGTAGAAATCACCCCCATGGGAATCAACCCCATGACAGCCCGAATCCCATTTTGGAAAATAAACTAACACATATAACGAATTTCCATTTATAAAAATATTAAATCCAATATTTATAATTATATTAATATATTTGAGTATTAAAAATTTTTAATATATATATATACTATTGAATATATAAATATATAATATATATGTATATATATATATATATCCATATATATATATATTTATATATATATATATATGTGTGTGTACGTTATTTATTACTAGTAGAAGGTATTACGAAACCAAATCACCCATTAGGATTGAGTGATATCTCACTGACATCGGTTTTCTGATTTGGGAGGAGCTGTAAGCCATGTTAATAAATAATTAATACATTTATATATATGTGTGTGTGTGTATGTGTCAGTTTATATATATATATATGTGTGTTTATATATATATATATATGTGTATGTGTGTGTGTTTATAGACATTCACACACACATATATATATATGTTTTATATATATATCTGTGTGTATATGTATATAAATATATATATATGTGTATGTATGATTATTTATATGTGTCTTATATATATATTATGATATTTAAATATATGTTAATATATTTTTATAGCAACACAAATTTATATATATAAAAATATATAATTATAATTATATATATATATATATATATTTAAATCAATACAATTAATATATAATTATCCTTGTTTTAAAGCACTGGTAAAAATGTCACTAAAATAGTAAAATTTTCTTAAAAGATTTGATAAATTTAAAATGTATATGTGTTTTAATATATAAATAAATGTATATATATGTGTGTGTGTGTGTGTGTGTATAAGAGCTACATTTCCAACAAAATCATGCAACACACAAATTCTAGAAAAACTTGGCAAAGAAAAACTGGAGACTTCATCGAAACCCAGAGAGGCATCTACCACTAAGCTTCACCCTAAGGGATATATATAATGATATTTCAATAGATTTTAATGTATTAATATATAAATATATATTTATATATATAACTAAACAAACACATATATATATAGACATAAATATAATTATAATTATAAAATTATATAAATATGTAAATTAATATAATAATACTTATATATAATTATCAACGTTTTAAAATAGTGGTAAGAAATGTAATTAAAATA
This sequence comes from Viscum album, assembly GCA_963277665.1. NCBI lineage: Eukaryota > Viridiplantae > Streptophyta > Magnoliopsida > Santalales > Viscaceae > Viscum > Viscum album. Next base: position 1,559,614,328 of record OY728164.1, on the reverse strand, counting down.
GCCATGTTTTCAGAAAAACACAACTAAATTAGCCCCATTTTTTAAAAAATTCCACCATATTAGCCACATTTTCTGTAAAGTGTTACTATTTTTAAATTTAGTGACGTTTTAAACATGGTTAAATTAGCGACATTTTTAAATGTTCCTAAATTAGATATTTTTCAGAAAATGTCGCAAAATTAGTGATGTTTTTTTAAAACATAATTAAATTTAAAATAAAAACCTTTTTCAAATTAATTTAAAGAAATTTATAAATTAGACACATTTCTAAAAAACATGTATAAGAAGACATTGCTAAATTCATGTTTTTTAGTAAATTGAGACAAAGAACCCTTACCTTATATCCAAGTTGATTAATAAGTACTCTTACATCTTTTATAATAAATTTATATTTATTATAATTATATTACCAAATCCAATTAATTCTTAAAATTTGATAAATGATCCACTTATATCATTTCAACACCTATTTATTAACGATAGTCTATTAGAGTCGCCATTTTAGGTGTTACTGCTTCATTTCCAATGTATGTTTTGTTTTGGTAGTTTAGATCATTTTACTTTGATAATTTTTTCCATAATAATCAGAATCAGAATCATGTAATAATTATAATATTTAATCATTATATACACTTTTATAAACATTCATATAAAGTGTTGATGAAAAATGAATTACATAACCTCATGGAGACAGTAATCTGTATGCACACATGTGTGATGTTTCCACTTTTCAATGGATGGAAAGAAATACAGATAAATGATAAATCATCTCTCTATATTAATTAATATATTATAAAAATCTTATATATTAATTAAATCTATCATTATTACTATCCATGTAAAGAGGAAATGAATAGTGAATCACATCCCTTCATGGAGGTGGTAGTCTAAACGTACGTAAGAATGAAATTATCATTTTTAAATGGATGGGATGGTAGGAAGGTAGATGAGATATTATAATTAAAAAAGAATAATTATTTCATTAAAATAATATATAGAAATTAAATCCATTATAATAAAAAACCATGAATGATGGTGATGGAAAACGAATCATATCACTACATGGAGTTGGTAGTCAACATATACGGATGAGAAATACATTAATTTCCCATTTGATGAAAAGAAGGTGGGAATTGTTATAAAATAATCATATTAAATTCTCGGTATATTTATGATACTACATTCCTTATTGTTTTTATGTATACAATAAGTTTAGAGGATGTATATAAAGAAATAAAATTGAAAGGCTTCAGTTAATATTTATACACATTCTTTGAGATACCACCTCTGGATTACTTCTTAAGAAATGAAGAATTTCTCTTAATAGTTTTAAAATATATAGGATAAAGTTAAGGAATATAGTACGGTTTTCGAGTAGGTATTGTCTAATAAATAGGGATAAAATTGTGTGAATAGGGGAGGATAAGAGGTTTCCTTTTATAAGTGAGGGGAGGGACTCACATGGAATTTATTAAAATATTTCAATGATATATAGTCACCTTCATGTGAAAGAAGTGCCAAATTATAAAATCTAGTTACTTGTTTTAGGTATTCCATTACCATTTTTGTGATATAATTTCATTCAATTTTTGTTTTGGGGTCTTTCCAGTATAATTTGAAATTTTTTGGAATATTTTCGGGCAATGCATGGTTGGGGCATGGTTTTCCCAAACTATGCTCCCCCCCAGTGAAAACCATGCACCGCCTAAGTAGTGAAAAATCCATGTTGGGTTCATAGATTCCAAAACATTGAACCCACCTATGGGAAACTGTATTCCCTTGGTCTCTGATTCCATACTGGTTACATGGTGAGGGTCCATTGTTTTTCAAACTATAAGACCCTCCCTAAGAAACCATGTGTGTATTTATTTATTGTTCATAGAATTATTTTAAAAATTACCAAGCACCATGTTTAAGTGCCTAAAAACCCCATTTGGGCCTAACATAACTTTCTTAGATTCAGATGTTCTTAAAAAGTGATTTTGGCTCCTCCAAATTCTTTCCTTATAAGATCAAAGTGGCATTGATCTCATTCGATCTACTATAGGTAAATGGATTCCATCCAATGTAGTTTCTTCCAGACACACTGGAAGATCACGATCATCATGAAGGTATTGCCTTGTTTAATTTTTTTAATATATTTTTTTTGTTATTGAAATGTTTCCCAGTAGTAAGGGGAGCCTATGGGGTGTTCTGGGGGTTCCATACATCAAGAGAAGGAAATCTGGGATAACCTATGCAAGGCATACAGTTGTCGCACAATTAAGTAAATTTTGTGGATATCCCAAGAAAACCATGAATCCTAAAATAATGTAATTAAATTTTTTTATATAATAGTCACACAAACTATTCAGATCTCCCAAGTTTACCATGTGACCTTTTAGCCTTAGACAATATCTTACATACAGTTTGCGCATGGTTTGGTAAACCGTGAAAACAAACCGTGTGCCCCAATAAAAGTTGGAAATTTTACAATTTTTTCATTATGGTATATTTAGATCCCTACCCAATTTATCCCTATTTTCTACCCCTCTTAACCCTAATGATGAAAAAAATCTACCCAAGCTTTCCCAAGGGTCATTCTCCTTCGATTCATGGCTGTTTGGAGTGCTATTGGTTGCAGATCAATGCTCCGGGTAATTCAAATTCTCCTCGTGATTCTCTTTTCTAGATTATTGTTTGTAGTTTCTACAATATTTTTTCAAATCCCTAAAACACTCTTTTTCTAGTGTTTCATAGTTTGGGACTTTAAATGGTTTTGTAATATGGATCTATGCTCAGGCTTAAGTGTTTTTTCATTATCAGATTCGAGGTAGGTGGTCTATACATTATATCCCATAGTTTATAAGTGGATTTGTGCATATGCGTATGTATTATTGCTTCCATATTTTTTTAATTTGAATTAATTTGATGATTATTACAAAAATAAAAATCAAATTGATGATTTTAACCCCTCATGATACCCATGAGATGCATTGAGGATGAATTAACCAATTTAGGGCCACCCATCGGATGTTCCAACATTCTTGAACCTAGGAATTGGTAGAGCCAAGTGTGTAATTTATGATTGATAAATTATATCCCTTTTAAACATGTTAATATTTTTAGTTTTGTTTAAAATTGAATAGTGATAGTGTACCTAGATTTTATAATGTCTTATGATGTTGTTTAACATATCATATTAATGGGTTAAATTGAGTTAATTGATATTGTGTCAAAGGAATTATGAATAATGTGGAAATCCCTAAGAGGGTTAGTATAAATGAAATGATGAACATGTTTAATTGATAATGGATCAAGAATTTTTGAATATGTTGAATGGTATTTGGTAATAAAATGAGTTTAAATGTATTAATATGAATATTCTAAATGGATTGTGATTTGTACTTGAAATTAAGAAGGGGGTTGTTATATGGTAAATGTTGAAAAGGGTGTATGAGTTAACATATGGAAATGTTTGAATATGTTAAATGAATTAATATATGGGAATTAGTGAATATTATTAACTATATTAAGCATTAGAAATGGGATTTAGGCAATATGGAAATGTATGTTAATGACAAGGTGTTATTGGGTTATGGAATAATAATTATTCCTGTAATAAGTATTTTTGGATTTTGATTGTTATTTGTATTAGTTGTGTTGGGTTGTGATGTGTTATGTGTGGTTAATGGATATATATAAGCATGTTCACATGTATTGGTTGTGGGATAAAGGTTTGAGACTCATCTCACGGGTTGGGTTAGGCTAATGCTCTATCCCCAACAAGGTTGGCATAGGTTGGGGAGTCAAAATGATGCTCTATTTCCCCAATGGTTGCATTAGCTGAACCTACCTAGACTGAGGCTCCATGTTAAGTGGGATTATTGATTGTGAAATGTTATCATTAGTGATATAGGGACTTTACTTAATCCCTTTTTCATAACGATGACTATTTTCTACTATTGTGTGAAAGATGTAAATTCCTAACCCATGTAGCACATTTTTATAATGAACTAAGTAATGAGGAAGATTAAAATGAAGAATTTGGTACTAAGGTTTGGAATGGTCAAAGTAAATAATGATAACTATTGGCACCCATGTTTTCCTTTATTTACTTGTCAATTATTTAGTACTTGAATGTACTATCTCTTTAGAAAAGATATTTTGTAGACACCGTTAGTGGTGGCCTACTGAGTTGTACTCACACTCTGATTATTCCGTCATTGGGTACCCAAGCATACTTCATTATTACAGGTTTAGATAAGGGAAAAGGCCATACTCTTAGGAGTTGAGTTAGTATTGGGAATTACATGGATGAAGTTTTCGACTTTGACTCAGGACCATTTTGGGGATTCCACTATTCGTATTTATTTTTGGGTTTTTTTTTTCACTTGGAACTATTATTAGGTATGGCATATTTATTATCGGCTATGGTTTATACCCAATTTTGGGAGTTATTTATTTATGCATGTTCATTGGTTATTCCATTTTGTTTCCGATATTCTATTTATTTTCTACTATGGCTTACTCTGGTAAAGAGGGTACAACCTCCCCACATGAATTTTTATACCCTCACTATTTGTTGGAAACCTCTAGTATATGGGGAGGCATGCTTGAGGTCATGTGGTGATTTGACATGGGGCATCAGTTTAGTGGATCCTAGGCCGGGAAAGTTACAAAGTGGCGGGTCTTGTTATTTGGGTTAGTAGATAAGAGGTTAGGATGTTTCAGGATTTGGTAATGATCTTATTCTTGGGAGTATCTAACCCATGTATGAGGGAAAACCACAGTCACATAGGGTGAGAATTATTGTTCTTGATGTCTGTTTTTTTATTCGAATGATATTTCACTATTGGGTGAAACACATGCTGGGTGATGTGACTAATTTATGATATTTTAATCATGAACAAAATGACATGAGGTTTTTAATTCATACATCATTTTAGGCACCTAAGAATATGAGTGGAATACATCCTGATAAGCACACATGGGATGGATGTGTGAGACATGAAGGGTGGAATTCATTTTAATTTCTGAAATTTGAAGAAAAATGGTTCCTAATAAATCTAATGTAAATAGGTAAAATAGAATAAATGTTAACAATAAATAAATAATTTTTTTTAATTAAAGGTTTACATGAGTTAAAATTATTATGGTTACAAGTTGTGAAATAGGGAATGTACTTAAGAGAAATTATTTGTGTTGTGAAAGAGGAAATGGTTTAAAAAGGTGTTTGAACAATTACTTGTGATTAAGTAATTTGGTTTTCCCCTTATTTTCCATGAACCGCTGTAGGGATAGAAGAGGTTAGTGTTCTAAGTGTGATTATGATCATGGTAATAGGGTATGTGGTGTGGGTTTTTTAAGGCTAATAGTATAAGATCTTTTCACATGTGATTTAAATCCTCTTGATCATTCATCAAAGTGTTTCTTGAGGAAATTGTTTTGGATTATGGTCATGCATAAGGTAGGTACTTTCTAAGAATTGGGTTAACATAGGGTCTAAAATTTAAAAGCTTGAGTTCAAATATAGAGGAGTTTATAGTGAAAGGATGCGTTGTGATGGAACTTTTGGGTGAAAAGTGTAGTGTGTATTCCTTATGTTGTTGATTTTCCCATAGATGGGTGGTTTTGGGTATTGATATTTCCTTATATTGAGACCTAATATTTGGGTTTTGAGTCATTATTGGTTACTACATGACATGGTTGATGTTCTTAGGACACCCTTCGTAGGGTTTGGACCTTTTGGTTGTGAGGTGTTGTTCAGTAATGTGAGTGTGTAAACTCTCATGGGTCATGACCTTATAGAGGTCATACTAGACCTTTAAGATGGTTCTTGGGTTTTGGTGACCTTGTGAAATGGGACCTTATGAGTTATGTTTTGGATCCAGGAGAGGGTGAAGTGGTAAGGTTGATGGTTTAGTGATGCGACTTGAGTTGTGATTATGCATTGGAAATTTTGGGGAAAATGAGGGTGACCTTGTGGGAGGATAGCCTAGTGATAAATGTGTCTTAGAATATGAAGCATGAGAGACGATTCAAAGGTATAATTTGATACATAATGAGTACCATTGATTTTTGAAAAATGGTATAGTTGTTATCTTTTTCTTTCAAAAGGTCCCCCAAGTGCTTGTGGTGGGTTGTAAGGTTTGTTTCAAAGGATTATATCATATTTATTCTTGAACCATATATTTGAATGATGATTAGGGGGTCTTATTGTTGTTTTTTAGTTGAACAGAAAATCGTGATTGAAGCATGGTTATATGCTTTTTTAAGGTGACACCTGAGGTGAGGGTGGTCACATGGATGAGCTTATTTGTATGAATGTTTTTTTTGTTGTGTGATATGTTGGCAATGCCTTGGGGTCCATGAGGCTGATAGAAAAAGATGTATGGTTAGGTATGTAAGTAGGATTTTGAATATGATTAGGTTATGGTGGACTTATGGGAACTGAATTTTGTGTATGAGTGGTTATAGGAAATTGTGAAACCATGAGGGCTCTAATTAGGTCTAGATATGGACACATACTGATAATTCATGCTTTTTATTGGGATAAGTATCAATCATTCTCTATGAAACCAAGGTGGGAAGCATGGTTATGTGAGATACTATTGGTTAGAAATATGTGGTGGACTATTTTTTTTGGTTTTTAACTATTATGGGCATTCTAATAGGTCTATAGGGATGGGGTAGAATTAGTTCAATAGGAAACATTGGTTGATGACTACTTGGAAGATGGTTATGGAGTGGTGGTGAGTCTTGGGTGGCAATCACGCCTGAGCGGTGGTAGTTATGTGTTGATGAGATGTGAACAATAGGGAAGCCTGAGATCCTTGGCAGTTCATTTTGTCCCATAGTGGGAGGTTACATCACCAATGGATAAGTTGTTATTAGTTTTTATTCAAAAACATCTTAGTGTACCTCATATAGTGATGATATTCCCAACATCTTGACATTGACCTAGGTATGTTGAGAAGATCTAGATTTATGGCAATAAACTTGAAGGTGTTTTAGTTAGATGAGGGACACCATGAAGTTTATGCTCAGGGGGGTGGTATATGTGGAGCTGGATTATGGTATGTACACCGTCTATGGTTTCGAGTGAGGTTCTCGGGATAAATAGGGTGTCAATGAACATCATGGGTGTCATCCACAAAAACTAGAAATGGGCACTTGGTTATGTTCATTTTCTTGTTATGGGAAAATCTATAAATCCATGTCTATGTTTTCGGGGTTTTATTGTGATTGAGTGTAAGCCATGGTGATCAGATTCCCTCATGGATAGAAATGGTAATTACACTCCTAAGGTGGGGATTGATAAGTCAGTCTTAGATATGGAGATGATAACGTTGAGTTGGTGTAGTGGCATCATGATTACAATGAGAAACCGATGAGGTGCACATTGGATCTCTTAAAGAGGATAGGTGGTCCTTGATTATGGTAGTTGATTAATTCAAGTGGTGGCTTTGGGCTCAAGGTTATTCAAAATTAAATTCAATATGCCTATGTTAATTCCATTGAAGGGGGTTGTAAGACCTGAAAATGGTTTGTGGAAAGAGAGGTTGGGTTCTATAACTCCATAAATTTGGAATTAGACTTGGGCAAGTCTCTTTCGGTGGTATTGGAAGGTATTTATGTTTTAGGGAACCTTTTCAATGTGATGAAATGTTATGAAAATAGTGAAGCTAGGAGTTCCAAGATTATTCAGTCATGGATAACATGACTCAGCTGGGAGTGGGGGACAGATGTGGAATGTTGTTAATCAGATTCAGTGGATATTTTGGGATGATAAGTACATTTCAATTTTTTAATGGGTTTGAGTGGGAACTTATCCTTCTTTGTTTATTGTATTAATGGTAGGAGTGCATGTGTTGGGAATATTGATTAAGGCAATAGAGCCCAATGGTGGTTTAGAGGGTTTTGTTACCATGATGGTATAATTCTATCAGAATTTAGGGAATAACCTCAATAGGTGCATTGTATGATAGTGATATGAATCAAGTAATTAAGATCCATGGTAAGGAAACAAGGGGTAGTGTTCCAGTGGTGGAAGATGGGTGTTCTGGGACAAGCTAGATAGGGATGATCTGACTTGAGATGGTAAATAAGAATGGGGTGGTGAGAGTCACCTGCCTCTGATTTGGTGTTTCAGAGGAAAGTGCCATTTAGAAATGAATTTGTAATTGAGTGAGGTCTATTTGATCATATTAATCAAATTCATAGTGTAGGAATTTCCTCCCTAGGTGTTTAAATGGAAAGGATAGAGGCTAGTGTTGGGAGAATTCCATATGGATGTTCGAGTGTGGTGAGTTGGAGACATTTCAGGTATGATGTGAATGTTGAGTTGATATTATGGTGGATTTTTTTTGGTATTGGGGTTCCAAATAATATAATATATTAGAGATAACCCTAATAGGCAATTGGTTGTTTTGGTCAGATTTTTGGGTTTGGGGGACTCGAGTGATCATTGTTCGGGTGAGTTGGACATAATAGTGAGTGTTGGAACGATTTTAATCAGTTTGGTGCCCTGAGAGTTTTGGTTGTATTGGGTGTATGGTTATTAAATGGGATCATTAGGACATGAGTGGGGGATCGACATAAATCATGAAATGTGTTTGGAAAAATCGTGTGCTTTCATTTGAGTGATATTGGGTTTTACTCACAATTAGAGTTTTAAAAATATAGTAAAATGATGTCAAGTGATTCGATTTAAGAGTTTTGAAGAGGATCCGACCGATGAGGTGTCGATTGGTTCATCCATGATGGTATGATTATATATGTGATGTTTTCATGTGCTATGATTTAGAACTGTTAAATAAGTTTCTCCTATTATTTTATAGTTGTTGATGTATGGTTGAAGTTGATGCGTCCCATTATGAGTATCTGGTTTATCTAGTGGGTTGTGGTGAGGAATTTTTGCAGGGAAAGATTGTAATTTTGGTTCTAATTTTGTGATATAATTGTAATGTTCAATGAGAAACTTTAAAAAGGTGAATGGATATGTGGTCCTAGTCTCTTGATCTCTTTGTTATAGAAGCTCAGTGATTCTTGGGAATGCAGATCAAGGATGAGATGTTATATGGTGGAAAGGTTATAAGATCCCAGTATTCTCGAAGGCATTACCTTTTTTAAATTTTGGTTTTAATGATTTTTTTTGTTGGTTAAATGTTTCTTGCGAGTAAGGGGAGCATAAGAGGTGTTCTAGGGGTTTGGTACATGAAAATAAGAAAAATCAGGCCAACCTATGCAAGGCACACGGTCGGTGAATATTTAAGTAAACCGTGTGCCTTTCCCAGGAAATCTGTGCAGCCTTGGAGTGTGGCATTTCTAATTGTTGGAACATGATTATTAAAACCATATAGATATCCCTAGGTAACCATGTGTCCTTTTCCCCTTATACTGTAGCCTGAACAGGGTTTGTAAAACCGTGTGGATAGACCGAGCACCCCAATAAAATTTGGAAATTTTATAGTTTTTCCTTTACAAGATATTTATATACCACCCAATTTCTCCATATTTTCCCCCACTATATTCCCTAAGGATGAACCAAATGAATAAAGGATTCCCAAGGGTTGTTCTACTTCCATTATTTTCCGTCTGGATCACCATTGGTTGCATATCAAAACGTCGAGTACGTCTAACGCTCCTAATGCTTCTAATTTCTAGATTTGGGTTTGTAGTTTCTCACATCTTATTATGAATCCCTAAAACCATAAATTTATAGTGTATCTTATTTTTTCACTTCATAGGGTGAAGGAATCCAGATATAAGGCCAATATTAAGAGTGTGTCCATCGCCGGATTCGAGGTAGGTGGTCTACACATTATATCCCATAGTTTTTAAGTGGATTTGTGCATATGAGTATGTGTTCTTGATTCCCTATTATTTGTATTTGAATAAAGATGTTTATTATTGGTAAAATTAACATACAAATGATGATTTTAACCCATCACTATCCTTGTGGGATGTGTTGAGGATGAATTGACCAATTTGGAGCCACCCATGGGGTCCATCAATATTCCTGAAACTAGGAATCGGTAGATCCAAGTGTGGAATAAATGCATGATAACGTAGTTACATTGTGGAACATATTAATATGTTTAGTTGTGTTGAAAAAGGAATATTGATAGTGTTCCTATATTTGATAATGGATTAATTGGTTCTTTGGAATAACATAATAACGGATTAATGAGTTAATTGAGATTATGTCAAAGGGATTATTGATTATATTTAAAACTCTAATAGGGTCAGTATATATGAAATTTTGAACATGTAGAATTGATAATGGCTTAGGAATTGATGAATATTACGAATGGGATGGGGAAAGAAAATGAGTTTAAAGGGATTAATGTGAATATTCCAAATGGATTGTGATTTGTACTTGAAATACATAAGGGGTTATTACATGGGAAATGATGAATGAGTTTTGTGATTTAACATATAGAAATGGTTGAATACATTAAATGGGTTAATGTATGGTAATTAGTGAACATTATCAATGATTTTAGTCATAAGAAATGGGGTTTGGGCTAAATTGAAATGTATGTGAATGGAAAGGTGTTAATGTGTTATGGAATAATAATTATTATCGTGATGATTGTTGTGGGTTGTGATTGTAATTTTTATTGGTTTTTTTTTGGTTTTTCATGTGGTATGTGTGGTTAATGGATATATATGAGCATGTGAACATAGATTGGTTGTGGGATAAAGTACTGAGGCTCCTCCCATGAGTTGGGTTGGACTGATTCTCCAACCCCACATAGGTTTTCATAGGTTTGAGAGTCAGACTGATGCTCTATGCCCCTAATGGTTTCATTCGATTAAACTACCTGGAAAAAGGATCTAAGGTAAGTGAGATTATTGATTATGAAATATTATCCCTAGTGATATAGGGACTTGAATTAATCCATTATGCATAACGATGGCTATTTTCAACTATTGTGTGAAAGATGTAAATCCCCAACCCATGGAAGAAATTTTGATAATTAATTAGGTAACAAGGAAGATTAAAGTAAAGAATTTGGTACTAAGGTTAGAAATGGTCAAAGTAAAGATTGCTAAATAATGGCACCTCATTTGTACTTTATTTACATTTCATTTATTTAGTACATGAATTCACTATCTGTTTAGATTAGATATTTTTTAGACACTATTGGTGGTGGCCTACTAAGTTGTACTCATACCATTCTGAGGCCATCATTGGGTACCTGAGTAGACTTTGATATTGTAGGTTCGGATAATGGATAATTCCTTGTTCTTGGGATTTATGTTAGGCTTTGGTTGTACATGGATGAGGTTCTGGACTTAGAGTTAGGACCTTTTTGGGGATTCTATTGTTCATATTTATTTTTGGGTTTTGTTCACTTAACACTATAAATAGAACATTAAATATTTACTATCATCTATGGTTTATAACAGATTTTGGGAGTTATTTATTTATGAATGTTCATTAATTATTACATGTTTTTTATGATATTATATTTATTTTCTACAATGTATTACTCTGGTAAAGAGGGTATAGTGTCCACACGTGACTTTCTAGACCCTCATTTCTAGTCAACAACCTATAGCATATGGGGAGGCATGCTTAAGGTCTTGTGGCAACCTGGCTCGGGGAACTGGTTTAATGGATCTTGGGTTGGGAATGTTATAGTCACTTTCTATCATCATAAAATATTTTTATATCATCATATTCTTAATGGATAGAAACTCTATTTATATGGATATAAAAGGTTTATGGTTTGATATTGGTTCAAGATCTTATTTGAAGATTTTGTTCATCTTCGATCATCATCAATTTTCCTATTGATCGTGTTGATCATTTGATTTCATTATTTAAAGGTAGATGGTTCTGTTTTGAGATTTTCCATGTAATTGAAACATTTAATTACTTGATTTATTTGAAATATATTTCATGTTATTTATAAAACCCTTATTTAATGTTATTTGGTTATGGAATTTGAAATGTCATTGTTTTTTGAGAAAAATGCCCAATTCCAATGAAATCAGAATTGTGGGGTGAATTTTGAAAATGATAGAATTGATGAAATGACTTGAGAATTTTCTTTGAGAAAAAATGGATTGAATTGAAATGATGAAAACCTGTGATAGGTTTTTTATTGATTAGTATTGAATGATGAAAACCCAATGTTTTTAGTTTTGAAATTTAATTGGAATATATAAACTAAAAATTTGGAAATTGAATTTTAAATAATGATTTGATTTGAAATGAGATGATTTCCCCATTGATTATTGATTGTTTGAGAACATGAGAACCTGGGTAGTTAGTGGGATATTTGGGACAAGTACACTAGGATATTAATCCACCACTAATGGATTGACAATGAAAATTATAACAAAAACGAAGTTTGGAATTCTTATCCCCAATGAGATATTTATGAGTCATATTCATCCTAATCCAGAGGGATGTGTGTACACATGTTTATCTGTGATCACTTTTATCGGAATTCTAAAGATCTTATATCCAGAAACTAACTTATCGTTGGGTATATGACCATGGTGCTTCTTGTGATTGTTCTTATATATATGAAATTGATTATAGAACCATTTTTTCATGCCTAATAATTTATATTAATGATTTTATATAAAATGTTTATTTAATACATGTTTGAAATATTTTCCATCATTTTGAAATGAAAGTATGTTTTGTTTTAAATGATAAAATGTATTTCAATGTACTATTTTATTTAAATTAAAAACATTATTAGTTTATTATTATGGAATATATTATGGAACACTTTGTGAGACCCTATTCGTATTTGTAGATCACACCCTACCTTTTTTTTTGGGTGTTTGTAAACATACTTATTCCTGGTCCGAGAAAAGGGAAAATTCGTCTTGGAGGAGGTGGATATTCTTGGTCCTTCGTGCTTGGAGTGATAAAGGTGATAAAAGGAGTTGTTATCCACTTTTTTATTTGGATGGTTGAGTTTTATTTTTTTAGATACTAATTACTTTGATGATTTACTAATTTGGGTTTTCTTATACTTGTTTGGTTTCTGGTACTTTCTCCCTTTAGACTGTTGAAAATACCGACTTCTAATATTTTATCTTCCGTTGTTTGTGTAAAATTTCATCCCTCATTGATCATGTATGATTCTCGGTTCTAGTAACCAATCTATGGGTATTGGGAATTCCCTTAAGGAAATTTCAATTCCAGTTATAGTATCATGGTACCGCGGTATCTAGGATGGATCATGAAAATGTTGTATCAACGGTGCATGCTAATTATTTTTCCTTGATGTTAGTATGAATTTTGGGATGCCTTTTGGAGACTTATGAGGCAGTTACAAGAGAGTTATAAGCTATATCTCATCATAAAAAGCCTTAAGTAACCATGAGTGGATTGGTAAATTCATCTTGAGGAATAATTTGATCTGATTATATTCTTTTCCCTGCCTTTAATTTGGATTGGTTGAAATCCAAATATTGATATCTTATCTGATGGGATTGATATTTCCATTTATCTTGTTTGAGATTTAGACCTGGGTAATATTTTGATGTATTCAATGATGTTTTATGATGTTGTGTAGAATCATGCCTCTAATAATAAATCTTAATAGGATCTAGTCGGGAGGCTTCTGGTGAACCATGGCAAGAGGATAATCCAATAGACCAAAACGTTTTTGAGATTATTGTTCATGTTTTCGAAACATTGGGATAAGAACCTGCACCCCTTCATGTTCAGGATCCAACTATGGAACCACAGGAGGATGAATCTCAGAATCATTCTCAAGATTTCTTAATCCAAAATCCACTAGTGTTCCAAGGATTTAATGATCCTCAAGAGGCCATGGATTTGTTAATAAAGAAATATATTATCTTTGATTTCTAACAAACACATGATTTTATTAAGGTGAAATGTTCCACATTCAAGTTGGAGGGACCTAGTAGACGATTTTAACACCTAGAGACTTTATAATATTTTCATTTTTAAATTTAATTTTCTTTATTTTTTTTATGCAACACCTTGTTAATTTTATGCTACATGCAATAATGAGTTGTCTTGCGTTACATGCAAGGCCCAGTCTTACCAAACAACAATATATTAATAAAATATTATTATTTAATATAATATACCTATTAAATTAGTAGCTATTAATATTATTAACCGAAATTTTAATTTTATATATAATTTTAACATTAATATTATATGACATGATATAACAATAAATTCAATTTTTCGAATAAAAGAAGTATTTTAAAAAAATGAAGTATTGTCACTTTTTAATAGAGAAACCATTTAAAATTAAATATTAAACAAATTTATTTATATTAAATTTTAACAGATAAACTTCTTATTTGTAATAGGGACATAAAATTTTTGTTTGGATAAATTTTTGTGTCTTTTCTGATAACTTTCAAATTTTATTGAATAGTGAAAAGTACTGCATTTTAATTCAAAAATGAATTTTCATCTAATTTATTTATATTTGTAGATGATAATTTTAATTGGTTTTAAGGTACAATTAGATTAAGTTCTTACAGTATAATATAATTTAGGCAATTTCAGTTTTTTTCACATTAAAATTATATATAAACACATGTCAATCTTTTGATAGTTTTTACTTTTAAAAAATAGGTTTTCTTGTTTTGTAAAAGGTGATTAATGTTAAATTATTTACTAAAAGTTATGTGTTTTTTATTTTAGAATATGGATTCTATATTTGGAATTATTTGGATTAAATTATCTTAATAGGTTTCTTTTATTTAGTAATTATTTTAATTACCACTTTTAAAGGTAAATCATGTAATTAAAGGTAAATTATAATAATATAAATCTACAATAAACTTGTCATAATTTAATTTTATGAGTTTATCCTGATCATTAATATCCTTGTATTTATTTTAGGACCACTTTCCGCCACATGGATTGGATTATGATACTCATTAAAATTTTATTTAAAATAAAGACCATGATGTCATAATCATGTCTCTTATAAATAAACCAATTTTAATATTGGGTTATAAAAGTGATATATATGAATATTAATAGTATTTAGAAATATAAAAATATTACCCACATCATGGTAATATATTTATAATTTTTAGGATATAAATAATTACATTAAATGGTGTCACAATGATGATGTAGTAATTTCTTAATAAATGAAAGAATAAAACAAATAGTATTATAAATATTAAAATAAATATTTTATAACATAATTTATGTAATAAAAAATTTTTATGTGATATTTTGAAATGTTTCTTATGATTTAAATGAATTTTTTTGAACTTATCTTCCTTTTATGATAATTTTAAAAGTCAATTAAGAAATAGTGTCAAAATTGACACTATTGGTATTTTAAAATATAAAATATTTTATTAAATGATATTAAATTCTTAAAAATATAAGATTCATCAAAATGGTTATTATAAGTCTAAATATGTCATAAATAGAACGTTTTTGGGTCTTTTGACATGTTATGGAAATTACATTAATTCACAAAGTGTTAATAACAAAATATCATGATAAGATTAAAAAGCGTAAAATAAGGGTTAAACTAGAAAGATAAGGATTAAAAAATATTAAAAACTTTTATAATTTTAATTTTATGATTTTTATTCGAATAAAAATAATATTATTATAGAAATAAGTTATTTTGTGACCATTTGAACCGAAATTAAATTTATATTAATTTAATATTTTATGATCTTCCAAAAGTGCCCCTCTCCCCTCTTATAAAAAGACAGTTGTACTTATATTTAATTAACACATTCAAAGCCATTTTGTTTGGACTAAACATGACCATTTACTCTCCCAACATCACTCAATACATCTCAAAGGCCATACATTGGGCATAAATCCATCAAATGGATTTCTTTTTTGAAAATCAAAAGGAGACACCTGAAAAAGAGGTAATTGTCTTATCACCCCTTTCAAAGTTATTTTCTTCTTATAATTATTATTTCTATGTTGCTTTCACATAAAAGTAATAAATATAGTATAATACATATAATTATATTCTATTATAATCACGTGACAACCATATTCCTAATTATATCCATCCTACAAATAACAATATCACCATGCGTGCGTATGTATGACTTACTGCCTCCATGCTGTGGTGTAATTTGTTATTCAACACTAATTTATTTGAATGGATATAATAATGCGTTTAATGAAGATAAATAATTATTATTAAATAGTAATTATTTTTAATAATTAATATAAAATTCAATTTCATACCATTTAACCATTAAGGGAATGATACCATCGTTCGTGCATATGTGTGGCTTACCATTTCCATGACAAGATGAGATTCATTTTCCATGTTAACCAATAAAGAATGATTTTAAAAGCCATATTTTAAGTAAATATAATATTTATGAACTTAATATCATTATTTATATGAATAAAATATGTACTATGAATAAGAAACATGTCTTAAATGATAAAACATGCATAAGAAAACGAAGAATTTAACACCTAAAAAAATGGTAATATTGAAATATTATTAACAAAATGATATACGAGGATTACATATGAAATAATAAATTTGAATATGGTAATAATATAATTTAATAACATTATTTAACCATTATACAGGAGGTGAACACATCCTCGACTAAAGTACAATACAATGTAAGGGTTAATTTCACTATCTCATTCTTATCTGAGATTGTTTATACGTAAGTATATACTACGACATATTTACCATCCATGTACATGTTTCATAAAAATAAAATTTTAAATATTTTTTCTCAATAATTGTTTAAAGTCATTTATAACCATGTTTTAATTTTTATAAATTGTTTTGAAAGAAATATTTCTGTCATTTTCCAAAATAGGTACTTTGTAACCATTTCAAAAAATTAAGGAATGAATGTTTTTTAAAATTATACGAAACAAGAGACTTTTTCCACCATTATATCACCTTACCATTTTGAATATTACCTTAAAATATTACAAAATTATCTTCAAAATAAATTTTTTCTTATTTAACTATGTGGAATTTAAAATATTTCAAATTAAATATACGTTATCTCTTTCAAAGAGTTTTAATGAGTTTTTAGGTTAATTTCATCTATGATAACATCCTTTGTTGGATTTTATCCTTAATTTATATTTCTTTATTACGATACAATATTCTATATTTTATTGAAGAATTTGTGATATTTTTGAATATGGATGTGATATTTTATTACCATTCATGTTTTAATGTTAAATTATAAACATTTCATATACTAGTCTTAATACACATGTATATGTTATGTTTCAGTCTTTTCATTTGAGAAATGTATTGGACTTAGTAAGTGATAGTTGGGGCCCACTATATCCCCTCGATGCATTGGTAGGTCTCATGATACAAACTTGATATGGACTTGTCTAAGGCCTTGCCCATTTATTTTTAGATATGGATTTAGCTGAGGCCTTAATCATTTTTTTCAGATGTCGTGGCTGAGGCCTCAAAGGTATGTTTCAGATGTCTAAAATTATGCATTCATTCATTATGATATTAGTAATTGATATTAAATGTGATTATTATACTAGTATAATATCAATGTGAATGTTTAAATGTCATTATTGTATTTATTTTTCCCATATCATGCTGAATATTATGTGTAAAAGGCTTGTCTTTCAGTTTTATACCTTGCCTTAAAAGTTTTTGAATGTTTATGAAAGCTTCTACTATATTTTTTAACCTTATTGAGAATCTAAGATCACACTTTTCATATGTATTATTTTCCCAGGATGTCAAGAACAGTTTTATGATTGATAATAAGGGTTAATATAGGAGAATAATGTCATTTTAAAAGAATGGACTATGTGAATATTATGTTTTGAATTTTAATAAAAGGCTCATGTATATAATCTGTTTTCCAAGACTGCTAAACTGATCAGTCCTTCAAGACCTGACTCCTTGTAATCATGCCAAATTATTAAAATAATTCAATAGTTTTGGGCTTCTGGGGTCCGAGAATTATATTTGGTATCAAAGGATGTTTAACAACAACCTTATAATTTTGATTTAGAATGCTTAGATTAGGGATCATAACCCTAAGATAGACTTTTAGAATAACTATAGAAGAAAATCCTAGAATTTTGGTCAAATAGAAATTATGAGGATATTCCATGAATTATATCCCTCTACGAATACTACAAGTGGAAGTGGTTTTGGCATAGATTTACCTTGGAGTAACAACTCTGACAAGGTGTTCTGGGTCTGCCACGAGGTAACTTGGTACATGATAATGATCCTTATTGCGCACCAATTTTGACACTCTTGGTGGATATTATTAGGATAACTCACATTTTTTTTAAAATCATTATGAAGGATTTATGAGTAAATATGTTAAAAATAAACTATTTTAATATTATGGATTAAATGTGCAAAAAAAATTCAATTTATGTTAAGTATTTAAATTGTTGGGAATTATGTATTATGATTCATAACCTAATTTGGTGTATGCCATTGTTTAGAAATGGCTTATAGTGAAGGAATGTAAATTGTATCAATGAACATACTCCATGTAGGGATTTATCTCCTATAAAGGATAATTATAGTGGATTTGCAGATACAAGTAGTGCTAGACAACTTATAACCATACTGTGATAGCTGACTCAGGTTATGAATAATAACCTTACCCACATGGTGCACCCAAATCCACAACACGAAGGATCAATGTTATACATATTTTTGAGAAAAAAAACTACAACATTAAATGGGACTACAAATACATTTTTATTTTAGAATTGAATAATTTCCATAGAGAAATTATTTCTTACTTTAGGAAGTAATGAAAGGGGAAAAGTTGTCATGGCAGTTTATCATCTCTCAAGAGATATAGATCAATTATGGTAATTAATTAAAAACATGAAGGTGGGTGAATTAGTAGAAAATATGTAATTAATGTAGTTTAAATAACATTTCTTAGAAAAATATTTTCCTCATTAATAATGAGCTAATATAGAGAGACAATTTCTGAGTCTGAGGAAGAAGGAGAATGAGAATGTTGTAAAGTATAAATCCAACTTCACAAGGTTAGTAAAGCTTGTTGCAGACTACATACATAACCCAAGGAGTAATATTGCTCATTTATTTGATAGGTTAAATCCATTTCTCTAAAATGCATTGGTCTCCCAAACATTCTTATCATACAGATATATAGTCTCATGTGCTACCAAGACAAGGAAAGAATTTTATATGTCTTATGACTATAAGGGAAATAAAGAGATGAAGAGAATGGTGGAGCAAGAGAAAAATAATGTTATAAAGGGAAAGAATCATTTTAACACATGTGAAAATTGTGGAAGTACACACCTTGGTGCCTGGTTAAAAGGAAAAGGAATTTTTTTCAAGTGTGGTGAGAAATGCCATCATGCTTGTGATAGTAAGGGAAAGAAGGAAGCTGAAAATGTGCAATGATAAAATTGTAAAGAGATGGGACATTATGCAAATGATTTTATAAATATTCAATGAATAATGGCTCATAAGAAACAAATGGATCAATTTCAAGCATATTTTGTTTCTATAGTTAGAGTGGAATAATTAATGTAATTAGGTTATTTGATTCAAGAATTATGTTATTATATTTTGGTTATAAAAATAATGTGATATATTAAGATTGTACTACAATATTTCTTATTTAAGGATTTTGAATCATGAAATATTCAATCAAATAATTTTAGGTTATAAATGTATTTTTCAATAATATATACATTATGTTTATTGAGGAATTTGATGTTACGATTTATTTTGGAAATTTAGAGACCTTTTCATACTATGGATTTGGACAAAAGTATTTTGGAAAAGACTTAATATTGGAATGGAGTAAGTTGAACATTGGATATTATTTTTTGAGGGTAATGTATGATTTATGAGGCTAAACTTTTTGGTTTTAGTAAAAATTTAGAGGATGAAGGAAATACTTAGAGGCCTTAAGATTTAAAAAATGTGCATAAAGTGTAGAAAAATTCATTTTGAACATTCATTTCTAGGTGTTAGGGATGAATTGAAAATATATCTAAGCATAAAAAGAGGATGAGACTATGCTTATGACATGGAAATAAATCAATTAAATTCTTTCCTAATAATTATTTACATGGAAAGGATCTTTAAAACAAAAATTATATCGTAGTAATTTTTTCAATGAATCAAATGATCCCTTAGATCATTACATATTTCTATATTTGTGATTGTTAACTTTCTCTTCATCGTGTTCCCTATCACTCTGCATCATATTATGATGTTTATATTTTTCTTTCATGTCCATATTTTCCTCATGGAACCATAATATGCATTATCTATAGTGACTTTTGTACTTCCCTTTATTTATTTTAAAATGGTGGTTTCATTAATCCATTTTCCTTTGTGAGGTTTCAATAATGATATTTTGAAACATCAAACACCACATTTTTAATTCTGAGTTTAAATTGTGAGGGTGAAATTTATTGAATGAGGGGAGAATGTAAAACACCAAGAAATTATAGTATTTTAATTTTTAAAATTAATTTTTCTGCTGGTTTTTATATGGGACACCATGTTAACCATACATTACACCCAACAATGAGTTGTCTTGCGTTACACGCAAGACCCAATCTTACTGAACAACAAAAAATTGATAATATATTATTATTTAATATAATATAGCCGTTAAATTAGTAGTAATGAATAATTTTAACTATATTTTAAAATATATATATAATTTTATCATTCATCTTATATGACATAATATAATAATAAATTAAATTTTTCGAATAAAAGAAATATTTTAAAAAAAATGCAGTTTTGTCGCATTTTAATGGAGAAACCATTTTAAATTTAATATTTGAAAATTTTATATATTAAATTTTACAAAATAATCTTCTTATTTATAAGAGTAAAATCAAAATTTAGTTTGGATATATTTTGGTTTTTTTATGATAACTTTCATATTTTAATGAATAGTGAAAAATACTGCCTTTTAATTCAAAACTTCTTTTTCATCTAATTTGTTAATAATGTTAAATGATAATTTAAATTGGGTTTAAGGTATAATTATTTTAAATTTTTATCATTTAATATAATTGAGTTCATTGTAGTTATTTTCACATTAAAATTGGATATAAACATATGACAATATTTTGATGGTTTTTACTTTTAAAAAACTCATTTTATTGTTTTTTCAAAGGGGATTAATGTTAAATTAATTACTAAATTTTATGTGTTTTTAATTTTTAAAAATGGATTAAATATTTTGAATTAGTGTTTCCAAATTATGTAAATAGTTTCATTTTATTTTTGGGCATTATGAATAGTTACTTTAGTAATTATTTTAATTACTAAAGTTAAGGGTAAATTGGGAAATTAAATGTAAATTACAATAATATAAAACAACCCTAAAACTTTTATTAATTTAATTGGAAGAGTTTATCATAAACATTAGTATCCTTGGGTCTATTTTAGGACCACATGGAGCCAATTTTATGTGATCATGACACGTAAATTTGTTTTATTTAAAATAAAGACCACGATGCCATAATCTGGTCTCTCAAAACTAAAACAATTTTTATATGGGGTTATAAAAGTGATTTATACGACTATAAATATTAATTATAAGGGTAAAATGATTAAATAAATTATGGTAATTTATCTAAAATTTTTAAGAAATAAATAATTAAATTAAACGAGGTCATAATGATGATGTAGTAATTTCACAATTAATGAAAGAATCAAATAAATGATATTATAAATATTAAATTAAAAATATCTGAAATAATTTATTCCATAAATGACTTTAATGGATAATTTTGGCATTTTTTTGAATATTTGAATGATTTTTTAACTCATCTTCCTTTTATGATATTTTTAAAAGCAAACTAATGAATAGTGTCAAAATTGACACTATTGGTATTTTAAAATATAAATTTTTTTATTAAATGATATTAAATTCCTAAAAATATAATATTCATCCAAATGGTAAGGATAAGTCCAAATATGTCATAAATGGAACTTTTGTGGGTTTTTTTACATGTTATGACAAATACATTAACTCCCAAACTGTAAATAATATAATATCATGGTAAGATTAAAAAGTGTAAAATAATGGTTAAACAAAAAACATAAGGATTAAAAAAATATTGAAAACATGTCTCATTTTGATTTTATGATGTTTATTCGACCCAAAATCATCTTATCTTATTAATAAATGATTTTGGGACCATTTGAAACCAAAATTTAATATATATTAATTTATTATTTTAAGATCTTCTAAAAGTGCACGTCACCCCTCTTATAAAAGGGAACTTCTACTTCTCTATAATTAACACCACCAAATCCATTTGATTTAGACTACCCATAACCATATACTCTCACAATATCCCTCAATACATTCTAGATCCCCTAAATTGGGTACAAATCTATTCTAATGATTTCTTTTGTGCAAATCAAAAGGAGACACCTGAAAAAGAAGTAATTGCCTTATCACCTCTTTCAAATTTCTTTTCTTCTTATAATTCCCCTTTATATGTTGTTTCCATACCAAATTAATAAATCATGTGTAATACAAATACCAAAATTCTATTATAATCATGGGATAACTATATTCCTCATTTTATCAATCCTATGAATAACAATACCACCATGCGTGCGTACGTACGACTTACCGTCTCCACATCATGGTGTAATTTATTTATTCAACACGTATTAAATTGGATGGGTATAATAATTAGTATAATGGAGATAAATAATGATTATTGAATAATAATGATTCAGTATAATTAATATAAAATTTAATATTATATCATTTAACCATTAAGGGAATGATACCATCGCTCGTTCGTACGTACGACCTACCGACTCCACGACGAGATGGGATTCGTTAACCACATTTACCATTCATGAATGATTATAAAAGACATATGCAAAGTAAATATAATATTTATGAACACAATATCTTTTTTGATATGAATAAAATATGTCCTATTTATAAGAAACATGACTTACATGCCAAAACATTCATAGTAAAATGAAGCAGTTAACACCCAAAACAATGGTAATACTAAAATATTATTAACAAAATGACATAATAGGATCATATATGATATAATAAATATGGATACGGTTCTATTAAAATTTAATAACATTATTTAACCATTATATATAAGGTTATCACACCATCGAATAAAGGAAAATACAACGTAAGGGTTAATTTTGCAATCTCATTTTTATCTTGAAATTATTTTTATATAAGTATATATTGAGACATATTTTTCATCAATGTCCATGTTTCATAAAAATAAATTTTAAAATATTTTTTCTCTACAATAGTTTAAATTCATTTATGCCCATGTTTGACTTTTTGTAATTTTTTTAAAAGGAATCTTTCTTTCATTTTCCAAACCAGGTACTTTGTGACCTTTTCGAAAAATTAAGAAATGAATGTTTTTTTAACTTATAAGACACTAGTGGATTTTTCATCCATTATGTAACCTTATCATTTTGAAGATTATTTTACAATATTAGAAATTTATTTTCAAAATAAATTTTTTCTTTTATAATTTAGTATCTTTTAAAATATTTCTATGTAAAAAAGGGATATCTCTCTCAAAGAGTTGAAATAATTTTTTAGGTTAATTTTATCTATATCAATATCCATTATTGTATTTTAAACTTAGTTGAGATTGATTTATTATGATAAAATATTCCATATTTTATTGAATGGTTTATGATATGTTTGAATATAGATGTCCTATTTTAATACTATTCATTGTTTATGGTTAATGTATAAACATTTTGTATAATAGTTTTAATATGAATATTTATGTTATGTTTTCTCCTTTTCAAATGATGAATGTATTGGACATAGTAATTGATGATAGGGGCCTGCTATATCCCCTTGATGCATCGGTAGGAATCATGAGACAAAATAGATATAAACTTATCTGGGACCTTTCCCATTTATTTTCAGATATGGATTTGGCTGAGGCTTCAACCATTTAGTTTTAGATGTCTTGGTCGAGGCCTTGAAAATATGTTTCAGATGTATAAAGTTATGCATTCCTTCAATATGAGATTAGTTAATGATATTAAATGTGATTATTTCAGTAGTATAGTATCCATTTGAATGTTTAAATGGATTTTTTTATTTATTATTGGCATATTATGTTGAATATTATGTGTAAAAGGATTTTGTTTCAGTTTCATACCTTGCCTTAAAAGTTTATTCTTGTTTATGAAAGCTTATGATATATTGTTTAACCTTACTGAGAATCTGATCTCACGCCGTTTGAATGTTTTATTTTCCCATGATGTCAATATGTTTTTTTGATTGATATGTAGGGTTAATATAAGAGAATAATGAAATTATCAAAGAATGTAATATGTGAATATTATGTTTAGAATTGCAATGAATGGTTCAAGTATGTAATCTATTTTACAGGAATGTTAAACTGATCGGTCCTTCAGAACTTGATTCGTTGTAATAATGCCAATTTGTTAAAATAATGCACTAGCTCCAGGCTTCTAGTGTCAGATCATTACAAAGATGGTGGGATTATATGGTAATAATGAAAAAGAATGAGATTTTAATGTTAAAAATATTTAGAGTTCTTTTAACTGATCAGTTTTATCCAGTATCTATAGTTCCATCTAAGGATATAGAGATTTTCAATCTATCTTAGGATGATAGGTCTATGATGGATTATGTGATCCTATTTACTGATATTGTGTAGTTTTTACTTTTGATTGTATCAAATGAGAAGATGAATGCTCTAAGGTTGAATATGGGCCTTTGATTGAATATAAATTCTCATCTTTTCTTATATAATATCACTTCATATACTGATGTGTTGGATATGGTATTGATGGTTGAACTTGACCTAACTGTAAGTTAGGGTTGAAACGAGTTTTTTTCTCCTAGTGGTAGTTTTGTGAGTTCCTTTGATGGAAATATATAGTTTGATGACTTTATTGGTGGATCTCGATAGCAGGATACTTATAGAACTTCTATAGTCCCGGGTAGACTCCCAATGACTTGATTCTAGTGTGAAAAGGCAAGGAATTAAAAATAGGTTTACGTTGAGGCACCCATGATCTATATTTCCTGCGAAATCTCAGGCGACTTGAAAAAAATGTTTTTATATATTTTTTTCTCCACATATTGAAATAGTATCATCAACACAAAAAAGTATTATTGAGAAATCAGATGATCTAGTAAAAAATGGGTTCTAGACATATTCATTTAGAATTAAGATTCTTCACGTAGTGAAAGAGTCTCCAGATGAAGTTAATATAGGTCCATCAACTGTGAGAGGTACCATCACTATAAATTCATCTTTAGTGACAAATTTATTTTATTCTGGTGTATCAAACTCATTTATATTGACTCAAATTATGGACCTTCTAAATCATCCAATGGAGAATTTATCTTATGTGATGGATATTACTAAAAACCTCATAATAAATAGAGAGTTGGGTCTCTGTTGTCCTTCTTGTGTCTTCTCTTTATTAGAGAGAAATCTTAAATAATAATTTTTTTTGGTTTTCAACATGGAACCTCTTGATTTAATTTTTGAGATATATTAAGTCATGACCAATAAGGCTCTAATTTTCTTACATATTTGATGGGCGTCCTTTACTGTAACCAGTGAAGTGCGTCATAAAATTTAGGGAGAATGTGACCTGAGGTTGAGTAGAGACAGAACTTCTTATCTAGGGCTAAGGAATGTAATATTAGTGAATTTTTTTGGTCTGAAGTAGGAGTCTTTGAGTTATGATATTCCCCCAGTTGTTGTTGAGTTTCCTAAAATTTTTCATTTTGATTTCCCTAGTATTATACAGGTGAAATAGGAAGATTTTTTTATTTATTTATTCAATGGTACTTAGCTAGTATTTATTCCTTCATATCATATGTCACCATTTGTCCTAAAAGAGTTTATAACTTAATTGGATTATCTATTAGAGAAATACATTATACACATAAGTGTGTCACCTTGGGTGGTTCATGTTCTCATTACTAAGAAAGTTTATGGAACACTTATGATGTGTGTTGATTACTAGAAACTCAACTGAGTTATGATATAGAATAATTATATGTTTCTACATATTTATGAAATGTTTTAATATTATAAAAGATTGAAGTTTTTCTCAAAGATTGATCTTTGATCCTATTATCACCAATTGATAATAAAAGAATATGACATTCATAAAACTTCCTTCTAGAGTAGTTATGGCCATTATGAGTATCTTTTCATGTCGTTTGGTCTAACAAAATTCATGTAGTCTTTATGTATTTGATGAACATGATATTCCATGAGTATCTTGATAAATTCATAGTGTTATTTTGGAATGATATCACAGTTTACAATCTATCCAAAGAGGATCATGTGCATCATATTAAAGTAGATCTGTAATTGTTGAAAAATCACCAACTCTAAACCAAGCTGTCAAAATGTGATTTCTACACCCATGAAGTAATATTATTGGGACTCATGGTCTCAGAACAATGTATATCAGTTGATCCTGATGAGGTGAAAGCTTTTATAAAATTGGATCAACTATATAATGTTTTCAAGATCCTTAACTTATTGGGTTTAGTGGGGTATTATTACCAGTTTGTAAAAGATTTATAAAAGTTTTCTTCTTTGATGACCACTCTCACCGAGAAGGGGGAATAGTTTTCTTTGCATGATAAATGTTAGATTTATTTTATTAAGATACAATGGTGTTTGAATTCTATGTTATTGTTCACTCTTCTTGAGGCTATGAAGGGCTATGTGGTCTTTTGTGACGTATCATGTTTAGTTTTGTGTTGTGGTCTTATACATAGTGATTATGTGGTATCCTATGGATCAAGGAATATTAGGCCAAAAGATAAGAACTATCCAACCCAGGAACATGAACTCATAGTCTTGATTCATGCACTTAAATATTGGTTCCATTACATTTTCATAGAATGATTTACCATTTTTTATAACCACAAGATCTCAAGTTATATCTTATCTCAAAAATATTTGAACCTTTGGAAGATGCATTGGGAGAAGTACCTGTAATTTTTTTATATTGATATCATTTATACCTGGAGAAAAGGGAATGTCATTTCTGATGATTTGAGAAGGAAAATTTTTATGTAGGACATGAAATAATCATCAGAAGAGTGGAAATTGATGTATCTTTTTTCCTAGATGCATTTAAGTGTCTAGGAAGTAGAGGATGAGGTTTCCTTGATTATTTTTCATTTGAACTCTGCTCTTATTGATATTATTCCTAAATATAACTAGATTTATGATGAATTCCATAGTATTATGGACTATCTTTATGGTAGGGAGACTATTTCTAAGTGGTCATTCTCCACGAAGGGTATTATATGTTTTGGGAATCAGTTTATTGTGAGTTCTTCCATGAGAAAGGCTATGATGTGATATTTCTATAATTCCTAGTGGGATTCTCACCCATAAAACAAAAAGAAATTATATGACATATAGAGGCAATTCTAGTGGACATATATAATATGGGACATCGCTGAATTTGTATTTCATTGCTATACCTTTCAGTAGGTCAAGGTCAAGTACCAGAGACATTAGATTTTTCTTCATCCACTTCCAGTGCGGACTTGGAAGTGGGATGTTATTTGTATATACATTTTGGGTGGGTTTCCATGTACCCATACAAATAAGAATACGATATGGGTTCTGATATATTTACTAACCAAATTGTTTCAATTTATACCCATTAATGATACAACCAATGTTGAAGAGTTGGGGAATCTCTTTGTGAGAGAGATTATTCATTTATATTGATTTCCATATGATATAGTCTCTGTTAGAGATATATATTTTATCTATTGTTTTTTTGTGAGCCCTTTAGGAGGAGGTGATATCTCATGTTAATTTGAGTATGACATACCATCCTTGTATGGATGGAAATGTAGAGAGTGTTAAAAATATTCTCGAGGATATACTATGAGCCTTCATTGTGGACTTGGGTGGAGCATGGGATGAACTTTTAGGACTGGTTGGGTCTCTTATAAAAATAGTTACTAGTTTTCAATCATAATGGCTTCTTTTTAGGCCTTGTATGGAAGGTAATGTAAATATATGATGCGTTATTCAATGATTTGTGAGACTTATTTGGTTAGAGAAAGTTTAGTTCATGAGATAGAAATGGATATTCAGTTTGTTATTCAGATAATTTTGATATCATAGAGCCAGTATAAATCTTATGTTGATCATCATCATAGACTATTGGAGTTTTTTGTTAGTGACTGGCCATTCTTGAGAGTTTCACTTTAGTTGTGTCACCGATGTCTTGGGAGGTAATGTAAACTTACTCCACAGTTTTTGTGAATTTTTTGAGGCTATTTAGTAGGTGGAGAAAGTGGTATACCATTAATTACTTCCACCATAATTTAAATTGATACAAAATGTGTTCTACATATCACAGCCTCTGAAGTATCTTTCCAACACCTCTAATGTCTTGAGTTGGGAACATCTTGATGTTGGGAATAATTTATTAGTGACTAAGAACATAGTCAGAATTTACAATTCCAAGACAATGGTACTTTGTGGGAGGATAATACCTTTGGTTCATGTGTTATTATTTCATGGTTATGACTCTCATGAAAATTGGGAGCATGAGGAACAGATGAGAGAGTAGTGGCCTCATCCCATTGATATGGAAACTTCTTGACATGCTTTCCATGGATAAATGGTTTTTATAGTGGGGAGGTTTTAACATACCATTACATGTTTCAGGTATTACTTAACCCTTTTTTATCTTCTTTGAGTTGGGTATAGTTTTGGGGTCATTCTAGTATAATTTGTGAATTTTTGGAAGCATTTTTTGTTGTGTATGGTTGGTGTATGATTCTCACAAACCATTCACGCCAGGTGAAAACCATCCACCCCTTGGGAAGTGGTGAATTAATGGTTGGAACATGGTTCCCCAAAACAAGGACCCAACTAGGAAAACTAGTCTGTCCTTAGACACTGATTAAATAGGGGGTGCATGGTTAGGGTTCACAGTTTGTTTAGTCGTGTGACCCTTCCCAAGAAACCGTGAACACCGTTATTTATTATTCTAAAAATTATTTTAAAACAGTAACCCCCTCCCCATTTAAGTGCCTAAACTCTAAATTTATACGTAATTTTTTTTTCTAGGATTTGGATACTCTCAAGAATAAATTTTTTATCCTCCAAACCCTTTCCTTGGTCGATCAAAATTACATTTATCTCATTTGATCTCCTCCGAGTAAGTGGATCTCCCCCCATGTAGTTTCTTATCGACTCTCTTTATCTCCTTCTTAGTGAGTGTTAGACCATTATATTTTTTATGGATCTAAACTTTTTTTTATGGATCTAATCCTTTTTATTTTTTTAATATTGATTCTAGATCTGTTTTTTAGATCTTCTTTGCCTTCGATACTCATTGCCTCTCTCATTGTGGGTGTTGATCGTTTGATTCTGTGATTTAAGGGTAGGTGGATCCATTTGAGATTTTACATATAGTTGAAACATTTCACGTATTTATTGGTTTTAAATATATTCAATTTGAGTTATAAAACCTTAATTTGAAGTAATTTTATTATATAATTTTACATGGAATGATTTGTTTGAAAAACTAAATTCCATCAGAATTAGAATTGTGGGGTTAATTTTGAAAATGAAGGAATTGATGAAATGATTTGAGAATTATTTTGAGAAAAATTTCATACATGTAAATTATGAAAACCTATGATTGTTTTTAATGAAAATTCATGGAATGATAAAAAAACCATGTTTTTTGTTTTGAAATTGAATATTCATATTGAGACTAAAACATGGGAAATTGAATTGTAAATGGTGATTTGATTTGAAATAAGATGAGTTTACAATTTATTATTGAATGTTTAAGTATCTGTAAGTCTGGGGAGTTAGTGGGTAATCTAATACAACAATGATAGGATCTTGATCCCCTAGAAATGGATTGATTATGACAACTCTAAAAAAACCCTAGTTAGACCTGATTATCCCTTGTGGGATGTTGATGAGTCATATTCGTTTTGATCCATAGGGACGTGTGCACATATGTTTATCCATGATCACTAATAAGAGAAGTTTGATGACCATATATTAAAAAACTGTCATATTGTAGGGTATATTACCATATTTCTTTTTATTATTGTTTTGATATATATTTCATTGATTATGGAACTATTTTATTCGTGAAAAACGATTTATATAAATTCTTTTATATAAAATGTTTATTTAAGACATGTTTGAAATTTTTTCCACTGTTCTGAAATGAAGGTATAATTTTAGTTAAATATGAAAATGTATTTCTATGACCTGTTTTATTTAAATTGAAAGCAATATTGGTTTATTATTATGAAATCTATCATGGAACACTTGTTGAGGCCCTAATGAACATTATCGCTCACACCCTACTTTTTCCTTCGGGACTTTGTAGACTATTTTATTCTAGGTTTGAATAAATGGAAAGTTACACGTAGAGTTATTGAATGTTCTTTATCCTTCAAGATTCAAGTGATAGAGGTGACCAATAGAGATTTTATCCACTCATTTCTTGTTATTGTTTTGTTTTATCTTGTTAGATGTTGACTACATTGATGATGTAATGCTTTGAGATTTCTTATACTTGTTTGGTTTCTGATAATTTCTCCCTTTGGAGTGTTGATTATACATACTTTTAATCATTTATCTTTCAATTTTTGTGGGAAATTTATTCCCTCTTTTACCATGTATGATTACAGGTTCTATTCACTAACACATGGGGATCTGGAATGCCCTTCGGGCCATGTTAGTGCTAGTTCAAGTATCAGGGTAATGAGATATCCAAGATGGTTAGAAGGAGTAAAATTTATGATAATATATGGTTTAAATACCTTAAAAAATAATAATTATATAATTTTGGGTGGCATTCCTACTTTGATCTTTTGGTTTAATCCCATGGGTAAACAAGTTTTAACCTTAACAATGGTAAAAAATGTAACTTTTTTTACTATTTATTATGAACAAAAATAAATTTAAGCAAATAAAATTGTATTAATTATGAAAACTATAAATATGGAATCCATTTTACCGTAGTAAATTTCTTTAAGTGGTATAATTTAATTTTAAATCAGCGTGAAAACCGCAATGAAAACCTCTTTTAAAATAATACATTTTTTAAGCATAAAACTAACTTTACTTCAATTCCTTGATTTTTAAAAACAATAAAATGAATGATAAAATATTTTATCAAATATATAATCCATAAAATTTGTTAAAAAATTAATCAATAAGGATTCATATAATTCATTAATATAAAAACACATCACACACTTAAAACAAGTTTTTAGAAAAAAAATATGTTTTAATGCCAAAAAATGAAGTTATAAAAAAATCGTATATAATCATTATTAAAAAGTAATTAATTATATTATTTTTTAAAAAATATAATTATTTTAATTTAACATAAAATTAAAAATATTATGGTACTTTTACTTCAAAATAAATGACAGTTTTCCAAAAATAAATATTTTTTACTATTCATGGAAAAAAATTCTTTCTAGAAAAAAAAATTCACATTAAGATAATATTGAAATGATGAATTAAAAATAATATTATTTCACTCAAAAAAATTATAAAAATAAGAGAAAATTATTTTAATTTAAACCTAAAAAATAAAAATCCAACCATTTTTAAAGAAAAAATATTTTTAAAGCATAAAATGGCTTTACTGAAAATTGTGTAAGTATTTTTTATGAATTTATCAATGAATTTTAATTATTTAAAAAGATTATACATATTTTAAATAATATTTTTTTAATAATCATACCTTCTAATTCAATGTCTTGGTGATAGAGGATTACTATATCATAATTCATTTAGAATAGACATTGCATGTAAAGAGGGCTATCAAAAACTAAAAATTTATTTAAATAAAAAATATATTTTAAAATATCATGGTGTTACATAATCCCACCATTAATCAATTTAATCCTAATAATTTTTATCTTGATTAACATAGGTTCAATATTCAATTTTTGAAAAATCTCATCATATATTGGAATAATAAAACTTCCTTTGAAAGGGAAAGTGAGAAACATAAAGGTCACCTTAAATAAAACATAATCAGGTTCCCAAATAACGAGAAAATTAACATAAAGATAAAATATGGACATAGAGTAAATATTTAATGTAAAAATAATAATAGAGAGTGATATAGAAAATATTCATGATAAAGTTAATGACCAAAAAAACATAAATCCTTGAGAGTTGAAATGACCACTAATTCTTCATAAATTACTATAAAAATAAAATAATTTTCATTTTCAAGGACATTTTTCCTATATTTGAAAAATCATCTTACTATAATGATAGATAACATGAGAAAATATACATATAAAATTTCATCCTTTGGTTATGTTTTGATCAATTTCTACTTATATATCATCTCTTACTTCAAAAAATGAATTTTTAATATTAAATTTTCATGGCTAAAGCTCTAAATTTTACTTTTAATGTATCATAATACCCATAAAATAATGAAAATTAATTCTTTATATCTATAGATATTTACCAAAACAAATATTTTTAGAAATATTTATCTAATATGGATAAATGCTCATATAATTAAATAATACATTAATATATAAAACATAAATAATAACACCAAAAGTTCAACATAAACCATTATACAAATAGTTAATCTTAAAAATCCACAAAAATATATCTGTGTAAATTCAAAACCCAAAAAATTGAAAGATTTGATCACATATTGTCTTCTCCCAATATAAAATTTATCATTTATAACTAAATAACATAAATTATATATTAATATCATATACCAAACACATGAATACCTTGATAATATATTCTAATAAAAATTATAATAACCTAAGTCACTAGAAACATATATGCTTCCAAAAATAAACTCTCTAATTATCTATGAAATAGAGTCACAGTCTGTCCAATATATTCAATAAATAAAAAAATTTAATAAAACTCATCAAGGATGGAATAAATCAATTTTTCCTTTAATCACTAATTAATTTCAAGGCCACCAATACTATACAATTTACTACGTTAATATCAGTAATATATTTATCCAAACTAAAAATTATTATCTCAAAATTAGCAGTATATCAAGGTTAATCTATCGATTAATCATTAATTTTCCAAAAATATCACCTTACTACTAAATCAATTTTATAGGTTTTTGGTACAATTCAATATATGATTTAAAATCCATAATGAAAACTACTAAAAATAATTCTTATATGATTGATGATACCCATAAATTTTATAACACACCATAATATCATTTATAAAACACTTATACAATATAATTCATGAATACCAATACATAAATACTTCAATCACTACACCTCCTTAAAAAAGTATTATACAGGTTTCACGATCTTATTCAATAATAATTTCTTCATACGATATGATATATAAATCATGTGTGAAGATTTATAAACTTAAATTTAATCATGCTAGTCAAACTTCTTACTTATAAAATAATAAATAATATTAAAATAATTCATACATTTTATATAAAATTTTTAGTATATTCATCATCAATAGTGAAACCATTACTTGTTTGACCTTATTGATCCTCTTCTTGATCTTCCCATTAGGACATCAATTTTCAAAATTCCTATACTTTCCTTATTTTAAACATTTATCCTTAAACGATAGCTTATGGTCCCCATTATTCCTATATACTATGTGAACTTATTTTTTTTATTTTCCTTTAGAAATTACTTGCTATATGTTCTTCTTTAACACACCCAAAACCTCTTGTAGTTCATTTGAGATATTTTCCATGGTTATTCTTCCAACATTCTCAAAATATATGAAGATTAATTTTTACCCTCTGTGGTCTTTATAAAACTCAAATTTTCACTAATTTGGTCCATTAATAAAATCACATATGTTCATGTTGTTAATTACATTTTTTGATAGTTGTTTAATAATAATATAATGATTTTACATTACATCTCTAATTTCATTTGGTTTTTCATGAGTATAATCACTACATCATCCATCACATTCAGTGTTAATACAATTTTTCCTTATTGTTTCCACTAACTAAAAACAAAAATAAGAGCATGAGAAATAATAATCTTAGTTATCAGTCATTTAATCATGGAAAATAATTCATATAATTTATAAATAATGACACATTATTTTCAATCTTTAAGACTTAAAGTTTATCCTAGGTCATCCATGACCATTATCTATTCAAATCCATCATAACGGTTTATTAAAAAAAAATTAACCTAAGAATATCCCCTAATAGTGTAAAACCAGGTGTGTAGTAAGCGCACATTCACCATGCACTAGAATGATGGATGAGAAAAACAAAACTAACACTTTTCAAGGTTATTACCCCCAGATTCATCTGTTCCAAAACCATGTCCACTTACGATATCTATATAAAGATGAATTTTTTGGAAAACAACATAATATATTCCTTACCAAAACATAAAGATGTTATCTTATACTTATAATTATCCCAAGGGTTCCCGCTAAAGTTTCCTCATCCTTGTTTCCAAATTACAACTAAACCTTTCTATGATACCAACGATAGTAACCAAAACATTATATACATAAAATTTACATCTTAATATATAAATATTCATTACAAAATATTATGATCCATGCTATAAATATAAAGGTATATTATATTTGGAAACCTTGATACTTAAGAATTTGTTATTTAAAATATCTACACCATCTCCCATAATGTTCTTCACAACTAAAACCCTTCTTAGACATACCTTATATAAAATATTTTTTCATTACATTGGGTAAAGAATCATAAGAAATGGTAAGATCAAATGATCTATCAGGGTAAACATAATAGATATCAATAAATGATCATAAGTTAATATAAGATAAGCATAATGGTATGAGATCATGATAAAAACATAAAATAATCATACCTACGTAATAAAGGAACACTAATCATGAAACATAGAATAATTTTTTTTTCAATCAAATGACATAAGATAGAAGATTGTAGAGTCATCACTAATCAATCATGAGACATGATTAAATATCATAAACCTAAGATATAAGTTCTCTAAATTCACATAAGTATTTAAAATAAACTCCTTAGTCAA
Source organism: Viscum album (assembly GCA_963277665.1). Taxonomy (NCBI): domain Eukaryota; kingdom Viridiplantae; phylum Streptophyta; class Magnoliopsida; order Santalales; family Viscaceae; genus Viscum; species Viscum album. Next base: position 1,559,579,288 of record OY728164.1, on the reverse strand, counting down.
TGTTCACTTATAAATATATCATTTTTTTAAAATTACCATAATTTAAATGCATACCTAGTGATTTCTAACATTCTATTATAAGTATCTTAAAACAAGTCAACTCTATCATCTCTTAAGAGTTTCTCAACTATTTACCCCTTTACAAATGAATTAGAGGGATATAAAGGACCCACCAATCCTTGGTTTATAATGTAACCACCCATCATTAGTTTCTAATGGATTCACCCATCACATAATCATAATCCATTCATATGTATGCTACAAGATAATGATTTTTTTTCATTACACCAAATCTTAACCTATGGAATGGAAAAAGAGTTTCATCAATATTTAACCATAAAAATAATAAATCATTAAGTGAAATAATAAATATGGTATAATTGGATCATATCCTTATTAAAACATAAGAAACATTAAATTATGTTATTATAGATGAAAATATGTTTAAAATATCATCGAACCATTTCCTGAGGAAAATCCCTTTCCATTTTGAAATAACTTATTTTAAATATAAAAATTTCCAGAATATTAAAGAAATTTATTTCCTTAGAAAATAAATATGGAAAAAATTTAATGAATATTCAAAAAAAAATATAAGGCACACTTATGGGAAACTCTATTCATTTAGTGTTTATAAAAACTAATATTTATTTTACATTTTTGGTAGAAAGTAAAAAAATTACCTAGATGAAAAAGAGATAAGAATATTTGTTTTAAAAATTTAATAAAGTCAGAAATGGTTAAAAACTACTTTAAAAAATATTCTTATAATTTTAAAAAGATACTAGAAAACATTTTATGGAAAATGTGGACTTAGGAGAAAAGAATTCAGACTGAAGAAGAAAACAAGGTCTGTTTTCCATAAAAATATTTTTTTTTTGGAATTTTGAGTACATAGAGAGAGTAAAATTAAAGGAAAAAAGTAATATCTATAAATAAACATATTATAAATTAATAAATAATATTTTTATAGAAATATATCATATAAATTCATTTTTGGAAATTTAATAAAAAATAATCTCGATGATAATTGAGATTGTAACATAAATAATTTACTATTGTGGTAAATTTGAGTCATATCCCCCATTAAATGAATAAAATAAAATTAATAGTTAAATAAAATTAATAGAAGGAGGTTCATGATAAAAAAATATAAAATTGGAAGTAGATACACCTTAAAAAATAAGATATGTGTATAACATAACATATGTCTCAAAGTGGAAAATTTGTTATGATAAACAATTAAACGTTGGTAACATTAAAATAATTTTCCCATGGATGAAATACTATGAATTAAGATGTATATGTGAGATAAAATTTCAAATTACTAGTATATAAATATCATAAACCTCATTATATTCATAACATAAAAAATATATCAACAAAACAACATTGAGATGAAGAAATCTGACCTTATATCCAACATGATTTGTAATCACTCTAACCATATGTTTAATAAATTTATATTTATTATAATTATATATAAAATAATAATCATACTAATAATATAAAATTTTATCAACTGATATCAGTTTAACACTTCTTTATTGACAATTCTATATTAAAGTCGCTATTTTCGGTGCTAACAGCTTCAGTTCTCATGTTTGTTCTCTTTCGAGAGCTCTTGTAGTTATACTTTGATCATGGTTAAATAATATTCAGAATATTAATTGTGTAATAAGTATCATATTTAATAATTATATAAACTTTTATAACCATTCATATAAATTAGTGGTGAAAAATTAATTACATAACTTTTTTGAGATAGAAATCTGTACATATACACGAGTGATCTTTCCAATTTTCGATAGATAAAGGAAATAATGGTAAATGATAATTAAAATTTATAGAATAATTTTAATATCATAAATATATTATATATTCATAAAATATTTTCTTCTTTACCATACATGTAAAGAAGAATAAAAACGAATCACATCACTTTGTTGAGGTGGTAGTCTACACATACAGATGAGCGACATTATCATTTTCCAACAGATGGGGTGGTAAAAAGGTAGATAAGATAATATAGTTAAATAATAATAATTATGTAATAAATATAAAATATAAAAATAAAATCTACCATAATAATCAACATGAATGATAGTGATGGAAAATGAATCATATCTCTACGTGGAGGTGACAATCCACACATATGCATAAGCAATGCTTTCAGTTTCTATTTGTGGAGAAAAAGGATTGAAATGGTTGTTCTATCATCATAATAAAATATCAGTATATTTTTTATATAATTTTAATCATTTTTATGGATAAAATAATGATATAGGAAGTATAATAATGAATAAAATTGAAAGGTATTTGTAAATATTTATACATTCTCTTTGATAAAACTCATTTGGATTACAGCTTATTCCTTGAAGTATTGGAATTAAGAGAATAGAAAAAGATATAAGATAAAGTTAAGTAATATATAAAATTTTGGATAAATTATTGGGTGATAATTAAGGATCAAATTGTGTGATTAATAGAGGATAATAATTACCCCTTTGTAAGTGAGGGAGGGACACACATGGGTTTTCTTAAAATATTTCATTCATATAAGGTCAATTTCAGGTAAAATAGGTACCAAAATGGATAATTATTAGCATTTAGGATAATTTAACGATTAAATTTATTCAAACAATAATAATTAGATAATTTTGGGTGGCATTCCTACCCTTACCTCCTACTTGGAGCCCCGAGTAAACCTATTTTAACCATAACCATGGAATCAATTTTTTTTACTATTTTTACTATTCATTAATAAAAAAATTATGTTCTCTCTATTAAATTATATATATTATTATAAATAAATATATGAAATCCATTTTAATATATTAAATTTATCTAATTTTTATAACTTAATTTTAAATAAGCACAAAAACCACAATGGAAACCTGTTTTAGAATAATACATTTTTAAACATAAAACTGAATTTACATCCATTCATTGCAATGTAAAAAACATAAAATAAATGTTAAAATATTTTATTTAATGTTAAATAAATAAATTTTATTAATAAAATTAATCAATATATATTAATTTAATTCATTAAGATAAAAAAATTGCATGATTAAAAAAAGCTTTTAGAAAACCATTTTTTTTATGCCCAAAAATAAACTTATACTAAAATCAAGTATAATTATTATATCTTTTTAATTAATTTAATAATTTACATTTAAAGGGTAATTATGTTACATTAAATTAAAATTTGAAACATAATGGTAATTTTACTTTAAAATAAATAATGATTTTCTAAAAATTAATATTTTTCACTATTCACAGAAAATTAAATCTGTTTAAAAAATACTAAAAATAAAAAATAAGATATTATTGACATTGGGATTTAAAAAATTATATTCATTACCTAAAATAAAATTACTAAAAATTCTAGAAATTATTTATAATGTGTTCATAAATAATGAAGATAATACCATTTTTAAGAAAACATATTTTTAAACAATAAAATGACTTTACTAAAAATTGGGTACTTATTTAGTAAGAATTAGTCAATAAATTTGAATTATTTTAAAAAATTATAATTAATTTTATAATTTTATATTAATATTAACACATTCTAATTTAATAGAGATGTTATAATGGTACTCAAGGTCAATCCTTTTGGGGTTAGAGAATCTTTTTCCAAAGTATGGGTTAGATTATTTGGTTTAAAATGGATCTACTAGAACCCTAAGATACTATTTGATTTATATTATTAAATTATATTTACAATTACAATGGACATGAAAACAAATAAGGATATATTTGTATACTTTTCCTAGGTCTTAGTAGAAGTTTATTTCTGTTCAATTCTAACTAAGAAGGTGGTTTTGTCCGCACATAATGATGACATGATAATGCACGTTGTTTATGATAACCTCCCTCCATTTTTTTTCTTGTAATGTAATTATACATAATATAAGTTCATGTAAGAAATACTTAACCCAATAAAACTATCTTAATAGTTGTCATAATCCTTTTTTGTGTAAGAAAGGATTTTCTAATCAAGACAAAAAATGTTGATAGTGTTGATGATCCTGGTGACAATAGGAATGTTTATAATTACTCTTCCAGTGATAGGAATTAAGAGGCATCCAAGAAGAAGAAAATTTCTATTCTTGACACTCATTTTCCTTTACATCATAAATGAATGATTTGTTCTTTATATTTTCTCAGAAGAAAGGACAATTCTTCATGGAAGAAGCATGATAAAGCAAAGTGTTCGCAGATTATTGCACCTCAGGCATGTGATATTTTTATTAAGTATGGTCTGGATAAATCTGAAAAGACGGGGTCCATATATCATGTATATAATTTTTTTTTGTTTTATACCATTGTCCCTCATAAGTGGAAGCCTAATCATTAATAAGGTCAATTATTGGAGAAAGTACTAACCTTGGATGTAGCTATAGTTTTTGTGAGGATGGATTTCAACAAGGGCTAGGAATAGTGGATGACAGAGAGGCTTCCCTACCTCTTGTTCATTATTTTTATAATCAAAGTGATGTTAATTAAAAATGATATCCAAGGTAGGAATTTCTCTCTAATTCTAAGGCTATTGGGGTTGATTTCAATCTTGTATAGGAGTGCCTAGAAGGGACCATTCCAATATCAAAAAAAAATTAAAACCATGAACACTCCTTTGGAAATCAAGAATTTAGATTAGTCCAATATGTTCATATTTTTCAGTGAGTACTCTAACTAGTATGATTATGGGGATTATTATAATGATAATTATGAATTCTAGTGTTTGTTATTATTGATTTTTTTCAGCCTTTGATTTTAGTTGGAGGGAAGAATTGATTTTTTTGACCCCCTCCATCCCCACACTTCTTGTCTTTATATTTTTCTTTTCCTTAATAAAAGGGGTTTTTACCACAACCTATTTGGTAAAAAATATATTCTAAAGTCCCCAATTGTTATATCCCCCGAAATAGATAAATTATATCCTTAAAATATTTTATCTTGGTAATCAAAGGATATATATTTGAAAATATTTTTTTTCAAAACCCAATTAATATTAAGGAATAATAAAACAGACTTTTAAAGGGAATGTTGAAAACATAAAGGTTACCTTAAATAACATATAATCAGGTTCTAGAGAAAGATAAATTTTTTAAAGAGAGAAAATATGGACATCAAGGAAAAATATAATTTTTAAATAATAGTAGAGAGTGATAGAGAACATTTTCTAATAACAAAAAAACCATAAATTATTGGGGGTTAAAATTACCATTAATTCTTCCTAAATATCTATAAAAAAATTCATTTTCAATTTCCTTTATCCAAGATTTAGGAATTATTTTACAATGAATATACATAACAAGAAAAAATATATTTAATAATTTCATCATTTGGTTGTGTTTCGATAAATTTCCACTTATATCTCATATCTTAATTAGAAAAATGAATATTAAATATGAATATTTCATTTATAAGTAACTAAAATAAATATTAAAAATGTCATAAGATCCATATAATAATTAATATTTATGAATTCTATCTCTATATGTTTACCAAAACCAATATGGTTAGCACAAGTTATCCAAAATGAATAAATATTCATATGATGAGATAATAAATTAATATCTAAAATCTCAATAATAACACCCAAAGCTAAAATTAAACCATTCCAAATATATTTTAACTTTAAACCCCTTGAAAATATATTTGATGAAATTCAAAACCCAAAAAAATAATAAAGACATGATCACATATTTTTTCCATTATCAACTTTAAAATTTATCCAAAGACAACGTAAATTATCTCTTAATTTCAAATTCCAAACACATTAACACTCTGATTATATTTCTTATAATATAAGATAATAACATGAAACACCATAAATACTCAATGAAAACTTATATTCTTCTAAAAATTAACTCTATCTATATTACTAATATAGAATCATAGACTATCCAATATATTCCATACATCCAAAAATTCAATTAACTTCATCAAGGATAACATAAATCATTTTTTCCTCAAATCACTAATTAATTTCACAGTCACCAATACTATCCAACTTCATTTTTAAATATCTATCATATATTGATCTGAAGTAAATATTATAATTTATACATTAGGAATATATCAATGGTTATCTAGAAGTACCCATACTTTAACATTACATAATCTATTTACATTATACAAGAAATCATTTTCTTTCATTTTAAGGATCCTTTCAATTTAGAGTATTAGAGAATTTTGTCACAACTCTAACTTAATAAACCCATATATTATAAATTGAATAATTTTACTTTGTATCCATTTTTTAAAAAAATTTGACTTTTTTAAAAGAAACATGTTTTCTTTTTATGAAAAATATTTATGAGTTTCAACTTTAATTTTTATTTGTTCTTAATCATATTTAACAACTCTAAAAATATTTAAAAATATAGGATAATAAAAAAAATCTCAATAATGGATAGAAAAGGAAGAAATATTTTAGGCCAGTGAAAAAAATATTTACTTTTATCACAATATTATTTTATCATATTAAATAAATCACAACATTATGAAAAACACACAGTTTTTTTCTCAAAAAAACCATTAAAACCATAATAAGAAAATACAAACACTTTTACTAAACTTATCGAATTACATTCCTTACCCATGTTAAACTCATGTCATAAATAACAAGAGCATAGTTAAATCCATATAAGAAAACTTCTTGATAAACTCCCTCCTTCTTTCCATTAAAGAAGTGGAATACTACCCAATGCATTGGAGGTCAAGATTCAGATCACTAATTGTATATTTTCTATTGGGATCACCTATTGTATAATATATATTGGGATCACCCATTGTATTAGTTTTATCAGGCTCACTCATCATCATCTATAATGCTCAAGTACCATATAATAGATAAAATATTTTATGACTGTATCTTTTCATCATAAAATCCTTTAAAAACACTTCTAAGAACATAAGAGAAACACTTTTATATATCGAAATACCCATTAAATTTGAAAATAAAGTTTAAAACTAAAATACCCAGATCGAAGAGAAAAAGGGTTTTATTTGAAGAAAAAAAATATAATAAAGAAAGAAAAACATAAAATAACTATTTTTATTTTGTTAAATTTCATTGATGCTGTATATGTTTGTCACGCCCCGACCCCAGTTACCTAGAGTCGGTGCATTATTTTAATACATTGGCATGATTACAAGGAATCAAGTCCCGAACGACCGATCAGTTTAGCAGTCTTGGAAAATAGATTACATACATTAACATTACATTACAATTTCAAACATAATACACAGTGTAAATAGTTCTTTGAGAACGCAATTATTCCTTTTAGCATAACCCTGCATATCAATCATAATACACTTCTTGGAATCCTATGAAAAATAAAACAGAGAAAGGGGTGAGCTCAAATGCTCAGTAAGGGTAAGCAATACAACAGAAAATGACATAAATATTAAGCATGGTGAATAATTGAAACCACATTCCTTTACTAATAATAAACATGAATACATTTATAGAAAGAATATGAGTTGAGTAAAAAATGTCATAATGAAACATAATCATGGGTATTATACTAGTCTAATAACCACATGAACCATCAATATTATTTCCATAATGAGGGAATGTATAATGCCAGACATTCTGGAACATTTTGTCAAGGCCTTGGCCAAGACGTCTAAAATGATTAAGGCCTCGGCCAAAACCATAAATCAAATTGGGAAAGGGCCTCATCAAATTCCACATCTAGTTGTCTAATGAGACTTACCAATGAATCGAAGAGCTATAGCGGGCTCCACCCATCACTTACTAAGTCCAATACATTTCTCATATGAAAAGGTTTAAACATATCATAAACATTCGTATTAAAACTAGCATACGAAATGTCAATACTTTAACCATAATCAATGAATGGTATAAAAATATCACATCCACGGTCAAACATATCACAAAAACATCAATGAAATTTGGATGTTTTGTATCATAATATATCAACTTCAAATAAACATAAAATCCATCAAAGGATGTTGACTTAGATGAAATCAAAACCTTTTTTAGAGACATATCTCTTTATATTTTTAAATCATTTAAGAGTCACATAATGAAAATATTTATTTTGAAAATATTATTATAAGCTTGTAAGTGATGTTTCGGCAATGTTATAAAGGCAAGAAATAGCCTCACCCGCCATATAAGTTAAAAGAAGACAATCTTACCTTAATTTTGTCGAAGAGGTTAAAAAGGACCTTTTTTGGAAAGCGACGAAAATATTCCTTTATAAAATTATTATAAAAATTCAAACAAGACTATCAATTATTTTCACCTATATTCTTTAAAATTTTAAGAATGTTTTGAAATAAATTTTTAAGAAACATGGATGTGGATGATAAAGAGGTCCCAGTAGATAATTACGTATAAATAACCTCGGATAATGAAGAGATTGTGAAATAAACCCTTACCAATTTGTTAAATTACGAAACATACACCCCATGAAAGAGGTATCATACAATGAATACGTAAATAAACATAAATTAAAGTGTATTACACAAATAATACAATTATGGGCAGTACATACACCACACAAAAGGGTAATAGTGGCAATATGGCATGAATCTCACGGGAATAAAAAAGTGAGTTGAAAACCCCTTACCTTGTACTTTTCCTTGAATAAGGGTAGGTTAACCTCATGTATAGTGGTAAAATAATTTTTATTAAATTATACAAGAATCATATACCTTAATATGATATCATATATGATCTTTTAACAGTGCTTTGTTAATAATATCTTAGTTTTATCGTCGTTTTGGGTCTTAACTTACTCGTTTTATTTTATATGTTTTGTTACATAAGCCGTATTTGTTATGGATAGGTTGTATCTTAATCATATCCATAATTATATCAAGTCCTTAAACATTATTTTTAATCATCAAATGATAAATATATTTGAATGGATACGATGGGGAATGAATCTCATCGTGTTCATGGAGACTGTAGTCCGTACGTACGCACGGGCGACAATATCACTCTTTTGATATTAAAATAATATATAATTGGATGTTATATCATATATACAGAATAATTATCATGTTATATTTATTATTTACATGAATTACACATCATTATTATACCAATCCAAATAATAGTGTATTGAATAACAATTAAACCACGATGTGGAGACGGTAGGTCGTACGTACGCACGTATGGTGACATGTCATTCAAAAGATGGACAGAATACTGAATATGGTTGTACGATATTTATAATAATATCATAGTATATAGAATATATTGGAGTTATTATTTTATAAAGGAATTAACAAAGAAAGAAGAAGTTTATGAAGAAAGGATCTTGAAAAAGGGTGGTGAAAACATTACCTCTTCTTTGGGTTCTTCCTTTTGATTTGATCAAAATGGATTCTTAGGATGGATTTCTGATCAAACTAAGGAATCTAGGTTGAATTGAGGGATGTTCAGAGAGTATTTGGTCAGGGGTTGGCCGAACCAAAAGGATTTTAATGTGTTAATTAGTGAGAAGGGGGAGTGTCCTTTTATAAGAGGGGTGAGGGGCACCTTTGGAAAAGCTAGAAATATTATTTTATAATAAATTCATATTCGGTTTATAATGGCTCCAAAGTTGATTATTTAAAGTTTAAGGTGGAGATAGGTCTAAAACCACTCAACAAAATTATTTTAGAAAGGTTTTGTTCATTATATTAACTATATATTTTAGTTTAAACTCTTCGTTAATTAGATTGACATTTACCATGTCACTTTGTATTTTTATATTATATAGTTAATAAACATACCATATAAATCCAAGATACCCCAAGTGGTACATTATTGATACACCTACCATGATATAAGTCTCTTGGAAGAAACTTATATTTTTAGGAATTTAATATCAATTAGTAATATAATATTTTTTTTAAAAAACTCTTTTATGTCAATTTTGACACAATTCAATAATTGATATTTGTTAAAGACCTAACAACTTTATTAATTCTAACCAAATTCATTTAAGAAATACTAGAATTCCATATTAACCAATAAAAGTAGTGTATGTAATAATAACTTTCAAATTATATTTATTTTAACATTTATAATACCAATTATTTGATTCTTTCATTAATAAGAAAAATACCACATCATTATTGTGTCATAAATAAATTTAATTATTAAAGGTCTAAAAATTATAAATAAAATACCATTATGTAGGAAATATCTTTATATTTCTAATGAATATTTATAATCTAAAATCCAACATATATAACCCTATGTAAAAATTGTTTTGCTAAAAATATATGCTTATGTCATTTTTGTATTTATTTTAGCTTAGTTAATATAAAGTGTCATTATCACATACAAGTGGATACATGTGGTCCCAAAATCAACCCAAAGATACCCATGGTCGGACATGTATCAACAAATATGGATAGGACACATTTTAGGGTTATTTATTATTATTATTATATTATTTTTTACCCTTATTTACCGTATTTACCCTTTATCCATGGTAAATAAAATATTTACAGAAGTAATTATTCAAAATGTATAAAAATAAAAGTTACCTATTTACACAATTTGTACATCCTGATTCCAAATATGGAATCCATTTTTCCAAATTCAAAACACAGAAGTGGCAGAAATTAATTTAATATTAATTCCCTTTGTTAAAACAAAAAGCGTGTTTTAAAGAGATAATAACTATCAAAAGATTGACACTTGTTTATGTCCGGTTTAAATGTGAAATTATGTCCAATGACCAAAATTTTATTATATGGTAACAATATGTTCAAAATATACCTTAAAACCACTAAAATTCATAATTTATCACTATTAATTATTTTGATTAAAAAAGTTATTTTTAATTAAAATTTAGTAATTTTCACTATTCATCAAAATATAAAAGTTATCCGAAAAGTACCAAAATTTCACCCTAGGTTAATTTCGATATTCCGAATCCAAAAATGAGGTCTATTTGGAGAGATAAAATTTATAAAATTTCAAAAAGTGTGTATTACAATTCATCACGACGACTTTGATTGGTCACGGTGTGTTAGAATCTCGAAGTTGCGTACAACGCACGCTACTGTATTATTCAAAGAGAAGCATACCGTAGAAGATTGGGGTGTTAAATTCCCCCTACATCAATAAATTGCGTCCTCAAAATTTATGCTCAGTATTGGAAACTTGGGGTTGACATTTCAAAATATCTTAGTTGAAATCCCACATCGAAAAATGGATTAATGAGGTCTCAATTGAAAATGAAGAGTGGTTAGTATGAAGGATACCAAAAATAACACATAATAGGGTTCCATGTAGGAAAATATGGATATGGAAGAGAAATATAACCATCAATATCTGATGGATAGTGGTAGATAACATGGCTATGAAAAGGCCAAAAATCCCAAAGCCATAAATTTGTGATGATCTAAGGTAACATCTAGGAAAACATTTTTGTTCTAAGTTAATTTTATTAATGTTGAGGAATTTATTTATGAGATTGGATAAGATAATAAAGAGATATAATTACTTTATAATTATAGTTTTATCCATTAACAAATTTCTACCACAAACTCATCTTTCACCCCAAAACATAATACAACTCAAAAATACTCTATTTATCCTAATCGTATAGGTTTACAAATATAATGAATTTATAATTCACATATCAGACCTTTTAAAAAATTAAAATACATTATACCATCCAGAAAATTCACGTAGTCCCGTGGTATGCGATAAATCCCAATTTCACTATGGTTGTGGGTTCGATTCTCGCAGCTCTGTTCGACGTGACGGGTCGTCACACGGTCTGCATGTTGTCCTTTTATAAAAATCCAAAAATAACCTTTCAAACGTAATCCCTTACAATCTTTAGACTTATCCAAAATACTTCTGTAAACTCCCAGTCCAAAATTTTTATGAAAGGTAAACATAATGTAGATCCTTTTTACCCTGTAATAGCATGTGAATACCTTCATCATGTAATCTTTTAAAACACTGAAACATCCTGCATTACTATAAAACCTTATTGATTACATTCATGCTCCCTTATTCCTTATAGAATACTAGATATACTTAATCCATTTAAAAATGTTGTCAACTCCAACAATGATGGAATATACAAATCTTTAATCAGTTTTAAGGCAGTCAGGAATATCCAATATAATTTACCCAAATCAACCATATCTTATTCCAAAATCAGTACCTCAATATTATGACCATATTAAGGTTTATCTTTCCTTCAACCATGTAATTTCCAAAAAGTTTAACTCATTGTAGAGTAACATTTCTTAGTACCATAAAATCTCAAATCCTCAATGAAATAGTACTGTAGTACAATCCTTATTTATTTCCAGTACATCATTGATACAACACTTCAATGAAATAATTACAAAATAAAAAACATAATAACACTAGTCATTCCTCTTCATCTGTGGTAGTATCATAACTTGATTATTATCTCATAGCATCATTTGTGGCATAGTCTAATGACTATATCATTGGTTCACGTAGTGTCCAAACTCATTGCAGATGAAGCATTGTACATTTGAAACCTTTTTCTTACCCTTATAGTAATGTACTTGATGTCCTTTTTCTCCACACTTATAACATACTCCCATTCCCTTCAAGAATTTTCCAAGGTGATTCTTTCTATAGTTATCACATGTGGGAAAATCCTTCATTACCTTATTCCCTTTATCTATCATTCTCTCTACCATCCTTTCCTTCTCCGGCTTCCCTTCAAAGCCATAGGACTCCGATAATTCTTTAATTATCATATCAACACATGATACTATTTCTTCATATGATAATAATACGTGGGAGGCTATTTTTCTTCTAAATTATGGCTTAAGACCATGATAGATATGATCTTCTTTACTCTTTGGATCATGCGTATTACTGTAGTTCTCATTCCTTCTACTGGGCACCATTTCTAAACAATGGCATACACTAGATTAGTTTATGAATAGAAATACCTAATCCCAAACTTATAAAACACTTAACATAAATTAAAAAGTTTATGTATATAATCTATAATCATAAAAATGTCTTATTTGAGGAAGTATATACTCATAAACCCTTCATAATTATTTGTAAAGAAAATGATATTTATCCTAAGCATATCCCCCAGGAGTGTTGTAACTAAGAGTGCAGCAAGACCCGTTGTCGTGCACCAGTTCCTGTTCGAGTATAGCTCAAAGCGGTGTTTTCAGGTTTTACACCTAGGTACATCTGTGCCAGAGCCGCCTCTACCTACTCGTATCCAGACAGGGATGTATTGATTGGAAAACTCACAAAATCTCTACAATTTCAAAATTCTAGGAATTTCTTCTATAATAATCCTCAAAGTCTATCTTAGGGTAATGTTCTCTAATCAGAGTTTATCTAAATCTAGTTTCCAAGGTTATTTCTAAACTTCCTCTAATACCAACTGTAACGCCCCGAGCCCAGTTACCTAGAGTCGGTGACTTATTTTAATGCATTGGCATGATTAAAAGGAATCATGTCCTGAAGGACCAATCAGTTTAGCAGTCTTGTAAAATAGATTACATACATTAACATTACATTAAAATTTCAAACATAAAACACAGCGTAAATAGTTATTTGAGAACACCATTATTCCCTTTAGCTTAACCCTACATATCAATCATAATACACTTCTTGGAATCCTGGGAAAAATAAAACATAGAATGGGGTGAGCTCAAACTCTCAGTAAGGGTAAGCAATACATTAGAAAATGATATAAAAATTAAGCATGGTGAATAATTGAAACCACATGCCTTTACCAATAATAAACATGAATACTTTTATGGAAAGAATATGAGTTGAGTAAATAATTCCATAATAAAACATAATCATGGGTATTCTATTAGTCGAATAACCACATGAACCATCAATATTATTTCCATAATGAGGGAATGTATAATGCCAGACATTTTGGAACATTTTGTCAAAGCCTCAGCCAAGACGTCTAAAATGATTAAGGCCTCTGCCAAAACCATAAATCAAATTGGGAAAGGGCCTTATCCAATTACACGTCTAGTTGTCTCATGATACCTAACGATGCATTGAGGAGCTATAGCGGGCTCCACCCATCACTTACTAAGTCCAATACATTCCACATATGAAAAGGTTTAAACAGATCATAAACATTCGTATTAAAACTAGCATACTAAATGTCAATACTTTAACCATAAGCAATGAATAGTATAAAAATAACACATCTATAGTCAAACATATCACAAAAACATCAATGAAATATGGAAGTTTTGTATCATAATAAATCAACTTCAAATAAACTGAAAATCCATCAAAGGATGTTGACATAGGTGAAATCAAAACATTTTTTTAGAGACATATCTCTTTATATTTGGAAATCATTTAAGAGTCACATAAAGAAAATATTTATTTTCAGAATATTCTTATAAGCTTGTAAGGGAAGCTTCAATGATGTTATAATGGTAGAAAATAGTCGCACTCACCATATAAGTTAAAAAAAGACATTCTTAAGTTAATTTTGTCGATAAGGTTATAAAGGACCTTGTTTGGAAAACGACAAAAAGATTCCTTTATAAACATATTATAAAAAGTAAAACAAGGGTATAAATGACTTTAACCTATATTATATAAAATAGTATGAATGGTTTGAAATACATTTTTAAGAAACATGGATGTTGATGATAAAGAGGTCCCAGTCGATAATTACGTATAAACAACCTCGGATAACGAAGAGATTGTGAAATAAACCCTTACTAATTTGGTAACTTACGCAAAATACACCCCATGAAAGAGGTATAATAAAATGAATACATAAATACACATAAATTAATGTTTATTACACAAATATTACAATTATGGGCAGTACATACAACACACAAATGGGTAATAGTGGCAATATGGCATGAATCTCACGGGAATAAGGAGTGAGATGAAAACCCCTCACCTTGTACTTTTCCTTGGTTGAGGGTAGGTTAACCTCTTTTATATTGGTAAAATAATTTTTATTAAATTATAAAAGAATAAAATTCAATAATATGATATCATATATGATCTTTTAACATTGCTTTGTTAATAATATCTTAGTATTATCGTCATTTTGGGTGTTAACTTACTCGTTTTCTTTTATATGTTTTGTTACATAAGCTGTGTTTGTTATGGATTGGTTGTATAATTATCATATCCAGAATTATATCATGTCCTTAAAAATGATTTTTAATCATAAAATGAGAATTATATTTGAATGGATACGATGGGGAATGAATCTCACCGCGTTCGTGGAGACGGTAGTCCGTACGTACGCACGAGTGACAATATCACTCTTTTGATATTAAAATAATATATAATTGGATGTTATATCAAATATAAAAAATCATTATCATGTTATATTTATTATTTACATAAATTACACATCATTATTATACCCATCCAAATAATAGTGTATTGAATAACAATTACACCAAGACGTGGAGACGGTAGGCCGTACGTACGCATGTATGGTGACATGACATTCAAAAGATCGATAAAATAGAGAATATGATTGTAAAATATTTATAATAATATCACATTATATAGATGATACTTGATTTATTATTTTAGAAAGAAACTTGAAAGGAAAGAATAAGTTGAAGAAGAAAGGATCATGAAAAAGTGTGGTGAAAACATTACCTCTTCTTTGGGTTCTTCCTTTTGATTTGATCAAAAGGGATCCATTGGATGGATTTCTGATCAAAATAAGGCCTCTAGGTTGAAGTGAGGGAAGTTTATATAGTATTTGGGTAGGTTTTGGCCGAACCAAAATTATTTTAATGTGTGAATTAATTAGAAGGTGGAGTGCCCTTTTATAAGAAGGGTGAGGGGCACCTTTGGAAAAGCTAGAAATATTATTTTATAATAAATTTATATTCGGTTTTTAATGGATAAAAAGTGGATTATTTAAATGATAAGGTGGAGATAGGTCTAAAAACACTCAGAAAATAGATTTTAGACAGGTTTTGGTCATTATATTAACCTTATCTTTTGTTTTAAACTCTTAGTTAATTAGATTGACATTTACCATGTCACTTTGTATTTTTATATTATATAGTTAATAAACTTACCATATACATCCAAAAGACCCCCAAGTGGTCCATTAGTGATAAATATATCATGATATAAGTCTATTTTCCGAAAATTAGATTTTAAAGATTTTAATATCAATTAATAATATAATATTTTTTAAAAACTCTTTTATGTCAATTTTGACACTATTCAATAATTGATTTTTTAAAGTCTTAACAACTATATTAATTCGAACCAAATTCATTTAAGCAATACTAACATGTCATCTGATCCGATAAAATTCGTGGATGTCATATGAACTTTCAAATTATATTTATTTTAACATTTATAATACCAATTATTTGATTCTTTCATGAATAAGGAAAATAGTACATCATTATTGTGTCATCAATTAATTTAATTATTAAATGTATAAAAATTATAAATAAAATATCATTATGTAGGAAATATTTTTATATTTCTAATTAATATTTATAGTAAAAAATCTAACATATATAACCCTATGTAAAAATTGTTTTTCTAGAAGATACATGCTTATGTCATTTTTGTATTTATTTTAACTTAATTAATATAAAGTGCCATTATCACATACAAGTTGACCCATGGGGTCCCCAAATCGACCCAAAGAAGTAAATGGTTGGACATTTATCAACAAATAAGGTTAGGACACGTTTTAGGGTAATTTAGTATTACTATAATACTATTTTTTACCCTTATTTACAAGGTTTACCCTTTAACTATGGTAAATATAATATTTACCAAAGTAATTATCCAAAATGTCTAAAAATAAAAGTTATCTATTTACACTATTTGGAAATACTGATTCCAAATATGGAATCCATTTTTTCAAATTCATAACACATAAGTGTCAGAAATTAATTTAAAATTAAATCCCATTATTAAAATAAAAAGCGTGTTTTTAAGAGATAATAACTATTAAAAGATTGACAGTAGTTTATGTCCTGTTTAAATGTGAAATTATGTCCAATGACCAACATTGTATTATATGGTAAATATATATTCAAAATATACTTTAAAACCACTCAAATTCATAATTTATCACTACTAATTATTTTGATTAAAAAAGTTTTTTTAAATTAAAATTTTGTAATTTTAACTATTCATCAAAATATAAAAGTTATCCGAAAAGTACCAAAATTTCACCCTAGGCTAATTTCGATATTGAAAATCCAAAAATGAAGTCCATTTGGAGAGATAAATTTATAGAATTTCACAAAGTGTGTATTACTATTCATAACGGCTACTTTGATTGGTCGTAGTGTGTTAGAATCTCGAAGTTGCGTACAACACACACTACTGTATTATTCAAAGAGAAGCGTACCATAGAAGCTTGGGGTGTTACAATTTTGAAATAGAAAATTCATGTTTTTCATTTTTAATTAAATTAAAAACATCCTATATAAAATACATAAACACATTCCTTTTGATTTTTTTGTAAGAACCAAAAAAAGGGACATAAAATTTAATATATAATTAATTTATGTCCATATAAAGACATTCATAATTTTTTTTAGGAATAAAAATACGGAAGAAAAATATTTATAAAATATATCTTTAAAAAATTTTAAATTTGGTATTAAGATAAACTGTCATTTACCTTCAGTTTGAATCATCACTTACATTATTTATCTTACTTTATAATAAACATATTTTAATTATCTACTTGATTAATAACCTTTTTAATGTTCATTTTCTTTTTATTTTATTAATTACCATGTTATATTCAATTACTTGATCATTTAAGTTCATATCAGATGTTTTGATGATATTTGGATCAAATATCCAAAATGACTTTAGTTTGATGACTATGGTTAAATAGATCATTTTTCAATCACATCCAAAATAATAATCATGAAATAATTATTAATTTTATATATTAATTATACATTTAAAAACATCCATGAAATATGGTTGTGAAAAATTAATTATATTTCAATCATGGAGATGGTTGGCCATACATACGCATGAGTAACATTTTCATTTTTCAAATAGCATGAGGGAATGGAGGAAAATATAATTTTATCTTCAAAAATATATTATTATATCATAAATATTATATTATATCTTCAAATACACTTATATATAGTATCAATGTGATGTGGCCATGAAAAATGAATCATATTGCTTGATAGAGGTGATAGTTCACACATACGAACAAATGATGTTATATTTTTCAACGGATGGAAATGTATAAAATTAGATGATATATTTACTTTTAAGAATGTTAATTATTTGATTAATATAATTTATATAGATTAAATCCAACATTATAACCATATGTGAGAGGCGGGGACGGAAAACAAATTACATCGGTTCGGGAGGCGGTTGTCCGCAATACAAATGATTAATGGACTCATTTCCCATTTGATATAAAATTAGAGTGATATAGGTCATTAAATTAACATAAAAAAATTTATATATATGTTATATAATTATTAATTTTATATATTAATTATACTTTTAAAAACATCCGTGAAATATGGTTGTGAAAAATTAATTATATTTCAATCATGAAGACGGTTGGCCATACATACGCATGAGTAACATTTTCATTTTTCAAATAGAATGAGGGAATGAAGGAACATATAATTTTATCTTCAAAAATATATTATTATATCATAAATATTATATTATATCTTCAAATACACTTATATATAGTATCCATGTGATGTGGCCATGAAAAATGAATCATATTGCTTCATAGAGGTGGTAGTTCACACATACGAACAAATGATGTTATATTTTTCAACGGATGGAAATGTATAAAATTAAATGATATATTTACTTTTAAGAATGTTAATTATTTGATTAATATAATTTATATAGATTAAATCCATCATTATAACCATATGTGAGAGGCGTGGATGGAAAACAAATTACATCGGTTCGGGAGGTGGTTGTCTGCAATACAAATGATTAATGGACTCATTTCCCATTTGGAAAAAAGTCACTTGAAGTGTGAAGAGAAGAGTATAGGGGGTGTCCTTTTATAAGTGGGGTAGGGGACACACATGGAATTTTTAGAAATATTAGAATATATTAATGAATTACTCATGTAAAATGGATATGAAATGGACCATTTATTAATATTATATGTTATAGAGTACAAAATAGTGATATAAAATATAAATTAGATAGGTTTTATGTCATTTAAACCCTTATCTCTTTAGTTCAACCCCCCGTAAATCCATTTTTACCTTAATCATGGAATTTTTTTTTTACTATTTTTACTGTCCATTATAACAAAAATTTGAGTTGACCATATTAAAATGATTTTAATTGTGATGATTCCAAATATTTAATTAATTTTATCAAATTAAATTTATATAATTGATAGAATTTAATATAAAATTAAACCTGAAAATGTGTTGAAAAAATGGTTTTTAGAAAAATAAATTTAATAGAATAAAAAGGTTTTTATACAAAATTATAGTATAAAATTAATTCCAAATACTATTATTGGATAATTAATTATATAATTGTCCTAATTTTTCTTTTAATCAATTTTAAAACATAATGTAACATTATAAATGCTTGAAATGAAAAGACAATTTTTAATAAAGATTTGTATTTTTACTATTCTTCAAAAAATAAATCATTTTAAAAAATTCTCAAAACATAATCCTAAGATAATTTTTAAATTTTGAATTAAAAAATTATGTTCATTTTTTAATGTTGAAATTCTATAATTTTAAAATAATTATTTTAAATGTATCCATATAATGCATTAAAACAGAATTTGGTTTAAAATAAAGTTTTCCCTTTTTGAATTAAAAAGTACCTTATATTAATATAAGGAATAAAAAATATAATTAATGAATAATAATTTAATGTCCCAAACTAACTAAATATAAAACTTGTATCCATAACATTCACCACAATTCCCCAATCACGTCTCCCTATGCGCCAAATGCTGCCGACTAGAAGCAAGGGTCTAATAATGGTATGGTGAGGAGAATATACCTTCATGATCAAAGTAACACAATGATATAATAGATATTGAATATATAAACAAAAAATAGAATAAGTATAAATTAAGGTAAGAGTAGCAGAAGATAAATATAACATAAGTTGAAATGGTCATCGCTAAATATACAATCACTCATGCATGTCCTGATGAGGCTATATAATCCAAGAAATAAATATACAGTAGGTGAGAAAATATAGAACAGTGAAAGCATAAAAAAATGACAAAAATACATAAGGGATAACTTCATGAGCATTCTGAGATCTAGAGTAGTCCTGTGCTCCTAAGATTATGTGTAAAAATGAATGGCTCGATCAGAATCCATAACTTGACCCTACAAGCATGAGGTTTATTCAAGTACCCTAGTGAAACAGTTACCAAAATAGGCTATGAGATATACTTAGTAGGTCACCACCAATGGTGTCTAAATCTATGTTTTCTATGAATATAAAATACAGTAGTGTGTAGGTATTATAAGTAATGTAGTAAATAAATAAAAGTAAACAAGTTAGCTCAAGTTCCAAAGGGACACCTGACCAACCATACCGGGTTCAGCCTAATCTAGAATATCTCTAACCACAGTCAACCTGTAAAGATATAATATTTATATATAATTACTGGACATATCCACAATGGAATAGATATGGTCCTATCATAGTGTCCAAATACAAACCTAAGCATGTTCATTGGTTTGGCAGATGCATCCTTAAATATATCAAACTAGAATATCTTAGATTTTTAAATAAGATACATTAAGGTTCTTTGTAAAAATGATTCCTAGAACCATCCAATGTTATCAAAATAGTGTAATCCCATGTATCACACTAGGAGAACCATAATTACCCATTACTATAAGATATCATCCAAGGTGATCCATAAAGGGGAATCCCAAGTATCACTCTCAGTATTGTATAAATGTGTAACCCACTGATCCCTTACCGAGTATCAAATATAGGGGACTAAGTATCACTCACGGTATGGTATAACCATATTTCCACTGATCCCATCCAAGGTATCTCCACTAGGGTACTAATATTTCATACAAGGATAATAATCTCAATTAGCCAATTATCCCATCTTTGGAATTCCATATAGAGTAAACCAATGTAACTCTCAATTAATAGCATTTATTAGGTAACCTATGAGCCCATCCTTTGTATTACGTAATATGAAAACTAGTATCACTCATTTTAAATATACTTTTAAACAGAAAATGAGCTCGTCCAAGGAATTTCTACTTGGGAATCCATTTATTTCTCAAAGCATCCATAATTCATTTAATCATTTATATGCAATTAAGAAGAGGGTGCATTCCCATAAGCATGCCTCATAATAAATCATGAATAAAGAAAATAATTGGACCATGCACTTAATCATTAAACACCACAAGCCATGTATGTAACACCCCAAGATTTCATATTACGTTATTT
Organism: Viscum album; assembly: GCA_963277665.1. Classification (NCBI taxonomy): domain Eukaryota; kingdom Viridiplantae; phylum Streptophyta; class Magnoliopsida; order Santalales; family Viscaceae; genus Viscum; species Viscum album. The sequence continues at coordinate 1,559,557,843 of OY728164.1, read as the reverse complement.
CTTCAATGTAATTCAATAACATACACTACACGCAACACCGAGTTCAAGCACACCACGACTTACCAAACTAGCCGTTCAAAAGCGGTAATGAATAGTATTAACTAAATTTTGAACTATATATATTCATTAAATTTTTATAATCTATATTATGAGTTTCTTAGACATGATTTAAGAACTTATTCATTTTTTTCAGATAAAAGAAGTATTTTTCAAAACATATACTTTTACCACCTTTTAATGGTGAACCCTTTTTAAATACAATATTTGGAACTTTTTTATATTCAATTTGACAAAATAAACTACTTATTTATAATCGGGAAATAATAATTTAGTTTCAATAAAATATTTGAGATTTTCTCATAACATTCATATTTAGGTGAATAGTGAAAAATACTATATTTTAACTGAAAGAAAAATTTTAAATAAAATTAAATTATAATGTAAAATTATACATTTTAATGGTTTTAAATTATAAATATATTATATATTTACCATTTAATCCAATAATGGTCATTGTTTGTAATTTCACTTTGAAATTGGACATAAACAAGTGTCAATCTTTTGATAGTTATTATTTCATAAAAATAGGCTTCTTGGTTTTGACTACGAGAATTAATATTAAATTAATCAATGCAACTTATATGTCTTGAAATTGGTAAAATATAATTAATTTTTAAATTTGGAATATCAAAATTATCTTAGCGTGAATTTTTGGTATTTTTCCGAAAACATTCAATTTTTGATGAATAGTGAAAAACACTGAGTTATTGTTTAAAACTGGCTTTTTATTTAAATAATTATTTAATTTATTTTAATTTATTTTAGATCAAAAGAGTTAAATAATACCTGTATAAATTCAATTTAATTAATTGGAGTCAGTTTATAATAATTATATATATATAAAAATTTTATCTAACTTTTTACCGTCTTTTACCCACCTCCTACGAGCATTTGCAAATTTACATAAATCTTCATTTTACCACTTCTGTGAGTTGAATTTAAAAACTCCGATAGATTTGGTAAATATGAAGGAGTAAAATGTGGATCAATAAGATAAAAATAATTTTTGGTGAATAGTAACTTTTTACTTTTATTTACCACGGTTAAAAGAAAATTGGGCAATTAAGGGTAAAAATGATATTAATATTACCAAACACATGTCCTAATTCTATTGGATAAGTTTAATTTGACCAAAAATAACCTTAGAAATAAAATATGACCCTTTAGGTCCACTTGGATTAGATTAAGGAATTTATTATTATTTTATTTAAAGAAGAGTAAAAAGAGTTAAAATCAATGTTTAATAACTGAAATATTTTTAATATAGGGTTAAACATAAGATAAATTCGACTATAAATATTCATTAGAAATATAAAATTATTTACTACATAATGCTATTTTATTTATTATATTATAGATTATATAAGTAAATTTATTAATGACATAATGATAATGCAGTAATTACCTTATTAATAAAAGAATCAAATAAATGGTATTATATATATTAAAATAAATATAATTTCAATGTTTTTATGATATAAAAGATATTTATAGGTGAATATGACATGTTAGGATTGATTAAATGTATTTTTTTGAAGTAATCATTCTTTTATTATTTTATCCAAAAACAAATACCAAAGAGTGTCAATATTGACATAAAATAGATTTTAAAACAAATATTATATTATTAATTAATTTAATAGTCCTAAAAATATAAGGTTTGGTAAAAAGACATATATAATAATATATATTACTTCAATGAACCAATTGGGGTAAGATAGGATTTTTATAGTATGTTTATTGACCATATAATATAAAAATACAAAGAGACATGGTAAATGTCAAACTATTTAACTAAGAGTTAAATATAAAAGTTTAGGTTAATATGGTAACCTAAACCTATATAAAACCTACTGGTGGAGTTTTTTTCGACCCATAACCACCTTATATTTTAAATAATTTATTTTGGAGCTATTAGAAACCGCAAATGAATTTATTATAAAGTAATATTTTATGTTTTTTCTAAGGTTCCCTTCACCCCTCTTATAAAAGGGCACTTCCCCTTCTCTAAAATTCAAATCTCCAAAGCCATTTGGATAGGCCAAACTCTGACCAAATATCCTTACAACTATCCTACCTTCATCCTAGAGGCCTTTCTTTGGTCATAAAGACAACCTAATAATCCCTTTTGGTCAAATCAAAAGGAAGAACCCGAAAAAGAGGTAATGATTTCACCACCCTCTTTCATGTTCTATTATTCTGCCACTTACTCATTCTTTTTTGTTTCCTTTATACAATAATAACTCCAGTATCTTCTATATACTGTGATGTTATTATAAATATGGCAAAACTATATTCATTATTCTATCCATCTTATGAATGATAATGTCACCATGCGTGCGTACGTACGACTTACCGTCTCCACACCGGGGTGTAATTTGTTATTCAACACTATGTTATTTGAATGGATATAATGATGAGTAATATGAATATAAATAATTAAAATAACATGCTAAAATCTCTGTAAAATTAATATACCATCCAAATCCACACCTTTATGGAAATTATATTGTCTCTCATGTGTACGTACGGATTACCGTCTCCACGACGCGATTGGATTAATTTCCACGTTCACCATTCATCGACGATTGTAAAAATATATATTACTAATAAGTATGTAATATATGAAATAATAATTCTACTATAGATATATATATTTATATATTTATATATACTTACATATATCTTAATCACTTAGTTCTGTTCAATATGATATGAAAACGGAAACAACGTTTTTGCGTATGTAAGGACTACCATCTCCCTAAACCGTGTTTTCCATTTCATATTTATGTCTATTATAAATATTTATATTCTAAATATATATTTTATATAAATATTATTTTATATTTTGGAAATATTTAAATCTTGATCTAAGTGATACAATCAAGAGTAACAAGTTAAAACACGTACGATAAAGAAATCGATTATTACCCGAAATGTTAATTTTACATGGAAATTATTATTAAATGGGTAGTATAAAGTCATAAATGAATAATTTATGATATCATAAATATTAATATGGTTATAGTATAATATAATAACATACTACGATCTTCATATAGAAGGTTAAATGTACCCTCGACTAAAGGAAAGTGCAAGGTAAGGGTTAATTGCTCAATCTCATTTTTATCCGAGATTGTTTATGTGTAAGTATTTATTGGGACATTTTTATCATCCAAGTCAATTTTTCAAAAAAAAATGATTTAAAAATGAATATTTTTAGAAATTATGAATGTTACTCCTTATCAAGATCATAATTTTAAATGTTGTAAAGATTTATCTTTCTAAATCTGTTTAGCTAATGTCCATGTTTTCAAAATGAGTTTAAGGATTTATTTATATGGACATCAATGTTTTGAAATGATAATTATTTTCAAAAGTTTTAAATTTTTATGGGAAACTATGATTCAAAAATATCTTTTAAATTAATTCTTTTATAATTGTGTGACATTTAAATTATTTTACAAAAAGTATATTTCTCTCAAAAAGTTTTACTCATCGTTTTCAACTATGTTAGAATCCTTTACTGGATATTATTTTTGATTGAGGTTGATTTATTTTAAGACAATATTTCATATTGTATTGAATGAGTTACGATATTTATGACCTTGGATGTTCTATTTTTATACCATTCATGGTTTATATTTAATGTATTGACATTTTTTATGATAGTCTTAATATGAATGTTTGTGTTATGTTTCAAATTTTTCATATGAGGAATGCAGTGGAATTAGTAAGTGATGGGTGGAGCCAACTATAGCTCCTAGATTCATCGGTAGGTCTCATGAGACAAAATAGTGTATTGGAACAAGGCCTTGACAAAAAATTTAGGTGTAGTCTTGGCACAAGGCCTTGAATATGTGGTAATGATGTCCGAAATTAGGCATTCCCTCATTATGAAATTAGTTATTACATGTGATTACTCGACTAGTAGAATATCCATGTGCATGTTTATATGTTAATTTTTGATTTATTTTTTCATATTATGTTCAATTTTATGTTTAAAAAGGCTGTTTTTTATATCACACATCTTGCCTAAAAAGTTTATAGATTCTACTAAATTAATTACCCTTACTGGGCATCTGAGCTCACCCCTTTCTTATGTTTTATTTTCCCAGGATTCCAAGAAGTCTATTGTGATTAATATTTAGGGTTAAGTTAAAGGTAATACTGGAGTTCTAAAATAACTATCTATGATTTATATTTGAAATTATATTGTAAATTTAATGTATGTAATCTATTTTCCAAGTCTGCTAAACTGATTGGTCCTTCGGGACTTGATTCCTTGTAATCATGCAAATGTATTAAAATAATGCACTGACTCTGGGTAACCGGGGTTGGGGTGTTACAGTTGGTATCAGAGGAAGTTTAGCAATAACCTTGGAAACTAGATTTAGATAAACCCGGATTAGAGCACATTACCGTAAGATAGACTTTGAATATTAATATAGAAGATATTATAGAATTTTGGTAATGTAAATATTTTGTGAGTTTTCCAAGAAAATACATCCATGTCTGGATACGAGAAGGTAGAGGTGAATCTGGCATAGATGTACCTAGGGGTAAAACCCGAAAACACCACTTTGATCTAGACTCGAATGGGAACTGGTGCATGACAATGGGCCTTGCTGCACTCTTGGTTACGACACTCCTGGGGGATATTCTTAGGATAATTATCGTTTTCTTTACAAACCACTAAGAATTGTTTATCAGTATATACCACCTCAAAGAAAACATTTTTGTGATTATGTATTATATCCATAAACTATTAGGTATTTTACATGTTTGGAAATATGAATTGTGAATCATAAACTGACCTAGTGTATTCCATTGTATAGAAATAGAGATGAATAGAAGGAATGTGAACTCCAACAACATGTATGATCAAAAGAGAAAGAAGGATCATATCTTTCACAGTATTAAGCCAGAATTTAGAAGGGAAATAGGCGCCCATGTATTCTCAACATATGAATAAATAGTATTATGTGTTAATAAGATAAGTAACCAATTCTCTGAGTTCCATAGCTTTGAAGGGAAGCAATAGATGAAAAGGATGGAAGAGAGAAAGATGGATAAAGCGAAGAGGGAAAAGAAAGATTTTCCCATATGTGATAACTGTGGAAAGAATCACCATGGAAAATGCTTGAAGGGAATGGGAGTTTGTTATAACTGTGGAGAAAAAGTACACCAAGTACGTGATTGCATGGTTAAGATTTCTTTTTAAATGTACAATGCTTCATCTGTAAGGTGTTGGGACACTACGCGAATCAATGTCTTAGTCATCAGAGCATACCTTAAATGATGTTATTGGATAATAATCAAGTTATGATACAACCTCATGTGAAGAGGAATGACTAGTGTTTTTATGTTGTTAATATAGAATTATTTCATTTGAGTGTTATATCAATAATATACTGGTTAGATGAATTATGGAGATAAATAAGGATTATACAATAGTACTATTTTATTGGGGATTTGAGATTATATGGTTATAAGAAAAGTGACATAATAGTAAGCTATACTTTTTAAAATATACATGGTTGAAGGAACGGTAATCCTTAATATGGTCTTGATAATGAGATAGTTATTTTGGAATAAGAGATGGTTGATTTGGATAAATTATATTGGATATTATTGACTTCCTTGAAACTGATTAATGATTTGTATATTCCATCATTGTTGGAGTTTACAACATTTTTATTGATAGAAGGAGTATATCCAATATTCTATAAGGAATAAGGGAGCATGAATATAATCAATAAGGTTTTAAGGTAATTCAGGATGTTCCGATGTTTTAAAAGAATACATGATGAATGTGTTCACATGTTATTACCTGGAAAAAAGGATATTCATTGTGTTTAACTTCCTTACAAATTTTGGACAGAGAGTTTGGATATAAGTATTTTGGATACATCTACAAGTTGGAATGGATTAAGTTTGAAATTGGATGCTATTGTTAAGGTTATTTTTGGATTGTTATAAAAATGACAACCTAGAGGTCGGGCGACTACTAGTCGCGTCCGGAAAGGCCGCGAGACTTGAACCCACAACTGAAGAGTGGAAAGGGTTCATCACCTATGAATAGACTACGTGATGTACTAGTTTGTATAATTTAGCTTTTTTTAAATAGTCTGATAAATGAATTATAACCTCATTATTCTTCGAACCCTATAGGATTATGATAAATAGATTTTTTTTGAAATCTTTTGGAGTGAAAGATGAGTTTGTGGTAGGAATTAGTCGAAGGATGAAACTCTACTTGTCGAGTATATATATATATATATATAATTTTTTTCCTCTTATTAAGACTAGATTTTATTAACCCAATTTCCGATGTGGGTTTTCCCACAAAGGCATTTTCTATTTTCAACCTTTTATTTTCAATGAACAATTTAAAATTGTGAGGAATCAATTTATTGAAGGAGGGAAGAATGTAACACCCCAAGATTTCATAGTACGTTATTTCTTCAAAGTAATTCAATAACTCGCACTACACGCAACACCGAGTTCAAACGCACCATGACTTACCAAACTAGCCGTTCAAAAGAAGTTATGAATAGTATTAATTGAAATTTGAACTATATATAATCCTTATAATTTTAGAATCCATATTATGAGTTTCTTAGACATGACGTAAGAACTAATTCATTTTTTTCAGATAAAAGAAGTAATTTTCCAAAAATACACTTTTACCACCTTTTAATGGTAAACCCTTTTTAAATACAATATTTGACACTTTTATATATTAAATTTGACAAAATAAACTTCTTATTTAGAATTGGGACATAATAAACTAGTTTCAATAAATTTTTGGTGATTTTCTGATAACTTTCATATTTAGGTGAATAGTGAAAAATACTATATTTTAACTGAAACCAACTTTTTTAATCAAAATAATTTATAGTGTGAAATTATACATTTTAATGGTTTGTAAGTATAAATAGATTATATTTTTACCATTTAATCCAATTATGGTCATTGTATGTAATTTCACATTGAAATTGGACATAAACAAGTATCAATCTTTTGATAGTTATTATTTCTTAAAAATACGCTTCTTGGTTTTGACAACGAGAATTAATTTTAAATTAATTAATGCAACTTCTATGTTTTAATATTGGTAAAATAGAATTCATTTTTGAATTTTGAATATCAAAATTATCTTAGGGTGAATATTTGGTATTTTTCTGAAAAGTTTTACTTTTTTTGATGAATAGTGAAAAACACTGAGTTATTGTTTAAAAACGGATTTTTATTTAAATAATTATATTTTTTATTTAAATTTATTTTAGGTCAAAATAGATACATAATACCTATATAAATTCAATTTAATTCATTGGTTTCAGTTTATAATAATTTTAGATATATAAAAATTTTATTGAACTTTTTACCGTCTTTTACCCACCTCCTAGGAGAATTTGCAAATTTACATAAAAACTTATTTTACTACTTCTGTGAGTTGAGTTTCGAAAATCTTAGAGACACAGTTAATATCAAGGAGTAAAATGTGGTTTAATAAGATAAAAATAATTTTTGGTGAATAATAACTTTTTACTTTTATTTACCATGGTTAAAAGTAAATATGGTAATTAAGGGTAAAAATGATATTATTATTACCATAACACATTTCCTAATTCTATTGGATAAGTGTAATTCGATCAAAAACAACCTTAGAAATAAAATATTACTCTTTAGGTCCACTTGGATTAGATTAAGACATTTATTATTATTTTATTTAAAGACTAATAAATAGAGTTAAAATAAAAGCTTAATAACTAAACCATTTTTAATATAGGGTTATACATAAGATAAATTCGACTATAAATATTAATTAGAAATAAATAAAGATTTAATAAATAATGGTATTTTATTTATAATTTTTAGATATTAAATAATTAAATTTATTAATGACACAATGATGATGCAGTAATTACCTTATTAATGAAAGAATCAAATAAATGGTATTATAAATATTAAAATAAATATAATTTCAAAGTTTTTATGACATACGCAAATTTTATAGGTGAATATGACATGTTAGGATTGATTAAATGTTTTTCTAAGTAATAATGATGTTATTATTTAATCAAAATACAAATACCAAAGTGTGTCAAAATTGACAAAAAATAGTTTTTAAAACAAATATTATATTATTAATTGATATAATTGTCCTAAAAATATAATGATTGGTCAAAAGACTTTTATAATAATATATATGATATTAATGAACCAATTGGGGTTCGATTTTCATTTTATAGTATGTTTATTAACGATATAATATAAAAATACAAAGAGACATGGTAAATGTCAAACTATTTAACTAAGAGTTAAATCTCAAAGTTAAGGTTAATATGGCAACCTAAAACTTTCTAAAAACAATTGGTTGAGTTTTTTTCGACCCATCCCCACATAAGTTTTTAAATAACTCATTTTTTAACTATTACAAACCGAAAATGAAATTATTCTAAAATAACAATTTAAGTTATTCCTAAGGTTTCCCTCACCCCTCTTATAAAAGTGCCCTTCCCCTTCTCTAAAATTCACACCTCCAAAGCCATTTATCTCGGAACAACTCTACCCAAATATCCTCCCAACTATCCTAGCTTCATCCTAGAGACCTTAATTTGGTCATAAATCCATCCTACGAATCAATTTTGATAAAATCAAAAGGAAGAACCCGTAGAAGAGGTAATGATTTCACTACCCTCTTTCAGGTTCTCTTATTATTCCACTTACTCTTTCTTTGTTGTTTCCATTATAAAATAATAACTATATAATATTATATATTCTTTGATGTTATTATAAATATGGCACAACTATATTCATTATTCTATCCATCTTATGAATGATAATGTCACCATGCATGCATACATACGGCTTACCATCTCCATGACATAGTGTAATTTGTTATTCAACACTATGTTATTTGAATGGATATAATGAGTATTAATATATATATATAAAGAATTACAATAACATGTTAATGTCTCTATAAAAGTAATATACCATCCAATTTCACAACTTTATGAAAATGATATTGTCGCTCGTGCGTACGTACGGATTACCGTCTCCACGACCCGATGAGATTCATTTCCACGTTCATAATTCATCGACGATTATTAAAATATATATTACTAATAAGTATCTAATATATGACATTATAATGATACTGGAGATATATATATATATATATTTATATGTACTTACATATATCTTACTCACTCAGTTCTGTTCAATACGATATGAAAACAGAAACTGTGTTTATGCGTACGTAAGGACTACCATCTCCATAAACGGTGGTTTCCATTTCATATATTTGTATATTATAAATATTTATATTCTAAATATATATGATACATAAATCATGTTTTATATTTTGGAACTATTTAAATCTTGATCTAAGTGATACAATCAATAGTAACAAGTTAAAACACGTACGATAATGAAAGTGGTTATTAACTGAAATGCTAATTTCACATGAAAATTATTATTAAATGGGAAGTATAAAGTCATAAATGAATCATGTATGATATCATAAATATTAATATAGTTCTGGAATAATTTAATAACATACTAATATCTTCATACAAGAGGTTAAACAAACCCTCGACTAAAGAAAAGTGCAATGTAAGGCTTAATTCCTCAATCTCATTATTATCCGCGATTGTTTATGTGTAAGTATTTACTGGGAAATTTTTATCATCCTTGTCCATTTTTCCTAAAAATGATTTTAAAATGAATATTTTAAGGATTTATGAAATGTACTCTTTATCATGATCAGAATTTTAAATGTTTTAGAGATTTATCTTTCTAAATATTTTTAACTAATGTCCATTTTTTTAAAATGATTTTAATGATTTATTTATATGGACATGAATGTTTTGAAATGATAATTATTTTAAAAAGTATCAAATTGGTATGGGACACTTTGATTCAAAAATATCTTTTAAATTACTTCCTTTATAAATGTTTGACTTTTAAATGATTTTACAAAAATGATCTTTCTCTCAAAATGTTTTACTCATCATTTTCAACTATGTCAGAATTCTTTATTAGATATTATTTTTGATTGATTTTGATTTAATTTAATAAAATCTTCCATATTGTATTTAATGAGTTATGAAATGTTTTACTGTGGATGTTCTATTTTTATAGCATTCATGGTTTATGGTTAATGTATTGACATTTCTTATGCTAGTTTTAATACAAATGTTTATGTTATGTTTCAACTTTTTCAAATTAGGAATACAGTGGACTTAATAAGTGATGGGTGGAGCCCGCTATATATCCTAGATGCATCGGTAGGTCTCATGAGACAAACTAGTGTCTTGGCACAAGGCCTTGACAAAAATTTTATTTGAAGTCTTGGCACAAGGCCTTGACTATGTTGTAATGATGTCCGACATTAGGCATTCCCTCATTATAAAATTAGTTATTATATGTGATTATTCGACTAGTAGAATATCCATGTGCATGTTTATATGATGATTTTTAATTATTTTTTTCATATTATGTTCATGTTTATGTTTAAAAAGGCTATTTTTTATCACACATCTTGCCTAAAATGTTTCTAGATTCCACTAAATTAATTACCCTTACTGGGCATCTGAGATCACCCCTTTATTATGTTTTATTTTCAAAGGATTCCAAGAAGTGTATTATGATTGATTTATAGGGGTAAGAGAAAGGTAATAATGGAGTTCTCAAAGAACTATCTATATTGAGTTTTATGTTTGAAATTGTAATGTAAAGTTAATGTATGTGATCTATTTTCCAAGACTGATTAACTGATCGGTCCTTCTGGACTTGATTCCTTGTAATCATGCCACTGTATTAAAATAATGCATTGACTCTAGGTAACTGGGGTCGGGGCATTACAATGTATACATATAGTGGGACACACCCATTTACCATTTCAACTAATGAATAATAAAGGCTATGTACTCAATCATCTCAATCCTAATTTCAAGCATCGCTATTAAATTTCCCTTTCATCTGAGAATACATTTAACCTAAAAGGGTGGTCTTATTAAAAATAGTGGTATGTCTATCATGTCATCGAATAAACCATTTAATTTTTTAAAAACGTCTCTCACGCTATAATTTATTAAACACACATAAACGGTGATTGAGAGGCCTAACAATAGAATTATAATTAAGAATATGTAAAAAAAAACTTGAAGAGAGAGATTTAAATTAATAAGGGGTTATCGATGTTAAGTAATAATGGAAGCACACCCCAAGGGGATGGTTCAGGTTGAGGTGAAAAAAATATAACGATTTAAATGAGGTGTTAATTTTGGCTGCATGGTTGACCAAACTATGCACCAACCATGATTCAGGTGTTTCCATGGAAGATGGCATGCATGGTTCATTCGCACGGTTTGATAAACTATGTGCAGACCAAGCATTTATTATATTTTAAGAAAATTAAAATGGAATCATGACCATGCCAATCCAATCACATAGTTTGACTAAACTGCTTGGGAATATTATCTCTACTAAATCAGCCGCATGTTTTCACCTTGTGCATTGCATGATTTCTGAGAAATAGTGAACCTTTACTAGTTCCTCCCAAACTTGAGTATTTGGGGCCTGACACTCCCAAAACTCAACTAAGAACCCAAGGAACCTCTTAGGACTTTAACCATGTATGAAAACAACAAATATGAGTGTTAAAACTCTTGTAATTACATTATGAGACTCAGTTTGAATAAGAGTCCTTCCATCAATCAGTAAAATTCAAATTACCTTAGAAATTTTACTTGGACCAAAACATGGGATGATACAACCTCTCCACCTTAGAACATATCATCCCCATGAAGCATTTGTAAAGAATACAAAACATCACCCATCCAACTAAGGTTTTGAAGCTTCATCCAAACATGCGTGTTGCATTTCTAAACACCTAGCTCACCTCAAAACATCCCTTTAGGGATATGGTATATAAGCCATAGAAACTCTATCCAATGCTCGAATTTAGAAACAAAATTATCAAGATAGTATTTACTAAAGAACATTAAACTAGATACATGGTCATGTTTTTATCTCTTTAACCAACTGGCCTATGACACTCCCCACCATAGGTTCTAGTATTTAAAAGACCAATTTCGAGTCATGGTGTCTGCACCATCAAAATTGCCTATTCTGACATGCCTCTAGAGTTTTAACAATGCTATTAGAATTATCCTTAGCTTAAAAATATGGTTAAATTTCAATAAACCTCATTTAGTCATGTTGATCCTATATTGATGAAAACCATCAGTCGACTCACATTTTAAAAACATCATCCCGAAAATTTTCCAATAAACGATTCCCTACTAACCGCATTTAATGAAACAACAGGAAAACAAGTAGATACATCCCCGACTGACTATCCTAAAAAATTATAATCTTATAAATTCAGTGTATACTATCCTGAAACATACTTCTTTATCCTATGGCACCACAAATTTACTTCAAACATGTACACTGAATTCTATATTGAACTTTCAGTGGCATCTCAAACCAAAACATTCATTTAAGTTATCATGCCACAACACAAACATAGTTATAAAACTAATCTAACAGATTAGGATCATCCGATCTCGATTGAAGTATGGGGTAACCTTAAATTCATCAGCTGAAGTCCAAGGAGCTTATACAAGGTAGTATATATTCCAAAATTTACAAGTGGTACATCGGTACACAACCAAATGTCCATGTATTAAGATAACTGACCAATCACAACTGTCACGAACTGACCCGGGTCGACCTTGAACTGGTCACCCGAGTAAGTCCGCGGCATGGCCTAAAGGGCATTCTCGATCCCCATGGGCTGGAAACTAGTGTCGGGCATCAAAACAAGAAGATGGGAACGATTTAGCCCAGAAAATAAAAGACAGAAAAATATAAATAAATTGAACAAATGGGTAAACACTAACAGTGGAAAATAAAATAAAGGTAACCAACTAGACATACCTCCAATTGACCCCATGGGTCATCAGAAAACATAAATCCAAGCTCGAGCAATCCAAAACTAAAACCTAAAACTGAATATTTAAAGTAGACGTGAGCACAGAGATGCACAGTAGGAAATCCAAAGTACAACAACGCCCTAAGCCACTATCTTTAATAAGAAATCCAAATCATGATAGTTTGAAAATAAGGCATAATAAGATAATGTTTTTCGCTCTTTTCAAATCCAAATAAAAATATTTCATTTCCAAGGAAAAAATTTCTCCTCCCTTTTCAAAATAGTCTTTGAGCATGCATAAAAATTTCAAAATTTAAGTGGACCAATTTATATTTAAAAATATGGTTTTCACAAAAGAAGAAAAAAGCATGAAACAAATTAATTGAAAATCGTGCCACAAGAACCATGGGATGTACCTAAGTAGCTAGTGTTATTTGAGGACCTAGGATCTTCGTCTCTCGGTGAAACATGGCTTAGAAGGTCACGACCCTCAAAAAAGGTGGCTTATAAGGCCAAAACCCTCAGAAAACATGGCTTAGAAGGCCACGACCCTCAGAAAATGTGGCTTAGAAGACCACGACCCTCATTCATTCATATGTTTAGTTAGTGTTGCAATTGTCAAACCAAACAGTGAAACCGGGTCAAGTAACCTTTGGAACACTATCCCAAAATTCCTAGTTCACCCCCACCTAGGTACCCAGGTTTCCCATTGTGCTCTGTTTCAAGTGGTGGTGAGTTTTTATCAAGAAAAAGTATATGTACACAACACATTCTTTATCCAAAACTCATTCAACCTCTCACCACTGTTCTCCATCCTTAAGCTCATTTCCCTTTTTATGTCATAAAACATCGCATAAGCCTCTCCATTTGGTACATATCACAAATAGCACATTTAACATAAACATCATGTTTCTAAAACAATAGGGCAAGCCTTAAGAGGGGTTTTTCACTTTCACTATTCATTTTCATGGTGCCAAACGGGCCTTATTACTCTACATGAATGATTTTTCTTTAGAAAACATGTTCAACCAAAACACATTTTCAAGATCATTTTGGATCTTCTTTGGAAAACAATGTTTTATTACACTTTTACAACAAAATCGTCCAGATGACCACGCGTCTTTGGAAATACCTACTTTGTGTTCGAAACTTTAAAGAAATCACCTTTCATGAACCAAAACCATTTAAATATATATATATATATATATATATTTCATATGTGTTTCACGTAAAAAAAATGCACTTTTAATTAAACGCTAAGCAATTATGGAAGTTCTAATTAAAGATCAGGGCATAGGGGACCTACCTCAAACATGCCATTATTCGTCGATGACCTCTCGAACCGAACCTTGGCGCATACACGCACATGCAATTATACATATATATATACACTACTAGCTTCATTGCACATATTCCCCTCTCTAAGAGGGAATATTTGCTAAGAGGGCATATATATATATATATATATATATATATATATATATATATGCCTTACCCTATGCATGTGCATATAGGATACCTCGACACCCACGGCCCAAAACTATCATAGAGAGGTCCAGCGCACTACACATATCATTTAATAAAATAGTTAAACAATTAAAAAATCCAAACAACATTTCAAAATAACACATCAAGGGTTCGAACCAATGAGACACCCATTCATGATAACATAAGAATCAGTCACATAAACCATATTCATTATATGCAATAGGAGGACTCAACAAGGGAAATCAATATCACATCAAAAGTTCCAAATGGGACTTCACCCATTCGCATGCTCAAACCCACATTTGAATACATACGCACACCAAAACAATTTCAAAACACATTTCACACCACTTGCATAGTTTCTCAAATTCCCTTTTTATAATACCAGAAAACACATACAATAAAAACCAACCAAGACAATGACCTAGCCCCCCATTCATAAAATCATTCATGTTTTTAAAACATTTTCAAAACAAGATTTTCACTATTTAAACAATTTAAATAAATCATTACACAATTTTTAAATCATCCCAAAGAAACACTATATGACCTCACACCAAGAACATACCCAAAATCCCCGTTTTAGAACCAAACGCACACTAAAAACATTTCCATATATCATTCTAATCACTTACATAATTTAAATAACCAATTGTATAATTTATAAATTGACATCAAATAACACAAAATTGGTTACACATAAAAAAACACTCCATTCCATCTAAAAAAGAAACGTTAAATTCAAACACATATGAAACCTTTTCAGAAACAAAATTTTGCACCACCCATATTAACCAAATCACACATTAAATTAACCAAGTAGGAAGAATAATTAGCCAAATAATGTTTACAGTAAGAACCATCTACCTCGGGTGCCGAAAGCTTCCAAAATAGGTTCAAAATTCCAATCACACCAATACAGCACCATGAGGAACCCAAAAAAGACCCTAAATAAAGAATTCAGACCGAATGGAATCAAAAATCGTACCATAAAACTTACCCCTAACTACTGAAAACAAAAACTGGAACCTCAAAGGAGAATAAAAAAAAGAATCCTAAAAATTACCCAAGGAAGTGAAGCCGCTATCAGGGGAGGGCATCGATGAAGTCGAGGCCGCCGGAAAGGAGGTCATCCGGCTGGGATATCACCAAAGAACCTTCGGCCAATAGGGATGGCGCAGACAGTAGCAGGGCTGAAGAGGGGGGGGGGGGAGAGCAAGGTCAGGGTGGCGCAAGGGGAGGACAGGTCAAGGATTCACCGAAGAAGGAGGTATAGGGGAGCTCCAGCCAAGGAGGTGCCCCTTGGAGAGGGGATCCTGGGAGATGGTGTGTCGCGCGACCAAGAGGAATAGGGGGGGGGGGGTCGGCCGCGTGATTAGGAGGGGATGTGGGGGAAGGCCGGTCATGCGATAATGGAGAGGTTTAGGTTAGGGTTTATTTCCTCTAATTCAATTGATTTAAATAAATGAAAATAATAATAATAATAATAAAACCTGAAAATGAATAAAATAAATAAATAAATAAAATCACAAAGTGTCAGGTCGGGGTGTGATAATTCTCCCCACCATGACACTTTCTACCCCCAGAAAGTCCCAAAAGACTCGGATGTTCAAAGTTTGAAATAAGGATGCAAAAACTCTAAAAAAACCTCTACAACTTGAGGATTGAACATTCACTTTCCACCCCAAAAATACAACCTCGAGACCTGGACTTCTAGGAAAAGAACCAACGATACAAGACTCACATTTCCAAAGAAAACCACAACCTGGAACACCTCGACCCCAAACATAGAAATCACTAGGGTCCGCTCAAGATATCCAATGAATATTCACCATATGAACCATCGAATGGGATTAATATCTATGTTGATTGGGGTTGGGCGGAGTAGAGCCAAAGAGTTTCCCCAACAAGAACACCTTGAAAGCTAAGTTCTTTATGAATTTTTCTTATGTTGGTCTCCCCACCATATTAGGACTCTAGCCAAAATCTTACTTTCCCAAATCGATGCAAAGAATAAAACCAATCAAGACCACCGATGATGTTGTTTCCCCTCAACATTCTTAGTCGCACCCGACTAGCTTGAGGGAAGACATGGGTGAAACCCATAGTGGGTCTCCCAACCATATTAGAAACGGAGTAGTACAAAAGCACCTGCATGGGAGCTCTCAATTTAGTTTCCATAATGTAGATTGAATTCCTCATCATGAACCCACCGACACTAGGAGACATCCGACATAGTAGAGGGGGGTCCACATAGAAGGAACATGAAACAAACACCGACATCGAACTAATCACTTCCCCAGGACACAAGCATCCCCAATAGGAAACACCCGAAACCAAATCTGCTTAAGGGGAAGACTATCCAATACAGAGTTTATACCCCATGAGACACGACCATGAAAACATCATGAAAGAGGCCACCAAGACCTCCCAAACAAGCTCCCCTCACAAAAAAACAACTACATGAATTAAGAACATAATTGGCCTCTTCCCCAGCATTAAAGATGACAGGTTGGAAGCGCATCTCTTGCACCTGGAAACTGTCTGACTGTGTGAAAAGACTCACTCAGAGACCTATGGATGGAGTTCTGATGTATTGAAGCATCTGATTCCCTATAGTCAGGAACTAACAACCTCTTACTAAGGCTTCATCTTCTGTCAAGGCTGCTTACAGACTTTCCCAGATGACCTCAAACAACCACACCATTGACAAGCCTTCAGAAGATTATGATGAATGGCTTTGAGTGCCCAAATCGACCACATTGGAATCAAATGATTGTGTGGTCTTAGGAATGAAAAATAATAACTGACGAAAGACCAATTCTAAGAACATATTACTACATTTCACTCTCTTCACCAGATGGGGAACCCTTCACAAGCACCTTCAAAAACAAGATTGTCATTTGTACCAGTCTGCAACCCCAACATGCAAGGAGAAGGTAGGAATCACCCTTCTCTAGCCCGAACTTGACCCTTCAATCAAAACCAAGACTACTTTCCCTTTACAACCTCTGGATTTTCTAAAGACATGAAGAGACATTCGACTTCCTCAAGTTAAACCACAACCCGAATCGATCCTCGGCCACCACAGAGAAAACAAGAAATGTGGAAAATAAATTAACCTCACCACTCCACTGGGAGTCTGAGTAAAACTAACAACTGCAAATGACCCCTTGGGGACCTTTGGACATTTCTAGGCAGAATAATTTAAACAAGAAGCACAAAACCAACTTTAAGCACATCACAAAAAAAGCCTCCACATTTTACTATAAATCATTAACTCAAACCCAAAAAATCATATCAAACATTAAACACCATCTTGAAAACAAGCCTCATCCCATAGGCTAAAACATCACAAAACCAAACTATTACCAAATCAAATATAAACCAAAATAATACCAAAGTAACCTCACCAACCAAGCCTAAACCCCACATCCACAAATGGACATATCAAAAACCATCCCATTTCAAAACCATATGAACGCTAAAAACCCGTTTTTAAAACCCACTTCCCTTTTTAGAATTTCTTAAACAAAAATCGTCTCAACACATCACTAATTAAAACATGCCTTTGGAAAACAAAACAAACCTTGAGAACTGAGCACTCATCATTAGTATTCCATGAAACCTCACATGTGTACATTCTTGTACCAACATGGGCACCAATCCATGCATACCAACACCCATAAACATCCAATTACATTCATCCATACACGTGGGAATCCATAGAAATACCAAAGGTCAAACAGATCATTTCCATTCTTTTCAAGAGACAACAGTCTCATACTTCAAAAAAATTTCTGAAGCCCCAAATACGTTTTCCAAAGAGTTTTCAATTTCACTTTTCACAAAACATTAGACGACATCAAAGAATTTTCTAAAACATTTTCCATCCCCAAAACAACTCAGTACATTTTTAAATAAACCATGATTTTTATTTTTGGAAATCCAATTTCAAAAGACCAATCATCAATTTTGAAACCTGAGAAAAACACCATGATACCAACTAAAACTCACAACACAAACATCATAGAACAACCAATTCACTAAAAAATCAAGATTTCTAATTCTCAAATAAACAACTACTACACACAGCTTGGACACACGGTTTAGCAGACCGTGCACCAACCTAGTGAGCATATAAAGAAGTCATTAGAGGTAATTGCATGGTCTACCCACAACTTTCCAGGAAATGCACAACAACTACGCACCCTCCGAAATGACCACCGAATCTCAAAAATAACCATAAAAACCCAAACAAGACTAAGGACCTTGAAAACCATCGAGGGTCAAGAATGGAATCCGAGGCAAGACCATCCCGAACCACCCTAGAAATTCAAGTGTCATTTCTAATATGTGGTGGTCAAGCACCTACCCACAACTAACCACTTGGATTCCGACAATACTAATACCAAACTATCATACATCCCCAAAGTACCTGGGATAACATGCCTTTGATACCGTTTTGTCATGAACCGACCTAGGTCGACCTTGAACTGGTCACCCGAGTCAGTCCGCAGCATGGCCCGAAGGGCGTTCCCGATCCCCACGGGCTGGAAACTAGTGTCGGGCATCAAAAAAAGCAGTTGGGAAAGATTTATCCCAAAAAATAAAAGCCAGAACAATATAAATAAATTGAACAAACTGGTAAACACTAACAGCAGAAAATAAAATAAAGGTAACCAACTAGACATACCTCCAAGTGGCCCCATGGGTCATCAAAAAACATAAATCAAGCTCGAGCGATCCAATAATAAAACCTGAAACTGAAGAGATAAAGTAAGCGTGAGTACTGAGATGCTCAGTAGGAAGTCCAAAGTACAACAACGCCCTATGCCACTGTCTTTAATAAGACATAAAAATCATGATAGTTTGAAAATAAGGCATAATAAGATAATGTTTTTCGCTCTTTTCAAATCCAAATAACAAGCTTGCATTTATAAGGAAAACACTTCTCTTCCCTTTTCAAAGTAGGTTTTGAGCATGCATTAACATTTCAAAATTTAAGGGGACCAATTTAGATTTAAAAATATGGTTTTCAAAAAAGAGGGAACAAGCATGAAACAACTGAATTGAAAATCGTACCACAAGCACCATGGGATGTCCTTAAGAATCTAGTGTAAGTTGAGGACCTAAGATCTTCGTTTCTCAGTTAAACATGTCTTAGAAGGCCAGTACCCTAAAAAAATGTGTCTTAGAAGGCCAAAACCCTCAGAAAACATGGCTTAAAAGGCCATGAACCTCAGAAAACATGGATTAGAAGACCACGACCCTTAGTCATTCATATATTTAGTTAGTGTTGAAATCGTCAAACATACAGTGAAACTAGGTCAAGTCACCTCCAGAACACTATCCCAAAAGTCCTAGTTCACCCCAACCTAGGTACCCAGGTTTCCCATTGTGCTCTGTTTCAAGTGGTGTGTCACGACCCGACCCCACTCGGGCTCGAGCCACAACTACCCCATGCCCGCCTCCATAGGCTAGGGGCTGGCGACCAGCACCGAAGGCACAATAACTCAGGGAGGATTTTGCCTAAGCACCTGTACACACACACGCAGAAAACTCAATGCAACAATGCAGAGTAAAAGTAAAGACAAGCAAAGAAAAGGAAAGGGAAACTGCTATGTAAATACCACAAAGTGCATCGACCTCTACAAGTACAAAGTACAAACTGAAAAAAAGGGGAAAACACGCGCCCAACCAAAAAGTGCCACAACCCGGCAACAGGTAAACGAAAAGAAACAGCTGACGGGTCTGCCACCTGGAAACCGGCCACGACCACCGCACGCAGTCCAAGCTCCCAAGGTCCTACGCTCCACTGAAGTCACGCTCCACCTGTCCGTCATCTGCAAGGGCACACCATGTGCAGGCAAAGCCCAAGCAGGGGTGAGTATAAAAATACTCAGTAGGATACCCCGAAGGATTGAGGGAGAAACAAAGGAGGTACCGAAGGGTGATCGGTAGAGCGAACAGAAATGTAGAGGAGTACAACTGAGGGTGCAGTAGAGAGTCCATCTCAAACAAACAAAAGAAATGAAGTAGACTCGTCCAGGCACAAGGAGCTGGAAACGGTGAGAAGATGAACTTCCCGTCGAGTCTTCGCTGCCTATAGCAGGAGAGTAGACTCGTCCAACCACGAGAAGCTAGACACGGAAAGCACGTGGCATACCCCACGCGTCTTTGCCTCACCTAGAAGGAGAGTATCCAAAACCCAAGGAGTGGGTACCGGAAACAAGGTATATACATATCGGTATGCTCAACAAGAAACCCGAACGATGTCGTAAGGGAATACCCGTCCTGTAGCTCAGCCCAAGAAAGATTAGCCAACAGTCCTGGAAGAAACTCCATCGATGCCTAGTATCCCGCACGTCTACCCCGAACTGCAAGCCAAAGGGGCTCAATCACCACACCTCGACACTATCCACTTTGGGCGGCACTGACTCGCCCGCACGGTTTTAGATCGCGTCACAAGAACGCGTCTCGGTGGGGAAAGCGCCCCTCATACTTAAGAGTTCTAGGGAGAGTCCAACCACACATCGTCACTACCCCGCAGTCGATAGGTCTCCTCAAAGCCAAGCTGTCACAACACTGACCCGTATAAGTGAGGGTCCCACTCCGGAAATCATGGAGGAAAGCCACAGACTAGCCTGGTTGGAAGGACTGAGTCTGGAATGCCAAATGGTGTCCCACTGCCCAGCCCCGGTGGAGGGTAATTTATAACCAAATATCAGGTGACCCACGGCCCAGCCCTGCTGGTGGGTAAACACTAATACATCAACCGACGACCCACTGCCCAGCCCCGCTGGAGGGTAAACCTGGAATAAGTCGACAAGAGACCCACTACCTAGCCTTGCTGGAGGGTGGACATGGAACTAGACGACGGGTGACCCACTGCCCAGCCCCGCTGGAGGGTAGACCCTAAGATGTCGTCGGGTGACCCACTGCCCAATCTCTGCTGGAGGGTAGACCCTAAGAGCGTCGGGTGACCCACTGCCCAGTCTCTGCTGGAGGGTAGACCCTAAGAGGTCGTCGGGTGACCCACTGCCCAGTCTCTGCTAGAGGGTAAACCCTAGTAGTCAGTGTGCAACCCACTGCCCTGCCCTGCTGAAGGGTAAGCCTGAGGAAGTCGATGAGTAACCCACTGCCCAGCCCTGCTGGAGGGTAAAACTCAGAACCGCTTAGCCCATCTCTACTGGAGGGTACAACACTGGCCAATCGAACACGGAGTGGGTATCACGCAACCACCCAACTCCATCACAACTCACCCAAAGGTGGTTCAGCGCCTGCTCCATCACGGGGTGCCACTAGCACCGCTACTGGCCGATCCATCGAGAATGAAGCCAGGGGGAGACCACTCAACCCTGCTGGCCAACAAACCAGCACCAAGCCAGGGGAAAACTCCACCCTGATGGTCAAAAAAACCCACAAAGGGACCCTCTACGTCGCAAGTGGTCAAAGTATGCAAATCAGAACACGACACGCACATGGGGACCACACGACGTGTGGCCCCAAGTCAACCCCAACCAAGCGCACGAACATCTCAGGTACAAACCACCCGTACCTCCAAGTGCTCTCGTATACTCCCAGAGTATACCTCATTCCAGCCCAAAGGCTATCGTGCACACGGTACCCAGCATCAACGCGAAGGCATGACGTAACAACTCCACTCAAAGGCCCAGGCATGGCCAACCACATCTCATGAATCATTTACATCACTCTCCCAAGAGTGCGCGATCACACGCCAAGGGTCTGCTATAGACAAAGTAGGGCGAACCACCACTGGAGCACCTTCCATGATCCACATTTAATAAGATGGCGTAAGAGGCTCCGCACAACCAAACGGATCGCACCTTTGTAATCCTTGCAGAAAAACACGTGAGTTAGACTACTCACTCGCCTGAAACAGTCAACAGGTGGGAAAGGTACTATTCACCGTAGCCCGGTCAGGTGGGACCCACACCACATCTCCGAAAGAGGTCGGGTGGACTGCGCCATCGCGATGCTCTCGTAAAAACACGTCGAAAGCACTACTCACTTGAGTGGAACGGGTATCCAGAGAAAAAGACGCATTCCGGCGCACCGCACACGAGCGGAACCACATGGGACCTGTATCCCGGTCCCGAAACTCAACGAACGGATCACACCGTTGCGATCCTCTCGAAAAAGGACACAAGATGGACTACTAACTTGTCCAAAACGGTCGCCCGATGATAAAGATGGAAAAACACCGTCGACGCCCAACCGGCCCTCGTGGGCCCCGCACTATCATGCGGAATTAGGGCAGGCGGATTGTACCACTGCAATCCCATAAAAAAACACCCAGAATCGACTACTCACACGCCCCGAACGGACGCCCGACGAGAAAGTCTCTAAACGCTGCTCACAGCTCAAAGACGGGCCGTGGGGCCCACGCCTCAACTCAGGTTTCAACACCCGAAACCGCACTGGAAACCTCCGCATCAGTGCCAAGGTCACAACGCCATTGACGACACTCAAAATGGATGTCGGACGCGTCCGCGCCGTCCAAAACAAGAATCCCGGGGAAAACGCTCGTCCACTTAAGGACGCGTCGCGCCTCAGCGGCCCCTCGTTTCGGGAATGAAAAATTCCCAAAACCATCTCAAAAACTCCGTCTTGATGCAAGCTCCACGTTTCCGTAGACGGTGCGCAAAACGGACGCCCGTAGCCCAAAATACGGGCGTCCGAAGGCTGAGGGGCAAAGCCCCTTGGGCCGGACCGGCCCGGACCGGCCGGTCCTCCCTGCTTGGGCCGGCCCGCGCCGGCCGGCCCAGTCCAGCCGAGCCGCGGGCCGCCGCTCCGCGGCCCGCTCCCCTTCACACCCGTGCGCCCGCCGTGGGCGATTTTCCACCGACCGGCCACGAGGGCCGGTCGCTCGGTCCACTCAACGACCCGCGAAGCGCGGGTCGTTGCTGCGCTGCACGGGGCCGCCGCCTCGCGGCCCCTCCTCCTTTTGCTGGCGCCCACGGCCGGCGCCACGGCTGGCTTCCGACAGCCGCCGCCGAACGCCACCGCTGCCTCCTGGAAGCGCCGCTGCCGCCCTCTGAAGCCCCGGCCGACCGCCCTGCTCCGTCGCGCTCCGCCCCGCGCCACCACCGTCTGCCGCCTTCGGCCCTCGCCGGAAACCGGCCGTGGCCGGAAAAAATTCCAAGGACCACCGGGAACAATCCGGTGGTCAAAATTTCGATCCGGATAGCTTTCCGGAAAGCTCGAGATGGGATCTATGCAAGCAAGGGATTTTTTCGAGGATCCGATGGTGCGATTGAGCATGAAAGAGGATTAAAACAGGGAAGGGGAGGAAAACTCAAATTCGTCTACCTCGTTGGGCTTCGCCCGACGCTTCCCGCGTGATCCGCCCCGCGCCGTTGCCTCGCCGGAGTTTCCTCTCAGGAGCTCGCCTCGTCAGAGCTCGCCGAAGAGGAATAAGGGAGGGGAGAGGTTGTGAGGAAGAAGAAGAAGCGGAACAAGGGTGGTGCGTTTAAGTAATAACACTTAAACACCCCCGCCCGGCACGCCCCTGACCCCGCTCTCGAAGCAAAGAAAAAGGAGGGCGTCCCTGGGGTAAACACGATGCTCCGAGCACAATGACGGTGTCAGAATTTTATTCCGAGACACCGTTCAAATGTTATTAAACTTAGCGCCCGAGGCCGCCAAATTACGAAAATGCCCCTGGGACCATTTTTCGCAAACGGCACGCGCCCGCAAAACTTATACCCCTTCTAGGGTAATCGGCACGCTCCAAACTCAACGGTGCCCTCGGTTTTCCAATCCGAGCCACCGTTCAAGTGACACTAGCATTTCGCCATTAAACGAATTAATTAATTAATTAATTAATCCGTTTAACGTTCCAGAAGCGGGCGAGGGGTCCAAACATCCCGCGCTAAAAAGTTTTATGTTGTTCCTAGGGTAAAAACCCCATTCTAGACCCATCCGTACACTCGGATCCCTGATCCGGAACTCTGTTTAGGAGTTATCTCATTTATTTAGCATTTCTAGTGTGAACGCACTAAAAAATTAATTCCGACCACTCTGGAGCCCAGAATCGCACGCCGTCTGAAGGCGCTTCTCTGAAATATCATCAAGAATATTCCAAAGTCTTTCGTAGAAAAACCCGAGTTCTTTCATCATTACCTCCTTCAATATTTTCGTCCTCGAAAAGCAAAACTAGGGAGCAACACAGGGTACTAAGCCCACACCTGGCTTTCTCACACCCAGAAGAACCCACGCACAGCTCTGCGTCACTACGCACAGACCAAAGGATTGATCTGTTCACGCTAGGTCGGCCCATGCTGACGTCGTGCACCCACTCCAGACTTTGGGGTTAGGGCAAGGCAGTAGGGTACCTCACCATCCCTTTGCACGGTCTCAAACGGCCCGAAGGCCCTCAGGGGTAGCTCACCTCCCCGGTAAAACCTCTACATCGCACGCCGCGACAGGAATCACCGCTTGGGGATGGGGAAAGGCTCGGTGATTCCCTCCTTTAGAACATCCATATGGTGAAACACCCAAGGATATCTGGTCATACAAGATTCCACAGTCGATGCTCTCTTACATGCTCAAAAGGCGAAGGAGTCAACACCATTGACTAAAGGAAAAGGACTCGCGCCTTTCTCCTTACCAACAAAGGGTTACACCCGACGCCCTGCGTCACCCTGGTAACACCTCAAACATAGAGCAGGGAGAAAATACTTTCACATGCAGAGCCTAACAATTCTACTGTAAGAAGTAAAAGAGTCGCAAGGGGTACCTCTCACCATCCCGTGCTCTGCAGGATCGTAGACATCCAAAGCTCGCGGCTACCCGCGGTCCCAACTGTCTGCTCCCGGAGCCTGATGTGGACCGCCTAGTGGTGATGGGGATATCTTATAAAGTCCCCCACTACTAGCTCCTCCCGCTCCTCTGCTAGCACCACCTCTCTGGTTTCTACTCCAAACACGGCACTGCCTCTGTCGTGGTGGTGCGCCTACTGCTTGCTCGAAGCTCTCAGCAACTCAGGTTGGGCAGTCTCGTGCCAAGTGACCTCTCCCGTCACAAGTATAGCACCATCGCTCTCTGGGCTGCCCTGGTGCCCTCCGGCGCCACTGTGTTCTATGACCACGACCCGGGATCCACTCACGGAAGGGAATCCTCGGCTGAGGCCCTGCGCCTTTTCGCCACAGTGGTATACGACCATGCCTCCGAAACCGGCAGTGGGAAGGCCACCGGCGTCGAGGTCCTGCTTTCTGAAACCCACTAGTCGTGACAGACGTCTCAGCTCCAATGTGCCTGCTACCACTACCAACTCCAGAACGTGACAGGAATCCCTCTATCAACAGCACCTTCTCTAGCACCCCGACATATGTGGAAATGACCAAGGGTACTATGACAGCACGAATCTCTCGGTGGAGACCCTGCTCAAGCTTCCACGCTCAGAAGTTGTCGTCATGGACCAAGTCCGGGTAAAAGCGTGCACGGTCTGCAAAACTACCCATGTACTCAGCCACCATCATCCCTCCCGGCTGAAACAGCAGGAGCTCCTGAATACGAACGGAGCACAAGCAGGAGGGGAAAAACTCCTCATGGAGCAACAACTGAATGTGGTCCAACGAAAACGACGAGTCGTCAAGAAACTGAGTCACCAGACTCCACCAACATTGAGCTGCTCCACGAAAAAGGGTGGCTTCCAAAGCCACTCTCTGACCTGTCGGCGTCTGCAGAAGCCTAAAAAGGCGAACCACTACCTCGAGCCAAACCTCTGCTGCCTGAGGGTCTAGCTCACCACTGAACCTCAGTGGTCTCTGCCACTGGAACTCACAGAGCGTGCTCAACCTATGCTCAAGCTTAGCCTGCTCTGCTGAAACTGCCTGCTGCTCAACAGGTGGGGGTGCTGCCACCGGACCACCTGGAGAAAGGGCTCGCATGATGGGTCCTGGACTGTGGCCTCATAGCTCACATGGTCGTCATCACGAACCAAAGCTAGTATCCTGGCTGGCTGTCCTCGCAGAGACATCCTGAAAATTATCAAGGAGTACCGCGGTCAGATGAGAATATATATATATACCACAACAACAAAGATGGGGAGCTGACTCAAGAAGGACAGTCAAAGACTCGGTCCTATGTGATGCACAAACCAATTTTCCCTGTAACAAGTGTCTCAGCATGCCGAGTCGACAAGCGGGTTATCAAGGTCCTGATGAATGGATACGTTGGCCACCGCACCATCACTGGACTCCCTGGCCTGAGAGACGCTCTCGAGACACGTTAACACTGTTTCCCTAATTCCCAACCAATTCCTCTTTTAGAGACGTCTGCACAACGCCCCAAAGAACGAACCAACTCTGATACCAGTTTGTCACGACCTGACCCCACCCGGGCTCGAGCCGCAACTACCCCAGGCCCGCCTCCATAGGCCAGGGGCTGGTGACCAGCGCCGAAGGAACAATAACTCGGGGAGGCCTTTGCCTAAGCACCTGTACACACACACATAGCAAACTCAATGAAACAGTGCATAGTAAAAGTAAAGACAACCAAAGAAAAGGAAAGGGCAACTGCTATGTAAATACCACAAAGTGCATCGACCTCTACAAGAACAAAGTACAAACTGAAAAAAGGGGCAAAACACATGCCCAACCAAAAAGTGCCACAACCCGGCAACAGGTAAACAAAAAGAAACAGCTGACGGGTCTGCCACCTGGAACCCGGCCATGACCACCGCATGCGGTCCAAGCTCCCAAGCTCCTACGCTCCACTGAAGTCACGATCCACCTGTCCGTCGTATACAAGGTCACACCAAGTGCGGGAAATTCCCAATCAGGGGTGAGTATAAAAATACTCAGAAGGATACCCCGAAGGCTCGAGGGAGCAACAAAGGAGGCACCGAAGGGTGAGCGGTAGAGAGAACAGAAAAGTAGAGGAGTACAACTGAGGGTGTAGTAGAGAGTCCAGCTTAACCCAACAAAATAAAGGAAGTAGACTCGTCTAGGCACAAGGAGCTGGAAACGGTGAGAAGATGGACTTCCGGTCGAGTCTTCACTGCCTATAGCAGGAGAGTAGACTCGTCCAACCACGAGAAGCTAGACACGGATAGCACGTGGCATACCCCGTGCGTCTTCGCCTCACCTGGAAGGAGAGTAGCCAAAACCCAAGGAGTGGGTACCAGAAACAAGGTATATACATATCGGTATGCTCAACAAGAAACCCGAATGATGTCGTAATGGGATCCCCATCCCGTAGCTCAGCCCATGAAAGAGTAGCCAACTGTCCTGGAAAAACCTCCATCGATGCCCAGTATCCCGAACGTCTACCCCAAACTGCAAGCCAAAGGGGCTCAATCACCGCACCTCGACGCTATCTGCTTTGGGCGGAATTGACTCGCCCGCATGGTTTTAGATCGCGTCACAAGAACGCGTCTCGGTGGGGAAATCTCCCCTCATACTTGAGAGTTCTAGGGAGAGTCCAACCACACCTCGTCACTGCCCCGCAGTCGAGAGGTCTCCTCAAAGCCAAGCCATCACAACACTGACCCGTATAACCGAGGGTCCCGCTCTGGAAATCACGGAGGAAAGCCACAGACTATCCTGGTCGGAAGGACTGAGTCTGGAATGCCAACTGGTGTCCCACTGCCCAGCCCCGCTGGAGGGTAATTTATAACCAAATATCAGGTGACCCACTTCCCAGCCCTGCTGGAGGGTAAACCCTAATACATCAACCGGCGACCCACTACCCAGCCCAGCTGGAGGGTAAACCATAATAAAATACTGGGTGACCCACTACCCAGCCCCGCTGGAAGGTAAACCATAACACATCATCCGACGACCCACTGCCCAGCCCCGCTGGAGGGTAAACCTAGAATAAGTCGACAAACGACCCACTGCCCAGCCTTGCTGGAGGGTGGACCTGGAACTAGATGACAGGTGACCCACTGCCTAGCCCCGCTGGAGGGTAGACCCTAAGAGGTCGTCGGGTGACCCACTGCCCAGTCTCTGCTGGAGGGTAGACCCTAAGAGCGTCGGGTGACCCACTGCCCAGTCTCTGCTGGAGGGTAGACCCTAAGAGGTCATCGGGTGACCCACTGACCAGTCTCTGCTAGAGGGTAGACCCTAGAAGTCAGTGAGCAACCCACTGCCCAGCCCTGCTGGAGGGTAAGCCTGAGGAAGTCGATGAGTAACCCACTGCCCAGCCCTGCTGGAGGGTAAAACTCCGAACCGGTTTGCCCATCTCTACTGGAGGGTACAACACTGGCCAATCGAACACAGAGTGGGTATCGCGCAACCAACCAACTCCAGCACAACTCACCCAAAGGGGGTTCAGCGCCTACTCCATCACGGGGTGCCACTAGCACCGCTACTGGCCGATCCATCGAGAACGAAGCTAGGGGGAGACCACTCAACCCTGCTGGCCAACAAACCAGCACCAAGCCAGGGGAAAACTCCACCCTGCTGGTCAAACAAACCCACAGAGGGACCCTCTACGTCGCGAGTGGTCAAAGTACGCAAAGCAGAACACGACACGCACATGGGGTCCACATGACGTGTGGCCCCAAGTCAACCCCAACCAAGTGCACGAACATCTCAGGTACAAACCGCACGTACCTCCAAGCACTCTCGTATACTTCCGGAGTATACCTCATTCCAGCCCAAAGGCTATCATGCACACAGCACCCAGCGTCAACGCGAAGGCGTGACGTAACAACTCCACTCAAAGTCCCAGGCACGACCAACCACATCTCGTGAATCATTTACATCACTCTACCAAGAGTGCGCGATCACACACCAAGGGTCCGCTACAGACAAAGTAGGGCGAACCACCACTAGAGCACCTTCCATGCTCCACATTTAATAAGATCGCGCAAGAGGCTCCGCACAACCAAACAGATCCCACCGTTGTAATCCTTGCGAAAAAACACGCGAGTTAGACTACTCACTCGCCCGAAACGGTCAACAGGTGGGAAAAGTACTATTCACCGTAGCCCGGTCGGGTGGGACCCACACCACATCTCCGAAAGAGGTCGGGCGGACTGCGCCATCGCGATGCCCTCGGAAAAACAAGTCGAAAGCACTACTCACTTGAGTGGAACAGGTATCCAGAAAAAAAGATGCATTCTGGCGCACCGCACACGAGCGGCACCACGTGGGACCCGCATCCCGGTCCCGAAACTCAATGAACGGATCACACCATTGCGATCCTCTCGAAAAAGGACACAATATGGACTACTCACTTGTCCAAAACGGTCACCGGTGATAAAGATGGAAAAATACCATCGAAGCCCAACCGGCCCTCGTGGGCCCCTCACCATCGTGCCGAATTAGGGCGGGCGGATTGTACCACTGCAATCCCCTCGGAAAACACCCAGAATTGACTGCTCGCACGCCCCAAACGGACGCCCGACGAGAAATTCGCTAAACGCTGCTCGCAGCTCAAAGACGGGCCATGGGGCCCACGCCTCAACTCAGGTTTCAACGCCCGAAACCACATTGGAAACCTCCGCATCAGTGCCAGGGTCACAACGCCACTGACGACGCTCAAAACGGATGTCGGATGCGTCTGTGCCGTCCAAAACAAGAATCCCGGGAAAACGCTCGTCCACTTAAGGACGCGTCATGCCTCAGCGGCCCCTTGTTTCGTGAATTAAAAATTCCAAAAACCATCTCAAAACTCCGTCTTGACGCAAGCTTTGTGCTGCCACAGACGGTGCGCAAAACAGACGCCCGTAGCCCGAAATACGGGCGTCCGATGGCTGAGGGGCAAAGCCCATTGGGCCGGACCGGCCCGGACCGGCCGGTCCGCCCTGCTTGGGCCGGCCCGCGCCGGCCGGCCCGGTCCGGCCGAGCCGCGGGCCGCCTCTCCGCAGCCCGCTCCCCTTCACACCCGCGCGCCTGCCGCGCGGGATTTGTCACCTACCAGCCATGAGGGCCGGTCGCTCGGTCCACGCAACGACCCGCGAAGCATGGGTCATTGCTGCGCTGCACGGGGCCGCCGCCTCGCGGCCCCTCCTCCGTTTGTCGGCGCTCGCGGCCGGCGCCGCGGCCGGCTTCTGACAGCCACCGCCGAACGCCGCTGCTGCCTCCTAGAAGCGCCGCCACCGCCCTCTGAAGCCCCGGCCGACCGCCCTGCTCCGCCGCGCTCCGCTCCGCGCCGCCGCCGTCTGCAGCCTTCGGCCCTCGCCGGAAACCGGTCGTGGCCGGAAAAAATTCGAAGGACCACCGAGAACAATCCGGTGGTCGAAATTTCGATCCGGATAGCTTTCCGGAATGCTCGGGACGGGATCTACGCAAGCAAATGATTTTTTCGAGGATCTGATGGTGTGATTGAGCATAAAAGAGGATTAAAACGGGGAAGGGGAGGAAAACTCAAATTCGCCTACCTCGTTGGGCTTCGCCCGGCGCTTCCCGCGTGATCCGCCCCGCGCCGTTGCCTCGCCAGAGTTGGCTTGCCAGAGCTCACCTTGCCAGAGCTCGCTGGAGAGGAAGAAGGGAGGGAAGAGGTTGTGAGGAAGAAGAAGAAGAGGAAGAGGGGGGGGGGGTGCGTTTAAGTAATAACACTTAAACACCCCCGCCCGGCACGCCCCCGACCCCGCTCTCGAAGCAGACAAAAAGGAGGGCGTCCCTGGGGTCAAAACGACGCTCCGAGCACAACGGCGGTCTCCGAATTTTATTCTAAGACCCCATTCAAAAGTTATTATACTTAGCGCCTGAGGCTGCCAAATTACGAAAACGCCCCTGGGACCATTTTTCACAAACGGCCCACGCCCGCAAAACTTATACCCCTCCTAGGGTAAACGCCACGCTCTGAACTCAACGGTGCCCTCAATTTTCCAATATGAGCCACCGTTCAAGTGATACTAGCGTTTCACCATTAAATGAATTAATTAATTAATTAATTAATCCTTTTAACATTCCAAAAGTGGGCGAGGGGTCCAAACATCCCCCGCCAACAAGTTTTATGTCGTTCCTAGGGTAAACACCCCATTACGGACCCATCCGTACACTCGGATCCTTGATCCGGAACTCTGTTTAGGAGTTATCTCATTTATTTAGCATTTCCAGTGTGAACGCACTGAAAATTTAAGTTCGAACACTCTGGGGCCCGGAATAGCACGCCGTCTGAAGGCGCTGCTCTGCAATATCATCAAGAATATTCCAAAGTCTTTCGTAGTAAAACCCGGGTTCTTACATCATTCCCTCCATCAAGATTTTCTTCCTCGAAAAGCAAAACTAGGGAGCAACACAGGGTACTAAGCCCACACCTGGGTTTCTCACACCCAGAAGAACCCACGCACAACTCCGCGTTACTGCGCACAGACCAAAGGATTGATCTGTTCATGCTAGGTCGGCCCATGCCGACGTCGTGCACCCACTCCAGACTTTGGGGTTTGGGCAAGGCAGTAGGGTACCTCTCCATCCCTTTATATGGTCTCAAATGGCCCGAAGGCCCTCGGGGGTAGCTCACCTCCCCGGTCAAACCACTACGTCGCACGCCGCAACAGGAATCACCGCTTGGGCATGGGGCAAGGCCCGGTGATTCCCTCCTTTAAAACATCCATATAGTGAAACACCCAAGGATATCTGGTCATACAAGATTCCACAGTCGATGCTCTCTTACACGCTCAAAAGGCGAAGGAGTCAACACCATCGACTAAAGGAAAAGGTCTCGCGCCTTTCTCCTTACCAACACAGGGTTACACCCGACGCCCTGCGTCACCCTAGTAACACCTCAAACATAGAGCAGGGAGAAAATCCTTTCACACGTAGAGCCTAACAATTATACTGTAAGAAGTAGAAGAGTCGCAAGGGGTACCTCTCACCATCCCATGCTCTGCAGGATCATAGACATCCAAAGCTCGCAGCTACCCGCGGTCCCAACCGTCAGCTCCCGGATCCTGACGTGGACCGCCTAGTGGTGATGGGGAGATCTCGTAAAGTCCCCCACTACCAGCTCCTCCCGCTCCTCTGCTAGCACCACCTCTCTGGGTTCTACTCCTAACACGGTGCTACCTCTGTTGTGGTGGTGCGCCTGCTCCCTACCCGAAGCTCTCGGCAACTCGGGTCAGGCAGTCTCGTGCCAGGTGACCTCGCCCGTCACAAGCATAGCACCAGCGCTCTCTGGGCTGCCCTGGTGCCCTCCGGAGCCACTATGGTGTACGACCACGACCCGGGATCCACTCACGGAAGGGCATCCTCGGCTGAGGCCCTGCGCCTTTTCGCCACCGTGGTATACGACCACGCCTCTGAAACCGGCAGTGGGAATGCCACCTGCGTTGAGGTCCTACTTGCCGACACCCACTAGTCGCGACAGACGTCTCAGATCCAACGTTCCTACTGCCACTACCAACTCTAGAACGTGACATGAATCCCTCTGTCAACAGCACCTGCTCTAGCACCCCGACATATGTGGAAATTCCCAAGGGTACTATGACAGCACGAATCTCTCGGTGGAGACCCTGCTCAAGCTTTCGTGCTCAGAAGTTTTCGTCATGGACCAAGTCCAGGTAAAAGCGTGCACGATCTGCAAAACTAGCCACGTACTCAACCACCGTCATCCCTCCCTGCTGAAACTGCAGGAGCTCCTGAATCTGAACGGAGCGCATGCAGGAGGGGAAAAACTCCTCACAGAGCAACAACAGAAAGTCGTCCAATGAAAACGACGACTCGTCAAGAAACTGAGTCACCAGATTCCACCAACCTCGAGCTGCTCCAAGAAAAAGGGTGGCTGCCAAAGACACTCTCTGCTCTGTCAGCGTCTGCAAAAGCCTGAAAAGGCGAACCACTACCTCGAGCCAAACCTCTGCTACATGAGGGCCTGGCTCACCACTGAACCTCAGCAGTCTCTACCGCTGGAACTCACGGAGCGTGCTCAACCCGCGCTCAAGCTCATCCTGCTCTGCTGAAACTGCCTGCTGCTCAACATGTGGGGGTGCTTCCACCGGCCCACACGGAGAAAGGGCTCGCATGATGGGTCCTAGACTGTGGCCTCGTAGCTCACAGGGTCGTCGTCACAAACCAAAGCTGGTATCCTTGCTGCCTGTCCTCGAAGAGACATCCTGAAAATTATCAAGGAGTACCGCGGTCAGATGAGCATATATGTATATACCACAACAACAACGATGGGGAGCTGACTCAAGAAGGACAGTCAAAGACTCGGTCTTATGTGATGCACATACCAATTTTCCCTGCAACAAGTGTCTCAGCATGCCGAATCGACAAGCGGGTTATCAAGGTCCTCATGAATGGATACGTCGGCCGCCGCACCATCACTGGACTCCCTTGCCTGATAGCCGCTCTCGAGACACGTTAACACTGTTTCACTAATTCCCAACCAATTCCTATTTTAGGGACGTCCGCACAACGCCCCAAAGAACGAACCATCTCTGATACCACTTTGTCACGACCCGACCCCACCCGGGCTCGAGCTGCAACTACCCCAAGCCCGCCTCCATAGGCCAGGTGCAGGAAACCAGCGCCGAAGGCACAATAACTCAGGGAGGCCTTTGCCTAAGCACCTGTACACACACACGCAACAAACTCAATGCAACAGTGCAGAGTAAAAGTAAAGACAAGCAAAGAAAAGGAAAGGGAAATGCTATGTAAATACCACAATGTGCATCGACCTCTACAAGTACAATGTACAAACTGAAAAAAGGGGCAAAACACGCGCCCAACCAAAAAGTGCCACAACCCGGCAACATGTAAATGAAAAGAAATAGCTGACGGGTCTTCCACCTGGAACCCAGCCATGACCACCGCACGCGGTCCAAGCTCCCAAGCTCCTACGCTCCACTGAAGTCACGCTCCACCTGTCCGTCGTCTGCAAGGTCACACCAAGTGCGGGCAAAGCCCAAGTAGGGGTGATTACAAAAATACTTAGTAGGATACCCCCGAAGGCTCGAGGGAGCAACAAAGGAGGTACCGAAGGGTGAGCGGTAGAGCGAATAGAAAAGTAGAGGAGTACAATTGAGGGTGCAGTAGAGAGTCCAGCTCAACCCAACAAAATAAAGGAAGTAGACTCGTCCAGGCATAAGGAGTTGGAAACGGTGAGAAGATGAACTTCCCGTCGAGTCTTCGCTGCCTATAGCAGGAGAGTAGACTCGTCCAACCACGAGAAGCTAGACACGGAAAGCACGTGGCATACCCCGTGCGTCTTCACCTCACCTGGAAGGAGAGTAGCCAAAACCCAAGGAGTGGGTATCAGAAACAAGGTATATACATATCGGTATGCTCAACAAGAAACCCGAACGACGTCGTAAGGGGATCCCCATCCCGTAGCTCAGCCCAAGAAAGAGTAGCCAACAGTCCTGGAAGAAACTCCATCGATGCCCAATATCCCGCATGTCTACCCCGAACTGCAAGCCAAAGTGTCTCAATCACCGCACCTCGACACTATCCGCTTTGGGCGACACTGACTCGCCCGCACGATTTTAGATCGCGTCACAAGAATGCGTCTTGGTGGGGAAAGCGCCCCTCATACTTGAGAGTTCTAGGGAGAGTCCAACCACACCTCGTCCCTGCCCCGCAGTCGAGAGGTCTCCTCAAAGCCAAGCCATCACAACACTGACCCGTATAACCGAGGTTCCTGCTCCAGAAATCACGGAGGAAAGCCACAGACTAGCCTGGTCGGAAGGACTGAGTCTGGAATGCCAACTGGTGTCCCACTGCCCAGACCCGCTGGAGGGTAATTTATAACCAAATATCAGGTGACCCACTGCCCAGCCCTGCTGGAGGGTAAACCCTAATACATCAACCGGCGACCCACTGCCCAGCCCCGCTGGAGGGTAAACCATAATAAAATACTGGGTGACCCACTGCCCAGCCCTGCTGGAGGGTAAACCATAACACATCATCTGGCGACCCACTGCCCAGCCCCGCTGGAGGGTAAACCTGGAATAAGTCGATAGACGACCCACAGCCCAGCCTTGCTGGAGGGTGGACCTGGAACTAGACGACGGGTGACCCACTTCCCAGCCCCGCTGAAGGGTAGACCCTAAGAGGTCTTCGGGTGACCCACTGCCCAGTCTCTGCTAGAGGGTAGACCCTAAGAGCGTCTGGTGACCCACTGCCCAGTCTCTGCTGGAGGGTAGACCCTAAGAGGTCATCGGGTGACCCACTGCCCAGTCTCTACTGGAGGGTAGACCCTAGAAGTCAGTGAGCAACCCACTACCTAGCCCTGCTTGAGGGTAAGCCTGAGGAAGTCAATGAGTAACCCACTGCCCAGCCCTGTTGGAGGGTAAAACTCAGAACCTCTTTGCCCATCTCTACTGGAGGGTACAACACTGGCCAATCGAACACGGAGTGGGTATCGCGCAACCACCCAACTCCAGCACAACTCACCCAAAGGGGGTTCAGCGCCTGCTCCATCATGCGGTGCCACTAGCACCGCTACTGGCCGATCCATCGATAAGGAAGCCAGGGGGAGACCACTCAACCCTGCTCGCCAACAAACCAGCACCAAGCCAGGGGAAAACTACACCCTGATGGTAAAAAAAACCCATAGAGTGACCCTCTACGTTGCGAGTGGTCAAAGTATGCAAAGCAGAACATGACACGCACATGGGGCCCACACGACGTGTGGCCCCAAGTCAACGCCAACCAAGCGCACGAACATCCCAGGTAGAAACCACACGTACCTCCAAGCGCTCTCGTATACTCCTGGAGTATACCTCATTCCAGCCCAAAGGCTATCGTGCACACGGCACCCCGCGTCAACGCGAAGGCGTGACGTAACAACTTCACTCAAAGGCCCAGTCACGGCCAAACACATCTCGTGAATCATTTACATCACTCTCTAAAGAGTGCGCGATCACACGCCAAGGGTCCGCTACAGACAAAGTAGGGCGAACCACCACTAGAGCACCTTCCATGCTCCACATTTAATAAGATCGCGCAAGAGGCTCCGCACAACCAAACGGATTGCACCGTTGTAATCCTTGCGGAAAAACACGCGAGTTAGACTACTCACTCACCTGAAACGGTCAACAGGTGGGAAAAGTACAATTCACCGTAGCCCGGTCAGGTGGGACCCACACCACATCTCCGAAAGAAGTCGGGCGGACTGTGCCATCGTGATGCTCTCAGAAAAACACGTCGAAAGCACTACTCGCTTGAGTGGAACGAGTATCTAGAGAAAAAGATGCATTCTGGCGCACTGCACACGAGCAGCGCCACGTGGGACCTGCATCCCGGTCCCGAAACTCGACGAACGGATCGCACCATTGCGATCCTCTCGAAAAAGGACACAAGATGGACAACTCACTTGTCCAAAACGGTCGCCCGGTGATAAAGATGGAAAAACACCATCGACGCCCAACCGGCCCTCGTGGGCCCCACACCATCGTGCCGAATTAGGGAGGGCGGATTGTACCACTGCAATCCCCTCGGAAAGACACCCAGAATCAACTGCTCGCATGCCCCGAACGGACGCCCAACGAGAAAGTCGCTAAACGCTGCTCGCAGCTCAAAGACTGGCCATGGGGCCCACGCCTCAACTCAGGTTTCAACGTCCGAAACTGCACTGGAAACCTCTGCATCAGTTCCAGGGTCACAACTCCGCTGACGGCGCTCAAAACGGATGTCGGACGCGTCAGCGCCGTCCAAAACAAGAATCCCGGGAAAACGCTCGTCCAATTAAGGACGCGTCGCGCCTCAGAGGCCCCTCGTTTCGGGAATTAAAAAGTCCTGAAACCATCTCAAAAACTCCTTCTTGACGCAAGCTCCGCGCTGCCGCAGACGGTGCACAAAACGGACGCTCGTAGCCCGAAATACGGGCGTCCGAAGGCTGAGGGGCAAAGCCCCTTGGGCCGGACCGGCCCGGACCGGCCGGTCCGCCCTGCTTGGGCCGGCCCGCGCCGGCCGGCCCGGTCCCACCGAGCCGCGGGCCGCCGCTCCACGGCCTTCTCCCCTTCACACCCGCACGCCCGCCGCGCGGGATTTTCCACCGACCGGCCACGAGGGTCGGTCGCTCGGTCCACACAACGACCCGCGAAGCGCGGGTCGTTGCTGCGCTGCACGGGGCCGCTGCCTCGCGGCCCCTCCTCCGTTTGCCGACGCCCACGGCCGGTGCCATGGCCGGCTTCCGACAGCCGCCGCCGAATGCCGCCGCCGCCTCCTGGAAGCGCCTCCACCGCCCTCTGAAGCCCCGGACGACTGCCCTGCTCCGCCGCGCTCCGCCCCGCGCCGCCGCCGTCTGCCGCCTTCGGCCCTCGCCGGAAACCGGCCGTGGCCGGAAAAAATTCTAAGGACCACCGGGAACAATCTGGCGGTCGAAATTTCGATCCAGATAGCTTTCCAGAAATCTCGGGACGGGATCTATGCAACCACGGGATTTGTTCGAGGATCCGATGGTGCGATTGAGCACAAAAGAGGATTAAAACGGGGAAGGGGAGGAAAACTCAAATTCGCCTACCTCATTGGGCTTCGCCCGGCGCTTCCCACGTGATCCGCCCCGAGACGTTTTCTCGGCGGAGTTGGCTCGCCAGAGCTCGCCGGAGAGGAAGAAGGGAGGGGAGAGGTTGTGAGGAAGAAGAAGAAGAGGAAGAAGGGGGGGGGGGTGCGTTTAAGTAATAACACTTAAACACCCCTTCCCGTCACGCCCCCGACCCCACTCTCGAAGCAGACAAAAAGGAGGGCGTCCCTGGGGTAAAAACGATGCTCCGAGCACAACGGCTGTCTCGGAATTTTATTCCGAGACCCCGTTCAAAAGTTATTAAACTTAGCGCCCGAGGCCGCCAAATTACGAAAACGCCCCTGGGACCATTTTTCACAAATGGCCCGCGCCTGCAAATCTTATACCCCTCCTAGGGTAAACGGCACATTCCAAACTCAACGGTGCCCTCAGTCTTCCAATCCGAGCCACCATTCAAGTGATACTAGCGTTTCTCCATTAAACGAATTAATTAATTAATTAATTAATCCGTTTAACGTTCCAGAAGAGGGCGAGGGGTCCAAACATCCCGTGCCAACAAGTTTTATGTCGTTCCTAGGGTAAACAACCCAATCCGGACCCATCCGTACACTCGGATCCCTGATCCGGAACTCTGTTTAGGAGTTATCTCATTTATTTAGCATTTCCAGTGTGAACGCACTGAAAATTTAATTCCGGCCACTCCGGGTCCCGGAATCGCACGCCGTCTGAAGGCGCTTCTTTGGAATATCATCAAGAATATTCCAAATTCTTTTTTAGCAAAACCCGGGTTCTTACATGGTGGTGAGTTTTTATCAATCAAACATATATGTACACAACACTTTCTTTATCCAAAACTCAATCAACCTCTCACCACTGTTCTCCCTCCTTAAGAACATCCCCCTTTTTATGTTATAAAACATCACATAAGCCTCTCCATTAGGTACATATCAAAAATCACACATTTAACAAACACATCATGTTTCTAAAACAATGGGGCATGCCTTAAGAGGGGTTTTTCACTTTCACTATTCGTTTTCAAGGTGCCAAATGGGCCTCATTACTCCACATGAATGATTTTTCTTTAGAAAACATGTTCAACCAAAACACATTTTGAATATCATTTTGGATCTTCTTTGGAAAACAACATCTCATTTCACTTTTACAACAAAATTGGCCAAAAGACCACGCGTCTTTGGAAATGCCTACTTTGTGTTTGAAACATTAAAAAAATCGCATTTCAAGAACCAAAACCATTTACACACACACACACAGATATATATATATATATATATTTATGTATATATATTTATTGAATATGTGTTTAATGTAAAAAAATATATGCACTTTTAATAAAACAGTAAGAAATTATATAAGTTCTAATCCAAGATCAGGGCATAGGGGACCTTCCTCAAACATGTCGTTATTCGTCGACGACCACTCGAACCGACAGTTGGTGCATACATGCACATGCATTTATACATATATATATTCACCCCTAGCTGCATTTCACATATTCCCCATGCCATGAGGGAATATGTGTGAAGAGGGCATATATATATATATATATGCCTTACCCTATGCATGTGCATGTAGGATACCTCGACACCTGCGGCCCAAAACTATCATAGCGACGTCCAACACACTACACATATCAATTAATAAAACAATTAAACACTTAAAAATATATAAAACATTTCAAAATAACACATTAATGGTTTGAACTAATGACACACCCATTTATTATAAAATATGAATCAGTCACAGAAACCAAAATCATCTTATGCAACAAGAGGACTCAACAAGGGCCATCAATATCACATCACAAGTGCCAACCGGGCCTTCACCCATTCACATACTCAAACCCACCTTTGAATACATACGCACACCAAAACAATTTGAAAACACATTTCACAACACTTGCATAGTTTCTCAAATTCCCTTTTTATAACCCCAGAAAACACATACGATAAAAACCAACCAAGACAACAGCCTAGCCCCCCCTAATATAACCATTCATGTTTTAAACAATTTTCAAAAATAGCTTTTCACCCTTCAAACAATTTAAATAAATCACTACACAATTTATAAAACAACCCAATGAAAAACTACACAGCCTCACACCAAGAACCTACCCAAAGTCCCCTTTTTAGAAGCGAACACACACTAAAAACATTTCAAAACATCATTCACATCACTTACATTTTAAATAACCAATTTCAAAATTTATAAATTTACATCAAATAACACATAATGGGCTACACATAAAAAAACACTCAATTACATCTAATAAAAAAATGTTAAATTTAAACTCATATGAAACATTTTCAGAAACAAATTTTTACACCACCTATATTAACCAAATCAAACATTAAATTAACCAATCAGGAAAAATAATTATCCAAATAATGTTTACAGTGGGAACCATATACCTCGGGTGCCAAAAGATTCAAAAATTGGTGTAAAATTCCAATCGCACCAAGATTTTACCATGAGGACCCTAAAAAAGATCCTAAATCAAGAATTTGAACCAAAAGGAATCAAAATAGAACCATAAAACGTACTCCTAACTGCTGAAAAAAAACTGGAACCCCAAAGGAGAAACAAAAAAAAAGAATCCTAAAAATTACTCAAGGAAGTGAAGTCGCTAGCGGGGGAGGGCGCTGGTGAAGTCGAGGCCGCCAGAAATGAGGTCGGCTGGTAGGGATCTCACCAATGAACTGTTGGCCAGTAGGGGTGGCGTGCACAACAGCATGGCCGAAGAGGTGGGGTGGGGGTGAGTGGGGTCATGGCGGTGTAAGGGGAGGCCAGGTTGAGGCTTCGTTGGAGAAGGAGGTAAAGGGGATCTCCGTCGAAGGAGGTGCGCCGTGGAGAGGGGAGTTGGGGAGATGGTGCATCACGCGACCAAGAAGAGGGGGGGGGGGGGGAGTCGGCCACACAATTAGGAGGGGATGGGGGGGTGGAAGGCCGGTTGTTCGGTAATGGGTAGGGTTAGATTAGGGTTTTTTTCATCTAATTCAATTGATTTAAATAAATGAGAATAATAATAATAATAATAATAAAACCTGAAAAAGAATAAAAATAAGTACATAAATAAATAAAATCATGAAGTGTCAGGTCGGGGTGTGACTACAACAATAGTCAAGTCAAAGAAACAAATTGTTTCCATGATTCCATTCATGTCACTCCAACTCAGGAATGCAAGTATCACTCTGAAAAATTACACCTCTTAAATTTCCACATTGCAGAACCATAAATCCTATAGAGTTCCTTTATTGAAACAAAAGAGAATTTTAAATTGTAAGGTTGGAGTATAACTGCCACTCTCTTAGTGTGACCTGAATGATATGAAGATAGGGGGAATGATCCTCACTAATAAAATTGTACACAAAGAGGATATCAAGAATTACGAAGAAGACATGAGGTACTCCCGTCATATGCAAGAATAAGTGTTCAGTATGGTCTCTAACCAACCATAAAAAAACATCAAGACAATGTTTACTCAAGAACATTAAACTAGATACCTTATCATGTTTTCATATCTGTATCAATATAGGGGGAATAATCCTCATAGTAAAACCATCATATGGTACATAATCCATATAATCTCAATCCAATGATCAAATTTAGAACAAAATCATCAAGATAATGTCGACATAATAACATTAAACTAGATACATGATCATGTTTTCATCTATTTAACCAACTATCCTATAAAACTACCCACCATAGGTTCTAACATTCAATAGAATGATTTTGAGTCATAGTGTCTTCACCATCGAAATTTTAAATCCCAACATGCCTATTGAGTTCTAACAATTCTCTTGGAATGAGCCTTATCTTAATTAGATGGTTAAATTTCAATAAACCTCATTTAGTTAGGTTAATCCTACATTCATGAAAACCCATATTCAACTCACACTATACTCACCTCATCCAAAAAATGTTCCAATAAATGATTCCCCACTGACCTCATTTTATGAAACATGAGGAAAACAAGTAAGTACATCCCTGAATAACTATCCTAAAAATGATCGTCATATAAATTCGGTGTATCACAACCCAAAACATGATTCCTTCTTCTAAGGCACCCCAAATTTACTTTGAACATGTCCACGGAATTCGGTATTCAACTTCTAGTGACATATCAAACCAAAAAAAGCATTTAAGTTATCAGGCCACAACAAAAACATAGATATAAAAATAATCTAACACATTAGGATAATTTGATCCTGATTAAAGTCAAGGGTAACCTCAGAGTCATAAACTAGAGTCCAAGGAGCTTATCCAAGGTATTCCATATTCCAATGTTTACAAGTGATATATCTGTACATAGAAAAATGTCCATGTATCAATAACATTAACCAATCCAAAAAATAGTAAAGTCAAAGAACTGAATGGTTTCCACGATTCCATTCAAGTCATTCCTACATAGGAACCCAAGTATCACTCAGGAAAATCACACCTCGTAACTTACCATGTTGTAGAATCATAAATCTTATGGAGTTCTTTAATTGAAACCGA
Organism: Viscum album; assembly: GCA_963277665.1. Classification (NCBI taxonomy): domain Eukaryota; kingdom Viridiplantae; phylum Streptophyta; class Magnoliopsida; order Santalales; family Viscaceae; genus Viscum; species Viscum album. The sequence continues at coordinate 1,559,515,428 of OY728164.1, read as the reverse complement.
AGAGCATTTTAAATTGTAATCTTGGAGTATAACCCCCACTCTCTCAGTGTAACCAAAATGATATCAGGACATGGGGAATGATCCTTACTAGAAAAAATAGTACACCAACAAGATATGAAGAATTATGAATAATACCTGATGCACTCCCATAATATGAAAGACAAAGTTTTTGGTATGGTCTCTAACCAACAATATAAAACTTTTGCAAGGAAGAGAAGAGGAACCACTACTGGTTGACTTCTTCTAAAATATTTCCGATTCACAGACTAATGCATCTTCATTAAATGACAATAGTGTCTTTAAAACCCAAGTCATTCCATGATCATTATATCATAACCACCAAATTCCAACACAGGAAAACATTATCCTTTAGAGTTTTATACACAACCAACAATTTCATCATCATGATGCTTTTTAATCTCCAACATATTCGAAACTAACCAGAAACAAGGGTTTTCAAAAATTAGAATAGGAAATTTCCAATTAGTCCTCCTTGGATGTGTTCCATATACATAGAAGTAAACCTACTACTCATACTGACGTGGTGATCCCCACCTTAAGAGTTTCTTTATCATATTTACTGAAGAATGTAACTCATCACATGACACACACCCCATTAACCACTTACTATGGTTACTGTACATCACCACCACACTTTTATCAAGAACCCATTAAAAAAGTGGAGGAAAATATCCACTTAAAAGTACACTAGAATAGATTTACTTTAGAAATATGTTTGAAAATCCTCCAGAGTTATTTCTACATGTGCCATAACATTATACGTAAAAACCAAAAAAACAACCCGCATATTAAAACACCAATTCATTTGGAACGTCATCCCAAGAATTGGGATGATCCACGATTTACTTTATCACCCATATCACTCTACCTTAGAGATGACCAATTATTCTAGAGTATAAGCTCAAGGATTTAATGATTTCCAATAAACCCAAATAATTCATTGTACCATTTTATCAAATCGATAGTTACCACATTTATCTTTTCATACTACCCTGAGATATCACTCGAGAAATGATGAATCATTGATATTATCCATAGGCTTACTATCCTTATGCATCCTAGTATCCAATGTCCCATAAAATATATTATCCAAGAGTCATACTATCCCATATGACCGTAAAGCAGGCTGATGACCTCCCAAGTCAACCATTAGAAAAGAAATAAAAATCCAGATGGCCTATTAAGCGGTTGACCATACATGAGGTATCTCTAACCCACTAAATTGGAGCATTACTTGATGCTCACACCCAAAAAAGGGTCAAACTACCACATGAACACCCATCCAACCAATTTGTAATTTTAGAACTAAGATTCATACTTGGGAAAAATGGAATTCAAACAACACCTCGTGTATGGAACTATTAACAAGCATTTATCTAGAACTTAAGGTTATAAGGTCACAACATACCTTGGGATAACCCCTTACTGAAACAGAAAGTGTCGACCCTACAATGGGGGTCACACCTAAAAAGTCACTAGGATTAAGGGACTATCATTTATGTTCTTTCTATAGAAGAAGGGGGCCATAGGTAATGCTCACGTTCCCATTTCTTGGAAACCACTCAAGGTTTAACCTAAACTTATACAAGGGTTAAAACTGAGAACCCCAAAAAAGGTTTTATTTGATTTTGTTAATTTATTTACATCTTATATTTAAACATTTTAAAGGATCAATTTAAACATTAGGTACCGGTTATAAGGAAAACTATACATAGCACTTTATTTAACTAACTCTACAAGGAACACGGGAAAGTTTTTTCAATCACCCATATAATATTTATTCATTTTACTAAAATCCTTTTATAATTAGGTTGTTTATCTTATAAATTCAATTTTAACATCATTTATTTCTTCACAAGCTTTCACAATTGTCTTAGTTAATGAAAATTTCAATTTCAGTATATAGAGGAAAAAACCCATGAGTTTGTAAATGGAATTTTAATTAACTGAAACCTCATAATTAATAATGCTCAAAATCAAATAATAGGTCTTTTATTAATTTAAGAGGGAACTGGTCAAGTAAAATTACAACATAGATTTATCTATAAGACCATGTAAGAAGCTACAGAAACATTAAATAACAATCCTTATATAACATAAACATGCCCCCATGGGGTAAAGTACTAATTCCTATTAAAGTAAGGGAAACCTACGAGGGTCCTGGTCATGCAAGAATATAGGTGACCTATAAGGATCCCATCAATTCATTATGGGTTCATATAGATACTACCCAAAATCTAAATTATTAAGAATGTGAAACAATAATAGTGGGTCTATATCATAATCATAACAATCCAAGGTTGACCTACTTGGGTAAAGATAATAATAAGATGCATAAATAAGACATTTATATTAGATTTAATGTTTAGAAACCATTATATTTATACAATAGTCTCTACGTATATAAAGATCATAATTTTTTTTTCGATTATATGTGTTACCATTTATTAATTTATAAAGTGACCATACACTTTATAGATTAAAAAATGGCTCCCCCTTAATCACAACCATAAATTTTTTATCCCTTGAGAATAATGGTTCATGGATAAAAAATGTTAAGATTGGTTAGTTAAGGATTCACCATCAATATATGTAGGAAAAAACCATTTAGTTTGATTGTATAACATTAATAACCAATTTCATATTATAATTATTATAATGTATTCTATCAAAAGTAGTAGATAAAAGTAAATATTCTAATAATCATAAAATCATGACAAAAGACTTGGAAAACCCTTACGAAATCAAGGAAACACCTAATAATGGTACACAAGAAAACATACTAAACATGTAACAATTATCAAAAAAATATTTTGTATAAGAAAACATGAATAATAAATCACAGAAACATGGAATAACATTTAAGGCATAGATCAACATACAAAGTATTATAAAAAAGAATCCTACATGGTATGGAATATGCATAAAATTTTAATCTCTATGTGCCTATAATGATGGATGTAATTCTACTTCCTTGTTATACCAGGATAACGATAAATACTATAAATATTATAAATCAATAAGAAGAAAAATTACACCAGTCACACAGGGTGAAATCATTATCAACTGTAACAATGAACAACATGAACAATAATCCCATCCACGAGCACTTGTACTTTTCCCCGTGCATGGGTCAATCACTCCCAGGCATGACTATTTACCAAGAATGAGAACATTCAAAAACTTCTCTATACTAGCAAAAAATAGTAAGAAAAAAAGAATAGAAGTAGCTCTGATACAACTTTATAATGTCCTGGCCCAACTGACTAAAAACCAGTAGCTAGACCGGTCGCCACATAGCATCACGCGTGCCTCATCATTCACAAGAGGTTGTCGACTAGCAGAATGGGTTCAATGATGGTACGATTGGGAGACTATACCCACATGATCAGAGTAGTAAAATGGTATAAGAGGTAATGAATAAATCAATCAATATAAGTAGTATAAATAAAGGATAGAGTAGTGGTAGATAAATATAATAAAGGATAAAATTGATATCTCTAAATATTCAATCAAGCATGCTTGTCCAGATGTGGCTACATAATATAAGAAATAAATATATAGTGGGTGAGCTAATAAAGAATATAACAAGATTAAAAATGTGAACAAAATACCCAAGGTATAACTTCATGAGAATCCTGAGAACTAGCACAGTCTGGTGATCCTAAGATCCCATGTAAAAATGAAGGGCACAAGCACAATCCATAACATAACCCTACAAGCACAAGGTATGTTTGGGTACCCTAGAGAAATGGAATACAAGAAAGGGTGTGAGGTATACTCATTAAGACACCACCAATGTTATCTAAATCAATATGTTCTATGAAAATAAAATACATAATTGTGTAGGTATGATAGGTAAAGAAATAAATAATTAACAGTAAACAAGACAACTCAAGTTCTTAATGGGAACCCGACTATCCATAACAATAGCAAAAAAAGCCAGAATATTTCAAACCATGTTCAAACTATAGAATTATAATATGTACACATAATTATTGAGTTTATTCACAAGGGAACATAGTGGGGAATGTCATATGGGTAGAATACAAACATGGACTAAACCCAAGTATGTTCTTTGGCTTGGAGGATGCATCCTTAAATCTCAAAAACTAGCATATCTTATATCTTTAACCAAAGGAATTATGGTTCTTAGTAAAAAGAAATCTTGGGCCTGTCCAAATTGATCTATAAATAGGAATCTCAAGTATCACCCCGAAAGCACCGTAATTAACCGTCACTGTAAGAGTTCATCACATCTGATCCATAAAGAGGAATCCCATGTATCACTCTCAGCATAGTATAAAAGGCATAACCCACTGAGCCCATCCAAGTTATCACTTATAGGGGACCCAATATCACTCGGGGCATGGTATAACTATCTTTACACTAATACCATCCAAGGTATCTCTCTTAGGGTATTGGTATCACACATGGAGATAATAATATAAATCAACCTATGAGCCCGTATTTGGAATTATGTAAATTTGAAAACCATGTATCACTGAGGGAATAAGATTAATTAGGTAACCAATGTTCCCATCCATAATATTCTGTAATAAAAAAACCAGTATCTCTTATGGTACATATGCTTTAAATAGCCTAGGAGCCTATCCAATGGATTACTACTTGGGACTTCTTGTATCTCTCAAAGCATACATAATTCATTTAATAATTTATGCTCAAGTAAGAAGGGTGTCCATGTCCATATGCATGCTTTATCATAAATCAAGAATAAATAAAATTATTGAACCATGTACTTAAGAATGCCACACCATAAGTCAATTATACTAATAAGGGCCACACCCATTTACCATTTCAATTAAATAATAATAAGGGCTATGTAATAAAGCATGTCATTACCTATTTGAAATGTCACTATTAAATTGAACCTTTTATTTGAGAGGCCAATAAACCTTAAAAGATGTTCTTATTAGAAAATGGGGCCTGGCTATCATGTTGTGGCATAAACAAATTATTTTTTTAAAATCATATCTCATGCTATAATTTTTCTAAAACAATTCAAAGATGATTGAGAGCCCATAACAAGAAATTATAATTTAGAATATCTAAAAAACACCCTAATAGGGTGATTTAAGTTCATAAAGGGGAGTTGAAGTTAAGGAATAATGGAAATAAATCCCAATGGGATGGTTGGGATTGAGGTGAACAACCTCTAACAGTTTAAATCAAAGTGAAATGAAAAATAATCCAAAGATTTAGGTTCCACATGTTTAAATTCATATTTAAGAAGCTTAACGTGGAAATATTGACACATGATAAATGGTGGAAATTATAAATCAAATAGACTCTAGGGAAAAATATATTGACCACCTACCACATTCTTAGGATTCTATAATCATCTAATACCAATCTTTTATTTGATCTGGTTTGAGAGAAATAAAAAAACTGATCAAAAACCAAAAAAATGGGTGAATTAATTCTGACTATGATAGAATAGGAGAAGATGAATTGAAAAAAGAAATGATAAAGGAGGATTCATAGACCCCCCGATACGTTTCCAATGTGATGAAAAACACTTAGAAATGTTTGGATGAGGAATATCTCTTCATATCGAGTAGAGGATATGAGAAGCTTCACAGAAGGCTATTGTGAATGGGTAAGAGTATAATAAAGGAGGATATGAGAAATAAAAAGAAATAGGGGAAAATGGTAACTTCATCCCCCTTAAATGAGGCTCGTGGTTGGAAAAACCATGCACCAACTATGCTTCAACCACTACCTTAGAAGGGGGATTGTGCTGTTCATGTACGCTATTTGATAAACCATTCACAGACCATGCGTTTCACCTCTGTTAAGAAACATACAGTAGCTTTATAACTATTCACCTCCTCTCCCATGGTTAGACATAACCATGTGGGACACTTATCTCCATTGGATCAGCCACACAATTTCACTTAGTGGGTCACATGATTTCAGAAAAACTGTATTCCATTACCAGTTCCTCTTAAAATTGAGTTTCTAGGTCTTGACACTCTCAAAACTCAATTGGACACCTAAGGAACTTCAAGGGACTTTAATAAAGTCTGAAATAAACATGTCTATGTGTTCCAACTCTTGGAATTATGTTTTGAGACTCAGTTTAAGAAATGACCCATCCACTAATTTTTAAAATTCAAATTTCCATGGAAATTTTATTGGGTCCAAACACAAGATGTTAAAACTAATAATAAATTAAAATTATTAATATTAAAATTAACATAATTTTTTTACTTTCTTCTCTTTAAAATTTCAACCTTATAATTTTATTCATTTGTTAAAGAAGTGGGGTAATTTTTACTTTATATTATTCTATGACTCCCATGTTACTTCTTCAACCATATGGGTATTACTCAAAATGTTAACCTAATGAGTTATCTTATTCTCCAACACATTATCTATAGAGTCAAGAATTTGTACTAGCTATTCCTTATAAGAAATTTTTTATTCCAATTGAACTACTTCAGGGCATAAAACATGAGATGAATATGGAATATATTTTATTAGCAATTAACATAAAATATTTAATGTACCTAGGATAAACTTATAGGTAAGTCCACTTGGTAAAAAACTGATCTAACTTTATCTAAGATTTTATATGGTCCAATGAACTGTGGACTCATCTTCCTTTTTTTTCAAAAATGCATAAATTTTTTCCGTGGATATACTTTAATGAAAAAATGATCACCTATCTCAAAATAATGTTATTTCCTCCCTTTATCTTTATAACTTTTATACATAATTTTACTTGTCCTTATTTTTTACTGAATCATCTTCACCTTCCCAAAAATTTCTTCTACCGACACTATTCCCAACAAATTCATTTTTCTTAATTCATCCCAACAAGCTAGAGTTTGACAACTCTTTCTATATAATTCCTCAAAGTGTTCCATATTTATATTGTAATAAAAACTATTATTATAAGATAATTTTATTAATGACTAATACTAATCCCAAATTACCTATAATTCTATTGAAAATTCTCAAAGAATTTATTCGATAGTCAGATTTTTTCCTTAGACTGTCCATTAGATTGAGGATGAAAATTTGCGCTAAAATTTAATTCAGTACCCAATAACTACGGAAGGCCTTTACAAAAACTAAAAGATAACATGGGATTATAGTGAGATATAATGGAGAGTAGAACTCCATGTAACCTGACTATCTCATTTAGGCACACTTGAGAAATTTGATACAATTATATATTATCTTGAATGGGAATAAAATGTGAAAATATAGTTAGTTAATCAATAACAATCCTAATCTCATTGTTACCTCAAGATGTATTTGTAAATACCACAACAAAATCTACAGATATTTTTTTCCCATTTATACTGTATAAATTTACCCTTATTAATAGAACCTACCATATCTTGTAAAACATTATCATCCTTCTAATATTTCTTAATTCTTTATGATATTGATATTATTGGTAGCTAGTCCAAAATAGAGGAAGTTACTACATGCACAATTTCTTGGACAAATTTTATCTAATTATTTAAAAATGGTTATGTTCCAAAAGTAACATGGTTGATATATAATTATCCTTAAAACTAAAATCATTTAATATATTTTTCATTTTACAGGATGGTAATAATTCAAATAGACATAATAGTTAATCAGTTCTAGCGAGCATCTCAGTGTCATGTTCATCTCTTTCAGAATGAATATATACTTAAAAATTTTACAATCGGTATATATTTCACATTTTAGTCTATATAAATTATACTTTAAAATTTTTAAAATAAAAATCACAATAGATAATTCCAAATCACTGGTAGGATAATTTAACTCATGAGATTTTAGTTGACAGAAATCATAAGAAATTACCAGATCATTCTATATTTCAACATAACAATGTTCCTACAAATAATAATTATTATCGATAAAACATAACAATTTCTAATGGGTAGGCCCAAAACTAGACTATTAACCATTCTTGTTTTCAATTCCTTGAAAAAATCATCACATAATTTTTTATATATGAATTTAATTCCTTTTTGAGTTAACTTGGTTACTGGGATTGATAACCGAGCATATTTTTCAACAAATGATTGGTAGTAATCTTCTAATCCAAAAAAATATAAATCTTTGGGATATTTTTAGGTCTTGTCCATTATTTAACAACCTTAGTAATAGTAGGGTCAATGGTTGTTTCATATTTAGAAATAATATTCTAGAGGGAAGACTTTTATTGCAACCAAAATTTACAATTACTAAATTTTCTTAATTGTTTATTTTATTTTTTTATTTGAAAATAAATATTTAGGTGTAATTTATATTCCTTTTGAGTTTTAGAATATAAAAATATATCATTAATAATCATAACCACAAAATTATCTAAATAGTATCAAAAAACTATATTCATAAGATCCATGGATATATCTAGCGCATTAGTCAAACCAAAGGTCATAACCCCAAATTCAAAATTCCTATATCTATTTTGTAATGGTATATTCAGAATAACTTCCTACATCAACATTAATTGATGGTACCCTGACCAAAGACTAGTCCTAAAAATCATACTCTTGGGATCTGATCAAACAAATAATCTATTTAAGGAAAAGGAAAATTGTTCTTAATAATGATGTAATTAAATTATCTATAATCAATACAAATCCTCCTTGAATAATTTTTTATATATAAACAAGATCATCCCATGGAAGAGTTCTAAGATTAATGAATCCTTCATCTAGAAACTCTTACAAATTATTTTTCAATTCTAAAAAATCAACTTGATCCATTTGATAAGGGTGATTTGGAATTATCTTATCAATTTAAACTAGGTCAATAGTAAACACAACCTCCTAATCATGAATAATACAAGGAAAATCGTCAAGAAATACATCCAGATATTCATTCACTAGGGGCATATCATTAATATGAATAATTTATTTTATTTTAGTAACATGTTCATGGTAACTTTTACTACCATATCTAATTAGTTTCATAGCTTCTTGGTATGTTATAAAATTTATAAAATCATCAAATATAACTTTCATAGAATTGTAAAAAACGTTAAAATAATAAAATAAAATACAATAAATATCTAAAATAATATCAAACTCTATTATGGGTAGTTTAAAATGATTTTTAGGAAATAATATCCCAATGATAACAATAGTAATATTCTTATAAATCTTTCTTGAATTAATATTTCCACCTGGAGTTTTCAATAAAAGTTACATATTATTTTTATGAAAATATGTCCCCATTTTACATTATGATTTCATATAAATAATGGAATATGAAGACCTAGAGTCAAATATAACATTGAAATAATTTATACAATCATGTAACATACCTATCACCACTTCATTAGATGTCCCAACATCAACCCTAGTTGTGGAAAATGATTTTCTCTTCTTTTAATATTGATTATATACACCCTGAGTAACATAATTTGGAAACACATTAGAAAAATTTCACAACTCATTACAATTAAAACATAACACTCTTGGTTGGATATCAATTACCAAACTCATGGATTGTTCTGGTATTTATTCATTGTAGTCCTAATCCCTATGACCAAATTTACGACACTGATAAAACATTCCATATTTGGTAAAAAATTTTCTAAAATGTTTTTTACTACAGTTGGAATATTATGGGGGATTTCCTATATATTTTTTAGTTGACTACCTCTCCATTTATTTCCACCTCGTCTGCATCATACTCTCGTGATCTTGAGGAACATAAGTGTTGAAAAACCCTACCTCATCTTTTTTAGCATAAAGAACAAATTTACCATAAATTTTAAATTATCATAAAGCCAATGATCTTCATAAACATGGTTTCAATCCAAATTAAAATATATCTATTTTAATATCATGTTACTAAATAAAATATGATATGTACTTATCGAATCATGTAAAATTTTCATTATAAAAAACTACTAAATCTTTGTATTTTTTCTTAAATTAAAATAATTTTTTCTCCAAACCGATTAAAAAAACATGTAGAAATATTTCTCTAGGAAAATATTCTTAAAAGTATCTCATTACAGGGAATCAAGCTCTTCTCTATATTTTATTCCTACCAAAAGGCCACCATCGATAACATTCACCCCCAATATAATAAATGGAAACAATAATGCTTTGATATTTTGAGCATCCCATAAATTTAAATATCTTTTATAGATAATTGATCCATTATTTGGATACCAATTAATATAATGTTCCATAAAAATATGTTATGTTTTGTTTCAAAAAATTCTCAAATATTTACATATTCTTCAATGGGAAATCTGGCCTATATCTAACATGGAAGAAACAAAAAATTATTTCCTATGTCAACTGCTCCATCGATATAAAAAATTTATAATACCAATTCCAGCCATTCAATGATAATGATTTAGAAGGATATTTTCCTCTTGATATTCTACTTCTACTTAAATGTTTCTTCTATCGAATACAATTATGAACAAACATAGTTTAGATGAAACAACATGGTAATATTCAAATTTTATATCATAAAAACCAAAAAGTACAATCTGTTACAGGTATTTAATTTCATTAACCTAACCTTTAAAATTATCTAAACTTTTTCTCTAATACTAAATATAGTGACCAAACCTTTAATATTACATAATCTAGTTTCTTTATACTATAATTCACTTTCTTTGATTTAGATGATCTTTTTAGGTTAGAGTTTTAGATAATTAGTTCATAATTATTACATAAAAAACACATATATTACAAAGAGGAAACTTATACTTAGTATCCATTTTCTTAAAATATAAGACAATTAAAAATAAAAAAGTTTTCTTTTAATGAAAAGTCATCACAAAATTAAACTTGACTTCTTCTTTGATCTTACTCATCCTTAAACCCTAGGAAAAACATTAAAAAATGTGGGACGAGCACAACAATATTTGTAAGAGACATAAATGGAAGAAACACATTAGTCAACAAAAAAAAACCATAAAATATTTACCATTATCATGATATTATGAGAATATAAAATAAATGATAACATCATTAAAAACACACACTTTAGAAAACCTTTAAAACTAATAATAAGAAATTTGAATCCCTTTTAGGAAACATAGAGAACAACATTCATAACCTGTGATAAACTATTGTTAGAAATAACTAGATCTCGGTTAAATACATAGGATAAACCTCCACGATTAACTACCTACTTATTTCCATTGAACATATGGAACATTACCCAATGCTTTGGAGACATATATTAGGACCACCCATCATATAATTTGCATCGATCTCACGCATAATATAATATGTATCAGACCCACCCATAATATAAGATGTATGAGCTCACTCATAGTCCTCTTTAATTATCATGTATGATATCATGAATAAAAAATTTTATTATTGTATATGTTCATCAAGAATCCTCCTAAAACCTTTTTAAACCCATTTGGAAATCACGTTTGGATATAGAAATACCATTTCCTTTTAATTTTTTTTTTCAAAACAAAAATACCTTGAAAAATGGGAAGATGTGTTTTTATTTAAATAAAACATAGAATCTTATAAAGGAAGGAAAACATTACAAAATTATTGTAGTGGTGGGAAAATACACTAATACATCATATGTTAAAATAGAAAATTTCTTTTTTTCTTTTGTAATTAAAGTCAAAATGTTATGTATAAAATTCATGAAAAGATACCTTCTGAAAAAATTTGTATGAAATTACAAAGTGACATAAAATATCATTAATAATTTATATTTTTCTTATAAATACATATATATAATAACTTTATGAATATGTATGTTGAATGAAAATAATTAGAAAATAAATATTTAAAACATTGAAAATGTTGTTTTAAGGTAATTGGTCCCTTTCCCCGAGTTAGAATCATCACATACATTATTTATATTCATATATAATAGTATTATGTTAATTATATACTTGATTAGAAACCATTTTCAAGTTTATTATTCCTTTTTATTTTATTTATTACCATGTTATATTCAATTACCTAATGATTTTAGTTTATATCGGATGGTTGGATGATATTACGCTCATATATCCAAAATGACTTTGGTAGGTTGACTATAGTCAAACTGGTCATTATTGAATCATCTGTAAAATAATAACAATGAAATAATTATAATTTTTACACATTAATTATAATTTTTAAACCAACCATTAAATATGGTTATGAAAAATTAATTATGTTACAATCATTGATACGGTAGGTCATACGTACGTATGAGTAACACTTTCATTTTTCAAAGAGCATGATAGAATGAAGGTAAGTATAATTTTATCTTTACATAAATATTATTATATCATAAATATAATATTATATCATTAAATACACTTATATATAGCATCCATGTGACGTGGTTATAAAAAATATATCACATTGCTTGTGGAGGTGGTAATCCACACATACGCCAGAACGACGATATTATTTTTTAATGGATGAAAATGTTAGGAATTAGATGATATATTATCTTTCAATAATGTAAAATATTTAATTAATATCATATATAATCATTAAATCTATCATTATAACCATCCATTAGAGGAAGCGATGGAAAACTTATTACATCAGTTCTTGAAGTTGAAGTCCACCACACACACGAACGATGAATTTATTTCCCATTTTACAGAAAAGGATATGAATAAAGATTATTACATTAACATAAAAAAATATATGTATATATTAGATAAATATTCTATTATTATAACATGTTTTAATAATAATTAAGGTGATTGAGGAATAAATAAAACCAAAATGATATACTAAGTATGATACCTCTTCTTCAGATGACCCCTATATGTTTATACATAAAGGCGTCCTAGGATAGTTTTTTTATAAGAAAAGACTCTTAGAAATGAGGATGAATTCAAGGAATATATTTTTTATGGTATTAGAGAAACAAAAAAATCTCTTTAAGTATGATTAGGAGAGGATAGGGGGTGTTATTTTATAAGTTGGGGAGAGGATACACTTAGAATTACTAAAAATATTAAAATATTTTAATCTATTAATAAATTAAAATGTATAAAAAATGAAAAAAATTTCCTTGTTAGATTATAAATGGTAAAAATATTTCTAGAAAATATAAATTAGAAAAGTTTTTATATCATTTTAACCCTTATCTCTTATGTTTAACCCCCTAACAAATTTGTTTTAACCTTTACAGTAGTGACTAATTTTTAATATTTTTACTATTTATTATAAACAAAAATTGAGTTAAAATTATAAAATAATATTAATTATTATAATTATAAATATGTAATTTATTTTATTTATCTAAAATCATAGAAGAGGAATAATTTAATATAAAATTAAACTCAAAAAATTCTATGAAAACTGTTTTTTTAGAAAAATGTATTTCTAAGTATAAGAATGTTTTTATATAAAATTAAATTATAAAAATCATTATAAATAACCTAATAGGATAACTAATAATATTATTGAACTAAATTTTCGTTTAATTTTTTTTAAAAAAATGTATCTTTTTAAATTTTTGAAACAAAAAGACAATTTTTAATAAAAATTAGTATTTTTATTATTCATTGAAAAATTAAACTTTTCATAAAATTCTTGAAAATTCATCATAACATAATTTTAACTTTAAAAATTAAAAAATTGGGTTCATTTGTTTTTAATTTCAAAATAAATATTTTAAATTACACCATATAATTCATTAAAACCCAATTTGGTTAGAAATAATGTTTTTCCTTTTAACTGAAAAATTATCTAATATTATTATAATTAATATAACGCTATAAAATACCATTGATGAATATTAAAAAGAGATAAAAATTAGTTATCTAAACATTAAATGGGTTGTTACATAATTTATCTCTCAATGATGTATTATCCAAAAATATCACCTTTCCACTAAATCACATTCCTAGGTTATCAGTGCCATTCTATATATGCTTGCAAATCCTTAATGAAAAGACTACTGAATAATCCTTAGATGATGGATAATGAAGATAAATTTTATAAAAGAATATTATATCATTGATTAAACACTTCTAAAACATAATTCTATATTCTTAAAACATAAATACTTCACTAATTACACTCCATTAAAAAACTATGAACAAGTATTCATTATCTTAATCCTTAGTACTTCTTATAATTGAAGTTCCCAATCAGGATCTAAGTATTACTGAGAGGGAGAGGAGGTGAATCTGTGATATCATTTTCTTTTTATTTTTCCTCCTTTTTGAAACAACCTTCAACTTATGTTAATTAGTTTCTTATCTTTTGAACACACACAACCACAAGAACAGAATATTTAAATGGTTCACTAATCAACAAGAGTAGCTACGTCCTTAGTATGGTATGGAAATAATCTTCTACCACAAAATCAACTAGAAAACAATCCTTTGATGTGAAATAAAATGAGTAGGATATACCCTTAAACTCTTGTAGCACTTGGAAAACAGTCCACAAGTGTGTGTGCACCCTCTTAGAACAAATAGTTAAATACAGTATTTCTATACTTCTTTAAAATTGAACAAGTGTATTCTCTGAAGTACAAATCTCCACTTTCTTAACTAGAAGCCGGTACAAACTATCTTATACAGAACTGAATATGTGAGAAGAAATAAAATCTTTCCCACACCCTTTTAGGCATATTACACATAACTTTTATGCCACGTTCACAAGATTTTACTTTTTTCTTGGCAGACCTCTTACGTGAAACTCTCTTCTTACGCACAACTTTTTTCTTTCATGAAAATTCTCATTCTTGTGCACAAATCTATTTCTTTCTCACACACTCCTTTTATTAATATTTTTACGCACCATAGAGCTCAATATTTCTCTATGTTTATAGAACATAAAATGTGTGGAGGTCACCTCTTATTTATAAAACTCATCGACCCCTACATGAAAAAACCCTGATATGTCATGCATGATCCTCACGCGTCGCGTAAAACCCCATTTGACATCATATTTGGTGCATAAGTATCTTTCTCTCCAACCTCATCTTTTTCACGGTTCTTGAATATTTCATGCACTTCTTTGAATCTTTCACGCACTTCATACCTTTTACATTTTTCGAATTTTGGATCTCGAATAATGACTTGCGCGCAACATTCAAACTCCCTTCAATATTGCGTGCAAAAAACAATATTTCATGAAAAAACAAATATTTTGTGGAAGCCTATACTTTTCCATATTTTGATGTTCAGATCATGGAACTCCACTTGCACACAACATACCGACCCATATTCAAAATTGCGTTCAACATCCTTTTAAAAAATCACATTTCCACATCTCCTGATTTTCAGGCCCTAAAATTTGGAAAACACTAGGAAACAACACCACCTTAAAACATTCTTTTGTATCACCTCCATATCATAAATTATTTATTCATGATTATCTTCACTTCATTTCATAACCATTATTTAGCTTTCATCATGAACTCCACTATCATGATATATATCCTTTGATAGATCAGATTTAGCATCATCAGAGTTCCTATGGAAAGTACTATAACTTCCCTATCTTCCACTAGCATATTTCCTTCCATTCAAAATTGTATATGAATGGAAGTAACTTTACACCCCCTTTCCTTCAAAAGTAAATCATCACATGCTCTCCTATCTTATGATATTTGTAAAAATACAAATCAGAAAAGAATCTTCTGATATACAAGTCCTTTACAAAGTTAATTGATTTATATTCTTTAACAACAAAAGACAACACTCGGTAACAACAAACTCTTGTTACTTCCTTCTCCACCCAAATTAGTCCGAACAATAATAAAAAATATGAATCATGTATTAATATTTATCAACCTAAATTTAATAATAATTTTTTCTTTTAATATGATAAATATTTATAAAATAATCCATACCTTTTATATATAATTCATAGTATCTTCATCATCAATATTAAAACCTTCACATTCCCAACCTTACTGATCCTCCTCTCGACTATTCGCTTAGGGAATCAATTTTCACCATTCCTATAGTTTACACATTTAAAAAATAAATCCTTAGATGATACCTTATGGAAACCATTATTCCCATGTATTATGATAACCAAAATTTTCATTTTTCATTGGAAATTAATTTATTTATGTTTTTATTTTCCAAATCTAAAAAAATATTCCCTTTCCATAATGAAATTTCCATGGGTTCTTCTTCTAATATCCTTAACATATAGGATGTTGAATATTCATTCCTCTATGAACTTCAAGAAATACCATTTTATCCTATTTTATTCATCCATAAACTCACCTATGTTCTGGTTGTTTATCATATTTTGAGATAGCTGATTAGTCATAATCATAATATTTTTAATTTTATTTCCCACTTAATTTGGTTATTCATGAAGAAAATCACTACATAATATGTAACCTTTATCTTTGACAAAATTCTTTCTAGTTATAGACATTAAATAAAACTAAAAATTTTAGTATGAGAAAAAATAATCATAGTGAGTAATCATATTATCCCAAAAAATAATTAATAGGATGGGTAAATCATGACAGCTTATTTTCAATCCATGGAACCTTAGATTTAACCTAATTAATACATGTCATAAACTTGGCTGAATACCCGGTTACCCTGATAATCAAGTCGGCTGTGTCAAGGCTCGAAGGGCGTTCCCTATCCCCACAGGTTTTCCATTAGAACCTAGAATAATACCTAATAAAAGGGGGAACAAATTTAAGACAAAATAGAAGAATATAAAAGATTTAAAGTTAGTATGATCAATAATCAAAAGGGAGAATGTTCCATACACCTAATAGGTATAAAAAAACTTAAATTAGTACATAATAAAAGAACTCAATATATAGCATGGTAAAACTCAAACATCCCCTGAAACTAGTGGATTACATCTCCACCTATCACCTCCATCATCACTCCACGACCCAAAGGATCAATAACATCATACACCTCCAAGTCTAACATTCCCTTTGCTCAGACCTGACATAAGAAAGTCTAAAAATTCTTAGAGGCAAAGGTAGGGTGCGATCTATAAATCATAGAAGGGTATCAACAAGTGTTCCATAATTGATGGCATAATAATGAACCAAATATTTCTTTCAATTTAAAGAAAATGGTTCATTGGATGAAATTTTATTTTTATATTTAAAACAACACTTGCTTTCTTTTCAATGGTTGGTAAACATTTGAAAAATTTCAAAAATAAACATTTTATATAAAATAATTTAAATAAATTATTTGGAATGGGAAAAAATAGTTCTATAATGAATGGAATATTTAATAAAATCATATAAAACAAGCACCATGGTCATCTATCCTGAAGTAAAATATTTTCTAGCTATATCATCCTCACACATCTCAAATCAGTGATCACATCTAAAAAAGTTTTGGCACATCACTGAGTCTCATGTTAAATAGGACTTATTATCATCCCATCAAAGAAAGTCATTCCGAACTAGGTTTTTGTAAGAGTTGTCATCTTTAAACCATTCCTAGGGTATCAATAACCTGGAAGGCTTCTACCAAATAACCCACTAACTACCCATGCTCACATTCGTTTGAAGAATAAATAGAAAAATGAAAAATAATCTAATATAAATTAAATCAACATTTACAATTCAATTTACCAATATTTAGTTTCAATATGCAAATTCATTTTCATAACCAAAAAGGGGGTTTTAATAATTTCATGACTTTTTAATACAAAACCAATCATAGTTTTTTATCATCTAAATTTATTCCATTTTTCTACAAAAAATATAAAATCATTTCATCAATTCTATCATTTTCAAAAATTCACCCCACAATTCCAATTCCATTGGAATTGGGTTTTTTTCTCAAAATAACTTACATTTTAAATTCTATAATAAAATACCTTAAAAATTAAGGTTTTATAATTCAATTGAAATCCATTTCATAAAAATCAATCAAATTAAGGTTTAAATTATATAGAAGATCACATATGGAACCACCCACCTTCAATATAGGAAATCTAACGATCAACACCCTCAATGGGATTTCCAAAATTCCTAGAAAGTGAAGGAGATATATAAATAAATACTAGAATCAAGATCCAATAAAACAGAGTTTATCTCAATCCAATATGATATTAGCTATAAAACTCTAATAAGAAAGGAATGAGAGATTAAAAAAAACTATTAGAGAGGATATCCACTTACCCGGAAGAGATTTTACGAGAAAAATGATGTTTCAATCTACCAAGGAAACAGTTTAGAGGAGCCAAAATTTATTATACGGATCCTTCACAACATAAGAAATAAAATTAGGGTTTAATGGATAGGTTATAAATCTTATAGAAGGGGGTGGGTGTGGGTTGGTGGTTTAGGTATTTAAAATAAATTTTCAGGGGAATTAAATCCCACACACCTAGTTTCATGGAGAGATCCCATGGTTAGACAAACCATGCACCCCAACCACACACACATACTTTATCGGGTGTTTGATTTCTCCCTGTTGGGAACACAGTTTGGTTAACCATACTCTAACCATGAAAATTACCACTATCTGAGGCCGAATAGTTTTGAGGATATGGTCATACAGTTTGGAAAAAACCTGACACCCCCTTCCTGAGCACCATCAAATCGCTCACATTTTATGGGAAAAAATTGCATGTTTTTTTCTAAATATGTGCCACCCAGGAACAACCTGAAGGGTTTATGAAATAATAAAAAATTATATATAAATAACCTAAAATAATCCCCAATAAAATTATAATGAAAACTAGGATCAAGGAGTGCCTAAAAAAATAATGTAATGTTACAAACTCTCCTCCATAATAAATTTATGTAACCAAAAATCCTTTTAATAATTCTCCACATTAAATAGATGATGTCACTACTATCTCCTAAGTACCTCATTCTCAAAAGTCTAATGAGAAGTAGAACCATGTTTCCATAGAACAAAGACCATAGTTATCTTTCTCCCATGGTGCACCTTTGTCTTAGAATCAATAATTATGAATGGATGTTCAGTCACAGATTTATCAGTCTCAACATTGTGATCCTCCCATTCAATAGAAGAGATAATTAAAATTGATACTACTGAATCTATGATACATAGAACATATTATGTATCGATGTCAACTGTGGTAGAAGTGATAAATGGTAAGACACTTTACCAACTTGATCGACAAACTCAAATGGTCCCATGAAACAAGGAGAAAGCTTCCCATGCCTCCCATGCTCTCAGTGACCCACCCCTGGTGAAACATTCAAGAACACTAGGTCACTAACTGAAAAATCCAATAGTCACCTATGATAGTTAGCATAAGATTTGTACCAGCTCTATATTTTAAAAATTTATCCTGAATCAATCGAGCCTTTTCTGTCATCTCTTGAACGATGATTAGTCCAACTAGAGGGATTTAAAAAATCTCTGACCAACACAATGGATATTTACATGGATTATCATACATGGCCTCTAAAGGATGGATTCTAATCATAGACTAGTAACTATTGTTATTAGTGAGATCAACCAATCCCAAATGGTCATCCCATGATCCACTAAAATTAATGATGTATGCATGAAACATGTACTAATATATATATATATATATATCCCTATTTATCTAGATATCCATTTATTTATGGTATGTCATACTCACACAAAATTGATATCCCATCGCCTCCTAAAGGCCTCACCAAAAAGTAGACGTGAAATGGGGATCTGTATAAGAGACTACAGCTGATGGAACATCATGAAAATGAAAAATCTATTTTACATAGATATTTTTAACTCCTAAACATTGGTTTTATCACAAATGGGTATAAAGTGAGCCAATTGGGTTAGTTGATCAACTGTAAAACCTATCAAATTCCTCTTTTTTGGAGTTACATGGAAATCCAACAACAATTTTTATATAAATATCATACCACTTAAAAGTCAGAAAAAGAAGTATTAAAAAAATCCTAAAGGTTTTTGGTGCTCATCATTGACCTGTTGGAAAGTAAAACAACATGAAACAAAGTCACATATATCCAATATCATACTGAGCCACCAAATTCATCATCACATTTCATAGAACATATTTTTGGTTCATGGGTTCACAACCCACTGGGAATTATGGAAATCCCCCATTACAACATTTCTCAGAGATAATGGCAGAACAAACTGATTCCAGAAACATAGATTACCCTCCATGGATAATGACCACCCAGTAATGGTTTCCCCACCATAAAGAGAGTCCCTAATAGTTTGGAACTAATATTCAAGTTACTATTACTAAATAATCATCCTGAGAAGAGTGTTATTACATTTCTAACATTCCAAGAAAACTTCTGAATCTTCCTCTCAAACTCTTAAATGTAACTGTGAAAAAGATGACACCATGTTACACCCGTCTGTTGTCTAATTCATGGCGTAGTCGAGAAGAATCCTACTCAAAGAATTAGAAGTGGAATTACCCTTCACTAAGGTCTAGGTAATTTTGAAATAAAAATACTCTAGGTACTCAAGCCATTAAATCTCATGGAGATTCAAGTATTTTTTTAGAGAGGATATAACTTATTCTTTTATGGTCAGAAAAAATGTTGAACCTTTATCTAAAATGTAAATGCTATCAAATTTTAAGATCATGCATCACAAATGTGATTTCAAGATCATGGGTTCAGTAGTTCTTATCATGTGTCTTAAGCTTCCTTGATCTATAGGATTCCACATGATCACCTGGAAAAAGAACATAGCTCAAAACTGAATCAGATGTGTCTCAAATGAAAACATAGCCCTTCCCGATATCTAGAAGACCCAACACTGGTGAATATATAGAAATACATTTAAATTCAACAATATAACTCTAATTTTATCATCCCAAATGTACTTTACCTCTTTAATAGTGAGTGTGGTCCTTATAGAATCCAACATTGATAAATCTTTAACCAAAAATCTATAATAACCTATTAAACCTAAGAAGATTTGAATCTAGAAAAAATTTTAAGGTTCCTCCCATGTCATAACATCTTCCACCTTTTCTGGACCAATTAATTTTCCTTGTTTCAACACCATGTGTCTAGATAACTTCAATTCTTTAATATTGAAATCACATTTTGATAACTTTACATAATGTTAGTGATTTCTCGAAATTTCCAGAACTTCTCTCCAATAAAGCACATGATCCTCCTCAAAATAGAGTAAATCAAAATATCATCCAAAAATAACACCACAAAAACTTCGAGATACTTGTGGAATATTAATCTCATCAATTCCATAAAAAATATAGAATCAGTGTTCAATAAAAAGGACATAAAAAGGTACTTGAATTGACTATACATGCTCTTAAAAATTATTTTTAATTTCATGTTATTTTAATCTCAATTGGTGAAAACCATATCAAAGATTATTCTTTGATAACCACTTCACCCCTTTCAACTGGTCAAACATATCATTGATCAATGGAAACTGATACATGATCTTCAGTTTATCTTGATTGATTTTAGTATAATCAATGCAAAGGTTAAGTGTTCCATCATATTTATTTTAAAAGATAATTGGTTCCGCCCAATGTGATACACTCGGATGTATAAAATAATTTCTATAAGAGATCATCCTATATATTCTTCAACTCTTTTAGTTCAACTGCTACAATATGAAAAGAAGTTATATATACTGGATGAGTAGTATCCACAAGATCAATAGAAAAATATACCTCTCCTATAGGTGGAAAATAAGAGAAATAAAATAGAAAAAACATTAGGTAACTCAATGAAAACTGGATGGAGATGATAGATCAAGGAATCCCACTCCATATTAAAAGAGAATATTGGTATTACTGTCCAGAACTCTAGATAATAAGGTCTGACATTACTTAAAATCGGGTCCAATTCTCCCTGAAAGACATGGGACACCCCATCATGCATAGTAAAAGAGACTCGTCGAAGATAATAGTTAATTCAATAATTATTTAGAATTATCCATTCCATTTTTGAAAATTAAATCAAGAGGTTTCATGTCTAGAACCAAAAAATTATAGGTAAGATCAATATCAAATATATAGAAAAAATAAGGTGGACATTGGGTAACCTACACTCTCTTTGTTCCAAGGGTCGTAGAAATATACATAAGATAAGATAAAAGATATATAAGAAGATTTAGTAGGTTTTTGTTATGAGTTAATATAAATGAGTGATGTAACATCCCCAACCCAGAAGGAACTAAACCAGTGCTCCGATTTGGGTAGTTACATAACCATAAGCGTGCCTCCCCGTACACCAAAGGATGCCGACGAGCAGCTAGGGTCTTTTTGGTGAAGTGTGGAGACTATACCCCCTTTTTATCATAGTAAGCCACAACAGAAATAAACCAATAGTGGAAAAATTAATAAATAAACAAGTAACATGTATGACAACCATTTCCATCAATAAATATGCCAGGTCCGACTACAAGTTCCAAAGTGAACAAATTCCCAAAATAAAGACAAAGTCCAAAATCCCCAAAGTGGTCCCGAATCCAAGTACAGATCCTCCACAAAGTTATACTCATGTCCACTCAACTATCTCGCAAGGACCCTTGTCCTTCTCCTGACATGCAAACATGAAGTCTGCTCGGGTAACCAATGGCGGCCCAAGCAAGGTGTGAGTACAACTCAGTAGGCCACCGCCAATGATTTCTACAAAATATCCAGTATAAATAGGTAGTGCATGCAAAAGCAAAATGAATGATAATTACCAAGCAATTATTCAAGGTGTCATTAACCTGTTTAGAGTCAAAGCCATTGCCACTTCCATTTCCATTCATTTCACACCATTCACCATCACTTACCATTGCATCACATTTCCATGGGTTAATCACATACATTATGTTACATGGGTCTAAAAGTAAAAACCACATGCAAGAGGGTAAACACATCCTTATCCTATCTCAATAGGACTAACCCCCCTCATAGAAACCATATTATCACCTCAAAACCTCAGTCCTGGTGGATACCTCATAGCAACCATATTCTCACCTCCAATCCTCAGTCCGAGTGGATGCAACCGTTAGGAGAATAGATCATCAGTCCTCATTCCTAACCCATGCATTTAGGGTGGAGTTTATAGCATCAGTCTTTGCTCGACACATGGGTGTAGATCCCCAAGTCATACCCCACTATACCAAGCCATGTGCACATGCTTATATATATAATTAACCATCAACCATCCATACCATTGCCCCTTGGACAAAGCATTCACAACAAACCACACGAGAATTCACATTATGCCTCAACCCATTAACACCTTAACATTTCACATCATTTAACCATTCGCCCAATTCCTAGGTGTTATGCCCATCTCACTAAGCATTCCACACTAGACCCATAATCCATCCCATTATGGTCTTTAATCAGTTTGCACATTAACCCATTTAACCTGTTCATCATTCCCATGAATCAACCATTCAGCCCATTCCACTAAACCCTTAAGTTATTTCCAAGTCTAGGTGCATCACCTAAGTTCTATTCCAAGTTCAACCAATCATGCCAACATATTCATCAAGGGTGCTACCATTTATTACAACAATGTCACTTGTTTAATAACAACCCCAAAATCCGGGGATAGCTGGCACATCCCATGGATGGCCCTAATTAGGTAATGTAATTCTCACGCATCCCAGGGGGACCGTGAGAGTTACCATTTACAATTTTCAAGAATCATTTATACCGAAACACATCAAGGATGATCAAAGCTCGCCAATGAAACCATAAGAAAGCCACACGTGCATAAATCCACCATAAAACTATGGGATAAAGTTTGTAGATAACCTACCTCGAAAACATGGTTGGATGCATGCTCAATCGAATCCTTAGAGCTCAATCCGACCAGCCTTTAGAGCTTCAAACTAGAACTCACCCAAAAGATAGGATTTTACAGCTTCAGAACAAGAGGAAGAGAAGATACAAACCCTAAACCAAAAAGTGAAGCAAGGATGGGATTAGCCTTACCCGGGGATTCATTATGTATCCAACGACACCAAAAATTCCATATAAATGAGGGATATCTACCTTTTGGAGCTGTTTGGAAATTTGGATCGTTCCTAGGGTGAAGAGGGAGGAATGGGGAGGAAATCCCGAGTGGGTTCTTAAAACCTCGGGTTGGTAGTTTTGAAAATTTTCCCAACTTTAAAAGGCCGCACGGTTTGAAAAACCATGCTCAAACGGTCCGCATGCTACTATTTGGAGGATGAGGGTTGCATGGATTACCTGGGCAGGCCGCACGGTTTGCCCTAGTCTTGCACAGGCCATGCGACCTATCTTGTCTTGCCCAGATTCTCTTTCTTTCGTGCCCCGAGCCCCCGAAACACCCCCAAGGCCTCTCACACTTTTTGAATACGTCTCTTGAAGCCCGAAACAAGGGATTCAACCAAAACATAATGAAAACACACCCTACCAAAAACCGGGATCTTACAACCTCCCCACCTTATAAAGGCTTGTCCTCGAGCCGAGTTTCCAATCCTCATTGATCCACCGAAGGGAATAGTTCAGGCCACTGAGCCCGCATATCCGATTCCCACTCCCAAGTTTCTTCCTGAACTTTCCCATGCTTCCATAGTACCCACACTAATGGAACAACCTTGCCTTGCAAGGCCTTTTCACTACGACCCACCACACGAACTGGATTCTCCTCAAAGGACGCATCAACCTCAAGCTCCACATCTTCCACCTCAACCACGTGAGATGGGTCGGGGTGATATCGTTGAAGCTATGACACATGAAACACATCATACATCCCACCATACCACTATGGAAGAGCCAATATGTAAGCCACTGGTCGTATCCTCTCTACAATCTCAAAAGGTCCCACATACCTGAGTGCCAACTTACCTTTCTTTCGAATCCGACGGTGACCCAACCTTGTCGACACCTGAAGGAACACTTTATCACCCACCACAAACTCAAGAGGTCTACGCCTCCGATCTGCATATGACTTCTTCCTACTCTGAGCCATAGCCATCTGCTTCTTGATCAACTTAACTCTCTCTGAAGTCTCCTACACAAGACTTGGCCCCAACAAGTTAGATTCACCGACCTCTAGCCAACACAATGGAGATCTACATGGCCTCCCGTAGAGCGCCTCAAATGGCGCCATCTGAATCATAGCCTGAAAAATGTTATTGTAGGAAAACTGAACTAACGATAGGTTCCTCTCCCAAGAACTACCAATTACCAAGGCAGAAGCTCTAAACATGTATTTCAACACTTGGATTGTACGCTCTAACTGCCCGTCCGTCTACCGGTGGAAAGCAGTACTCAAAAACACCTGCATACCAAGCGCCTTCTGAAACCCCTACCCGAAACACGATGTGAAAATCGTATCTTAGTCCGAAGCTATGGCACATGAAACACCATGTAACCACACTATATCTCGAACATACAGCTCACCCAACTGGCTGACTGTAAATGCCTCCTGAATTGGTAAGAAATGAGCCACTTTTGTTAACCAATCCACAACCAACCAAATCACATCATTTCTCTGCGTCGTGCACGGAAGCCCCACAAGACAAATTCATTGTTACATCATCCCATTTCCATTATAGGATGGGAAATGGATGAAAAAAACCACCTGGGCATTGATGCTCAGCCTTCACCTGCTGACAGGTAGGGCACCATGCCACAAAGCCCACAACTTCCTTCTTCATTCCAGGCCACCAAAACTGCCTTTGGAGATCACGGTACATCTTGGTAGAACCAGGATGCACTGACCACTTTGATGCATGGTACTCACACATCAACTCTTCCTGCACACACTTTGGCACAAACACACAATCACGAACGCGAAAAACACCTTCCATGACGATGACCCAACTAGAAGGTAGCTCCACACCTTTACGATTTTTTTAATGATCAAACACACAGGATCATCAAGATGAACTTCCTTAACTCGACTCAAAAGTGTCGACTCCATCGTTAAGGAAGCCAGAGTGACCTGACCATTCTCCTCCTGCACCTCCAGGTACATCTCTACAAATAAAGACATCACCTTCCACTCGGTTTTGGACTCCTGAACCACCTGATTCTGAGCCTTCCATCTCAGAGAATCAGCAACACTATTTCCTTTTCCCTGCGTATACACCAACTCAAAGTAAAAAAGACTAGAGATATTCAACCCATCTTCACTACAAAAGATTCAGATCCCACTCTGAGAAGATGTACTTTATACTCTTATGGTCGGTAAACATAGTAAAGTGTTATCCCAACTGATAGTGCCTCAAGAACTTCAAGGCGTACACCACTATAGCCAAATCAAGGTCATGAGTGGGATAGTAACTCTCATGGGGTCACAACTGCCTTGACCCAAAATCCAAAACCAACTCATCTTGCATCAACACAACCCCAAGTCCGACTCCGGACGCATCAAAAAACACGATGTACTTATTACACAGCTCAGGTAAGATCAAGATTGGTGTGGTCGTCAACCTCTTCTTCAACTCTTAGAAGGCATTCCCACAGTCCTCAGACCACTCGAACCTAATTCCTTTCTTGGTCAAGCCTGAGAGTTGTGCTACCAAGCGAGAGAAATATTGAATGAACCTTCAGTAATACACGACCAAACCCATAAAACTCCGAACATCAGAAACACTCTTGTGTTGCTCCCAAGATATAACTGCCTATAATTTCTCTGGATCCACTGTCACAACTACCTCCGAGATGAGGTGACCCATAAAATGCACCTCATCTATCCATAATTGAAACTTTGATAGCTTGCCGTATAGCCGATGATCTCTTAGCATACCTAAGACGACGTCAAAATGTTGGGCATGATCATCATGTGTTTTCGAGTACACTAAGATATCGTCAAGAAAGAAAATCACAAACTGATCTAGATAGGGATGAAATATTCGATTCATCAAATCCAGAAACACCGCCAGATCATTGGTCAAGCTGAAAGGCATTACCAAAAACTCAAACAACCCGTACCGACTCTGGAAAGATATCTGCGGTATGTCAGAAGACCTCACCTTCATCTGGTGATAAAATGACCTCAAATAAATCTTAGAAAACACTAATTCAGCCCTTAGCTGATTAAACATGTCATCAATTCTAGGAGGAGGGTACCTATTTTTCACCGTCACCTGATTCAACTTTCGATAGTCAACACCAAGCCTCAACGACCCATCATCCTTCTTCGAAAAAAGCACGGGAGATCCCCAAGGGAACATACTATGAAGGATAAACCCCTTACTCTCCAACTCCAGAAGATGAACCTTAAGTTCCTGGAGTTCTTCCGGTGCCATTCGGTACAGAGGAATATAAACTGGCGCCACTCCCAGCAGCAACTCGATCGTGATCTTGACATCCCTCTCGTGTGGTAACCCTGAGAAATCCTAAGGAAACACATCCTAAAACCAATCCACCACAGGAGGAAAATTAGGTTGTTCCCATCCCTCATCATCATCAAGCATGAGACATGCCACTTGATCCATGAGTGCACTCATCTGTTCAAAAAACGACACCGCACGCCCTGCTCGAACATCCCGTTCACCACAGTGAACATAAGAGTCACCCTCAAGTTACCTGAATGATACTTTGTAGTGATAATATTCTATGTGCGCCCGATACAACACCAAAAAATTCCATTCCCAAGATTAGGTCAAACCCTGACATCTCGAGAATGAACAAGTTCCATAGAAAATGATACCCACCAATATCCAAGGCACATTCCTTGCACTGCTTGATTTCCTCAACCCACACCCCCAACATAGTGTCAATTGACATAACTCCACACACCCCCTCCATAGGTAAACCCAAAACTACAGAAAATTGAGCAGAAAAAAAGAGTGAGTGGAACCTGTGTCAAACAAATCACTAGAAAACGTAGAAGCTACAAGGATCATACCTCAAATAGTTGATGGTACGACCTCGCCTTCAACAGGTGAAAACTGAACTTCCTCAAGCTGACCTGCCCCTCTACCCTGGGCTCCAGCCTGAACACCCTATGCTGCACTGCCCTGCTGGTGTGAGCGATCTTTCCCTGATGTTCCACATCCACTGCCCATGCCAGTACGGCTCGTGGAGCTCCAACTGCCTTCCTGATACGAGGCAACTAATCCCCTTCTCGTACCTGGTACCTACTTTTCATCACCATGTTCATACACCTACCGAGGGTTCCTACAGAACCTCTGAACATGCCCCATCCTACCACACAAATGGAACTCAACTGGATGTCGAGGACACTGACCACGCATATGCCCCAGCCTACCGCACTAATAACAAAACACCGAGTTCCCACTCTGAGAGGCTGACCCTCTCTTCTGACCACCTTGCTGGAAACTTTCCAAATGCTGTTTTCGACCTTCGGAAGATTCACCACTTGTCTGTCCAACTGGCACGACAATACCACCACCCGAAGCTCCCTTCAGGTTGCCTTAAGAGATGAGTGCCTGATCCATCACCTCTGCAAGCCTCTTCATGCGGAATATATTTACTTGAGACCTGATCTCATGTCTCAACCCATCCTGGGAACTCTGTGCTACCGCTACCTCATCCCGTACTAACACGGGGACAATGCATCGCAAATCAGTTAAGCGACTAGAATAGTCCATCAAAGATAAAAATCCCCGATTCCGGATCATAAACTCTGCAGCCCGCTCCAGTCTCAACGTCTCTGGGTAGAAATGATCCAGAAAATGTTCTTGGAAAACCTCCCACAATATCCCCACAGCCTTCTCAGTCTGAGCCTGAATATCCCACCAACGCCTTCCCTGGCCCCACAACATATAAACGGCCATCTTTACTCACTTTTCAATAGGGTTCTCCAGATGATCTAGTATCATTTGGACAGACTCTAACCATAACGCCGCTACCTCTGGCACACCCTCTCTAGTGAAGGTCAGAGGGTGCTGCATCTGGAACTCCCTGGTCAGATCAAACATACTCGGTGCAACCCGCCCTGGGTCCCTATCCATCATCTGCATAATGTGATCCAAGTTATCCTAGAACATGTCTTCTCTACCTTCATTGATCACCTCATTTTTATGCTCTTCTACCGGAGGAGTGTTCTCAGCAAAATCTTCCCGTTTCGCAACTGGCAGCCAACGTCGCGGTGGCATCTCTCTACATTTCCAAGCACGACATTTATCACGCATACTATAAAATGTTCACGAATTCATCCAAACCACTTTACTAGATACAACAACCCATTTTCATATACTAATTCAACAACATTAACACCTCAAATTCACTGCCCAGACTATCGCTACAATGGGCCATGGTCAATATGGGGTAAACAACGATGCACTACCCCCAAACTCGCACAAAATTTTACAAAAAACATTTTCCACTTCATTTTAAACCCTTATTTTCCATTAAACATCATTTACCCACTTTTTTTATGTCATTATTCTCATTATTTCTTGGTTTCATGAAATACATGATGCACCCTACTTTTCTTCCTCACACACCCACCCCGTGCGTGTACATAACACAATGCATGTCACCCATCTCCCTGGGTGCCTACAATGACGCATGAGTAAAAATCATCGTCCCATTAAGGCCACAAGCCAAATATCATAAAACAATCACATCAAACCACATGTGCATCACCCAACGGTGAAATATCCCCAACTATAACAACACACAACCAAGAACAACATTTCCCACCCAGGGTGACTTGGGTTTTCCCTCGTACATCGGTTAGATACTCCCAGGCACGAGCTCATTTACTAAGGCCCGAAACATCTTAATCCTTGGAAACCTATCCAAAATAACAAGACCTTAGAGAAGGAGAAGAAAGACCTCCTCTGATACCACTTTGTAACATCCTCGACCTAGAATCCACTAAATCGGTGGTCCAATCCGGGTAGTTATATAACCTTAAGCGTGCATCCCCATACACCAAAGGC
Source organism: Viscum album (assembly GCA_963277665.1). NCBI lineage: Eukaryota > Viridiplantae > Streptophyta > Magnoliopsida > Santalales > Viscaceae > Viscum > Viscum album. The sequence goes on along the minus strand of OY728164.1, from coordinate 1,559,485,676 downwards.
TTCCGACTAGCAGTGGGGGTCTTTTTGGTCAAGTGGGGAGACTATACCCCCTTTTTATCAGAGTAAGACACAATAGAAATAAACCATTAGATAAAACAATAATCAATGAACAAAGAACATGTATAACAACCATTTCCAACAATAAATATTCCATGTCCTACTACAAGTGAAAAATTGAACAAACACCCAAAATAAAGACAACGACCAAAATCCCCAAAATAGTCCCGAATCCAACTCCGGATCCTCCACCAAGTGCTACCCATGTCCACTCTCCTATCTAGAAAGGACCCTTTCCCTTCTTCGGAACTACAAACATGATGTCTGCTCAGGTACCCACTGGTGGCCCGAGCAGGGTGTGAGTACAACTCAGTAGGCCACCACCAATGGTGTATACAAAATATCCAGTATAAAGAGGTAGTTCATGAAAAAGGAAAATGAATGATAATTACCAAGAAATTATTCAAGGTTCCATTAACCAGTTTAGAGCCAAATCCATTGCCACTTCCATTTCCATTCATTTCACACCATTCAACATCACTTACCATTGCATCACATTTCAATGGGTTAATCACATACATTATGTTACATGGGTCTAAGGCCAAAAACCACATGAAAGAGGGTAAAAATATCGTTATCCTATCTCATTGGGACTAACCCCCCTCATAGAAACCATATTTTCACCTTGAAGCATCAGTCTGGGTGGATACCTCATAGCAACCATATTCTCACCTCAAAGCCTCAATTCGGGTGGATGCAACCATTAGGAGAATAGATCATCAGTCCTCATTCCTAACCCATGCATTTAGGGTGGAGTTTAGATCATCAGTCTTCGCTCGACCCATGGGCCTATATCCTCAAGTCATACCCCACTCTACCAAGTCATGTGAACATGATTATATATATAAGTAACCATCAACCATCCATACCATTGTCCCTTGGACAAACCATTCACAACAAAACCACACGAGAATTCACATTATGCCTCAACCCATTAACACCTTACCATTTCACATCATTTAACTATTCGCCCAATTCCCAGGTGTTATAACTATCTCACTAAGCATTCCACACTAGACCCATAATCCGTCCCATTATGGTATTTAATCTGTTTACACATTAACCCATTGAAACTGTTCATCATTCCCATGAATCAATCGTTCAACCCATTCCAATTAACCCTTAGGTTATTTCCAACTCTAGATGCATCACCAAACTTCTATTCCAAGTTCAACCAATCATGAAAACATATTTGTAAAGTGCTCTACAATTGATTACAACAAGGTCACTTGTCTAATAACAATCCCAAAGTCCGGGGAAAGACAGCACATCCCATGGATGGACATAATTAGGCCCAGTCATTCTCACGCATCCCATGGGGATAGTGAGAGTTCCCATTTACCATTTTTAGGCATCATTTATACCAAAACACATCCAGGTTGATCAAAGCATAGCAATGAAACCATAAGAAAGGCACACATGCAAAAATAAACCATAAAACTATGGGATAACGTTTGTAGACCACCTGCCTCGAAAAATCGGTTGGACGCATTCTCAATCGAGTCCATATACCTCAATCCGGCCAGAATTTGGAGCTTCAACCTAGAACTCACACAAAATATAGGGGTTTAGAGCTTCTGAATAAGAGGAAGAGAATATACAATCCCTAAACCAATAAGAGAATAAAGGATGAGATTATCCAAACCCGAAGCTTCGTTCCACATCCAACGACATCAAAAACGCCTTAGGAACGAGGGAGATCGACCTCTTAGAGCTATTGGGCGATTTGGTTCGTTCTTAGGGTGAAGAGGGAGGAATGGAGAGGAAATCCCGAGTGGGTTGTTAAAACCCCAGGGTGGGAATTTAGTAATTTTTTCCAACATTAAGAGGCCTCACGGTTTAGCTGAACGGTTTGACAAACCGTGCACAAACCATGTGCATGATACTGTCTGAAGGAGGAGGGTTGCACGGTTTACCTGGGAAGGCTGCCCGGTTTTCCCTGGCCATGCGCAAGCCGTGTGCCCTAGCTTGTCTTGCCCAACTTCCCTTTCATTCATGACCCGAGCCCCCAAAACACCCCCAATGCCTCTCACACTTTCAGAAGACTTCCCTTGAAACCTGAAACAAGGGATTCAACCAAAACATAATGAAAACACCCCCCCAAAACCAGGATCTTACAAGTGAGGTGTAAGAATATTAAATAAATAAGTCATTAGAGATGAAGTTATAGTGATTGTACCTCTAACATTTTCTAGACCTATATCAACTTACTCTAGATACTCCTTCACAATGTGAAGAAGCTTTATTTTGGATGTCTATGGATAGAGACTCTTTGTTCATGATGTATCTGATTTCACCGTAGTAATTTTAGGTACTGATGAAACCATGCACTACATGGGGAAGAAAATATATAACATAATTTTTCTAAGTGAACTGATTGTCTTCAAGAAAAATAGTTCTTGGGCGCTTTAGTATAAATTTTTTTTCTAATGACCAACATTTCCACATAGGACGTAAGTCAAAGGGACTTTTATAGGCACTACAAGAGGTCTGGAACAACCCTGATCTCAAGATCCACCACATGACTCATACTGATTCTTATTTACTTTAAAAGAACTCACAAAACATCGACTGAGAGAAAAATGAACTCCCTTTAACAATTAAATACTAGCCAGGATAAGTTCAACCATAAAATCCCTACCCAACATGATATAATATAAAGTGAGATTTAGTAAGAACACATGAGAATATATATCTGGTTGAATACCCATCTCGAACTATAGTGTGTTCATATTATCATTTGATAATATCTCAATTGAAAGCTGTATAAGATTAGAAAATAAGTTTTCATACTCCATCATAGCCCTATCATCCTGATGAAGGTTGAAAAACTCTATAGCCATAGCCAGCAACATAGATTCTAGATAAAAGTGATGAGTGAAAATAACTCTAAAGTCTATACACTAAAGTACGACATGCTTCTTCATCGTTACCTTTCAATATCACTATCTACTACGAGGTAATTCAAAATATAAAGTATAACATTTCACCTTAATCAAATCAGGCGTTCCTAAGAAATTGAAAAAAAATCTTTATCAACCAATCCTTGTCCACTCTTAGATCCTTAGATCCTTGGAATGATAGTGGCTTATAATAAAATAACATATGATCATGATTCCAATATTTTTACCTCTGGGGTTCCAAAACCAGTGCCTGAATGGGAATAGGTGTAGGTACCTGTCCCAGATCTTGTAAAACACACATAATAATCTCAATAATATTTTTTTTCATTGGATGATCATCTCATTTTGGTTCACCAATTTCTTCCTTCTTGATCCTAATAAAATGTATTCTCAAAGTCATAATATTAAAAAACAATATAAAAAACAATGTAGAAATCAGAAAGTATACACATATCAACAAATTAAGAAATTGAAATGAGAATATCAGTCCCATCAGATAAGATATCAATATATGGATTTCAATATAACCAAATCAAAATAAGGGAAAAGAGTATAATTAGATCAAATTATTCCTTAGTACTCTTCTCCAAAAAAACTCATGGTTACTTAATGCTCGTTACGATGAGATGTGGCTAGGAAATCTCTTGTAAGTACCTATTAAGTCCCAATAAGAGATCCCAAAATCCATACTAACATCAAGGGAATATTCATAACATGTACCTTTGACACAACTTTTTCATGAACTAGCTCATATACCATAGTACCCTGATACTCAAGCCCACTCTAACAAGGCTCGAAGGGAATTATCTATCCCCATGTGTTGTCGAATTGAACTTGGAATCATAAATGATAAAATATGGAACAAATTTTCCACAAAACTGTAGATGATAAAAGAATACAAGTCAGTTTACTCAACACACAAAATGAAAAAAGTACCAATAACCAAACTGGTATAAGAAAACCCTAAATAGTACATCATCAAATTAATCAGCATCAAGCAAGATATGTCTCAAAAATAGCTTGAAATAAGTGGATAAAATCTTCATCAGTCACCTCTATCATCATTCCATGGTCCAAATGAGGAAGAACATCCACCACCTCCATGTGTTTATTTCCATTATATTGGACATGGAAAATGAAAGTATAAAAATTATTAATGTAAAAGGTAGTTGTGAGCTATAAATCCCAGTAGGGTCAAACAAAGATTTCTATAATATATTCCATAAAAATAAACAAAAAATTTAATTAAATTTAAATAAAACATGGAATCTCATAACATGTCATTTTAATATTTTAAATAAACCATGATTTATTTTTAAAGAATTAAAAACATTTCAAACATGCCTTAAATAAAAAATCTATATAAATTTATTTATATAATTTTTTTGTAATGAGTGAAATAGTTATATTATCAATGTCTTATATAATCAAATCACACACAATTAGAACTATGTTCATATTTCATGAAGTACGTCGGTTTCTAGCTATAGCATCTTCAAAATTCTCAAATCAGTGATCACAGTTAAACATGTGTGCACACATCCCACAAGATCAGGTTTTATTGGAATCATCAACATCCCACTAGGGATAATAATTCTAAACTAGGTTTTTTTGGAGTTTTCATCATAATTCCATTTTTAGGGGATCAATATTCTATCATTCTTATCCAAAATAACCCACTAACTACGCATGATCTCATATGATTAATAAATCAATAGAAAAATGGAAATTTTCTTATTTAAAATCATTCAACATTTATAATTCAATTGCCTAATTTTCTGTTTCAATACACCCTTTCATTTTCGAAACTAAATCAAAGGGTGTTCATCATTTCATTCCTTTTCAATATAAAACCAATCATAGTTTTTTATCGCTTAAATTTAATATATTTTTCCAAAGAAAAAAATATTTAATAATTTCATCAATTCCTCCATTTTAAAAATTCACCCAACAATTCCTATTCTATAAAAATTGGAGTTTTTATAAAAATCCATGATATTTCAAATTACATATTCAAATCATTTGAAATCAAGATTTTATAAGTCAATGGAAATCAATTTCATACAATTCCAGAGAAAAATGATTTAAATTATATGGATGATTTCAAATGGATGAACCTACCTTTAATCATGGAAATCAAATGATCAACATCCAAAATGGGAACACCAACATAGATCTAAGAAAAATGTCATCTAGAAATCAAGACCAGAATAAAGATTGAATGAAATAGAATTTAGATCCATCCAATACATGATGACCCATGAAACACTATAAAGGATGGAAGGAGAGACTGGAAGAAACTATTAGACATGAGATCCACTTAAAGGATATTGAATAAGATCAAAACCACTTTTATCCACTAAATAAAGGTTTTAGAGGGGACAAAATTTCTTATAGGGAGCCTTTACAACATATGAAATCATCTTAGGGTTGAATGGGTAGGTTATGAATATTAAATGGTGGTTCAAGAATTTAAAATAAATTTTTAGGGGAATTAAATACATCATGCATAGTTTCCTATAGAGGGCCACACGATTAGACAAACCTTGTACCCTAAGTATGTACCCCTACTATCTGAGGTACACAGTTTCTCCGTGCTGGGTGCATGAATTTTTTAACCATTCACTAACCATGAAAATTAACATTTTCTGAGGATGCATGGTTTGGATGGTTTTACTACATGATTTGGAAAACTGTGCACCCCCTTCCAAAGCACCATCAAAGGACACAAAATTTATTGGCCCAAACTACACAATTATCCCTAATTTTTCACAAACGATGAATATCCCAAAGGGATACCAAAATTAACCACAGTTCACGTGAAACAACATGAAATAAGGCCCAACAAATGTACAATCAAAACTATGTATGTGGAGTACCAAAAATCAAATAAAACTATATTATAATACATGGTCGTTATCTATTCAAATCCTTCATAATAGTTTATAATGAAAATTTGAATTAACATAAGCATGTGATCCATGAGTATCAATACATTTTCATAGTAAGGGCCCATTCACCATATAGTAGAATGATGGATGAGATATAATCAACAGAATATTTTAGTGTTTGTTACCCCTAGAAGAATCTCATCTAAAACCAGATATAATTATAGTATCTAAAAATGGATTTATTTCTAAGAAAACAACACAATATCCACCTTAATAAACAACATTTCATGTTATCCTATACTTCATATTATCCTAAGGGTTCTTACAAATGTTTCCCTATTCTAGTTTATAGAAATAACTAAAATTTTCTTTGATACTAACTGTAGTGACGCAAACAGTAAATGAATAAATATTAAATCTTAGTATAAGAATATTCATTACATAACATTATAACCCATTCTATAACCATAATGTTTTAGTGTCTTTGGGAGCCTAGATACATAAAAAACTAGCATTTAAAAAATCTACAACATCACAGACTAAGATCTTCAAAAGTAACACTCTTTTAATGACACCATACTTTAATGATTTTCATTATAACATGGTGAAATGAATCACAAAAAAGAGAGAGTCAATATTTTCAGTAAGGGTAAATAACAGAGAAATCAATCAATGATTATATGTGATCATAATATAAGAATAATGATATGGGAACATGGTAAAAAATTATAGTAATTATACCGATTCATTCAATGATATTTAATCATGAATCATGGAATAAGTTTTTGTAAATTAAAATACATAATACATATGATTATGAAATCATAAACAATGATTCATGATCCATGGAGACATATCATAATAATATGACATAAGTTTATGGAATTTACACAAGTGTTAAAAATAAATTCCTTACTAAAGGTTCACTCTCAAGACTATAAATGTGGATAAATACCAATAATGTAAATTCCTAACTAATAATTTCCAAAATTATCATACTAGTAAATTCCATCTAGTTAACTCTATATTATTTCAGGAGTTTATTAACTTCGTCATCTCTTAAAAGTTTATTAACTTCATCATCATTACCTAATGTATTAGAGGGATATAATGGACCCACCCATCCTTTTTTTAATAGAACCATCCATACTTTGTTTATAACACAACCTACCATCCATGTCTTATAACTGGACCACTTGTTCCATTATCATTATCCATTCATATTTATACAAGAATATAATAAACATCAAATCTTAACCCATGGAAAATAATATGGATTTAATTAATATTTCACCATCATAATCATAAACCATAAAAATAAATATTAAAGATGTTAACATTGGATTATATCCCTAGTAAATCATATGAAACATAAAAAGATGTTTTTGTAGATGAAAATACCTTTAAAATATCACTAAAACATTTCTTTTGGAAAAATAACCTTTTCATTTTGAAATAACTTATGTTAAATTAAAAAAATTATAAAATATTATTGAAAAAATTTGGTTTTAAAATAACCATAATAAATTTTTAAGTAATTTTCCAATAAAATAAAATAAATTATTTTTATAAAATCAATTCATATGATTTATATGAAAACAAAGATTCCTTTCACATTTTTGGTAAAAAGTAAAAATTACATCATTTAGAAAAATAAAGGAAGATTACATTAATTTTATTATATAAAATAATAAATTGGTAAAAATGAATTTAATAAAATCTTAAAAATAGTTAATACATTCTTCAAAAATATTAAAGGAAAATATGGACCTGGAATAAAATATTCCTAACGAAAGAGGAAAACATTGATAGTTTTTCTTAGAAACACTCTTTCATACATTAAGGTTCTTATTGAGAGGAAATTGAAAATAAAATAATCTAATCCATAGAAATAAATATAATATAATAAAATAAATAATATTTAGGATATATAGATAATAAAATTTCATCATTGGAAATTTAATCATAACACTCTTTGTGAAAAAATGATATTGTAACATAAAACCCTTACCATTTTGGTAACTTTTGAATCAAAACCCCCATGAAAGTAATAAAATAAAATGAAAAATTTAATGACATGAACATAAGTATATTCTCGATAAAAATATCAAATGTTAAGTAGATACACCTCATAAAATAATATCAGTGTATAATATGATATATATGTCCCAAAGAAGACAATTCGAGATGATAAACCCTTACAACTTTGGTAAATTTAAAATGAAAACCGCTTGAATGAAATATGTTGAATTATAAAATTAAATACAATTTATTAATAATGATACATGATATAATATTTTAATTTATTATTAAAACATCTCATTAACATAAAATGGATCAAAACATTAAATATGTCTTAATCAAACAAAACTGAGACAAAGAACCCTTACCTTAAAAAGAACATGATTTGTAAGGGATATAACCTCATATATAAAAAATTGATCTTTTTAATAATTCTATAATAAAATAATATTCATGAATTTAATATAATATATAATTCGTTTATATCATATTGAAACCTGTTTATTTACAATTATCTATTAATGTCTTTATTTTAGGTGTTAACTACTTCATTTCTCATGTATGTTTTGTGTCGGTAGTTTTGGTCCTTATAATTTGATCATGGATTCATAATATTGGTGATATTGGTCAGGTAATAAGTATAATATTTAATAATTATATAAACTTTTTATCCATTCATATAAAGTGGTGATGGAAAATGAATTACATAATTGTGTGGAGATCGTAATCCATATGTTAGCACAAGGGATGTTTGCACTTTTTGATGGATGGGAAAAAGAAAATTAAATGATGAATAAAAATTCTATAATAATTATTATTTTATAAAAATATCATATATTAATTAAATATATCTTTATTTCCATCCATGTAAATTCAAAATTAAAAATGAATCATATTACTTCTTAGAGTTGGTAGTCCACACACACACACAAGCAACATGATCATTTTTAATGGATGAGATATTAATATGGTCAATAAGATATTATAATTATATATGAATAATTATTTAATAAATAAATTATATATAAATATTAAATTTTTCATAATTACCATCCCTGAAATGGTGATGAGAAATGATACAAATCTCTTCGTGGATGCGGTTGTACACACGTACACAGAAGTGATACTGTCAATTCCAATTTATTGGAAAGAAGGTGGGAAATGATTTTTAAATTATTATAATAACATATCAGTATATTTTTGATACAATAATAAATATTTTTTAGATATATTATGTTTATATTAATTAGAAGAAGAAATAAAATTAAGAGGGATTGTTTAACATTTATACCTCTTATTTGAGAGACCTTATTTGGGTTACTCATTAATCCTAGAAGGATTGGTCGTAGAAGAAGATAATAAGATATAGGATTGAGGGAAATAATATAAAAATGTTTATCATTAGTTATTGGATGACCTATAAGGATAAAATTTTGTGAATAAGTGAGGATAATAGGTTCTCTTTTATATGGGAGGGTAGGGATTCACGTGGAATTTATTAAAACATTTCAATGATATAAGATCAATTTCATGTAAAAGTGGATCCAAATGAACAAGTATCATAAGTAAGTATTATATAATGTTTAAATATAATAAAAAAAATAATAAATATATAATTTTTTGTGGTATTTCCACCCTTATATCTTGGTTTAATTTCCTTAGTAAACTCTTTTTAACCTTAACCATGATAACCAAATTTTGTTATTTTTACTATTAATTATAACCAAGAATTAAGTTAAACCTATTAAATTATCTTAATTATGATGATTAAAAAGATTTAATGCTTTTTTAAAATTCAATTTATATAATTGGTAGAATTTAATTTTAAATATTCACGCAAACTACAATGAAAACTTGTTTTACAATAATGCATTTTTAAGTATAAAAATGAATTTACTTCCATTCCTTGCCTTGTAAAAACCATTTAATGAATGTTAAAATATTTTATTGATTATATAATCAAAAAGTTCCATTAAATATATTAATAAATAGAGACACATTTAATTAAACACGATAAATAAAATTGGCAACTAAAAAATAGTGTTTCAAAAATAAATTGTGATTTTATGAAAAAAAAAACAAATTTATACCAAACTAAAGTATAATGATGATTCATACGCCATTAATTATATTATTTATAATTAAAAAATAATTATTTTACTTTAGGATCATAATAAAAATATAATTTCACTTTAAATTGAAAATAAATGATGATTTTACAAAAATCTTTTTTCGCTATTCACTAACAAATAATTATTTTTAGAAAAATACAAAAAATTTACCCTAATATAATATTGAAAGGATGTTTTCAAAAAATATATTAGTTAACTTAAATAAATTTTTTAAAATTGCTCTAAATTAATTATAATTTCCACACAAAAAATGAAAATAAAACCATTTTTCAAGAAAACATATTTTTGAAGCATAAAATGACTTTTCTGAAATTTTTGTACTTATTAATTATGAAATAATAAATAAATTAAAATTAATTCAAAAATATAGGAATATTTTTCATAATTAGTTAATTACTATTATTACCCTAAAAATTAATAGCTAGGATATAATGGATTATTATATCATTATTCATTTAGACATGGGGTTACATGTAAAGAATGTTATCTAGTACTTAAAATTTATTCAAAAAATATATTCTAATATCATGAGGTGTTATAATAAGTTAGTTGGAAAAACCAATATTGTTTATTTGATAATATGATCAAGTACATTGGGATAGAGGAAGATATTAATTAGTGTAATGTTATTCACATTATCATCATGTAAGTAAGGATATGTTATATTCTGTGAGGTGCTGAAGAAATAAAAGAGTTGTATCCTTATAAAAAATTAAAGAGGTATTAAATATGTATTAAGATGATTAAATATCCATAAAAAAGTTATTTTACACATGATTTATATTTGGTGGTGGCAATATTTTCCTTGAAAATATAGTGACACTATCTTTATAGTGAAAGGAGTGAAATATATATAGATCATAATATTTTTAGGTATAAATTCACATAAAAAAGATATTAACATGAGATAATGGTGATGAATGAAACTACACAACGATTTTTTTATGAAATACATTATAACCTGAGGAAGGAAGAAAAGGTGTAAGATTCAATTATTAGGAAGAATCATAGTGTTCTATCTATTAAGAGGGTGAAATGGGATCCAATATTTGTAGATTTAGTAATGTTGTATATAGAAATTATTAAGGAAGGGGGGGGGAATTATTCTTTTTCTACAAAATTGACCCACCATCATTACAATAGAACATAAATAAGACTCAAAAAATGAAAATGGTCTTTAAAAAATGGTGATATGCATAGAGTATGTTATATTTATAGACATTAATAATGAATATCGAGTATAATTTTATTTAAAGACTTCCTATACTATCAATACTTGAGATGAAAAGGGAATTTCAAGATGAATATTATAATTAAAATTTCTTTATACAACCTTGATTCTCCAAAATTCACAGGTATTCAAGAGAACACTCTTATTGGGATGACATTAAGTGATATATTTCTCACTATTTTCCAAAAACTATTGGTATTATAATAAGTAATGTCAAAGAGAAAACTCTTGAAAGTTTTAATTAAAAATCTTCCTATAAAAAATATGGAAATAGGATAATATCATAATGGAATTTGTTACTATACTATCTAATAAAATCAAGAAGAATGATGTAATGTTTTATCATGGATAATTTTAAAAAAGAATTCCCATTTCATACAAATAATGGTGGATTTAACCCCTGATTGACTAACATGATTTTATATTAATGATGTTCTGTGAATTCATGTTTTACCTCTATTAATTGTATCAGTCCATGAACCTTGTTTCATAGAAATATTTTAGAAAAATGATTATAAGGATTTATAAACTGTGATATATTTTAGAATAATTTTTCATTATTAGATTAATGGGTAGTATAAAAAGAAAATCCAAACATTATAGGATATGTTTGAGTCATGCTCACATTATTTCCAAGGAACTTTTCACTGGTATCTAGCTCTAGTAGAATTTAAAAAAAACCACTCTAGGATTCAAGTGGAATCTTAAAAAGAATTATATAGTAAAATATGTTATACTACAACTGACTGGGATGAAGTTTGGGAATGAAGGATAGCTTTTATAGAACAAGTTGAGGGGATAAATTATATAACATAATCTGTCAATGAACATATCAAGATAGATCAAAGATGATATAAAATATATGTAGATAATCATAGGAAGGACTTGGAGTTTTAAGTATAAGACCATGCCTTATTTGAGGTATTTTCATGGAATGGATTTATAAGGTTTGGTAATAAAGGGAATATAATTCCAATGTAAAATGATAATTTTGATATTTTGGATAAAATTAGAGAAATATATTATTGTTTCGATATTCCTACCAACCTCTATAATATGCATGATGCATTCCATTTTTCATTGTTGAGGAAGTTCATTACAAACCCAAAACACGTAATCACCACTAAAAATAGATCTATAACAGAAATTTTCTTATAACGAAGAACCTATCTGGATTCTTAATACCAGATATCAAGTTTTTTCGAATCAGATAAATTAGGAGGTGAAGGTTGTTTGAAGGAATAATAAGATTGAGGAAGAGACATAGGATCCCATGGAAATAATAAGGAATAATTACCCACATGTTCCTATGGATTTATATATTCCCCAAATTTTGAAGATTATATTTTTATGGGGGATTTAAGACCCAATATTCCACTATAATAAATATTTCATTACAATAGCTATAACATAATACACGTTATTTTATTTCATCATATTAAAACATAAACTAGAGAACCATATTCGCTAGAATGGCTGTAAATAGTGCTACAAAACTAAATATATATATGTTAGTACAATAATCTTGAATTTTGAAGGATAATATTCTGTAAATAATATAAATAATAAAAGATACCTTTTAATTATAAAAAAAAGTAAGAAATAAAATGGGAATGATAAAAATACTAATAGGGTAAAATGAGTGATTTTAGAGGATAAAATGACGTGTATTTATAATTGATTGTATGAAATTTAGAAGGTAAAGGTTACCATTGGAATAATTATATTGTAATTTGACCATTTTAATATTAATGTGACCATTAATTATAAAAGTATTCAGTTAAAATACATGACATAATTAGGTAATAGTATAATTAATAAATATAAATAATATATATTGATCAATAAATAATAATGTAATTATATACATATGTTGTAGAATAATATAAAATCTATTAAAAATTTTTTTCTAAATTTTATCTTGAAATTAATGATTTTAAAATAAATGAATATTTTTAGTTAATAATTAAAATTTACATGTATAGAAAAATAATTTCATAAAAATTATTATAAATTTATAATCAACACATCAAATTTATACAATGATGAATTTTCAAGAATTTTTTATTATTGTTTAATTTTTATGTAAATAAAAAAATAAAATAAGTATTATGAATTCATTATGTTTTAAAAATGTTTTAATAAAAAGTATAAACGATTTATCAACCAAAAATCTGTTTATAAATTAAGATAATGTGTTAAAATTTTAAAATCAATTTGACAAACCTATAAAAAAGTTTACAGAGTCCATTCTTTTTCAGGTTATGAAAAATAATTTTTTATAAATAATGGTTTTTAAATAGAATGATTTTAAAAAAATGAAGTCAGTTTAATTATCTAATAACTGACCAAAATCATATTTATGATTTCAAATACCTTGATTTAAAACCATTATAAAATTTATGAAATAGATTTTTCTACTAAACATTTTTAGTGTCTATGTCCCAAAATTATTAAACAAATCCCATCAATTTCTATAAACAATCACTCATCTTCACTTTCCACTGCACATTAAAACCATTGAGCATAGTTTTTAGTTTTATTTCCCTATAACTAGTCTTTATAAAATGTTGTTACTATTTTTAGGGGTATTTTTCAAATTTTAGGAAGTTACTTAGCAAGGTATGAGTTCTTAATATTTTTTCCATAGGTACCTTTTATAATCCCTTTAAAATCCTTTACATTTCCTTCTAAAATGTTTTTAGGCTTCATTGTTATAAATTCATTATTGTAATATTATTGAGTGATTATTAATCTATATTATTATACAACAATCATATGTTATTATAATGCCAAGATATTTTCATATGTATAAACTATACTATAGAAATACCTATCTATGTAATGTATTTTTGGTATTATGGTAAAATTATTTATAATAGGGGGAATTTTCTAGGGAGGGATGATGGTGATGTTCCTTGTGAGGTATTTATTAGCTCAATGGTGGATTATAATCAATTTTAACATATTTCACACCCATTATTTCATTTTCAAGTATTAATCCTATTGTTAATTACTTTTATTTCCTCTCATTTGTTTAGAGGTTTTTATTTTTGAAAATTTGAAAAGATGTGGGTAAAATGATTATCACATTGTTAATAAAAACAATATAAACCATGAAATACCCCCAATTCATTTTCAATGGTTATTTTCTATGTTAGTTCATAGTTTTTCTAATCATATGGCCAAACTGTGCAGGTTTTCCAAAATGATATAGTGTCATCAAGATGATTGGTTCATGGTTTGGAAAATCTTGTAACTAAACCATGTAGTCTTCATAGGTTTGTAAACAATGAAATTACCTAACTAATTTTTTTTAAATGGACCCTCTAACCCTATCATTTCTCTCTCATTCATACCCTAGCTCCTCCCTCTCAGAAAACATCTCCCCCTTCATCTAGGGATCAATTTTTGCGGGGGTGAGGGTTACTTGGATTCTGTAAGAAACATCTAAGTAAGTTCCTTCTATACTCACCCATTTGTATATTTTACACTATTACATGATTTTATTTCTAAAAAAATTTCATGGAGACCTAGGGATCATTTTTTAAGAATTTATTGATAGGTACTTTGTAATGAACAAATATTTTACTATATAATTTTTCCATTAGTAAATATTATGTTTGAAAACATGTTTTATGTATACCACCAAACTAAAAAAAATCCGTGAAATAAAATAGAAATACTATTAATAAAACTATAGTAACAAGAAAACCTATAGTAAATAATAATATATTATTAAAATAACAAATTCGTACATTTTAAGGATAAATAATAAATTTGATTTGATTTTTCTTTCTTAAATAAATTTTAAACGTATTTTATATTTTATCCTAATAAAATAAATCAATGAATATTTAATGACAATACAAAATATTTAAATATATTAACTAAAAAATTATAAATATATAAAATGGTAACTGGTATCAAATAATACTAAGGACACCTAATGTGTAAAAAGGTCAATTTTCAATAATTGGTGTTTTCTTTATATATTGTATTTTCTTTTAAATACTGAATTTTAAAATTAAATAATTTAAATTTGATAAAATAAAATTTATTTTTTAATTCCTACTATTACTATTTAGTTTTTTATAATTTTAGTTATTTTTAGGAGAAAAGTATTTTTAGATGAATGGTGAAAAATATTGTTTTTCCAAAATAATGACATTTATTAGAATATCAGTAAATAAAAAAACATAAATTTTATAAAAAAATTAATTTAAAAAATATTTATTTAAGGAATAAATATATAAATATTAAAAATATTTTTTAAAATTTGTACTGACTATGTTTAACTTTATAGAAAAAATTAATATTTTAATTCTAATAAAAAAGTTTTTTTATCATTTCATTTAATTAATCATTATTTTAGATAAATTACAGTTTTTATTGATTTTAAAGAAAAGTAAAATTTATATGTTCTATAATATAACAATATAAGTCTTTAAAATAAAAAGCAATTATAATTTTATCCTACATATAAAATTGTCACCTTAAAAACACACTTTTCATAAAGACTGTTTTAACGTGTTATGAGCCGTTATTTTAAAATTAGAATTTAAAAATCAGAAATTTTAATTTATATAATTATTTTAATATTTAAAACTATAATAATCAAATTATGTAATAAGTAAAATTTTAATTTTGGTCAAAAAAATAAGATGTCGTGGGTAAAAAATTGTTACTGTAGTTAAAGTAAATTATTGTGAAAATAAAAATTAATAGAAAAATACCAAAATAATTCAATAAAACATCTTAATTTGGTGGATGAGATATGGTTCTAAAAAGAATATTATAATATTTTTTCATTTCCATTTTAGGAGGAACCTTCCTTTGAAAATCACAAGCCTTTAGGTCTTGAATATTTATAAAAATATAATTTTCTCCACTTGTAAAAGGGGATCATTCAACCCATTAATTATAATTCCATTATAAAACTTAAATTTTTTTTCATTAATATAACCCTATCCAAAGTTATTAATCCACTATTAATAATGGGTTAGATTAAGGCCCCTATTTCCATTGAGATTTCTAAGAGAAATCTCAAGCTCTCAATGTAAATATTACCTCCTTCTTAATATTTTCTTCTTAATATTTATGTTTATAAAATATTATACCCAAAATAATATAATTAAATAACTATCATTATTAAATTGATGTTTTTATATGAAATTAACCACTATTATTTACACCATTCCATCCACTTAGAAAAACAAAAGAATATCAATCATACGTTGTACAGACTATCGCTGCCAAGAAGTAACATTTTTCATTTTCATCTTGATTTTCATTCCTTATAGAAGTTATTTAAAATATTATTAAAAAAATAAATAAATAAAAATAATATCATTATTATTTTTTTATAATTATATTGTACATTTCCTTAACCATACTCTTCAATCAAGATATAACATGTTCATTTTTGGGATAATTTAACCACCAACTTGAATAATGATATAACATTATATCATGGATGACTATGGGAACATAAATAAAAATAATATTATTAGTTGATAATAAATTTAATGTTTTTTATGTAATGTTTGTATTAATTTTTAACTTATTATTAAAATATCATCTCTGATCACTGAAATAACCGAAATAAGTCAAAACCTGAATTCAATTTTTAAGAAAACATCAAAAAATATGCAATTAATAAATAGAATTTGATAATAAATGGTATATGATAAATTAAATATATAGTAATAAGGTTATTAATAAAGAATATAATAAAATTAATTTGATTATTCATGAAGTTTGGTGCATATTTAGAACAAATCTGAAACAAGGTGAGGGTTTCTGCTAACACAATTTTCTTTCATTGAGTTACAAACTTTATTATGGAACACTCTTTTTTCAAGTTTGATTTATTATACATAATGAATTATTTTTATTTTATCTCGTAATTATTTTATTAGGTTTCATAATTCATCATTATAAATTATTTTTACCAAAAATATTTTTTTACTTGTAAGGGATTCTTATCTCAAATTTAAATTCTTCAGACATATTTCTTATTATGCACTATGAAATATTTGATTTGGTGTATATAACACCAATATAATATTTTGTATCCCTATTCTCTAATATTTCATGGTATTCAATGTCTTATTCCACATTCTCTCTCCAATGGGGTTTTGACTCAAAAATTTCAAAATTCATAATGGTTTTTGTATCGATTACCTTTTATTAATGAATGTTTTGATATTATAAAACAATATTATTTTTCATTTTGTAAATAATTAACATTAACCTATAATATATTAAATAATTATTGATCATTGAAACTTTAATTCCATTAAATCACTTTCTTTCTTCAGACTATGACTGATATCTTCCCTAAAATATGAATTTTTTTCACAACATAACCTTCTTTCTTGAGTTTTAATGTATTCCCTGAGCTTCATCTTTTATTTCATATGGTATTACTTATTTAAATTTTTAAAAATAATTTTTTTTTTCAAAATCATCTTTATTGATTAATTTTATACCTTCTTGAGAATGAAATTATGTTAAGAATAGTTCACATCCTCATAAATGATGGTTTACTATACATGCCCAGGTTTTCCTCTTCCCTTCAATGTTTTACCTTATCATTTAAAATACCATTAAAATTTTATTTCCTATGTCCTTCAAAATTCTCCTTACCCAATTAAAAAATATTAATTTGATTTGTTTTTAGGATGTGGGTTTTCGATACATAAATAAGCGTTTTCTTACACTTGATACTCATAGGTTTCTGTTATACTCTAAAATTGCTTAAGAAAAACCATTATGTTAGATTTAAGTATCCATTATTGATTTTTTATTTTTAAAATAAATGATTAAAAATGATTACACTTCAATTAGGTTTGAAAATGGATATTAAAAGTGACTGAAAAAATCGTATTTTATTATAATGCTAAATGTTTTTTCTAAGAACTAGTTTATTTTTTTTTATCAAATTTCCCATTTTCATTTTCAAAATTAATTCGTCTCATTGGATATATGTTTCACCTTTTACCTCTAATTTACATGATATTATTTCACTTTTGAGGAACTAAAATATTGGTATTAAACAACCCTAATTCTTAATATCTTATATGGTACTATTTGAAGAATTATTTTTGATAACAGAATTTTTATATATATTTTACAATCCTTATATGTTTTTTAACTAGGTATATATTATTTTGAAACAAAACCATGTCTATCATGTTTTTTTCAAAATAATCATGAAACTAATTTCTTTATCAGGGTTATATTTCTTTCATTAAATTATTAATTTTTTATAAATGGAAAACTTATGCATGTATATAATATGATGTGATAGGTGGGAACCGAATTATATATCCTGCCAAAGGATTGGGTAACACTTCATATCTCATGAGATGCTATGTATAGGATTATGGAGTGAACCTAATCAAAAGTGGTACTTTTTTCACTCTATTATAATGATCTGGGGAGTGATCCTTGACCAATATTAATGAATATATACCTTATGTTGTGGTCACAATATTTTGATTACAAGATACTTTAATATCAGTTTGTTTAGTACGAATACTCTTTCAATGATTCTAGAATTGATATACACATTTCATTAGGCACTTATATTTAGATTTTCCCAAGTTATAAAAAAATTTAATACATATTATGTGTATTAAAGATTATATTGTGTGGTGAATTTTTGTGTGATTTTGAAGAATTATTATGATTATTTATTTTTGTAAATATAGGAAAAAAATACTTTTGATATAAAGGACATGGGTTCTACTAGTTAAATATTTGTCATAATTCTCTAAAACTCTGTACCTAAAAGGTAATTTCAATTGTAAATATTGAATTATAATATAATTAGGTATGTGTATCAAATAAAGTTTGTACAAGTTATTTTTTCAGTATTGACTCAGAGGGTGAGGGTTTGTGGTGTCATAGTTAGTATCTAGGGAAAGGTTTCGATAATTATATAGGTTAGGTTGCTATCAATTGAGGATAAATTAAGTGTTATAAAGGTCATTAAGGATCGATTGGTTTAGTTTTATAATTGCTTCAAAGTTATATATAAACCATTATATTGGTTATACTGAGTATTTTATGTTTTCGGAGATTAAGATGAGAGACCATTAGTGAAAACATGAAGGATACATTTATGTATAAGAGAACATTCTAATGTTTTGGTGAAGTATAGTTTTTATGGTTCTCCTAGAAATATCATCCTTATCTAGATACTAAAAGTGGATATTGGAATTAACAAATATTTACCAAGGGGTAATAACCCAAAAAGGGAATGTTCGGTATTAACTCAACCGTTTCCTGGTGCATGAAAAAGAGTCCTATTTGCACACATAGTTTGACACCCCCAAGGGATATTTTATAGTTAATTAAAATTATATTTAATGAAACGTTATGAAGGATTTGAGTTTGAAGTAAATTAATTAAGATATAGATTCTAATACTAAAATGACCATAGATAACGTAATATTTAACCAATATAATAATAGGATGAGTTGAAAGTATCGTATGTTAAAAACCAAGGCTTCACAGAGTATTATATCTTCATATTTATGTTTGTATATTCATATTTTGGATGTTATCATAACCGTTTTTTTAGTTTTTGATTGAAATAGGATCACAAAAATGAAGCTAAGAAAGGTATATATCTGGAAAACAACAATGTATTATATCCAAAAAAGGGATCATAATTTAATGGTGATAATATTAACATATCCTTATTATTATAGAAAAGGAGAGTTTCAAAGATTTACATGAGGTAGTGAGGTTGATATCTTAATAGAAATTAAGTCTTTATACTCTTAGAGATTTTCATTTTTGAGTGACATTTATCAATGATACTTTGGTATATTTTAAATTTTGTGAGGATTATATAAAAAATATATGGGGTGTTCTTTATTAGTTCTACTTTAATGGTTTAGATTCATATATAAATGGTATCAGTAAGCATGAAAATTGATTTTATGCTATGTTTTTTTAGGGATGACTATTGAAGAACACATGATTGAGGAATGAATAGCTATTAGGTTTAATATATTATTGATTTTGAGTTTATAAAGGGTTTATTTATTTTGAGTAAATTGGGTTAGATAGTATTAATATCCTTAGAGATGATTATTAATTTAATTAAAATGTGATCTAGGACGTTTTAGGTAATTTTTAAGTCATATTTGGGATTATGATATATATATACTTGTTTGTGACTTTATATGTTTGAGGGTTAGAGATAGAGTAAATTTTTGTAGGAATGTATAATATCATAATGGTTTAATGTCTTGAATATTCAAATGGGTTTAATAAAGTTTTGTGATAGAGAATATATGATTAGGGTGTATAATTGGGTATGCGATTGTATGAATTCTTAATGTTGTTTGAGGAAAGATAAGTAACATGATATACCATAATTGAGAAAGTTACATGTCATATTAAAAGTCATATCTTTAATAAATAATTTATTAACAATAAATTCACTTATTGTTTTATTTAGGAAGAATTAAATTTATAGGAAAAAATTATTTAAAGAGAGGGAGAGAATATAATGACTTGAGATTTTACACAATAATTTTTCCTTCAAATAATCATTTTGTTAGATAAATTATTATTTACACCACTTAACTAAAATGACCCATGAATATATAGAGAAATACTATTAAGATAACTATAATAAAAATAAAACCTCTAATAGTAGATATTATTTTCCGAAAAATTATTACATTTAGACGATAACTAATAAATGTGAGTTAATTATTCTTTCTAAAATAACTTTTAAAAGTAATGTATATTTTATCCTAATAAACTGAATCAAATAATTTTAGATAATAATATATAATATTTCAATATAAAAAAAATATTTTATAATTCTCTAAAATTTAAATTAGTATGAAATAATATTATGGACACCTAATGTGTAAAAAGGACATTTTTCAATAAAATTTGTGAGGACCCGGACCCAGAGATCCCGGAGCCGGTTCCCATGAGATAGGATGTACCATAATTATTACATTACAATTACATTTATCACATCATGTCTCATGCTACAGAGGATCATGAGGTTCAGGTTCTGGAAAACTAGCTGCATTCTGAAACTTCATTGAAGACATGACTGAACCCTGAAAACATTTCATTTAAAACGTAGGGTGAGAAAAAGTATGCCCAGTATGGGGTTTAAAATAATAATAATAATAATAAGCTATACCCAAAATAACTTTTGAAAACATTCTTTAAAAAACAATAAAATAATCTGTCAAAAGAAAAGCTGCAACACTAGTACACATCATAAAAGTGCTCGATCAAAACATGCTGTTGGAATTACAAGGATATATAGTTTAATTATAGGTATGCTGAATAAATGAAATTCCAAACATGAATGACATAAGAGTATGCAGAAAAAATTAAACAGCTAAGAGTAATGAATGATCATAGTTGCGCATAAAGGTAATTACTTCATTTTCATACATCAAATACCAAAATCACTGAGTGCTATAAATTTATCATGCCATAAATTTTTTTTTCTGATACTCTTAAATAATGGCTCTTAATCCACTTACACATAATGAGGGATTATAATGCATAACATTCTGTAAACATATTATCAAGACCTCGGCCAAGACATCAATTGATTAAGGCCTCGACCATAATCCATAATCTCTTTAATCAATATTCTACTAATAGAATATTTTATGGATAATTAAATTACATAGTCATAATGAGAGAAATGCATATACCGGACCATGTCAAGGCCTCCTACCAAAACCTAGGGGAAAACTATAACTGGACCCCAACATGGAGAGCCTCTTTAACCGGACTCCAACCCAGAGTGCCTCTAATAACCGGACAACAACTCGGAGTGCCTCTGTAACCAGACACCAACCCGGAGGGTCAGCTGTAACCGGACCCCAACCCATAGGGCTTACTTTTACCAGTTCCCACCCCAGAACATACTAGGTCCAATGAATTCCTCATATCTCTATATAAAAGTGCACATACCACTTTGATTTATTAATTACTTATCATTACCAGTACACATATTACATGGTTCCATAATTCACATTATTCAAAGTGTCCCATAACACCTTGAATAATTAAATGCTTATCTCATAAATTATTAATAATAAATTGTTTTATTATCACATAAAATAATAACTTAATCAATGACATTATTGGATAAATAAAAAATATTTTTATACGAGATAATTACTAAAGCAACTAAATTGTCGAATGAAAAGGGTTTTCCACATGAAATGATAACTCCTTGACTTAAAATCCTTATTCATGTAGAGGGATACTTAATAAAAATACATGTTTTTAAATATGTCGATAAAAGTATCGGTGAACATGAATATAGGAAAAATCATAAACTTGATTAACCTACATCAAACATTGTAGCAAGTTCAATATGTAATAAGACTATAAGTGAGCAAATCATGATTTATAAACATAACATGATTTACAAATCCATTTATTCTCTAATATATTTTGGTCAAGTTAAAATATATTTCTTTAAATTAAAATGTGGTTAATATTATTAAAAATTCTTTAGTTAATATAAACTTGACATGTTTAATGTATTATTGTATACCTATACACATAAGTGCATATTAGTTTAGAAAAAACAAAATTAACATTTATTAACTACCCTTAAAACATTAATTGCATCAAATAATTAACTAATTATAATAATAATTAATTTAAATTAGGTTTTTGGAAACTATATAATTATATATAACTGTATATACACAAGGTATATGTATTTAAATCTCCATAACCAAATAACGTTTAATAATTTCCTACATGTAATAAATAATTCCATAACATATTTATTTATTTACTCTACTTGATTGAAAACCAAAACATGTTAGCTGTGTAACATATATGACCATATGTATATACATATATAAAAATTAGGGTTTTTCATACCAAGTATAAATCCAAATGAACTCATATGACATTTTCCATCTAAAACATTACCTAAGGCTTGGAAATCATCTTCTAAAAATTATAAAACGGATTTGGATTGTGTCACATAAAAATATGTATATATATATATGTATGTACGTAAATATAAGTAGGTTTTAGAAAGATAATTCCATTTAACCCCAAACATAGTTCACACGAAAAAAATACTATTTATGGATGGATATTCAAGTCTTAAAAATCATAAATGTTTGTATTGGAAAATGTACATGAATAATTCCTTAATTACATAATTTCAAATATATATAATCAAAGAAGGAATTCCATATAAACTTAAAACACCCTTATTGTGTATATATACTTTGTATAGCATACTGACTTATTTGAGGACCTTTAAAAATAGATTTGGTATTGGAAATATATATATATATATATATATATAAATATATATATATATATCTAAACAATCGAAAATACATATAATAATTTATGGGTTTGGCATGAATGAAAACCTTACATAAACTAGTTAGACACATAAACATGAATAATCTCAAAGGGAGATTTTAAAACTAGGGGGTTTGGGGTGTATATATTTATATATACTTGTTTTATAATTATATATACATATATACATACGAATAAAAAGTTTGTAGAAGCAAACCGAGAGATATCAACCCATATTCCATTTAGGAAAACCCAGTCAAAAAAAAAACAAACGCCCTATTTTAGAGGAGGAAGGGAAACACTACTTATAAAAAGTATATATATTTATATAAACAAACTATATAAACGACTATACACAGTGGGTTTATATCAATCTTTGCATCACAAAAAAAAATGGATAAATCTCTTTACCTAGACTATGGAAGATGGTTTCAGGTTAGCAGAGGGGAGGAGCTTACAGAAGATCTTTAGAACTTTAGAGAGAGAGACGGAGAGGTGGATCAAGAGGTGAACCCGTAGGGTTTTTGTAACAACCCAAAGTTTCATTAATAGAAATCCCCCTTGATCTAATTAAATGTATCTTTATGTTTATATAATATGTCAACTTCTTTGGTTTTATGTTAAAAATTTGGACCGTTTCTAATATAGTCGTTGAACAGTGATCACATGATTAGTACAAATATAGGACTTTTACAAATCCAATTTACCCAGAAAAAGGAAGCGATGGCCTCATCCAGTAGAATTGACCCATACAAAGCCCATTTGTCGGAGCTCGGAAAAGAGGTGGCATCTTTGGGCTTCGCCCTTGACCAAGCCCAAGATGTGCTTCATCATGTCATGCTCGAACGTGACCGTCTATGAGAAAAGTGGAAGTTGATTGAAATTACTGCTCGAGCGATGTTATCCGAGCCACCCCAAGAGTCTGTCACCATCGCACACCTTACCCTTAGGTATTATGCGGATGTTTTAAGGGCTTATGTAACAAATAAGTAGTACTATGTTCATGTATATTTTTTTGTATATAATAATGAATATAATTTCTAGTCATTTTTGATGCATTGTAAATAGTTTTTAAAGTACAAATAGTGTTTTTTGTTATTATTTAATTAAGAATTATATTTTATTAAATTAATGGATTTTTGAATTAAATAATATTTTAATAAAATATTTTTATTATTAATAAATTAAGTTTTATTAAATATAAATGATCTTATAATTTTATGAATGCAATTAAATTTTTTTTAGGTTTGAAAGCCATTTCTGTCAAAACCCATGAATTTTCGATAAATGTCAGTTTATATTTTAAAAGTGAAAAATAACATATTTAAAAAATTATTTAGATATAATAAATGTTATTTCTGGAATCAGGAAGTTGAAATTATCCAACGGTGAATTTTTCAAAATTTTCTGAGACAGTCAAATTTTTGGGTAAAAATTAAATACCGTTTAAATATATAATGTGTTTTATGACATCATAATGACCCAATAGTGATGTAATAAAATACTATGATTTTTATGTTCGGCCAATATATGTTTTATTTATAAAATAATGTGATTTTGGGTTTGTTTGACTTACTTTTCAAAGCATTAATGGACCCCTCAAGACTTATTCAACACCTTGCCTTTTTAAATTAATTTCCATGGGAGTGTGACTCACCTCCACATAAGAAACCCTAATATTTTAAGAAGTTCGGACTTTGGACTTATAAAATATTGTTTTCTTCTTCCCTTTTCCAAAAACCATGGGCAAAAACCATGGGATGGTTTGTGGTTTGGATTAATTTAATGTAAGGGGACCCAAACCTAAATAATAAAGAATTCCCTCACCTTTCCTATATAAACCCACCCAAGCTCCCACTTCCTCCTCACTCAAAGCCCTTGGAGTTCGTCCAAACTCTGCCCTAATCTCTCTATAATCCTTCTAAGGTGGACCAAACTCCAAAGAAGCCTCTCACAAGCCTCTCTCTAGCCTTTGGAAGCACACTTCCAAGTAAGGGTTTTTTCTTCCTTTCTCATTTTTTGTCAATTTTATTTAAGTTGTATTGCCCTTTTAATTTCAATTATGAATGTTAGGGTATGGTTTCGAACCTCCCCCATAATTCCCTTTTACTGTTTTAATGATGGGAGACCCCTTTCTCTCTCATTAAATGACTCCAATGTACACCCGTTACTATACCGAAATTCCGAAAAGAACTTCTCTCTCTTCTATTACATTCAAGCAATAAATTTGTATCATGAATATAAATTCCATTACAATTGTTGGTAAATGTATCTATATGACCTCCTTACTATCCATTACATGTTAACATGATGAGGAACCCCTTTATCTCTCATCAACCATTTTTTTTATGAATTCTTATGTCACGCAGTTACGCTGCCGAAATCGCACAGATTTTCTAAGCCAATGCCATTGTGTAGTGGATACCATGCCCATTTCTCCATCAAGGGTATCCAAATTTATGCAACTATACATATTGATTACAAAGCTTCATGTATGAATTCCAAATTCCTTTATCTTGGGATAAATTATTATGTTTTATGAATCCATGTTTTATGATCCATGTGGCACACTTATGCATGAAATGAAATGTTGAAGAAGGGTGCGCCGTTATAGTGCTCCAATGTATTGGGAAAAGTATAGTATCATGATACATCATGTGAAATGAGTTTTGAATCATGATAATTCAAGTGCAAAGAGTGTTTACTCGTTCTTTATGTCCAATGAGGATTTACTAATGCTCCATGTGCAATGAGCCTTGGCTCATGCTAATTCCATGTTAAGTGTTGTTGCCACATTTCCATGTTATGATTATCATGCTTTATCATGTCTTTATGTTCATTTTTATTTTATACTCTATTGATATGCCTATTCTCTAACATGTATTGTACTCCTCAGGTTATTCCATGTGTACTCCCTTACTGGGATTTATAACTCACCCTTTTCTTAGGCATGTCCTCAGGTTATCCCATGCAATGCTAAGTATGAGGGAATATAGTGGTCATGTAAAAGAAGTTTTCCACAAAGATGTTGTTATTTCATGTTTTAAGTTTTTATGTAATGATCCTAACCCCCAAAGACACTAAACCTCTTGATATTATTTGTTGTATCAAGTTATGTTTAATGTAATAATTCATGTTTAAGTTTGTAATAAAAGCAGGGTTGTCATAGTTGGTATCAAAGGATAGATTTAGTTATTTTTGGGATTAGGAAACCTTAGTAAAGCCTTAGATACAAGACTGAATATAATAAAAACATCCCTATGTTTTGGTAAGTACTGATTAAGTGGTTTATCAAACAAATACATCCCTTTCTGGATACGACCAAGTAGAGGTGGCTCTGGCACAAATGTATCCTAGCGGTAAAACCTGAAAACATCGCTTTGAGCTAGACTCGGACGGGAAATGGTGCACGACAATGGGCCTTGATGCAATCTTGGTTATGACACTCCCGGGGGATATGTTTTGATAAATTCACAAGATTAGTATGAACCCTTATTAAGAGAATAAAAAAAATTCCCCTATGAATATATGTTAGAAAGTAGATCATGATGAGCCGAGATTGAAGCCTATAGACTCATGAGTTATGGAAATAAAAGGCTATTTATAAGTCATCAACTTTTGTCTTTGGATTACCCTTTATGTTTTACCCCTAAATTTCTTTTTATTCCAGCCAATGGCCTGTAATAGGAGGACTCAGGATAACAACCGTTGTGAAGATCAGTGTGATGACTGTACTAATGAGATGCCCAATCCAATGGGAGCGGGAATAGAGAACTTTGTCACGCTTCTCTCTCAGCTAAATCAAGTTTTGAAAAGAAACACGGGTCAAGAGGAACGTTCAACCCCCCTAAGAAATAACAAGTCACTATCGAGAGCTTCATGAGACAAAGGCCTCCTACTTTTAGTGGCTCATCTGATCCCACGATCATTGAACAATGGATCAACTCCATTGAAAAGATATTCTCCATCCTCCAATGTTCTGAACAAGAGAAGGTTCTCCTGGCGGCTTATCGTATGGAGGGTGAAGCTGATCAATGGTGGACATTGATCAAAAATACAAATCCTGAGGAGGAGATCAAGGCATTGGAATGGAAGGATTTCCGGAAGATGTTTTTCGATAAATATTTTCCACGCACCCTCCAGCTTAAGATGGAAGAGGACTTCTATTCCCGCAAGAAAAAAGATGAAGAATCTGTTAGAGCATACGAGGAAAACATTATGAGGCTTGCACGATACGCTTCTGGCTTTTTCGTTACCCCCGAATGCAAGGTTGACTACTTCTTTGGTTGGCTGAAGCCTAACTTGTGGAAAGCATTAGAGATCCGTGACTTTGATAGCTATGAGGAAATTGTCTGATGTGCCCTCAAAGTCTAAATGGAGATCGGGGAATCACAGCGGTATCATGGGGACAAGAAGCGTAAGGTGGACTTCGATTCTGGTGGTCCAATGGATAAATCCAACAGTGCTAAGAAGATCCAGCACCCCAATTTCCAAAAGTGAAGAAAGAAGCACCCTAGAAATTTCCTTAATGGGATGAGAAAATGCTTCAAGTGTGGAAGATAAGGGCACCTAGCTGTTAACTATCGGCAAGAAAGACCCACAACTGCGACAGAGGAGAGGAACACTCTGTTCGAACCTCAACGCTTTGTTCAATGCTACAAATTTAGAGAACCGGGTCATTTTTAAAATCAGTGCCCTAATCCAAGGGTTTTCGGAGACAACCAACAACTTCCATGGCAGCAAGGAAGATCTTATGACATCACTTCTTCCGAAGTGAACCCCGAAAAAGAAGTGGTGACAGGTACGCTAGTTATTCATTCAAGAATAGAGAATGTACTTTTTAATTCAGGTTCTACGCATTCTTTAATATCTCGAAAGTTTAGTAGAACAATCCCAACACCACCACAAATCATGGAAGTAAAGATGTCGTTGAGTACAGCAAATGGGGAAATCATTTCATCCCATGAATATAAGTCCTCCCCTTTTATAGTCCATGGATTGAATTTCCCGGCGAACCTCTTCATACTCCCTCTGGTGGAATTTGATGCAATTCTTGGCATGGATTGGCTTTCCTTATATAGAGCCAACATAAATTTTCGGGAGAAGGAAATCACACTCCATATGGAGAATAGACCCCCAATTCTTTACAAGTGTAAGGAGGAAGATGAATTTCCTTTAGCTCCATCATCTAAAGCATGGATATTACTACCTTATGAGCATGCGTATCTGGGTCAGATGATTGAGTCCAAGGAAGAAATCATATTTGAAGAAATGCCTATATTGAGGGAATTCACAGAAGTGTTTCCTGAGGAACTGTCTGGTCTTCCTCCTAGAAGAGATGTTGAGTTCTCAATTGAAAATATACCCGGGGCGCTACCAATATCCAAGACTCCACATAGAATGGTTGTTGTTGAGCTTGAAGAGCTGAAAAAACAACTACAGGAGAATCTGGATAAAGGGTTTATACACCCAATTGCTTCACCATGGGGTGCACCAGTCCTCTTCGCCAAGAAGAAGGATGGGTCAATGCGGCTTTTCATCGATTATCATGAACTTAAAAAAACCACGATAAAGAACACGTATCCTATACCAAGAATCGATGACTTTTTTGATAATCTGCGTGGAGCACAATACTTCTCCAAGGTGGATTTGCGGTCGGGATATTATCAAGTAATGGTGAAGAAAGAAGATGTCCCCAAGACTACTTTTTGTACAAGATACAGTCACTATGAATTCACAGTAATGCCTTTCGGACTCACCAATTCTCCAACAATATTTATGGAATTGATTAATAAAGTCTTTAGAGATTACCTTGACAAATTTTTGGTAGTCTTTATAGATGATATTATAATATACTCCAAAACCAAGGAGGATCATGAGGAGCATTTAACAACTGTACTAGAGACTTTGCGCAAGGAGAAGCTCTATGAAAAGTACAACAACTGTGACTTCTGGTTGAAGGAGGTCTCATTCTTGGGCCATATCATCACAAGAAGTGGGATATCTATAGACCCCTCCAAAACAGATGCAATTGAGGGATGGCCGAGGCCAACATCGGTAACATATATCCGTAGCTTCTTGGGGTTAGCTGGATATTATCGAAGATTTGTGAGAAATTTCTCACGATTGTCCAACCTTCTTACCAAGATAACTTTAAAGGGAGTAAAGTTTTCTTGGAGTGATTAATGCGAAGAAAGCTTCAAGGAGTTGAAAAGGAGGCTTATCACTGAGACCGTGCTCACTTTACCCACAAGTGGGGAACTTTTTGTGGTATTCAGTGATGCTTCAAAGAAGGGATTAGGCTGTGTGATGATGCATAATGATAAAGTTATATCATATGCCTCAAGGTAGTTGAGAATACATGAGTGAAACTATCCAACGCATGATCTGGTGTTGGCGGCGGTGATATTTTCCTTGAAAATCTGGCGGCATTATCTCTATGGAGAGAAATGTGAGATATATACTGACCACAAGAGTCTTAAATATATATTCACACAGAAAGAGCATAATATGAACTAGAGACGATAGATAGAGCTTATCAAGGATTATGACTGTTCAATACATTACCACCCTGGGAATGTGAGCAAGGTGGCAGATTCCCTAAGGAGAAATGACCCATCAATTCTATCAATGATGATAATTGAGAAGGATCCAATCTTCTTAGACATGATGAATATGGACGGGAGAATCATAAATAAGGGAACATCATCAATCATTTCACAAATGACTTCTCAACCATCTCTTTTGGAAAGGTTAAAGGATGCTCAAAAGGATGATGTGAGAATTCAGGAAAAAGTGGAAGCTTTCAAAAAAGGGAAATACTTAGAATTTAATGTTAATGAAGAAGGAATTGTGAGTTTTTGGAAAAGAATATGTGTTCCATCACGTCTAGAGCTGAAGAAGGAACTTTTGGATGATGCACATAGTTCAAATTTCTCTATTCACCCAGGGAGCACAAATATGTATCGAGATCTCCGAGAAATTTTTTGGTGGGATAATATTAAGAAGAAGATCGCTGAATTTACATCAAAGTTCCTGGTGTGTTAGAAAGTGAAGGAAGAGAGGCAGAAGTCTAAGGGAATGATGAAACCATTGCCCATACCAGAATTGAAATGGGAGAATATCACCATGGACTTTGTCACCGGAATTACAAGGGCATCCAAAGGCAAAAATGCAATATGGGTTGTTGTGGATGTGTTACAAAGACTGCACACTTCATTGCTATTCGGGAGGATTTCTCATTGGATCAACTGGCACAGATATATATTAGGGAAGATATAAGGTTGCATGGAGTACCACTATCTGTTGTGTCTGACTGAGATCCAAGATTCACCTCTATGTTTTGGAAGAGTCTTCAACATGCTCTGAATACTGAACTCAACTTCAGTACGGCCTATCATCCTCAAAATGATGGCCAATCCGAGCGGACTATACAAACACTTGAAGATATGTTGAGAGCGTGCTCAATGGACTTTAAAGGAGGATGGGATCAACATATTCCTCTGTTTGAGTTATCTTATAATAAAAATTTCCACTCGAGCTTCCAAATGGCACCATATGAAGCCCTCTATGCGAAAAGGTGCAGAACACCGACATGTTGGGATGAGGTCGGTGAACGTAAGCTGATTGGATGAGAAATGGTCGATGAAATGGTGGAGAAGGTGAAAACCAGTCAGCAGCATATCAAGGCATCCTAGAGTTGACAGAAGAGTTATGCAGATAATCGTCGACAAGACCTTGAGTTTAAAGTTTGAGACATGGTGTTTCTACGCATATCTCCATGGAATAAGGTCATGAGGTTTGGAAGGAAAGGGATGTTAAGTCCAAGGTACATCGGCCCCTTTGAGAATCTTGATCATGTCGGGGCTCTGGACTATCGACTAGCACATCCACCTGCCATGGCCAAAGTACATGATGTCTTTCATGTATCCCTCATAAGGAAGTACATACCGGACCCTTCACATGTACTCTCTTCTGAGGTGGTACAATTGGAAGATGATCTTTCTTATGAGGAGAAACTAGTGAAGATCTTAGATCGTAGAGAAAAAGATCAACATAATAAGACCATGTCCCTCGTCAAGGTGTTGTGGAGAAACCACATGTTTGAAGAAGCGACTTGAGAATCAGAGGATATGATGAAGCTGAGTTACCCACATTTGTTTTAGTGTGGGAAAGGGAAAATTTCGAGGGTGAAATTTCTTAAGGAGGGAATATTGTAACAACCCAAAGTTTCATTAATGGAAATCCCCCTTGATCTAATTACATGTCTCTTTATGTTTATATAAAATGTCAACTTCTTTGGTTTTATGTTACGAATTTTGACCGTTGCAAATATAGTCATTGAACAGTGATCACATGATTAGTATAAATATAAGACATTAACAAATCCAATTTACTCAAACAAAGGAAGCGATGGCCTCATCAAGTAGAATTTCTCCATACGAAGCCCATTTGTCGGAGCTCGGAAAAGAGGTGGCATCTTTGGGCTTCGCCCTTGACCAAGCCCAAGATGAGCTCCATCATGTCAAGCTCGAAAGTGACCGTCTACGGGAAAAGTGGAAGCTGATTGATATTACCACACGAGAGATGTTATCCAAGCCACCCCAAGAGTATGTCACCATCGCACACCTTACCCTTAGGTCTTATGCGGCAGTTTTAAGGGGTTCTGTAAAAAATAAGTAGTACTATGTTCATGTACATTATTTTTTTGTATATAATAATGAATATAATTTCTAGTCATTTTTGATACATTGTAAATAGTTTTTAATGTACAAAGGGTGTTTTCAGTTATTATTTAATTAAGAAATATATTTTATTAAATTAAGGGATTTTTGAAATAAATAATATTTTAATAAAATAATAATATTATTAATAAATTAATTTTTATTAAATATAAATTATCTTATAATTTTATGAATGCAATTAAAATTTTTATTAAAGTTTGAAAGCCATTTCTGTCAAAACCCGTGAATTTTCGATAAATGTCAGTTTTTATTTTCAAAGAGAAAATTAACAAACTTAGAAGATTATTTAGATAAAATAAATGTTATTTCTGGAATCAGGACGTTGATATTATCCAACGGTGAATCTTTCATAATTTTCTGAGACAGTCAATGTTTTGGGTAAAAATTAAATACCGTTTAAATATATAATGTGTTTTATGACATCATAATGACCCAATAGTGATGTAATAAAATACTATTATCTTTATGTTCGGCCAGTATATGTTTTACCATTAAAATAATGTGATTTTGGGTTTGTTTGACTTACTTTTTAAAGCATTAATGGACCCCTCAAGACTTATTCAACACCTTGCCTTTTTAAATTAATTTCCATGGGAGTGTGACTCACCTCCACATAAGAAACCCCAATATTTTAAGAAGTTAGGACTTTTGCCTTATAAAATATTGTTTTCCTCTTCCCTCTTCCAAAAACCATGGGCAAAAACCATGGGATGGTTTGTGGTTTGGATTAATTTAATGTAAGGGGACCTAAACCAAAATAACAAAGAATTCCCTCACCTTTCCTATATAAACCCACCTAAGATCCCACTTCCTCCTCACTCAAAGCCCTTTGAGTTCATCCATACTCTGCCCTACTCTCTCTATAATCCTCCAATGGTTCCCCAAGCTCCCAAGATTCTCTCACAAGCCTCTCTCTAGCCTTTGGAAGCACATTTCCAAGTAAGGGTTTTTTCTTCCTTTCTATATTTTGTCAATTTTATTTAAGTTGTATTTACCTTTTAGTTTCAATTATAAATGTTGGGGTATGGTTTAACACCTCCCCCATACTTCTCTATTATTTTTGTAATTATGGGATACCCCTTTATGTCTCATTAAATTCCTCCCATGTACACCTGTTACTATGCCGAAATTCTAAAAGGAACTTCTCTCTCTTCTTTTACATTCAAGAAATAATTTTGTATAATGATTCTAAATTCCATTACAATTTGTTGGGACATGTATCTATATGACCTCATTACTGTCCATTTCATGTAAATATTATGAGGAACCCCTTTCTCTCTCATCGACCATTTTTTATGAATTCATATGTCACGCCGTTATGCTGCCGAAGTCACACCGATTTTCTAATCCAATGCCATTGTGTAGTGGATACCATGCCCATTTCTCCATCAAGGGTATCCACCTTTATGCACCTTTACTTATTGATTAGAAAGTTTCATGTATGAATTAAACATTCCTTTATCGTGGAATAAATGATTATCTTTTATGAATCCATGTTTTATGATCAATGTGGCACACTTATGCATGAAATAAAATGTTTAAAAGGGTGCGCCCTTAGAGCGCTCCAATGAATTGGGTAAAGTATAGTATCATGATACATCATGTGCAATGAGTGTTGACTCATTCTAATTCATGTGAAATGAGGTTTTACTCATGATTTATGTACAATGAGGATTTACTCATGCTCCATGTGCAATGAGACTCGGCTCATGCTAATTCCATGTTAAGTGTTGTTGCCACATTTCCATGTTATGATTATCATGCTTTATCATGACTTTATGTTCATGTTTCATTTATGCTCTATTGATATGCCTATTGTCAAACATGTATTGTAATCCTCATGTTATTCCATGTGTACTCCCTTACTGGGCTTTATATCTCACCATTTTCTTATGCATGTCATCAGGTTATCCCATGCAATGCTAAGTACGAGGGAATATAGTGGTCATGTAAATGAAGTTTTCAATAAAGATGTTGTATTTCATGTTTTAAGTTTTTATGCAATGATCCTAAGCCCCAAAGACACTAAACCTCTCAATCTTATTTGTTTTATCAAGTGAAGTTTAATGTAATAAATCATGTTTAAGTTTGTAATAAAAGTAGGGTTGTCATAGTTTCACCCGAATGGGATGGGAGTTTAAAGGAAGCACAATTATTGGTTCAAACAGAGTAAAGGGCCCTACACTTGACTACCGAAGGAGAGGCCAAATATTTGAGATGTTGAAAAGAAATCCAACAACCCAATAATGAATATATATATATATATATATATATATATATATATATATATTATATCCTTACGTAAAAATGTTGGCTCGGTGGATAAGGGATGAGATGGAAAGGGAAGTATGATCGTGGAAATGAGGGGCTAAGGGATCTTTAAGGGATTTACGGGCCGATGAGAGTTATTGGAGAAGGAGGGGGGGGGGGGGGGGTCGCCGGAGACAGCCTTTCCCAAGGGGGCCAAGAAAAGGTTGACGGTGGGTGCTCATGTGGGTCGTCGATAGGGGTCGTCTTGGTGGTGATCGTGCTGTTGTGTTCGGGCAGCCGGTAGTGAGGCGACGACGTGGAAGGTGCTCACTGGTTTGCTTTCTGTGGAGATGACGCCAGAGGTTGGGGAGGGCAGGCGTCGACCCTGGTTTTCAGCCTGAGAGGAATATGAATCCTCTTCTATTTACATGTTTCTTATTCGTTTATTATAATTATTATTATAACATTAATATTTACTATATATTTTTTTAAACCCATTCACTCATTAACCCGTGAAACCTCTTCCCACTCACGGTTTCTTTCCCTTTTTTATATTATTATACTATTATCATATTATTTTTATTCTATATTTTATTATTTATCCCTTATTAACTATATTATTAGTCAAAAGTTAATATTATCTTAATAATACTTTTAAATGTAAAGGTTTATAATAATCACCACTTTTAAAAAGTAAAGATAATAATATTAAATTTATAAACAGATATATATAAATCATAATATAAATAAAAATTAAACCAATTATATATAAGTATATACATTTATAAGTAAAATAAAAATTTATAATTCATATTATAAATCTTAATATAATTTTGATTTATAAAATAACATTCCTATTAATTTTAAACCAACAAAAATGGGTTTATTATTATTTATAAACATATATATATATACATGAAATTTCAAAATTAATAACAACAATTTATCATATTTATTATTCTTGATAAAACATTATTTGTCATATTATTTTAATTAAATAAAATTTTATAAAACAAAGAATAAAATAATTTTATAAATGGTTAAATACATATTATTAATAATTTTATAACAAATTAATCTAATCATAATTTATAACTTTATAATATTAATAATTCAAAATGAATATTTTGGTTAATATCATTGTCATCCTAATTAAAATAAGATTATATTTTAATAAAACAATTACATATATAAATAAAATACATCGCTTATTGTTATTACTAAATATATTTAATTAATTTTAACATGTCGTTGAGTACTTAATTTTTCTTTAGTTAAAACATTATAAGACTAACAGCTATAATTATAGCCGTTGGGTTTCCAATGGTTACTCGAGGTAAAGGTCGGATTGATGTCATATAGAACCGTGTATCCGGGTGTCTTAAAACTAAAGTTGATTGGAGAAAAATGGTTTAAGTTATACCTTTGGTGTTTAGTGTGGCTGTAGTGGCTTCATCTATTATTATGTTCTTTATGATGGATACTAAGGACCCCTATCGGCTTCTCGGTGTTCTCATTGTTTTGAGTAGCCTCCCTGTAATCTTGATAGGGTTTTTAATATGTATCTTTGGTTATATTGAATCACTTTTCAATCTCGGTTTATTGTAATCACTACGGGGTTACTATTTGAATAAAGAAGAGGGTGCTCTCAGCGGAGAGCACTCTCCCCGCTCGTCTTCTCCGTTCCTTTAGGGTTTCAGTGCACATCCTCCGATTCTCCCTTTCAAACTCAGCTCTACCCCTCGGCTCTCGGATTTTATTTTTCCTCTACCCTAATTGCAGCTGTTCTTACCACAGTTCTTGTTCTTCCGGTGAAGGTTGGGATGGTATAAAGTGAACCTAGAGACTTTGGGATCGTGTTTCTGTGGATGTTCGGTTTCTAGCCGCTACTGGAGTCAGCCTCTCATTCTCAGCCGCCCAACCTGCTCTAATCTTGGGTTCCTCCACTACTCTCTAGGTCAGAGGTGAAGAGATGGGTACACAAGATTTTGGTTCATACGGTTTGCGGTCGTCAAGTTTCCTTTTAGGGTTGCATCCCTGGCCTTCTTCAGGGTATCATTACTGGCCTTCATCAGGGTTTCCCTCGGTTTTGTGTTTCAATTTTTGGTTTTCCATCTTGACGACGATTTATTTTTGTCGGTGGTATCTTTTTCTAGTGATGCTGGTGGTCATAGATGTTGTGATCTGGAGATGTTGTTGATGCAGGTGGTGTTCAACGTTGTGCAACTAATATGTGGAATCCAAAAATGGTGATGCTCGTGATCATGAGACGATGGCGATGAAAGATTGTTTCGGTGTCGAAGATGTTTGGTCCAGGCGGAGACTTCTCATTTCAGAGGTCTACGACTGGTTCATCTTATGTGGTGATGACTGGTATCAGTACATGGACAATGGCGGAGACGATGAAGATCTTACGACGGCGGACTCCGGTGGAAGAGCTCGTAGGTGATTGGGTTTGACGTGACAATGGTGATGTGAGGTGACAAGGTGCACGAATCAAGGACCAAGCGACGTTAGGTGGCACGTGGACCAAGATGAAATGATGATGTTTTAATTTTTATTTTTTGCATGTATGATGGTATTTTAACATTGGATTTGTAGTGGGCGAGACTCTAACAGTGGGTGGATTTTGAGGGTAACTTGGTTGGATTTTTAATTGGGTCACACTTACACATAAAAGTGTTATTAGAAAATAAAAAATATGGATTGGGGTATATTTGAATAAATAACCTTATGTCCATTTTGTGTGTTTTCTTCCATTTCATTTCATAAGAGATAAGTTTTGTTCGGATAAAAACATAGAAATTACCAGTACAAGAAACACAAGTTCTTGGGGTGTCACATTATTCCCCTCTACAAATAATTCTGTCCTCATAATTCTATTGGCGTACTCTTACTATCTCTTCAAAACGGCATCCCGGACACCCATAGTGATGTCCCTATACAAAACATTCTAGAAACGAACAAATAATAGGGAAAGAACATAAGGAAACTAATTTTTACCTTTACAGAGCCCACCACCGTGACCAGTTCACTGATGTCCCTAATTCTATTCCCAGGGTGGTTCCCAGTTCCTTGATCTCTCTTGCCTAGATAAACCGTGGGCAGGTGGTGTTAAAATACCACATAGAATAGTTGGGCTTCCAAAAAGAGGCATGAGTAGTGTAAAGCTCAGTGAAATCCAGATGAACTTGGTCCCTACAGATTCGTCGTACTACCCCAAAGTCGAGGGGTTTGATGTCAAAGACTCTCCCGTACAGACTGAAACTCAAGACTTGAAAAAGATAGGATGCATAGAGATTTCCCTCCTCTGCAGCTTTCCGGAAAACCATTAAAGCCATGTAGTTTTTAGATAGGGTAAAACATAGGAGAAGAAAATCATAATATTTCCCTCTATGCGTATTGTATATAAGTTGTGAATAAGTTATACGATAGTAAACATGTCTTGTTCCTTGGAAAAGTCAGAGAATATTTCAGTTGTTCGACACTTGGTGAAGGATCTTTCAGGATAGTCGGAGGTTCCCAAAGGGTTAATAATCATTCATACATGAGTTAAAAATTATAGTCTTGAGGGTTTCAGTGGGAATGGGAAAAATAATTTTTAGTGGTCTTTCTTCTGCCATCTGAAAGTTATAATAAAATCACTTTGTAAGGTTTAGTCGTAGCTACATATTTTTTATTACCTAGTTTTTTCCAAATTTTCCTGAACATATCCTCTAATACCAACTATGAGGATGTGGCCCCCGAGTTCCCAGATCCGATGCCCATGAGACACGATATTCCATAATTATTACATTACATTTACATTTATCACATCATGTCTCATGCTACAGAGGATCATGAGGTTCAGGTTCTGGAAAACCAGCTGCATTCTGAAACTTCATTGAAGACATGACTGATACCTGAAAAATTTTCATTTAAAATGTAGGGTGAGGAAAATTATTCCCATTAAGGGGTTTAATAATAATAATAATAATAATAATAATAAGATACACCCAAAATAACATTGGATAAAATTCGTTAAAAACCAATAATATAATCTGTGAAAATAAAAGATTCAACACTAGTACACATCATGAAAGTGATCGATCAAAACATGCTATTGGAATTACTAGGATACATAGTTTAATTATAGGTATGTTGAATAAATGAAATTACAAACATGAAAGAGATAAGAGTATGTGGCACATATTAAATAGCTAATAGTAATGAATGATCAGAGTTGCGCATAAAGGTAATTACTTCATTTTCATACATCAAATAAAAAAATCACTGAGTGCTATACATATGTCTTTCCTTATACTTTTTCTTTTTTGATACTCTTAAATAATGGCTCTTAATAAACTTACACATACTGAGGAATTATAATATAGAACATTTTTTAAACATTTTGTCGAGGCCTTGGCCAATACATCTATTGATTATGGCCTCAACCATAATCTATAAACTCTTTAATCAATATTCTACTAATTGAATATTTTCTAGTTAATTAAATTACATAGTCATAATTAGGGAAATTCATATACCGGACTGTTTCAAGGCCTCGTCCCAAGACCTAGGGGGAAACTGTAACCAGACTTCATCCCGGGGAGCCTCTGTAACTGGACTCCAACCCGGAGTGCCTCTAATAACCGGACACCAACCCTGAGTGCCACTGTAACCGGACACCAACCCGGAGGGTCTACTATAACTGGACCCCAACATGGAGGGCCTACTTTTACCAGTCCCCACCCTGGAACATACTAGGTCCAATTCCTTTCTCATATCTCTAAATCAAATTGCACATACCACTTTGATTTATTAATTATATACCATTCCCAATACACATATTACTTGGTTCCATAATTCAAATTATTCAAAGTGTCCCATACTACCTTGAATAATTAAATGCTTATCTCATAAATTATTAATAATACATTGTTTGATTATCACATTAAATAATAACCTAATCAATGACATGCATGGATAAATAAACAATCTTTTCATACGAGATAATTACTAAAGAACCTAAAATGTCAGATGAAAAGGGTTTTCCACCTGAAATGATAAATATTTGACTTAAAATCATTATTCATGTAGAGGGATACTTAATAAAAAAACATTTTATTTAATATGTTGATAAAAGTATCCATGAACAGGGAAATTGGCTAAATCATAAACTTGATTAACCTAAATCAAACATTGTAGCAAGTTAATTATGTAATAAGACTATAAGTGAGAACATCATGATTTATAAACATAACATGATTTACAAATCCATTTATTCTCGAATATATTTTCGTTAAGTCAAAATATATTTCTTTAAATTAAAACGTGGTTAATATTATTAAAACTTCTTTAGTTAAAATAAACTTGACATATTTAATATATTATTGTATACCTATACACATAAGTGAATATTAGTTTAGAAAACAAAAAATTAACATTTATTAAAAACCCTTAAAACATTAATTGCATCAAATAATTAACTAATTCTAATAATCAATACTTGAAATTAGGGTTCTAGAAACTATATAATTATATATAACCGTATATACACAATGTATATGTATTTAAGTCTCCATAACCAAATAAGGATTAATAATTTCTTACATGTAATAATTACTTCCATAACATATTTATTTATTGACTTTACTTTATTGAAAACCAAAACATGGTAGGTTTGTAACATATATGACTTGATGTATATACATATATAAAAATCAGGGTTTTGTATACCAAGTATAAATCCAATTGAACCCATATGACATTTCGCATCTAAAACATTACCTAAGGCCCAAAAATCATCTTCTACAAATTATAAAATAGATTTGGATTGTGTCACATAAATATGTATATATATATGTGTGTAAATATAATTGGGTTTTAGAAACATAATTCCATTTAACCCAAAACATAGTTCACAAATAAAATATTATTTAAGGATGGATATTATAGTCTTAAAAACCATAAATGTTTGTATTGGATAACATATATGCATAATTACATAATTAAATATATATATAATCAAAGAAGGACTTCCATATAAACTTAAAACACCATTAATGGGTATATAAACTTTGTATAGCATACTGAATTATTTTAGAACCTTTAAAAAATATTTGGGTTGGTAAATATATATCTATATATATATGTATATATATTTATATCTAAACACCTGAAAATACATATAATATTTTATGGTTTTTCCATGAAAGAAAACTTTACATAAACTACTTAGACACATAAACATGAATAATCTCCAGGGGAGCATTTAAAACAAAGGGGTTTGGGGTGTATATATTTATATATACTCGTTTTAAAATTATATATATATATATATATATATATATATATACGAATACATAGTTTGTGGAAGAAAATCAAGAGTTATCAACCCCTATACCATTTAGGAAAAACCAATCAAAAAAACATACGCCCTGTTTTAGAGGAGGAAGGGAAATGATACTTATATTGAGTATATCTATTTATATATATTTATATATACATACTATATAAATGACTATACATAGTGGGTGTATATCAAGCTTTGCATCACAAAAACAAATGGATAAATCCCCTTACGTAGACTATGGAGGATGGTTTCAGGTTGGTAGAGGGGAAGATCTTGCTGGAGATCCGTAGAACATGAGAGAAAGAGAGAGAGAGATGGAGAGGTGGAGAAAGAGGTGAACCCGTAGTGATTCACCCGCATGGGAGGAGAGTTTAAAGGAAGGACAAGTCTTGGTTCAAATAGAGTAATGTGCCCTACACTTGACTATCGAAGGAGAGGCCAAAGCTTTGAGTTGGAGAAAAGAAATTCAATGACACAATAATGCACATATATATATATATATATATATATTATATACATCCTTACACAAAAATGTTGGCTCGGTGGATAAGGTATGATATGGAAGGGGAAGTAGGATAGTGGAAAGAAGGGGATAAGGGATCCTTAGCGGATTCACGGGCCGATGAGAGGTAGTGGAGAGGGAGGGGGTTCATCGGAGACAACCGCTCTCGAGGTGGCAGAGCAAAGGTCAGCGGTGGGTGCTCATGTGGGTCGTCAACAGGGGTAGGAATGGGTGTGCTTGCGCGGTGGTGCTCGGGCGGCCAGTGGTGAGGCGATGGCTTGGAAGGTGATCACTGGTTGGCTTGCTGGGGAGATGCCGCCAGAGGTCAGGGAGGGTAGGCATCGACCATGGTTTGCAGCCTAAGAGCAAGATGATTCCGCTTCTTCTTATGTGTTTTTTATTCGTTTATTATAATTATAATTATAACATTAATATTTTATTATATTTTTTAAAACCCATTCACTCACGCACCCGTGAAACCTCTGCCCACTCACGGTTTCTTTCCCTTTTTTATATTATTATATTATTATCATATTATTATTATTATATCTATTTATTATTTATCCTTTATTAATTATATTATTAGTAAAAAGTTAATCTTATCATAATAATACTTTTAAAAGTAATGGATTATAATAATCACAACTTTTAAAAAGTAAAGATAGTAATATTAAATTTACAAACATATATATAAATCATAATATAAATAAAAATGAAACCAATTATATATAAGTATATACATTTATAAATAAAATATATATTTATAATTCTTATTATAAATCATAATATAATTTTGATTTATAAAATAACATTCCAATTAATCTCAAACCAATATGAATTTGTTTATTATTATTTATAAACATATATCTATATAAATGAAATTTCAAAATTAATAGCAACAATTTATTAGATTTATCTATTCTGATAAAGCATAATTATGTCATATTATTTTAATTAAATAATATTTTATAAAACAAATAATAAACTAATTTTACAAATGGTTAAATTCATATTTTTAATAATTCTATAACAAATTAATCTAATCATAATTTATAAATTTATAAAAGTAATAATTCAAAAATAACATTTTTGTTAATTTCATTATCATCCTAATTAAAATAATTTTATATTTTAATAAAACAATTACATATATAAATAAAATACATCGCTTATTATTATTACTAAATATATTTAATTAATTTTAATACGGTGTTGAGTACTTAATTTTTCTTTAGATAAAACATCATAAGACTACAGGCTATAATTATAGCCATTGGGTTTCCAACGGTTACTTGAGGTAACGGTTGGATTGGTGTCATATAGAACCGTGTCTCTGGGTGTCATAAAACACAAGTTGATTGAAGAAAAATGGTTCGTATTATACCTTTGGTGCTTAGTTTGGATGCAGTGGCTTCGGCCATTCTTATGTTCGTTATGATGGATACTAAGGACTCCTATCGTCTTCTCGGGGTTTTAATTGTTTTGAGGGGCA
The DNA here is from genome assembly GCA_963277665.1 of Viscum album. NCBI lineage: Eukaryota > Viridiplantae > Streptophyta > Magnoliopsida > Santalales > Viscaceae > Viscum > Viscum album. Next base: position 1,559,442,767 of record OY728164.1, on the reverse strand, counting down.
TCCCTGTAATCCTGATAGGGTTTTTAATAGGTATCATTAGTTAGATTTATTCCCTTTTCAATCTCAATTTATTATAAGCACTACGGTGTTCCTATTTGAATAAAGAACATTATGTCCATTTTGTGTGTTTTCTTCCATTGCACTTCATAATAGATATGTTTTGTTCGGATAAAAACATAGAAATTACCAGTACAAGAAACACAAGTTCTTGGGGTGTCACAAAATTGGTTTTATTTATATATTTATTTTATTATAAAAACAAAATTTGGAAATTTTAGAATTTTAATTTGATAATATTAATTTAATTTTTGAATTCAACATTTCAAAATTAAAAAATATTGAGTTTTATAGATTATACTAAGATAAGTGTTATTTAGATGAACAATGAAAAATTCATTTTTTTAAATGATGAATTTCATTACTTTATCATTAAATAAGAAAGACAAGGAATTTTAGGAAACCTTTAAATTGATAAAATATTTATTTAAGGAATAAATTTATTTATTTTAGAGATATTTATTTTTAAATTTATATAACCTATGTTTAGCGTCATGGAACAAAAGTAATATTTCAGTTATAATAAAACACTATATTTTTGGTCATTTAATTTAATTAAACATTCTTTTCGTAGAATTAATTCTTGGATTTATTTTAAATCCATATTTATATATAATATACAAAATTATTTCTAAAAAAAAATAAATAGTGAAAATTTTATCCTACACATAAATCTTAATCTTTAAAACACATTTTCAATACAATTTTTTATGCTATATGAGCTATTATTTTAAAATTAACATTTAAAAGAATTATAAATATAAATAGATTAAATTATTTTAACATTTAAAATAAAAAAAATAAAAAATAATTATAATTAATATTTTAATTTTTGTTAAAAAATAATTTACTAAGGGTAAAAAATAGTTACCGTGACAAAAATCAATTATAGTAAAAATATAAATTAAAGGAAAAATCACTAAATACATCAACTTATTATCTTTTAATTGTTTTTATAATATATATATATATAAATAATATTATCAATTATATTAGTTTCCATCTTTAGGGTCACCTTCATTTGAAAATTACATGCATTTAAAATTAAGTCGTGAATATTTACAAAAATGACACTTCCCTTATAAAAGGGGGTATTTCTTGCCCTTAAATTCCAAACCAATTCCTTATAATTTATATTTCTAAATATTATATTTTTCTAAAAAATAATCCTATCTCCGTTAATTATTTATTTTTCCACCATTAGTTATCTAAAGTCCTTTATTTCAAAAAAGGTTTTTAAGAGAAAACTCAATCTCTAAACATAATTATTAACTAATTCTTAATATTACATTTTATAACATCTCATATCATACCAATATAATTAAATTGGTATCATTAATATATTTATATTTTATTATATGAATTTAATAACCATCATTTACTTTTTTACGTTCATTTATAAAAATAAAATAACATTAATTGTGCATTGTGCAGACCTCCACCTCTACGAAGTAGTGTTTTCATTTTTCATCTTAATTTTAATTATTTATAAAAAAAGTTAAAATATTATTCACTAACTCAAAATAATATAAATAATATCATTATTATTATGTCATAATGACATTATACAATTCTTTAACCATACTAACCCGTTGAGATATATAGTGGTCATGTTTATGTCTATTTTACTACTTACTAGAATAATGTTATAAAACTCTATAATTAATAAATATGGGAAATTAAAAACTAATTTTATTATAATTTGACAATAAATTAATTATTTTTTATTTAATTTTCATATTAATTATTTAAAAAATTATTAAAATATCATATTTGATCGCTAAAATAAGAGAAATAAGCCGACACCAATTAAATTTTATATGGAAACATATGAAACCAATATATACAAAATAAATATAACACGATAATAAATTGTCCATATTAAATTAAATATATAATAATAGGTTTCCTTGTATATTTTATAATAAACATAATTTTATTATCCAGGAAGTTAGGCACATGTGTATAATGAACGAGGAATAAGGTAAGGGTTTGTGCGAACTCGATTTTATTTAGTTGAGTTAAAAAATTATTAATAAATTCTATTTTCCTATGTTTGATTTATAATACCAAATGAATATTTTTTATTATATTTAAAAATTATTATTTTTTGTTTTACAATCCATACTTATAATCTAATTATCAAATGATTCCTACCTCAAAGATTATTTTACTTATAAGGGATTATTTTCTAAAATTTAAATTCTTGAGACGAAATTATTATTATGAACCATGAAATATTTGATATGGTGTATCTATTTTCCATTTAATATTTTGTATCATGATTTTATTATATTTCACTATATTAAGTTTTTTATTCCAATTTATTTATCTCATGGGGTTTTATCTCAAAAATTTCAAAATCCATAAGGGTTTCCATATCTATCACCCTTCATTAACAAATGTTTTGATATTATGAATCAATATTTTTTTATGATGTAACTAATTCCACCAGAAATCTAATATCTAAAAAAAGAATTTATAATGTAAAATTCACTTTTATTCATTCTCTTCCATTTTACAGAATATGATTTATATCTTCCAAAAAATATAAGGTTTTTTCTATAATTCAAACTTCTTGGCTGTGTTATAAGGTTTATCCTTAATATTTATATTTACTTTTATATGGTATTAAATATTTTTATTTTTATGATTACATTTGGTTCCAAATCATCCTTATTGATGAATTCTCTTCCTTCTTGAAATGAAACACTGTCAATAAAAATTTTTATTCTCTTAAATGATGGCTTATAATCCACATCCATGTTTTCCTCTTCTAAAAAATTAATTTACAAAATATTTGGAATAACAATCATGTTTTATTTTATATTACATTCATAATTCTCCTTACCCAATTTAAAAAATATTTTTTCCTTCCTTTCATTGATGTTGGTTTTCATTCACCTCATAATCAATGGTTTGTATTCCACTCTAAATTTCTTTTAGAGAAACCATTAGTTCACTTTAATGTCTTCAATATTTTGTTTTTTAAAATTTTTTAATTTTTACAATGGATTTCAGTTATTGTTTTTTGAAAATGACATTTGAAAATGACCCATAACATCGAATTTTATGTAAATGTTAAAAGTGTTTTCAATGAACTAGTTTACATTTTTATATCCAATTTTCATTTTCATTTTCATAATTAATTACCATTATGGGATTTATGTTTTTTTAACCATTAATTTACATAATATAATTTTATTTTTGAGTAATTATACTCAAGGAATTAAATTAATGAAATTCTTAGTATTTAATTTGGTACTATTTAAAGAATTATTTTTGAAACTATGGGTTTTACATCTACATCAACATCCTTCAAAGTTTCTTTATTAAACTTGGGATATGTTATTTTACAACCATACACCTTATTTTTCGGGATATTTTATGGTCATGTTTTTTAAAATTACAATTAAAATAATTTCATTATTGGATTAAAATTTATATGATTAAATTATGAATGTTTTATATGTGGCACACTTATTCTTGTACATAATGGGATACGATGGGTGGGATAAAAATTATTTAGACCCCCAATTCATTAGGAAATGATTTATATATCACGATATGTTATTTATGGAAGTAGGGAGTAAAACAAATCCACCATGGGACTTTGTACACAATGTGATGATGGAGTCAACCTTGACTTATGTTAATTATGTTTTGCATTATGTTTTGGGAATATTATTTTGATTCCAAAATCCATTGATATTAGTTTCTTTATGATATAAGTAGTGGAAATGGAGGTTTTCCCAACACTTTTAAGCCAACAGTTTTTTCGAAAAACTGGAATACTGTTTTACGTAAACCTTTCCCAATAGTTTGTTAAAACTATTGGTATATTGTTTTTAGAATGAATATGTTCCTACATTTTACTCAAAATGTTAGGAAATATTTAATGTTTCAAATTTATACCAATAGGTTTCTAAAATGGTTGGTAAATATTATATTTCCCAATGGTTATTTAAAACGTTTGTATAGGTTCTCTCCCAAATACATAGCAGATCCAATTACCCAGTCAGTGTGATTCCATCCCTAAACCAAAGATCTCTTGAAGCTCTCTCTTTTCCCTAAGCAAAAATATTCTTCCACCAAATATGTCCATATTAAATAAAAAAAATTAGTCTTACACTTCAAATATGTAAGTTCTACCTTAGTTTTAATGTTTTTCATCTTTTTTCTGTGTTTTTATTTGGCCTAAAATAGAGGTATGTGCGGTCTGTGGCATGGTATATCGAACACTTTGATATGTTTCATATTTTTGTTCTATACTTCATGTTTCAAGATTGTGGGAATAAACTGTATTTTAATCCTTTATTGTGTGTAGAGTTTGTAAACCATATGAACTAATGGACGTACTGGTGAGATGTATCCCCACTCTAAGATGGTAAAGGGTTTGTTTTGTCATATGGTCTCGAGGTGGTTAATGGATATAAGGATGGTCCATGTGAAGGTATTGGGGACCGTTGGGATAATTTTGTAGGTGGTTTTCCATTTTTTAGTGGGGTGATATGGTAGTTTCTATGGACATTAGTTTCGCTAAAAATTGGATTTGTATTTTGTATTTATAGTTTTTGTTTAAGGAATAATGGGAAGGGTAGTGATATTGAGGATGAATTGGAAATTGGTTGGGTGATGGATTGGAATTGTAATTTTAGTTGGATTGGGTATAAGCAATTTTCAAGGAATTGGATGGGTATTTCTTCCCTTGAACATCCACCACCCCACCCCCACCCCCTGGACACCCCCACCCTCTAGACACCCCCACCAAATGGGACAGCCCCCATTGTAAAGCCCCCTACCCCCTACACACCCCCACCCCACCCCCTAGGCACCCCACCCCCTTGGACATCCCCCAAACCCCTTGGACACCCCTCACCCCGGGAAATGCCCATCCCCACCCCCTATACACCCTCACCCCACCCCAACCACCTTTGACACCCCCACCCCCAAGACTGCCCCCATCACCCTAGAAACCCCCCTGGACACCCCCCATTGGACAACCCCACCCCCTGCACACCCTCACCCCCAAGACACCCACAACCGCTTGGAAAACCACCCCCTCCACCCCCTTTAACACTCCTCACCCCCGGGATACCCCGCACCCCCTAGACACACCCACCACCCCTGGACACCCCCACCCCATTGCACACCCCCATGGACCCCCCATTGGATATACCCCCACCCCATTGGGCACCCCCTCCAGCATTGGACACCCATCACCCCCAGACACCCCCACCCCCTGGACACCCCTGACCCACCATGGACAACCCCCACCCCTGGATACCCCTCACCCTAGACACCCCCCGAACCCCCACCCCCATGGACACCCCCACCCCCCTGGACAACCCCCCTAGACACCCCCACCCCCTTCGACAACCCCCCTAGACACTGCCCCACCCCCTAGACACCCCCACCCACTGAGCAGCCCCCACCCCACCCTTGGAACCCCCCTAGAAACCACCCCCACCCCTGGACACCCCCTCCTGTGGAAATCCCCCACCCCCTGGACAACCCAACATGGACACCACCCCACCCCCTGGACACCCTCCCTCCCCCCAGACACCCCCATCCCTAAACACCCCCATCCCCATGGATATCCCCCTAGACACCCCCACCCCTGGACAACACAACCTCTATGGACACCCCCACCCCTGAAACCCCCCTAGACACCACCCCACCCCTGGAGACCCCCACCCCATGGGACACCCCTACCCCTTGGAAAGCCCCCACCCCCTGGACAACCCCCTAGAGACCACCCCACCCCCTAGACACCACCACCCCCCTCGGACAGCCCCCCACCCCCTGGATAACTCCCCACCCGGACACCCCACCCCCTTGGACACCCCCCAGACACCCACACCCCCTATACACCCCCACTCCCTCGGACAACCCACCAACCATGGACACCCCACCCCCTAGACCGCCACCCCCACCCCCATAGACACCCCACCCCTGGACACCCCCACCCCCTAGACACCCCCATCCCCCCTAGACAGCCCCCACTACCTTGGACCCCCCTCCCACCCCCTTGACACCCCCACAAAATGAATACTTTGACTTTGGTTATTGGGTGTTATGAAATCTCTTAACTTTTCCAAATATTTCCATTTTTTAGCATCAATAACTTATTCAAAATAGTTCACTACATAAACTAGAGACCCCTTACTTTATGGATATCTAAAATGGAGACAGATTATCCCATTTGGAAAATAAATTCAAATCTCATCATTCTAAATCTCCTTGTACATAGAATCATGTTTCTTTTCCCCATGGAACCTTTATCTTATGACATCAAACTCCTCTTAGTTCCATGTAATTTTATTGGATCATGATCAACATGTACGAAAATTATTATTCAATCCCTACAGAACATTTTACAATCATTATTAGATTATATTTCTCATTTATTAAGAATAGATATTATTAATATCTCTCAATTAATCTACTAAAGTATAATTTTTTTGATCTAAAATTTACTCAAATCCTAAATAATTATACTCCACAAGTGTGACTGATCTTTTACACTCATGTATAGTTCTTTAAAGATATGGAAAACATTCCTTGAAATTTTTTTGGTCTCAAAACACTCTCCAGATCTCACGTGATCACGTTATTACTTAGTTCATTGAATACTTTAGAATAATGGGATTCTTCTCCTTTAAAGGCTCATGGATTTTAAATATCTCCTTCTCTCAGATAGAATATGTATAACACTCTCAAAATTCTCTAATAGATTATATTTGTTCTATAAATATTCAAATATTTCATGGTATTATATTTATAATTAAATTCAATATCATGGTATTATATTAATTTATAGTATTTTTTTTATAAATATAGTATTTTGTTGTGTTTTATATTATGATTATCATATAGTGTTGTATGTTTGTTAGGGTTTCATATAAAGTAAAAAAAATTTATTTAATTAAATATATTTTTGATGAAACTTCAATCTTATTGAATTTCTTTTGAAGAAATGACTTACAACAATTTTTTTACAGAATGGTTAGAAGTTGGATGTATTACAGTGATCGGATATCTAGCGAATTAAAAACCAATTTGGAGATCTTTTTAGATTTTTCATTTCACAATTATTTAGATAGTGGTATCATATACTACCCATGTTACAATTGTGTTGGAAGACCTTTGTTAAGCCGTGAAGAAGTCAGCTACCACATAACCAAAAATGTTTTTCAAGTAAACTACTATGTGTGGTTTCACAAGTGGGAGAAAATGAAATCTTAAATTATTAATGATCCAAATGGGAGGACTGGATTAGAGAATTTTTTATATGACCAGTTTCCATTTATTATTCACAATGAAAAATAAAAGATTCTAACCTAATAATACTTCAATATGAGCACACATGATGCATCTAATGAAAATGATGATGGTGTAAGGGTGAAAAAATTGAATGATGTTACCACGACTCCAGTATATCGACAATGCGATAAAATGAAAAAGCTAAAATTTTTAATCTGATTTTTTAATGGGAAAACTATGTATGGGATTTCTAAAACTCTCATCCATTACATTCTTACCTTATTGAGGACTTACATCTAGATGATGAAGACATTCCCTCAAACCACTGTATGGAATGAAAGTTAGTTGAGGAACATAAATTTTCATGAAAAAAATCATGCTTTCTCGAAATATTTTAGTTTATTATGGGAGGAAACTACTAAATGAAATGATTTTATGAAATGTGGAACATCCCACTAGGAGCCAAAAAGCTGATTGAACACCATCCTGTATGCCACAGAATGTAATGTGGCACTTTCCATTGATCCCAGACTCCAAAATATTTTTATTTCTGATGAAATATCAATAAAATATGATGGCATGATACTGAGATAAAGAAGACTAATGATTAGTTGGTTCACCCTACAGATGGATTTTCATGGTAATGATTTGACACTTGATATCCTGATTTTGTTGCTGACGTGCGTAATTTGAGGTTGGATCTTTTATTTGATTGTTTTAATCCATTTAGGAAAATACTTACTTTGAACAACACATGGCCGGTTTTTATACATGTTTATGACCTTCCCCCATGGTTGTGTATGAAAACACCTTTCAGTTTCACGAGTATACTCATATTTGGCCTTTCTGATCACTATAATGATATAGATGTATACATGTATACTTTAATAAAAGTATTGAAAAGTATTTGGGATTTTGGTGTGCACACATATGATGTTTGTTCGAAAGACATATTTCGGATGTGTGTTGTGATTATGTGGATGATCAATGATTTTCTTACTTATGAAATGATATCTAGATAGAGAACGAAGGGAAAACTATCATGTCTTGTTTTTATGAAGAATACACTATCCAAATGACTAAAACATTGATGTAGTTTTAGTTTTATGGGACATCGACAATTCTTTCCGAAGGAGCATCAATATAGAAATAGTTATCAAAGATTTGACAATACCATGGATACCGATGATCCACCTCAACGTATGTCTGGAACTGATGTTCATAATCAATTGAAAGATTTAATTTTTTCATTTGGTAAGTGTCAAATGAAATATTGAAAGAGAAAGAATTTTTCCACTGAAACCTGTTACAATTGGAAGAAGAGGAGTATCTTCTTTGATTTTCTTTATTGGTCAACCAATTTGTTATGCCATTTCTTAGATGTAATTTGCAAGGAAAAAATATATGTGAAATGTTACTTTTGATTCTATAAAATGTTAAGGGAATGAAAAAAGATGATTTACGGTCTCAGAGTGACTTGGTGGATTCGGGCATCAGACTAGGATTGCATCCTGTGCATATTAGTGAAAATAAATGGAATTCTTAATGTTCTTCTTATATGATGACACCTACATAAAAAATAATTTATGGAAGTACTAAAGACTATTAAAGTTCATGATATCTATTCAAGCAACATATCTAAATGGATCAATAGAAGAGATTTTAAGCTACAATCCTTGAAGAGTCATGAATATCATGTCTATCTGCATGACTGGATTCCAATAAAAAATCCATCATCATGTTTCTAATAATGCAAGGGTGGTTGTTATTCAGTTATTCCATTTGTTTAGAGATATTTATGCTATAAATATGTCCAAGTATTTATTGAAAAAAATGTTGGAAGATACCCCATTAATTTTGTTTGAGTTAGAGAAAATATTTCCTCCATAATTTTTCACATGCACGCTCCATATGACTGTCCATATTCCAACTTAAATACTTCTCAGAGGAACTATTTATTTTCATTGGATGTATCCAAATGAAATAAATACGTACACATTAAAGTCTTATGTCTGAAACAGGATTCATCCTGAAGGTTCTATCATGAGCAGTTACTTGGATTAAGAATATATGGATTTATTCTCTATGTATTTGTTTGATCTTACTACAGGAATTAACAAACCAATAAGAAAAAAAGAATAATAGTATGATAAATTTTAATATAGCTTTCCATCTCTTCCTCAAATAGGAGGAATTCTTGGATCATATACATTAATGACATTAATCCTTGAATAGAAGGAGATGGCACATCGTACAGTTTTTTTCAACAATGATTTGTTCGATGACTACATCAGGTAAGTAAATTGAATGTGTATATCTTACATATATATCTATTAAAATATTCTAATTTTTCCATACAGGGAACATAAATCCATGATAAATAGAATATATTGTTCTTTATCTTTGAGAAGGAGGGATACTTTTCATAGAAAATAGTTTTTTTCTTGGCTAAAATTGAATGTAAAAATATTACTATTTAAAATAAATAAATAAATATTTAATTTTGTTTAATATTAATTTATATTTCAGGTATTGAGTTTTCTTGTTGACTCTGTCTCTGAGGAAAAATAGCTTTTTATTTTTTTTCCTAATACCGTGGTTTGTGATTGTAAATCAATTGTTATCAATGGGTAGAAATTTATTATCATTGAACGAGTAGAGAACATGAGAACACAACAATATGGAGTTATGGTTACTGCAACAACATTCTGTTATGCTAGTGCATCTGATAGTAGACCGCGATTAGAAATTGTAGGTTATTATGAAGTCATTGAAAAAAAAATACTGGATTATTACTCTCATGGATGAGTCACGATGATGAAATGATTGTGGTTTGATTCGATGATGAGGAAGTGAACATTATTGATGATTATGGATTTTGAGTAATTGATATGACTCACACTCTTGCTATCGATGAACCATATGTATTTGCATTAATGGAGAAATAATTTTTTTATGTCAAAGAACTTCTTAGAATTGAATTTTCTGTCATTATTGAAGTAATTCCAAGACATAATTTTTATGATGGTGATGATGGAATTTGACACCATTCCTAATGCCATTGGAAACAATCCATTTATTACTTTTGAAGACTCCAATAGCATAATTTTCAGAGTTGACTGTGAACCTGAGGTTCTAGTGGGAAATATATAGAATCATTTATCCATGTTCTCAATTCTTTTGGTTTAGCTATACTTGTGTTTTCAAGGTTGGTACTATTCAAATTTATTTAAAATTGATTACAATTACGTTGTGTCCAACTTGATCATTAGGTGAATTTTAAATGTTAATTGGTTGTAATTTTTTTTGAATTGCATTTTCAAATTTGGAATTGAACTGTATTCAAACCTAAAAAACCAACACTTCTTACCTGGTGAACATTTCAATGCTTTGTTAACCATGTATAAAATTTGTATAAATCTAGGACCTCCCTTTAAAATTTCACTAGATAATCAACATGATGGTTTTTATTCTTCTACAAAACATGTATAAAGACCTACATTATCAACCTAGGCTAAAGAAATTATTTTTTCCCTTAATTTAGACAATTTATTTACCCATTATGAATCTGGTAGATATTTTATCCTTGTTTATATGTTTATATCATCATTTACAACTATTTTAAAAGTTTAATCATTCAGAATATAAACCATGATGAATTTTCTATAGGCATAACCCAGTATGCTCTCTCTATTGGTTGTTGAGTGAAATAAATCCTCAGAATCAATGTTCCATGATTTTAATAGACTGATGACACTTAGCAAATAACCATCCTACCCAAAATTAAATTTCTTTATTAAATATTCTATGATTTATTTAATTCATTATATATCCATTGAAGATCACCTAAAACAAAGGATAATTAAATTATCCATGATTCACCCTATTCCCTTATATATATTTTTTGGATTACACATTAGTTATACTTTTTAAATTACATCCATATTTTTTTCAAATTGGGGAAATTAAACCAATTGAAGAGAGGCGAGGGAAGAAGTTGATGGAAAACAATCACTACTGAGTTGAGATGGGCGTTCCACCACTAATTCCTGTAGTGAGTATTTTATTTCAAATATATATTTTTAAATAATATATAATGTCATGTGATTAATTTTGTTTTAAATTTTATTACAGGATCCACCTCTTAGGTGAAAATTATTTTATGAGAAGCCTAGTAGTCGTCCCATTACCCAGGGTGTTCATATGAGGGGGGGGGGGTGTAAGAGAGCTAGGTGATCTGGTCGCTGTACCCGATTAGACCCTGCCCCTCCCACTAACATATCATCTAATCCAAATTCTGATCCCAGTGTGTCATTAGGGAAACATGGGATATTTAGGTCTCCCATGTTTTCACCGCCCTTTAAATTTGAGTTGCCTCACCCATCTTTACCATATCCAATGATTATTCCCACTCACTATCCAGTATTCGGCCAGCCATCCATGCCATCATCTTTTACTTCTACTTTATTCTCTTCGAGATTCTATATTCCACCTTATTCGACTCCTTATCTTCCATAGTATATATCTGCGGAGCATACATTAGGACCCACTCCGCCTATACAGGGTGTTCCTTCAGTTTCTGTGGATCCAATGGCACCCATTGATCATACCGCTACAGGTATATTTATAGAAACCTAAAAAAAATTTATACCATTATTTATTTTCAATAAAACATGTATTGATAAAATATTTGTTTTTATTTCATAACAGATACATCTAACGATAGGAGGCAAGGGAGAGGGCGTACACGCATGTTTTCAGTGTGGAACCACCACACACAGTTGATGATGGACTACAATGAATATTTTCAAATGACTAAAAAAATAGTGCAGCAATGTTGGAGTTTTTTGGTGATGCTTTCTAAATATTCTGACATCATTCCTGTTATCCCACTCTCATGGAGACAGTTGCCAAATGAAGTTAAGGATAATTCTTGGGAAGAGATATGGGTAAAAAAATATGTTGTTTTTAATGAAATATATTATTTTTGTATTTATATGAATTAATATTTAGGTGTCAACTTCGGTTTAATTACCCTAATGGTGAGGGTGCATAGGAAGAACGTCTAAGGGATTTAGTTGATCTTTGAAGATCCTATAAGCACGAGTTGTATATTGGCTATCATGCTAGAGTTGGAAGATTGTTAAAGGTGGTACCTGTCACGGATTATTGTCTGATAGAATAGTATCAACAGATAATTACTCTTTAGATGACTATCCGGTTTAAGGTATTAATCACATTTGAGGTATTTAAATGAAAATTTTCAAGTTTTTCATTAGTAATATTTTTTTATTGAATTTTATTTAGGAATATTTAAGAGGAAATAAAAAAAATTATGATAAAAAATACCTCCACACATTGGGATGTACTATGATGTCAGATCATGAGAGAAAGCAGGTATGGCAGTTTATAATTTTTCTTTTTGACTCGCACTTTCTATTATTTTCTATATAATTTATTTTATTTCTAAATTTGTCATATAATTTTAGTTATGAAATTAATTATAGGTAAACAATGATTAGTTATGGTTCCTACATTAAATGACATTGTAGAGGCAGACATTGAATATTGAAGGACGTGTGCCTTGGGAAAACTGTTTTTCTTGATTAGAAGGAAGAAATATTGAAGTGTAGTTAATGCAATTACTTAACAAGAGATTGAAAGTTTCTATTGGTTGATTTCAAATTTTAATATCTATTTTGTAACTTAATAATCTATTTATATTTGTAACAAGCTTATTTATAGGCCCTTGATGCCGAGAAACCTAACAATTTTGGGATAAATGATCCCTCACATTAGGTGTTGGGAGACGAACACACTAGCAGAGTACGCTGTCAACCTAGAAATAGTATAGTATTGATGAGGTATTTCCCTCATAAAGTATGATTTTTAGCTCCACCGAGTTCAAGCAGGTTAAGTAATAGGCAGAAAAGGATTAAAAAAGGGCCATAGAGATAGAAAATAGTCTCATAGGGAAAACCCTGCATTTAAAAAACTGATGGAAGTTTTACATGCAACACTTCCACCAGAGTCCAGCTAGCTTGTGATGAATATATTTCTCCGATTAGTTCTATATATGGTGCACCAGGTTGAATATATAGTGTTATTCTAGGAGATGGAGAGGAGGATTCTATGGAGGAGGCCAAGGCAGAGGAGGAGGGTGAGGTGGAGTCCTATGAGGAGGAGGAGGAAGAGGAGGAGGGCGAGGAGGAGTACAAGGGTGACAAGGAGGGAGTTAAGGAGTCCAAAGATAATGATAGGGATTAAAATGAGGATGGGTATGAGGATGATGATAATAGTAATGACAGTGATGGTGATGAGGGACAGATGGATCAATTACATTTTTGACTGCTATTACGGACATTTGATGTTGGATTATTTGTTGTTCCTGAATATATGTGTGATTAGGTAGGTCACATTATCTTTATTTTTTATCTATAAATAATAAAACTTGACTTTTTGATTCTCTATGAATGAATATATGTGTGAATAATTCCCCCCTCCCATAGACACCCCACACCCTTGGAACCCCCCCAGACACCCCCACCCACTAGACACCCCCACCCCCCCTGGACACCCCCACCCCCTGAACACCCCCACCCACTTGGACAACCCCCACCCCCTAAATAACCCCCTACCCAATCCCCTTGGACAACCCCCACCTCCCCTAAACACCCCATTCCTGAAAACCCCCACCCCCTATACACCCCCACCCCATGTACATCCCCCAAACCCCATGGACACCCCCTAGACACCCCCACTTCCTTGGAGAGCCCCCACCTCCATGGACACCCCACCCCTCGAACCCCCCCTCCCACCCCCACCCCCTGGACCCCCTCCTACCTTCTAGACAGCCCCCATGGGCAACCCTCCCACTTGGACACCCCACCCCCTTGGATATCCCACCACCCCCAGACACCCCCACACTCATGGATAGTCCTCCCACCCTCTAGACACCCCCTGGACAACCTCACACCCTAGGCACCCCCACCCCCTGAACACCCCCAACCCAAGTCACCCCACCCCCTGGACAACCCCACCCCTAGGAACCCCCCCCCCCCATGGACAACCCCACACCCCTAGACACCCCCACTCTCTTGGATATCCCCCACCCCCTAGACACTCCCACCCCCTTAGACAACCCCCACCCACATAGACAGCCTCTACCCCTTGGACACCCCCACCACCTAGGACATCCCCCACACCCCTTGGAAACTCCCTAGACAACCCACCCCCTGGACACCCCCTCCCCCTTGGACAACACCCCCACCCCATTGGAAAAACCCAAACCCCCCTTAACACCCACTGGACACCCCCACCCCCCTTAACACCCCCTGGACACCCCCACTCCCTTGGACATCCCCACCCCTGGACACCCCCACCCCATTGGACACACCATGGACACCCGCAACTCCCTCAATACCCCACCCCCTACGACATCCCCACAACCCCTTGGACACCCCATGGACACCCCCACCCCCTGAACACCCCCACCCTATGGAAAGTCCCCACCCCCATGGATAGACCTCCCCCCCCCCCCCATGAACACCCCTTAGACACCCCAGCCCCTTGGACTGCCCCTCCCCCCCGAACACCCCACCCCATTGGATATCCCCCACACCGCCTGGACACCCCCTGGACACTCTCACCCACTTGGATAGCCCCCACCCCCTAGACCCCCACCCCCTAGACACCCCCACCCCCAGAACAACCCCACCCCCCTTGACAGCCCCCCTGGACACCACCTCACCCCCTGTACACCCCCTAGACACCCCCACCCTGTTAGAAAACCCCCAAACCCCCTGGACACCCCCTATCACCCCAACCTCATTGATAGTTTCCCACCCCTAGAAACCCCCACTCCCTGGACACCCCCACCCCCATGGACATGCGCCCATGGACACCCCCACCCCCTTGGACAACCCCCACACCCCCTGGACACCCCCTGAACACCCCCACCCCTTAATACAACCCCCACCCATGGAATCCCCCATCCCCTAGACACCCCACCGCCTTCGACACCCCCACCCACCCTCTTGGACACCCCATACCCCTTGGACACCCCCCTGGACACCCCCACCCCCTTGGTCAACCCCCCCCGCTCGACAGCCCCACCCCCTTGACACCCCCACCCCCTGGGCTCCCCCACCCCTGGATAGCCCCCCACAATGGATAGCCCCTGGACATCCCCACCCCCCTTGGACACCCCCCGGACACCCCAACCCCTTGAACATCCCCCTACCCCCTTGAATCAAATTTTCAAGTGTTGTGTTTATGGAGATATTTTTTTTCAGATTCTTCTTGTTTCCAGTGGTGTATTTTGTTGGGTGTATTGGTGTTATTATGAATTCTGTAAGGTGTACTGTAATTGTATTGGTGTCATTCTAATGGAATACTATTTGGATAATTTTTTTCTTCATTGGTGTTATTTTGAATTATGTGTTGAGTATTACAATTAGAGGTAATTTCACAAGTAATTTGAGGTAATTAATTTTAAATTCTGTATAGGTTTGTTATTATTGCAGGTAATTGTACAAGGGGGGAAAGTACTACCTGATGATGGAGTTGCAAAAACTATATGCCAACAATTACAAAATTGTTTGTATAGATGTGAAAATCAAATATATTCCAATGGTTTCATCAAAAAATTGGTAAAAGTATATACCAAAGGTTTAAAATCTGTTGGTATAGAATTGTTGACTAAATTGTTACCAATAGTTCTTATAAACTGTTGGTAAAATTACTTACCAATGGTTCATAAACCATTTGTATATATATGGAGCGACTCATATTTAAATGGTGTGTAACCATTGGTAAAAAGTTATACCAACAGTTATAGAAAACTATTGGTATAATCTTCTATAAAATGACATACCCCAACAGTTTATGAATTACCATTGGGATATGTCTATCCCCATGGATTAGTAGCCAACAGTTTGGAAAACTATTGGTATATATTATACCAACGGTTTTCCAGCCTATACCAATGGTTTAAAACCATTGGTATATCATATATTTCCAATAATGTAAAGACTCATGTTATGATTATTGGCTTTTGATTCATGTTTCATTGGGTATGAATTTTATATATTATTTTCATGGTCCATTCATACATTAGCATACCTATATATTCATCTAATTATCACTTATGATCTTTGATTTTTATCACTTATACTGACCCTTCCTGGTCATTTGAGCTCACCCCTTCTTATATTTCCATTTCCCCAGGCTGTGAAGGAATGTAATGCATATGATGTGTCGAGAATAGTATCTTATGTGTAGAATTTTTGGGAGATGGTAAAGAGTTGTTATAGATTAAGCAGAAAGTTATATAAATGAAAAATGTAATTTTAATATAAATAACTTGGGTTCTACTTGTTAAATATGTTTCTTAGTTATATAACTCTAAATCTAAAAAGTGACATCAGTTTTAAATGTTGTATTATCTTCTAATTATGAATGTGTATTAGATAAGTTATATTGAATTTATGTTTTATCAATAATGGATTCGGGAGTGTGGGCCTAGGAAACATCATTGTTTGGTTTTTGGGGTCTCCCCTTGCCTTATAAAGGTATTTTATCCACATTTATTGTAGATTTGGATCATTGGTATGTTTTTCACTTGGTAGTGGTAGGTGGTTTCATAAGATCCCTTTTTTAATGATCCTTTATTTCTTAATTAATTTTAAAGGGAGTTTCAATTGATTTTATATAATTTAATAGTAATCCATGGATTGATTTTATATGGTATAATTATTTTGGAAATTATGTTTTTATTTGCGAAAATAAAATGGTTTTAAATAGAGTCTTTGTATATTGAAATGGGGATTTCCCATATGGTGTTTGATGAAATGACCCTTTGAAATAGAAAATGGTTGTAATGAGGAAACAATGATTCTTTGAAATATGGAAGTGTATAAGAACCCAAAGAAGTTATGTGGGGGACTTAGAAAGGCACAAATTTCCAAGACACACCATACCTAGAATTGGAATTACATGATACCATATGCTGAATATTATGATTATGTGTATAAGGTTACACTTTTTGGGGTGACCTATATCAACCTAGGTTTATTATACACAGTTTTTACATCTTTTTAGATGAATATTAAATACATTTCACAAAAACATACCCGAGGAACATAATAGTTTAGTGTATTTGGATACTAGGTACACAATATTCTAATTTTGAGAAATATCATCAACATATCACACAAAAAGTTTCTCACATAGTACTCCTTTTAAGAATTTTCTACCTAACACATTATTCATAACCTAAGGAAGGAAACATAAGAAAGGGTGACCTCATATTCTCAGTAAGGGTAAACATAAGATATATCAATATATGATCATATGAAACATTAATATAAAAATTAGGGCATGTAATCATGAACATGTATTATGAAGTTTATACCCAACCTGTCATAGATCATAAACACGAGTCATGGAATAAAACATTATCATTTCTAAAAAAATCATATCTCATAAGGGTTCCAAATCAATATAAGTCAATCATGAACCATATGAACATGTCATAAAAGTGTGGAACAATCATAAATATTGGAAACTATTTAATATTTCAAGGTTAACTACCAAGACCATAAACATAGTAGACCAAGACTCAACACCTATTTCACATTGTGGATCAAGACACACCTTTTCCCCATAGTTGATCTAGAAACACCTATTTCCCATAATGGATCAAGATTGTAAACTTATTTCTCATTTTTATATCATTAGATATAAATACTTAGCTAATGAATTAAAGGTACATATAGGTCCCACCCATCACATAATTAATGTAATACATTTAAATTCCATAAAATCGTAAAAAAATTCATTATATCATAACCCATTAAATGAAATAGGATTCAAAAACATTTCATCATATCATAAACATATGAAAACAGATAAGTTTCATAAACATTTCTTCATTTCAACATTGCATGACCCATAGAGAAGGAAATGTGTTTCATTGGAATTTTATAATGGTATAATCTATGTATGAGAAATGAGTTTCATAAACATCATTCTATAATAAAAATAGAAAATTCATGGAAAGAATAAGAATATTATTCTTGGTCCATATCCCCATAAAATAATAAGTTATGTCAAATTATTTCTTCTAATATGGAGAATTATAATGAAAGATAAACCGCTTGGAATGTTTCTTGACGAAAAGAAATTTTATTTCACAATAACTTTATAAGACATTAAATTTTTTAAAAATACATTCCTTTTAACATAAAATTGAAATATTATAATTTAACCTTTAAGAAATATAATGGTCATGATAGTGGGAAATTCGATTCATATCGTATACAAAGATTATTTTCATATTTCGAAAAAAATCCAAATAGTCATTGTTTTTAAAAATGGCAAGATGATTCATTTTAAAATATTTTTTTAAAATAAAAACAAGGGTAAAAATTTCTATAATTAATAATTTTATAAAAATGTTAATAATTTGTTTAATTTTATTTATAAAACATGGTTTTAGAAGAAAACCGTTTTCAACTGAAGAGATAGTTTTTCTTAAAAAAATAATTTTGAACTATTGAGTACATAAAGAGGGGAAAATGAAGGGAAAAAATGTATTATCATAAAAAAATAAAGGATAATAAAATTCATGAGTTTTTCTATATATGGATTATAATATTATATCATTGGGAACATAATCATAAACAATCCCAATAAATGATGAGATTGTAACAAAAAATATTTACCACTTTAGTAACTTTAAAGCATATTCCACATGAAATAATATCATTAAATGAAACATATAATTTTATGAGTATAAATAAATTCATGATATTTCATGTAAAATGGGATTTATATACACTTCATGCATTAATTTCGGTTCATAACACAATCTTATGTCTTAATGAAGGAAAAATGAGATAAAAATACCTTATTGATTTGGTAACTTTTGAACCATAAACCTCATGAAAGAGAGATCCTAAAATGGATATTTAAATACCAAACACATTTATTATAAGGATAAAAAATAAATTCATGGTAATTATATACACCACATGAAATAAACATGTGATGAATATGGAATGTGTCTCAATGAAAAATAAATGTGAGACGAAAATCCCATACCTTAAGTCTCAACTTCCGTCGTACATGTTAAAACCTCATGTATAATATATATATAAATTTATTATAAATATACTATAAAAAATATATATATTATTTTATATATAATTTTGTTATGAATTTTTATTACCCATTTATCAACAATTCCATGTTAATGTTACGTTTTTTGTTCTAAATAATTTGTTTTCTTTGAATTTGTTTTTATTTCCTATTTTTATTTCTATTAATGTTATCTTGATATCATAATCTCCAAAATTTTAACCATGATATAAATATAATATATATTCAGTATATATGTATTTAGTATAATCTATAAAATTTATTGGTAGAAAATTAAATACATCGTTCATGGAGACGGTATGTCATACGTACGTAAGAACGATGTTTCCATTTTCTTGTCGGATTGAAAGAAATATAGGAAAATGATATATTATCATTAAAGAATATTTTTTATGACACATATATCAAAATTTTTTCATTAAAAATATCCTTATTACCTTTTATATAAATTTTGAATGAATCAAATCACTTCATGAGAAGTTAGCCTTCCGTACACATGAGCGACGTTATCGCATTCCCATAAAATAGAGATTATGAAGGTATGTGTGATATAATAATTACATGAAGCATAATAAAATAATAAATATAATATATAAATAATAAATTCATCATTATTTAAATCTTTTAAATGTTCAAATGGAAAATTGAATGACATCGGTGTGTGAGGTGGTAGTCTGTCATACACACGAATGATTATTTCGTAACCCATATGATGGAAGTGAAGATTGTTATGTGTAATGAAATTAAAATAAAAAATATAATTATATTATGAATATTGAAGTTATAATATCATCATGTTATAATAATAATTAAAGTAGGGGGAGAAATAAATAAAAAAAATGTTCATTCATGAAAATTACCTCCTCTTTGAGTGTTCTCTTTCGGTTTTCACTAAAAGCCTTCCGAGGATGGATTTATATCCAAAATAAGAATTATAGGATGAGATAAGTGGATTTTAGAAGTGTTTTGTGTGGTTATTGGCCAAACTATTTGGAATTATAGGTGTAAAGAAGAGAAGGGTGGTGGTGTCCTTTTATATGTTGGGGGAAGGAATCTACTTAGAAACTACTTGGAAATTTCCCAAAATAATCCAAAATAATAAATTAATTCAAAAGAAAAAAACTTAAAAATGACCCTATATTATAAATTGGTTAGTATAAGTAAGATATATTTCTATAAAATAGGAATATTTTAAGTGATATAGCCATTTAAATCATTATCTTCTTAGTTTAACCCTCTTGTAAACCCATTTTTACCATAACCACAACAATTAATTTTCATTATTATCACTATTCAATTTTTTACAAAAATTATGTTGGAATTATTAGATACTATTAATTATTATGATTCCAAATATTTATTACATTTTTATAATTAATATTTATAGTAGTGTAAAATTTTAATTTGAAATAAATCTTGAAGACACGATGAGAAAGCAAGTTTTAAAAGAGAAAATATTCAAAAGTTTAAAAAGTTTTCATATCCAATTTCAATATAAAATTTATTCCAATGAAATAAATTATATTAATAGATATATAATTAAAATAATTTTAATTTTAAACCAATTTAAAATATAATTTATATTTATAAAAAATTTAATTGAAAATGCAGTTTTCAATTAAAATTCCATATTTTTTTCACTATTCTTCAAAAAAATTAATATTTTTAGAAAATTCTAAAAACATCACCCAAAGGTAAATGATAAACAATTGATTTAATATATAATATATAAATTTAATTAATATCATTCAACAAAATTACTTTTATTAATATATTATATTAAAACATTCATTTTCTTAAAAATAGTTTTTCAGAAAAAGATTTCCTTTATTTTTAAATAGTTTTTAATTTAATTATAAATTAATTTGGTCATTGAAGAATTAATTTTATATACTTGTATAAACCTTATATTTTCATAATTTACTTAATCATATTCATACCCATCATTCCAATGACTATGGGATAACTATCATTATAATTAATTATATTTTAACTGTATTTCATGTTTTATTTAAACTCATTATTGCATATAGCACAAGATAAAATCATTGTTATGTATAGTGAAATCCAAACACAGTGTCATTTATAAAACAATATAAAATCATTGTTTCATGTAATTAATGTCAAATGCAGTGTGCATTTATCTAAAGATAATCTTTATATTGTGGGTAGCAAAACATAAACTCAGTGTTGAGTGTCATAAAAAACATTCAAAATAATAAATTCATTTGAAAAAAATAATAATTCACAAAATCTTAGGGCGTTACATGAACCCTTCTCACTATGTGTTAATATTACCCTCCCAAGCATATTGTATATAGTTTTTTATGATGGATTGATCTTCATGATAGTGTAAGGATCCTAGGATTCTCTTAAACTTATGTACGTTATGACACACTAGGGTGTTTTTTTAAAAATCACATCAAATTTATTTTTCATATCTTAATTGGTATAAATAATGTTCTTCATTTTTCCATGAAATTTCACAATATTACTTTTAGATTTTATATTTTGGAAAATAGTATAATTGGATTTATCTAAAACACCTAGCTAATGAAAAACTTGTTGAGATTATAATGTGATAGTTGTGCCTACAATATACATAAAACGAATAGGTTTATATAGAATTTTTTTTGCACATGTATGTAAGGGTATGGTTCTACATGGTTCTGGTGGATATTTTTGTTAGTATATCATAATTGATAGTGGTGAAATGGTGGGACAGATCCCTCTTATCACAAAATGATGGGTATAATTTTTTGAAATTTTTTTCTTCTTGTTTTTGTAGTATAATATTGAATTTCTTATTTTTCTTGTCATCCATTCCTTTTTTTATTTGTATATTTTTAAACATTTCTTTGATTATAATATGTTCTAGATAAAGTGTTATGTTGTTACATGAAGAATTAATTCTCACATTTTAGATTTTATTTATTTTATGACATGTTGTTGAGATAATTTTATAGTTCTATTTATTAGGAGCATGAATATCCATGTTATAAAGGGGTCATGTTTGGTTATTTCTTTAGACCCAGTGATGGTTTTATTAGAAAAAACATTAACAATTTTGTTCTTGATTTCCATAAACTAGTTACTAGTCCATAGATATTAGTAATTATCTTCGAGCCTTACCATGGACCGACTCATGTACCTTGGTTAGTGGTATCATGGGATGGTTTATGAAACAATGGTATCAGAGCAGCTACGTATGGATATATGATGTTTGGGAAGTCTTAGTATACCAAATATAGGATCATTAGAAATTGTTTCCTATGTTTTTAGTGCGTGGTTATCCAACAATAATTATGAAAAAGCTCTTATCATTATGGGGTATTGGTAAATGAAGGTTTCAAGCACAGTGGAAGCACTAGTGGGGAATTCCCAACACAATATTTTTATAGTAATTGATGATTAATATTAAATTTACAAGATAAATATCGTAATTAATATTGTAATTAAATCAGATATTAATTGAAATGAGAACACTGGAACCAATCACAGGATCTTCACATAATTATTATTAATTAATTTAACAATTTAAAGAATTACCTTATGATGGATTCTTTCTTCGTTGATAAATCTAACATCTCTACACAGTACAATCATTTTGTTGATAGAATAAAGTATATATTACCTCTAGTATTGATTCAATAACATACCAAAAACCTTTTAGAGATATTGTATAAATCATTTAGTTCTTTCAGGAAATATCTTATTTCATTATCCATTCCTCTATGATAACCATGAGAATCACATCAAATAAGGACTCTCTTTCATATCTATAGAATCAAAAGGTGTAATGGAGGAGGATCATTCTTTACTCTTGATATTATTCTTGTGAGGAATCTAATTAGGGATTTAGTGAGTTCTTCTAATGTAATTATTCACAAAAAATGGCTATAATTTGGGTTGGAAAAAATAAAATGAAAAGGGCTAATGAATATCGAAGATAACTTGTCACCCTGCTAAATATCTACAATCCACATAGAGGTGATAGACTTGGAAACATAAGGTCTTACTCCATTTTTCATACATCATGGGAAATTCCTTTTTCCCATGATTAAATGAATACAAGGTAATCAATCATTGAAACCTTTTTTCTTAGTGCAATGGTTTGATATCATAGATTCAGGTTCAGATTGATGATGGGATCAAGCTACAATGATGGGTCAGGATCAGATCAGATTTTTTCTTATGGATCTTGATGTTAGGTTACCGAGATACATGATGTATGGTTTTACCATGTGATATGGTTACCGTATTCCAATGAGTAGCAAAAGCGAGGCTCAGTTTGACTAGATCCATGATCTCTGGGTGAGATCGGTTGCCAAAACAGGAGCACCAGTGGTGCAGGCATACATGGAAGATGAACTTTGGAATATATGAGCATTCAAGTTAGATGGAATGTAATATGGAGTGACACACTGTGTTTGACCCCCATTTGTAGTGTTAGGTTTCCAAAAAGAAGATAAATATCTCATGGTGTGTGATTATTGTCAATAGTGTGTGACCCTTTCCTGGTGGCTTAGAATACACCCAAGAAGTTACACCTACATGGAAATAAGTACATTCGATTATACATTCCATTTACTCAGGCAGAGACATGATTAACCTAACATGATCATGGAAGAGAGTACATGGGATTGGAAACTCTTTATAATCGGACACAGACATGGGCATGGGCCATGATACACATTGTATACTACTAGAACATGCCATGTACTTTTTGAAATATAGATTATATCCCTTTTCCTCTTTATCATTAACAAGTTTTGTTAGGGTATGTTCCCTTGACCCATTCCCTGAGGGTTTAGTATGGATTTGTGTCCTATGTATAGGATGTTGATCCTATCTGAGGAAATTAGTCTTGGATAAAGTTGTGTGAATCACTCCATAAGTCCTAGAGTGAGATCATATATCATCATCATTACCCTAGGTGGGGTTATTGGTATTGTCTTGACCAATACTATGTTGGCATCAATCCCATACCTAGTGGGTTAATCTGGATTGAGTTGAAGGTATAACCCAAGGCCTAGGGTGTGATCCCCATTTGAGTATATTTATCTTCATAATTCCACAATGAACTTCTTATGGTTATACATAAAGAGAATTAAATCTTGGATAGATTCCATCAAGGTTTTTTGACTCATGAAGTGTGTTCTCCCGGATGTGTGCTAAGTAGAACCTATGAGCAAGAATCCTAGACTGGCATAATGGTTGTGACCTTACCTTGTGATTCTGTGTCTGGTACGAGTATATCTATATATTATTTGAATATTATATTTACATTTATATGTGATTATATGATTATTATTTGTGATGTTATATTTATATTGATTTTGGGGTTTCCTATTGGGTATTTTTATACTCACATCTATATAGGATTTTATTTCACATGTCGTGTCTTATGCAGATGATAGAACTTCTTATGGAGTCCTAGAAGTATAAGGACTAGGTAGAACCTAGTGAGAAAAATATACTATGGACTGTTCCTAAATTTTCAATGATAGTAGTCATCATATACTTTATATGTTTTTTTCAATTTTTTATGGGGGGGGTTGTATTTTCCCCTTTTGGGTTCTAGTACTTATTATCATACTATAATAGAGGGATGTTAGATGTATGCATGCATGGTTATTAGTTTTTTTATATATAAGAATTTTATGTTCTTGTAGAAGTGTGTTTTTGTACAAGTTAATTAGGATAAGGCATCCCATGTGTTTGATATGGCTACTTGGTGCTGGTCGTCAGCCCCCGGCCTATTGGAGGTGAGATTATGGTAGTCATGGAATGGGCCCTATTGGGATGTGTAATGAGAAACCCCAACAAAAATACAATACCAAAATCCTTATTTACTAACATTAGGTTATATTATTCCAGAAATACCCATCCAAGAAGCCTTTAGGTTCTCTTCAAAGGAGGACACCTAAAGAAGTGGTATATATTCTTACTGATATATTTTAGGTTTCTTTCTTATTAAAAATCCTAAAAAGTTTCTATAACTTTAAAAAAATAATGGAATAATTATATTAACTATATTAATATGTTTTAATATTAGTGTTATATTTACTTTCTATCTCCTTCCCATCTATTGGAAAATTATAATGTCACATGTTTGTAGGTGTAGACTATCACATCCATAATGTGATGTGACTCATTTTTCATTTAATTTTTATATATAAATAAATAAGGATATATTTGATAAATATATATGACACTTATGATATAATTATATTTCTGTAAGACTTAATTATTATATAACTTTCTTTTATTCCTTCCATTGAAAAAAAGAAAACATCACCCATGTGTACGCATGGACAACTACCTCCAATAAGTGATGTAGATAATTTTTCATCACTAATTTATATTAATTAATATAAATGCGTGTATAATGAATAAATATGATTATTATTTCATGATATTTTTTATATGATTAAAACATCACCCAGGTGCATGTACTAGAACAATTAAACCGAAATATGCATGGAAAACAGACTAGTTTTCACCAAAAATATGACTTTAATTAATAATTTTAAAAAAAAGATAATTGGTAATTATAAAGGAATTATAAATTATAATTTATGCATGAATTTGGTTATATAATTGATTTAAAATAAATATATATTTACTATATATGAGGATCTAAGACTTATAAAGAAATATTATACTTAATGAAAGGGGTTCTGTTACAGTCATATATCATTACAAGATTTTCTATTATAAATTTTCATTTTGGGAAATTATATATATCATGTCCTTTAACCCTAGTATATTTTATTATCCTCTAGTTATTCCTATAATTTTCTTATAATAGTACCCTTTTCCTCTATTTTGTAGTTAAAATTATTGAGAAAATATTTTTATAAAAAACCAATCATATTTATTATTTGGTAAAAAAAAGTTATCCTTACAAGTATATTTCCTTTAAACATTTTAAAGAATGTTTTTTTAGGTTATGATAATTTTTTGAAGTCATTTATAGCCATATTTGAATTTATTTTCAATGGTTTAAAGTTTAATTTCTAATATTCGTTGAGAATGGGTTATTTATGATTGTTTTTATAAAAAGTGAAAAAGTATTCTTTGTTTTAACATGGACCACATGAATGAATTTTCCCATCACAATTACTATTATTTTCATTGAATATTACTTTACAGGTTTTAAGGGTTATTTTAAAATAAATCATTTCCCTCAATATTATGGAAATTTTTAGTTTTAAAAAATAATGAATGAAAATGATATTTTCTCTCTTTTCAAAGAATTCATGAAAATATATTTTAGATGTATTTTTTCAGCTTTTTCAAATTCATTTTATGGATTATTATGATTCACTAGGGATATGATGTTATGATACCTTCCATTTTATATCTCTATATTTATTAAAATGACTTTGATTTTATGATTATTTTATGAGACACATTTCTTTCCAAGCGTTTTTCTATGATAAAATGATGGAATGTATATGAAACCTATTTCCTTTTTGTGGGTTATGATATCATGGATTGATGAATGTTTTATGATCCTGTGGAACACATATGTATTTTTTTCACTATAAAATGGTCGATACTAAAATTATATACCCCTCTAATGTATGAGGTAAATATTTATATTTCATGATATAATATTTGTGGAAATAAGGAGTGAACCTAGTTCAGTAAGGGACTATGTCCAACATAACAATATTGGGAGTCAACCTTGACTGATGAAATGATAAAATGGGGACTGAACCTCATCCTGTATGATATTTCTCGAATTGATAATTAATTAATGAATTAATTTTCTTTTTTTAATTTTATGCCACAAACCTATGTGTTATACTTATAATATGTTCCCATGGAACAAAATGGATTATTGATGATTCCACACTCTTATAACTTATTCCATTATTTATAAGAAAAAACTCAGCCCATGATTCATGATTAAATATATTGGATTGACTATGAATGACTTTCATAAATTATGATAATGTTACCATACTTGTATTGTTATATTATTATCATTTATGATCATTGATCGATATCACCCATGTTTATGCTAAATGAGCATCTCAGCTCAACCATTCATATGTTTCCTTTCCCAAGTTTATAAAGAATGGTTTTAAGTATGGTATGTCTGAGAATTTTTATATGTGAGAATAAATTTATGGGATATATTGATGATAATTCTTGAAATAATATTATTATATATCTAGTCTCTACATGCACTAAACATTTTTGGTTCTATGGTGTTTATTGTTATGAGATGTATTGAATATTCCTAAAAAATGATGTAATATCTATATATGTTATACTTAGGTCTATTCATTCTACGTACTCTAAATATATTATATCCATACAAATATAATTTCCTCAGTATAAAAAATATAATGAAATATTATTAGGTTGATGTAATAACCAATATCTACCATCCTCTCATCCATTTGAAAAATAACAATGTCACCCATGTTATAGTCGGTTCACCAACTCCATAGGTGAAGTATTTCATTTTTTGACACCCCCTCACATATCTGGTTACAAAAAATGTTTTTAATGGATAAATATTATATTTATAACATTATTCAAATTATGTAAAGATAAATTGGGAATTATATTAATAATATTACAAATTATTTTTCCATAGTAATTTTATCTTCTAAAGGAGCATACTAATATATATTTCACAACTCGAATCTATTTTACACAACCTTTTTCATTGCATAACATTTTTTTGTTAGAATAATATATATTTTCAACCTATATAATTATTTATATTATGAACTCAAATTCATAGAATGATAACTAAAAAGAAATCATTAAAACTAATAACATTGATGATCAATAATATCTAAAATAATTAATAGTTAGGTAATAAAATAATATAGAAGGTATTAAATATTTAAAAGGTTATGAAATAGATTATTAATGAGTCTTATTTTATTATATAATAGGTTATAATATTTAATATTATGTGTGAATCCAAGGTATGATGTATTAGTCTCAATTACAATTTCATGAGACGTGTTTCATGTTATGCACCATGTATTATTTTATATGGTGTTATTTTTATAAAATAAACCATGAATGTATTATAATATATATTTTTTGTAATTAATTAGATTTAAAAATCCAAATCATGTTGTTTATTTCGATTATTTTTTATTTAAATGTTATAAAAGTAGTAATGGGTTTTTATCTCAAAATTTTCTTCTTTGAGACATGTTTCACTATGCTATTATTTTCATGTGTATGGTGTATAAACATCCTAATTTAAATATTTTATCAGGATTATCCATTTATTATAGGTATTAAATGTTCCATTTTATATTCTCCCTTTAATGGTCCATTGATCCAAATGTTATAAAACTATACGGGTTTCTTTTTTCCATACTCGCTTAATTTTAAAAAAAAAAATTATGTCAAAGTTACTTCTTAAAGGAATTTTGTATTATTTATAAAAACATTGTTTCTACTTATTCAATAGTTAATTATAGGATTTAAATTAACTCTTATAAGTCCACTTCCCTTTGGTTCATAATCCAACCAATGGGTTTCCTGTAAGTTAAACCAAACATGTCCTTTCTTTTCAGTTAACATTCTTTCTCCTCCATATCCATATTATTTATAATGTTTTGAAATGTTATTTTATAAACATAAAAGATAAATTAAGGTAGTTTTTAGTTGTTTTTGAGTTTATTTACCATGTATTGAAATTAATATTTTGAAAACATTCCACATGGGTCATTTTTTACTTTCTTTACAAAAGTGTGAAAAGAATATTCTTTTTTAACCATTTATGCATGATATAATTTTCACACATTTATTTCTATTATTAATTATCAATATTATTTTACATGTTTTTAGGGTTTTAATGATTAAATTATATTTCCATTATTATATTAATTCTTAATTTTTAAAATTTATCAAAATGGTATTTCTTCTTGTTTTCCAAAGTGATTTTGTAATATCCTTCTAGAGGTGTTTTTCATATATGTCAATATAATCCTTTGATTCATTGCCCATTTTGGTATATATGTGATATTTGATGGATATTAAATCTATATAAGATAAATTAACCATCAATACCATTTTATAAAATAATCTTCTACAATTCATAAACATAACCTTTCTTCGAGTGCCTTTCCTTAATGAGAACCCTGTATTTCACTCTTGTGATTAAATGGTGTTCACCACATTACCCATAAATATATTGATTAGGGAAATTATTTAATAAAACATAGACACTTTATCTATATATTTTAAATACATTAAACTTCATTATTTTAATTGAAATCTATTTACCTATATATTTACATAATTTAACTAGATAACTATTTTGTTTCCATGGGTTAATCATGTTATGATTCTTAATAGATTTATGTATGTTTTCCTTATGTGTCACAAATATAGATGTATATATTATTATTTGATTGGTAAGACTAAAATATTACAACCCTATAATGCATTTGTTAATGTTTTAATTTCATTATATTCTATGTATTTCACACAAGCAGTTAGAAAGAACATAATGTTATATTTTTTTATTGAATGTGAGCCTTGTATTATGCATATAATAACTTATTTTACATTATTTCCACATTATTATGATTTGATGATCCTATTACATATACTTATTTATCCAAAAGTCTTTATTTTTTGATTCATGACTTTTGATATATGTTGTACCAGGGATTATTCTTATATGTTATGCCATTACACCTTGATTATGCTCAAATATTTAGAAGTTTATATTATGCTCACTTACGATCTTCGATTTCTATTGATTATGTTTACCCTTAATGAAAAGTTTATCTCACCCCTTCTTATGTTTCTATTTACCCATTTTATAAATAAGAGTATAACTTATGATATGTCTATATGGGTATCTAGGTTGTAGAATTTTACGGAAAATGTTGAAGTATTATTATAAAACAAGGAATCCCTAGTTTAGTGGAAAAAATTCCATTTTATGGGAAATATATCAGTTTTTTATTTATATTGTTTTCTTAATTATATTAAACTCTAATCCAAAAAGTTATTGGGAATGTAATTTACTAAATATTTTCTATTTATGTTGTAACTATAGATGGTTATGTTTGGTTCACTTTAGTAGGTATCAAAACTAGTATGTAAAAACTATATATGAACGTGCGGATCCGGGGCATGTTATTTTGTATCAAAGAAAGTTTTATATAAATTTTTAGGTTACAATGTCATCATATGAGGATAAATTAAGATTTATGTGTACCATTATTGTTTAATACTATTAATTTTTATCATAGGTTTATAGGCATAAATTCCTATTTTTATGTTTTATGTGATTGTATTTTAAAGTGATTCATGATATTTTGGGAGGTATTTATTTGGTTTTAGGAAACATTCATGATAAAGGTACAGGTATCCCTTAGGTTTGTTAAGTAAGTCGATGAAAATAAAATTAAGGTTATTTTGATAAAGTGTTAATATCTTTTTGGAGTATATATATTGTTATGCAATTAATGTTACTTGGCTATAAAGGTTGAGCTAATTTGGAGAGTATATTTTTCTATGAATATAGGTTTTGGAATATAGTAATAATGATTTTGATAAAATTATGTTTAATTGATATTGGGAATTAAAAATATAACTCATTAGTTGAAACCATATATATAATCTTAAATAGAGGAAAACATCCTAAAATTTTGGAAAATTATAGATTTTTTTATTTATTAGAAATTGCATGCCCGTCTGCATACAAATAAGTGGATACATGCTCTGGATATGATGATCCTAGAAGTAATAATTTGAAAACAATTGGGTATTAATTTGTTCTTTACTAGATTTGTAACAAATGACCCTAACTACACACCGAATTTTCACTCTCGGGGGATATGATTTGTATGATTCAATTTGTCTTCATGAAGCATTATAAAACATTTTAATACATTATTATATTATAAGTCATGAATATATTAAGAATAAACTTATCTATTTTCATTAATGAGAAAAAATAAAATTGTGAGGATGAAAATTATTAATGGGTGGAGAATATAACTTCCAAATATTTTAGAATGTGTTTTTTTAATTTAAATAAATTCTATTTTTAAATAACTTGTATCAAATACAACACCAAAATAAAATATAATATGAAAAATTTTAAATTTAAAGATAAATATTAATACATCATGAGAATAAGATTTGAAATATCATTAATAAAATTTTAAGAAGAGTAAAACATAAAAACATAGTTAAATGGATTTATTTTACATATTATTACTACTAATTTAAAAAATATGGTTTTTTATTCTTATACTAATTAATTGAATAAATTTATTGGTTATAAGATTAAAATTTATTTGTTGTGATTAAAATAATTCAGTGTTAAAAGGATTACTTTTCAAAGAATTTCAATTTTCTATATAATATGAATTTTTTATTAATAAATTAAATTGAAAATTTTTAAAGGATTATTCTAATAATAGGTTTAAATGAGAAAAAATAGATTAAAACTATATAATGACCCTAGATATTCTTTATAATATTTTTAATATATTATGAAATATTTTTGGATCCAGATGCTGTGATGAATGAAAGATTATGAGGCCTAGTGAGCTCAAAATTAATATTATAAAAATATTAAATATAGTAATATCACATGAAAATAGTTTTTATGAAATAATTGGTTATATTCTAAGTGTATTCTAAAATTGAAAATCCAAGACCACAATTAAATTTGGGATGTGGTGTTTACCCTAGGCGTGACCTAAATTTGTTCGGCACTGGACATTTGAATTTGATAGACGTTGGATGACACATTAAAAATATTAAATAAATAAATAAATAAATAAATAAATTTAATACCAATAAACTAATTTCCTCTATATAATTGATACTATAGAAATTCACCAATTTCATTTTTATAACCCTGGGAACTTTGAGGGGAGGTTTAGAGCATTCATCATTGGTAAATCAGAATTAGATGATGATCAATGATTGAATCAAGGTGGATCGAGAGGTGCAAAGTGCATAAGGTATTATATATCACTAGAAAATAAGTTCTTCTCAAATTATCAATCTGTAATCATGGTACAGATCATCAATTGTGGTTTATTCTCCTATTATTAAAATATTATGCATGGATTTGTTTTTATTTTTATCTGTGTTAAAAAAAATTTCACATGAGACCAATAATTTATTGATTATATTAATCCAATATAATATCTCTCCTTGTTGAACATGGTATAATCCCTATAAATCCACAATATATTATCATTATCCAATAGTTCTTGGTTAATGATTGACTGAATTTTTTCTTGTGCTTATCCTCACTCTGTACATTACGTTCTTCCTCATTGGCCTATGAGGTTGCGATTTGAATTTTCTAGGGTGAGTTCAAGCATGATCAAATCCTCAAATTCATATAACTTCACATATAATTAATATATTAAAAAACATTAATGTATCATGATTAATCATAGTTTTTGGGGTATTATCCATTGATTTAAGATATGAAGCAGCGACAGGATCCAACAATAGATGACGGGAGGCATGTCAGGTGGAGTGCAAGCTTCATGAGAATGAATTTATTTATTTATTGACAATTAGAGGCTAAAAAGCGATGATATTAAAAAACCCCAATGGTTTTGGGTGGTCAAATAGAAAAAATTGTTGCATAAGTAGAAGATCTATGATGAACATGAAGATCTCTACTTTCTTTAAAAAAGTTAACTATAAGGAATATAGTTGAAGAAAACAGATTGTGTTTCCCTACCCAACTATGAAGGCTAGGATTTTAGGTAAGATAAGGATAAAATTACATGTGGATAGGCCCACACACCATGTGACCCCCCTTAGATGGCTAATCCATGTGCCAACTACACTTGTCCAGGACCTCGTGTAGGATGACACGCCATGTACTCTAGGAGTACATGAGCATGGGACGGTACCAGGGCATGACTAGGTACACAGGGATGACCTAATGAACATAAGTATGTCTAGGAGCAGACATACATGATTTAATTGGTTGATAAATTCCATGTGGTCCCACTTAAATTCCATTTACTGTGACATGGACTCCGAACTATGTCCATATGAGCACACATTCACAACCAAGAGAGCACATGGGAAGGCCCAAGGTGGTGAAGACATGAAGTGTGAGACCCCTTACATGTAATGTATAATAAAATGTCCTATGAGATGTGTACAATAGAGAAAACTACCAGGTATCTAAACTATACTACATGCCATGTGGACCCCATACACTCCATTTACCCCTATGAGAAACTTTCATATTGTATATCTCCTTTATTTAGACTTAGATTTTGGCATATGAGTAGCCTATCCTAATCATATTTCCACATAGAACACAATGGTAGTCATCATAGTGGTATTAAAGATATGAAATGGAACTTTTTGGGAATGATTATTATTTAGGTGTTGCTTGATGATGAAATTGATCATAGAGGATCATTAGTGAGAGAGTTCAAGGCCTAAAACCCACTTTCATACCAGGGTGTGGGTCCCTCGGACTCCTAACACTAGTTGATTGGAGCCCCCGAAATTTCTAGGGCTTGGGTACCCTACCCACTGAGTGTAAAACCCACCCTAACCCAAAAAATCACAAGGTAAATGGTCCTCTATCACTATCTATTAAGTGGAGCCCCCTACCGTACTAGGGTGTGGGTCCTCTACCAACAATGTGGCACCCCCTGACACACCAAGATGTGGGTCCTATATCACTATATACTAAGTGGAACCCTTGATATACTAGGGTAGGGGTCCTCCATTATTTGAGTGGAACCCCCAAAGGTACAAGAAAATAGATTCTTTATTGAAACATACCAAGTTTAAAACCTTATCATAATCGGGTTTGGTCCTCCATGCTTTCAGTGGAATCCCCTTGTTACACCAGGGCATGGTTCCTCTACCTAACTACTGAGTAGAATCTACCTATCGCACTAGGTCATGCGTCCTATACCTATCTACTTAGTGGAATCCGCCTATCATAATAGGTTATGAGTCCTCTATTTTATATTTTTCCCCTCATGACGTGGAGAAGTGGTGAGGTGAAAGTCTTACTCATGGATTTTTCGAATAGAGAAGCGAGATACAGGGAATCGATGATGGACCTTTGGAGATTCATGAAGAATCATCATCCGTGGTTTGGATATGAGAGTTATATCCCCTTTTTCTCCAGTTTGGGTTTCATTATAAAAATATATATATGTTGTAGGGCTTCATCCTACTTTTTATTTGGGTTGAGTTGACTACTTTTATCATATCTTCAATAGATACTATAGAGACTCTGACTTTTCTTAAATTACTATTAAATCATTATAAAGATAAAAAACATAATAGTATTACACAATGAGGATGAATAGGTTTGGTGTCTTGGGAAAACTAGGACTAAACATAACTTTTACAACATCAAGCATAAATATTTATTTAATTCCTTCATCTCTAGCTTCTTATTGGCTCTTGAACTCTCTTTAGAACATGTATTCACCAGAGGATATTCATAAAAATAGGGTGAGATAAATTCCTAGTAAGAGGATATATATGGATAATAAAAAAATCTGTGTGCAGAATCACAACATAGGAAAAGGATCATGAACATGAGAGGAATCATTAATAAAAGACTCAAAATGTGGTAATGCCTAAAAAATGAAACATCATGTCTTATTGGTTAACTACCAAACATAGTTGGGAAAAATGATATCATAATTTATACAAATAATTTCCCTTTTACTCATGATATTCATCACTTTACCCAATACATTGGAGCGATGTATAATTTTGGGCGCACCTGTCACATTCAGACATTCATATTGTGCTTTATAATTATGGGTGCACCCGTCACATCCTAACACTATCATTATCATCCATGCCACTTATAACAAAAATTATCATAACAGACCCATGTAAAGGAATGTGTTTCATCTCATAATAATACATTCATTAAATTTTGGTTCTCAAAAGAAAGTGGGAATAACATACTTGATACAATAACCATCATCCTTGAGTGAGAAAAAAAATGGTGTGTTTTTGAAAGAAGAGTTCTTTTGGAAGACATATGTTTAAAAAACTATAGATAAAAACATTTAAATACTAGAAAATGTATTATATTGATGAAAAAATGATTTTTATGGAGTAACCATACAAAAAATGGAGTGAAAGATGGAGAACCCAAAGAAAGAAAGTTGGGTTTTAGAATTTCCCATTACCTTGTATATGAATGTTGTCTTCACATTAATTTTTTGTATAATGACATTATATTAATCAATTAGAAATTTTAGGACCTTGTTTATATTAATATGGTTAATTATGATTTCATTAGGTTATTTTATGGGCCTTTGGATGAGTTATAGATTTTAAAATACATTGTTCAAGAATGTTCCTTTTTGTGGTTTTCTAGAGCGGTTCACTTGTATTCAACAAGAGACATTCATGTAAAACATAGATAATCATCCAGAACTAATATTTCATGTTCTTTATGATATTACCGGATTTTTAATTATCTAATAATGAATTATGTTATATACCATGTGGATGAATCATTGGATAAGAACTAAATGATGATAGTTTGGGTTAATTTAGGCAGTTTTTCGACCACAACAAACTTGTTTTCTTTAATCATTTAGTAATATGTGCAAAAGTAAGATCCAGGACATTAAATAGGATATAATACATATATAATATTATTGTTCAACCATAAAAATGGTTTAATGATCAGATATGAAAGTAGAAATGGAAAAAAACATGTCTTTCTTGAAGGTGATAAATTAACACCTCACGAACAATATTTTCGTTTCTAAAATAAAAAGAAGAGTAGAAGGGGTTGGATGATATAATATCCCATTAGTATCATAAAATTGAATTATATTTATGATAATGGAGTTACCATTCCATTTGAATAAGGTTATGTGGGGATAGATTAAGAATAGAACATGAAATTGAAAAAGAAATTAAAGGAAAAGAGGGAGAGAAATTACCTCTTGAATACCCTTCTTGAGATCATCCTTAAGGGATATAGGCTTTGTCATTCAATGAGGCCAGAAGCTCTTGGACGTGGGTTAGGGTCTAGGAAAGATGATTGGGCAGAGTATAGACAATTATTGAAGCTTTAGAGGCGTATGGAAATGAGGGTGTGAAGGGTGGTATTTATAGTGGAGGGGAGAGGGGATTTCCCAATATAAAATTCATTAATTTAGCATTTCTCCACAAGACAATGAATAATGAGTCTTCCATGAAAAAATACAGTAATTTTATCCTATTTATAAGAAATAAATGGTGTAAAATTATATGAAAATCATACATGATTCTATAATTAGTGTTTTAGCTTATTTTATAAATTATGGTATTTCACTATTCATAAAAAATTCAAGTATTTTAGAAAAATACCAAAAATTCACCCTAACCATTTTTCAAACTGTAAAATCCAAAAACGAAGACCATTTTTCAAAAATATTTTTTTTAAATATTATTAATTTAATTATTAAATAAAATCAAAATTTACTTGAAAAATAGAGTTTTTCGATTAAAACTATTTTTATAATGCTTTCGAAAATTACATAAGGTCTCATATAATCATCTTAATACTATAAATTTTTTAATTTGTGAACAAATTTTAAGAAAATAAATTTTCTTTTAAATTAATTATTTAATTATAATTAATTATTTATGACTTATAAAAATACCAATACTTTTACTATGGTCAAATTGTCACTTATATAATGCCTAAATTTTATTTAATCATTCATGGGTAAGGTTACTATTATTTTGGAAGATTTAGTATTCATAAGTTTCATATTAATATTCATAAGGGTATGTTTCTATTCATAAGGGTATGTTACTATTAACCAATATTATTATTTTTCTATTAGACTCCATAATTCTTCCTGAACACAACAGTGTTTGTCAGATTTCAGAAATTCAAAACATAGAAGTGGAAAAATTATGTTTAATGGTAAAATAATATTTAGTATCATTATATGTCATTGTGATTCATAATGTGATTATACTATAAAGAATAATTATATGAATGGAATTTCCTTGATAAAACTTTTGGTCGTTACAGCTACCCCTTTGGTTTTTTTGGGCATCTTACTGGATATGTATATACTCACTCCTATAGGGGATTTTCCCAAAAAAGTCATGTCTTATGAGTATTATGGAATGATCAGTGGTGATTATGGTGGATCATTAAGATACCTTAGTGTATTCACCATGCATGGTGGTCGGGATTGGAGATCTGGAGCTAGGCCCTCTCATATTTATTCATTTCCAGTGGTTTTTAGGTTAGAAATTCAATATAGTTGGGAATGTTTTCCCCCTATTAACTTGGGTTTTATTCTATTGTACTTTTTTGTATTATCTATATGTTATTTCATACATGGTTTTACTCTAGATTTTATATCCATTTTTGTTATTCCTCTATAATGTTGCATGGAGATGGTTGGGCGTGTGTGTACATGTACACTATGAAAAGTCCTTCCATTTATGTTATGCCTTCTTTGTGGTTGTCACCAACCCCTAACCTATTAAAGGTTGTCCTGGTTTCATGAATCCCCAACCTTCAATTTTCCAAGTGGGCATTGGTTATTCATATTGTTACACACTCATTGATAATTGATGTAAGATTCGGAACACTTGAAGTTTAAAAAAGTCATTTTTCTATAAAAAATTCAATATATTTTATATATTTTAAAAAATATATTAAATAAATATAATTTTAATTTAAAAAATTGGAATTTTATTTGGATTCATCATTTAAATATTATCTTAGGAAAAATTTTTAAGGGTTTTTAAAAACATTGATATTTTTTGAATAGTAAAAAACAGTTTTTATAAATGTTGTAACTTTTATTAAATAATGTTTATATATACATGAAATTATAATTTATTAAACCTTTTTCTCAAAAAAATATATATTAAATGTGAAATACAATTCATTTATAAATAATAAAATAAATTTAGAAACCCATGATTGACATTTTAGAACCTTTGTTAAATTTTCTTCTAAAAATTTGTTTTGGTACTTTTCCTTTAATTAGTTATTCATAAGATGAAATTAACTTTTATCTTGGGTTTAAAATCAAATAAAACTCTTTTTTATAATAATAAAACAATAAAGTAAAAAATATTCATTATAGTTGTCCTAAATAAGTGTTTCATGTTTAAACCTACAATTCTTCTAAAAATTGTCTTTCTCGTATTATGTTTTTTATATTAAAGTTAATTTTTTTCATTCATGAAATTTAATCATATAAAATATATTTCATATTTATAATAATAAATACAAAATTACATAATATGTTTAGTTTAATTTTAAGGATAAAAAAAATAATAGGTTAAAAATTTCTCATTATGGTAATGGTTTAAATGAGGTAAAAATGTTAAATCAATAGGTAAATTCTTAAAATGGGAGAAAACATCATATATAAATGGTTTTATAAGATATTTATAAGAATTAAATTATATTTCCATGTCTCATTATAAATTTTATATCTAATTTCTATTGATAATAAAATCCTTTTAATTTAATGAATTGTTATTTATAAGAATGTCACCCCTCTCACTTATAAAACGACCCCTTCACAATTCCACTTATACTCACACGAAAATCCTCTTAGTTCAACAATGAACTTCTAGAAAAAACTTCCAAAAACTTATATATATTTCCTATAGGGTTTTTATCATCATAAGACCTCCCTTTAAATGCTTAATTCAATTAGCAAATGAGTTTTTGCAAGGAGTAAGGTAATAACTTCAAATCACTCATTTTAATTTCTATTCCTCTTATTTTTATCCTATCTATTCAAAATATATTCTATCCAACCTAATATAATAGAATAAATAGAATAAATATATGAAGAATTTATTATGTTTATGGAATAAACATTATTTATATTCCTTCAATCTCTTTAATAAATAAAAATATGGCTCGTGTTTTGGTCGGTTCACTACCTCCATGGATGATATACATACTTTTTCTTCACTACATTACGCGGATGGTTATTGAAATGAATTAAATTAAAAAATATTATATTTATGATATTATTATTATTCTTTAATGATAAATTAGATATTATCTTTGTGATATTACCAAATAAACCATAATATTAATTTTTATCTATCAAAATGAGCATATCAAGACATCTTTTACAATTTAAATATATTTTACACAATATATTGAACTGTATAATTTTTTTATATTATAATAATAGTAATTAATTTTTAAATATATAATTATTGATACGATGAATTCATAATCATATAATGATAAAAAAACCATTAAACCAAGACAATAAAGGAACAGTTAAAACTACTAACACTAATGATCAATAATAACTAAAAACATGTAATAACAAAGTAATAAAGGAATTTAAAATATTTAAAAAATATGTAGTAAATATGAATAATATTTTGATATAGATGATCAATGAGTCTTATTTTATTATCCATAAGGTTAGTGCATGTATGACTATGCAGGATTCTAATATATGGGTTCTTGGTCTCAATTTCAATTCCTTGAGACATGTTTCATGTTATGCACCCTGATTTATTTTATATGGTGTTATTTTGATTCATTCCCCCATGAAAGTTTTATATTATATTTTTCATTTCATTCACGGGTTTGACAATCCATATCACGTTCTTTCTTTCAGAGTCATTTGATAGATTCAAATTTTATAAAAATAGTAAGGGTTTCTCATCTCAAATTTTCTTTATTTGAAAAATATATCCTATTATGAGCATATTTTATTTAATATAGTTTATACACTACCTATTTGAAAAATTTTATCATTATTATTTCTTTATTTTTGGTATTTAAATTTATATTTCTTATTCTATATTTCATGGTCCTTTGATCTAAATGATATAAATGTCTTATGTTTTTTTCAATCATTCATTGTTTTTGAGATTATTTGTGTATAAGTTTCTACTTTATGTAATTGTTTGGTCATTTTCTATGAAAAACCATTTATTTCATTCTTACCTAGTTTTTTATGGGGTTTACATGATTCTTATTGAATTTATCAAGAATATGTTGGCCACTAAGAAGGTGTGGTGAATCATTGTTGATATTTTTATAAATTAATTTATCATGAAATTAACTTCTACAATATGTTTATGTTTTTATCCTCAAAAATTTAAGACAAAACCTCACTGAAATAAAATTATATAGAAGATTAATTCTAGGTAGATAGGTTTTTATAAGGTTTATTGTCGATGTGTGTACCCTGTCCTTTCCATGTTGACTCCCATCAAGAAATATATATCCACTAAATAATGCAAGTGAATACAAATGAGTTAACTACCATAAAAATCATTTTATTTCCCCAAAAACTATTTTTTTGGTTCTAACTAGTTATAGGATTTGATTATTCTTTTGAGCCTATATAACATTTTAACTTTGAATTATGGCCACTTAAAAATAATTCCATAATAATTACTCTAGAACTTCAATTACTGGAAGATATTCATCTAGTTTCTCAACATTGAACGATTCTAAAGTATGAAACATTAATCTTAGTAATATAAACTTTAGAATGTCAGGAAATCATTGGACCTTC
Organism: Viscum album; assembly: GCA_963277665.1. NCBI lineage: Eukaryota > Viridiplantae > Streptophyta > Magnoliopsida > Santalales > Viscaceae > Viscum > Viscum album. The sequence continues at coordinate 1,559,401,752 of OY728164.1, read as the reverse complement.
TTACTTTTTAAATAATGGTGGTTGTCCTCTAGTATATATCATCTTATAAATCACCCAATCCTAGAAGCCAATCTTGAAGTAACTTGATTCTTTATATACACCACCATTTTCTGAATAACATAGAGATACATGGAATAATAACTTCATCAAATTTATAAGATTTATAGTTTCCATTGAAATCCTTCAATCCCTTATCACTTCATTAGATTCAAAACCCCATGTCATCCTTCCTCAAAAATGCATTCACACTCCTTAAACTATCCCAAGGATCTTAATAATAATTTGAAACTTTATTTTATGAATTTTATAACATCGATCATCCAAAAAATCATCATCATAATTATTTTACTTTACGAAATTATAAAGTGAAATAGGATTCTTCTAGAAATTATTCTTCCAATGAAATAAATAATTAAATTTTTAACTTTATTCTATAATTATTCCATTAATCTATCTTCTTTTTTCATAAATCAGACACCCTTTACCTTCATTTTTTAAGAAAAATATGATTTTAATTGTTATGTTTATGGTTATATCCACATGATTCTTTGATAGATATTTTAACTTTATTTTGTAGGATTTATTTCTTCTGATTAAATATAATTCCCATATATAATGATTTCAAATTATATAATTATATAATTTCTTAAATTTATTCACCAAATATGTCAGTTTCAATTGTATTGTTATGAAAATTTTGTTTATTATCACCTAAGGTCATCTGTATGACTGAAATTTTAAACTTCTGGAGCTCCATCGTCTTAGAATTACTCAAACAAATAAATCTTGAATGCTCTAAACTCATCCTGCATGAATTTATAAGTTTTATTTATTGATCACAACATAATACACATGAAATATTTCTCATTTTTCTTTATCTGGTTTATTTTTCAAACACTCACATTACTTATTCTGATGTCTTCATAGATGTATCATACTTACATGCACAATTATTATAAGTTTCATCTATTGAAACATATATTTTAAAATCCAATTACTTTAGTTACACTATTAGGTATTTATTTTTGTGATTAATGATACCAATGAACATAAAAAATAGATCATATTATCTTATGAAAATGTGTTAACTCAATCTTCTTCTGATAAAGAAAGAAGGAAAATATTTTTTTGATACTTTATGCTTTAGTTTTTTCAATACACCCATGTTTCTTCTGATTAAAAAAACCTTAGTTATATGTTCATATCACTTTTCTTTTTCTGAAAACCATATGAAAAACCTTATTACTATGATTAATGAATCTGTGTCTTCTATAAGACTCCATATTTTGGGTTTATTAAATTCATACTTCACCATGATTGAAACCTCTTATACATCATGTAGACGTAGATGTGGTTGGTTTAGGTGTGCTATCCTTCTTCTAATATATTTACTTTTCTTATTAGTTTCTCATTTGTGTATCTCACATAAATCTCCATTTATTCCCATCATAATTATAACTTCATCCTTACCTAAAACTCATAAGATTTATAAATAAAATTTTGAAAAAAATAAAATAATTTCAATAATTCCAGAGCAAGTATTCTTCAATATTCCCCTTTGTATTTGTTTGAAACTATAGAATCCACAATTCTTACATCATACAATCTCAACATTCCATAAATCCACAACCCTTCTCATAGAGAAAAATACTAACACCATTTTATGGTATTAAGTGATGTCTTTGAAGGAATTACATCCACTGGTAATAATCATTTTTTCTGATATAATCATGATTTTTTTTGATTTAATAACCTTATGTAGTTTTAAATTCTAGAACTTCACCCCCCCTTTCTTGGAAAATAGAATAGTTAGATTCAAAATAGTTAAATAATGTACCAAGGTGTGGTATACTTATTATCTCCCTTTGAAATCAAAATACTAAGAAAATTGGGGATTCTCTAGGAAATTTCTTAAGTCAGTTATATAGGATGAAGATGAAGTCTTATCCCCCATTCCTCAAATCATTTCATTGTAATATCTTTTTTTAATACACAAATTATATGATTTATCTTCAAAATATTCGATATAATTATATATATATATACTTTCCTCTTTCTCCTTGATAAAATGATATTTAACAACAATATTCTTAGATCTGGAGAGTTTCAGTATATTTTTAGATAGATTAACTATACAATCATTATTATAAATAATTTTCGATGGATTTTCAAAATTTATCCCCAAATCTTCTAGATTAATATTCCTAAATTCATGTATGAAAGAAACATATTATGCTTATACTATAATTAAAGTCACAAAAATTAATTTTTTATTATTCAAACACCGAACTTTCTCCCAAAAAGTAAGTTTCTCTTAATGATTATTTTCAATCATTGAAAACTCTAACCCAGTCAACATTAGTGAAACAAAGTAAGTTCAAGTCATTACTTTAAATATACATTGGTATATAATTTGATATTTATTTAACATACCTGGGAATTATTTTTTGTTTCCATCATTTTTTATTCCTTTGTATCCGTCTGATATCTTGCACACTAATTTAAATAATATTATACGGTAGGTAAATATTCTGTAATAATGAAAAATTCTGATTAAGTTATAAATGATCGTATGATTGAAACTTTTCAAAAAAAAAATTTCTTTTGTAATTTTGAATCAATCTTTAATGGTTTTTGAAACATCCTTGTATTCCTATATTCTAAATTTAAGAATTAATTACTCAGAATACTGTTACTACGAAAGAAATATATATCTTTAATTATAATAAAATTTTAGTCCCAGAAAGAAATTCGACTCTCTATGCATTGATGTCTCAATGTTTTTCTTCTCTTATTTTTGTAAAATTTTTATCATATTTATCCCTATCAATAAAAAAATTATTTCATCAATGTAAACATTGAAAATATAGGCACTAGTAATAATCTATTTCACATATAAGTTTCTATAAAGTTTTCCTTATCAAAATTTTATCTACCTTATGATTTTTTTGAATACTAGTAATGATGATATTTTCATAATCAATACAAATAATTATTCAGTTTTCACACCTCGGTTCGATAATTTCTAAGTATTCCTCCATTAATATTATCTTTGTAAACTTATTTTTCAATTTTTCTATTACATAATGATGACTTAGCATTAATCTAATATAATTTCACATTTTTATTACTAGGAAGAAACAAAAACATTATGATAGTTTCATTTCTTATGAAAATATATATTTTTCGAAATAAACCCATTCTATATGTTACTATCTCTCAAAAACTAACCTATCATTATTCCTTAAAATTTCAACCTTTTCCTTGAGTTTATTTTGTAATTCCCATTTCATTACTATAACATTATTTCCTTCTAGTCAAGAATCATGATCCTAGGTATCATTTTAATGAATTTGATTCAACAATTTTCAATAAAATTTAACCATTTTTTTCAAATTCTTCTGAAAGAGTTTATGGTCCCACCTGGGAGATAAGTATCATTAGATTTTTCAACCCCAATTTATATCTGGTCAGTAATGGAACTATCTGAATTCTTTTGATATTATCTAGTTTAAATTATTTTTTTAATGTTTAAATTATTTTTCCTATTGTTCTTACAATTCTCTTCTCTATACTGATAAAAATCTACTTTTAAAAGGACATTGTTACAATTATCTTCAATTTCATTAAACTCTCTTGATATTAACATTATATCTTCTATTAAATCATCCACATTATCTTAAAAAAATTAATTATGGTGGAATAATTTACAATGAATTTTAAATCAAATGAGTCAACCAACTCATGTACTCATATGTTCTAATATCTATAAATTATTTTGGGTGAATATCCCATGAAATCACATTATTATGGATTTTTATAAAACATTAATAAATATTGGGTTTTGATAATCATTAAGAAATAACTCCCAATAAAATAAAAAAAATCACAATACGATTATTCTTATACAGCATTTCATAGGGAGTGAATTTTTATTTTGTTCATATTGAGAATTTATTTTGATCAGGTTTAACTATTATTAAAGAATATATCTTAGAGAGATTTAAATGATTATATTTAACACGCATGATTAATCCTATATTAACTAGAATTCAGTTTTTACTTTTTTTTCTAATCCATCTACTGGGTAGGTAAGCACTGTGATGCACAACTATCATTGTGTTTTGAAAAAGAAATTTAATTTTCCAAAGGGGTATATTATATTTCTAACCAAAGTCATCTATAGAGATCAAGGATTCAATTGTCCCTTATGAGAAAATTAAATCAAAGAACAAGATTTTCAAGACTAAAATCATGAGAATTTGGAGTTGGTGAAATTAAGTTAAGAGAGAAGTGATTGGATTTAGGTTTGGTTTTCCCCCTTTTTAATGAAATAATGTTTTTTAAAATGAATATTTTAAATTTTTTATTAAAAATTATTAAGTGAATGGTTTAAAAACTATTCATCTTTCATAGCATTGATTTAAATTTATCACAGTGTGGAAATTCCAATGGTCCTTCTTAAAATTATTAATTAAATACCTAATATGGTATTGACATTCCCAAATATTTAAATTAGTCTATCATTATTTACTAATGTGTTTAATAATCACTAAATTGTCCTCTAACTGACTTTTTTAGATAAACCAATTAGCACAATCCAAAATCAAGTAAAGGGAGAAAAGAATTTAAAATAAAGAAAATTTAATATTTAATAATTAAATAAAACACAATTTCATTTAATTGAAATTCAATGTTATTAAATTGAAAATATTTTAATTAAAAATAAAATAATTTTTTATTAGATTAATCAACAACTCAAACATCCCAAAATGGGGTCCCTTCCCTTCACCCAATCACAAGGATTTACACCCCTCCATAAAAGGGGGCCATTGAAAAATAGGAAGATATTGACATGGTAAAGCTAATAATTGACCATAAGGAAGAAAATGAGAGGGTGACATCGTCATGCCCTATTTGTCCAGTGTGCAGATTCCCTCCTCCTTGGAAGTAGAAGTGTGGATGTGATCCTCTTCTCTATGAGTGTTTATCAATGAGAACTTGATGCACTCTATTTGGAAAAGGTGAATCTCCATTTATAAGTAATGATGGAGAGGTCATCGGCCTCCTTAAGTCAAGTCTATGACCCTTCAGCCTTCAAGGATCCTTGAGACCTAGTGGTTCCCCCTAGATCTATGGGTATTATTTATTTGGAATCACACACACTATGGGTGTGGAGAAGGAAACACCCGTAAATGGTGGGTGTTTTAAAATATGTGCATAGAATAATTCCATATGGTGCATGAGATGTTGCATGGGGTGTATACCTTAGTGGTGGTGAGAGATAGGGGTATCAGATCAGTGGATTTGAGAGAGAAACAACAGGAAATGGTTCATGCAACTGATGGTGAGAAGTAACAGATGTGGCTATGCATGGTGCATGACACTATGAGTCATGGAAGGTAGAGCACCTCTTCTCCTTCAGCATTCACAGTTTTTGAAGGAGGATCAAATGACATTCAGAGAGTAAAATCGAGTTGAATGAAAAGTGGAATTTGTGGTTTGTTGAGCGGCGAACCTTTTAGTGATTGGTTGTGGTGGTCCTGATAGTTCTTGAGTGATCAACAAGTGGTGATGGTTCTATCTTAGGTGATATATGGGGTGGCGATTCCCAACAACTATGCCATGGATGAGTGGTGATAGAAGGGGTGATCTATGGAAGTGGATGAGCTCTCCCGGTTATTTTTTCATTATTTAATGGGAGATAAGCTCTGTGGTGGAAGAAGTGTCACTAGAGAGAAGGCAGCAAGTGGCAGGGCAAAGCAGCATCAACATTTGTGGTAGATCATGGAAGATCTATGATGGTGTGTGGCAGCGCTTCTATCCCACATCAAAATCTGGGAGCGGGATGATCTCCTTTGTAATGTTTGATGAAGGATCCATCCGTCAAATGACTTCAATGTGTATGGGATCTCACGTTTCACTTGCACACACATCATGGGCACACACTATGCTCGCTTGGGATTCAGCCCAACCCTACTCATCATTGGGTTCACCACATGTGTCCCACTTGGGCTTCATCCATGCTGTGATTCCTATGAATTTGATCACCATGGGTTTCCTGTATGGGATTGATTCCCCATGTGTATGATTCAACTATGTGGCCCTCTTGAGTTCTTAAATACGTAGGTGACCTTGTGGGTTGACTTAGTGGTGTGTGGGCCCCTTAGTTTAAGGTTGGCCCATGTGGCATATTTTTTTGGGGAAACTCCTACAAAAGGATAGAATAATTTCAAATCATAGTAAAGATATTCATCAAACATATAAAAATTCTAAATACAAAAAAACAACTTCTTTATACTCACTTACAACCAACTTTTATACATTTCATTATAAATTCCCATTTTTGAATAAAGCATTGAAAACCATGAGTTTCAAAATTGAAAAACATCAAAAAAATCATCCGAACTTGATTAAAAATATGAAACATATTTGTTTTTCCCATATACAACCACATTTAAAACATTTTTTCCCCAAGTCTAAAATCTCAACATGGAATATTCGAAGTCACCAATGTTATCAATATTAAAATTTAAAAGTAATAAAATCAAATGATTATCAATTTGAAATCAAAATTTCAATGTTCACGTAAAATATCAATTCAATTTCTAAATTTCCAAAGAAATAATAAATTTAATAATTGTATTTTTTTCCCATTTGAAATGGTTGGAACTTCTTATCTAGTTCATTCAAGTTACTCAAGTAATCAATATTAAATATACCAAATCATGATTTACCTCACCTTAATATTTTCACTCATTATTCGTAGTATTAATTAAAATATAGTTATGTTCATATCATAAATACTTGATTATTATATATATTCTTGTAAATGAACTACTCTCTTCACCTTATAAAGTCAAAATCACATAAAATCATGAGGGATTGCAATTTAGGTTCAAATGTATCGAAGGCTTAAGGTTAGTTGGAATTGATGTAAAAAAATTAATGCTTTAGGAGGAGGTTTATCTCTTAAAGAATAAATCATGATATAACAAAAAAATTTATAATGAAATTATCTCCTTAAAATTGTAACAACTCCTATATTCCCCAAAACTCAAAGTAAATATCATGATTAATATAACATATAATGATTGATTTGATCACCCTCTTGAATATGTTTTTATTCTAATCCTATCATTTTTTATTCAATTAAACTTTTCTTTTTATTTCTGAAATTTTTGCTTAGAATAAACCTCACATCCACCACATAACCACATGTGATGGAAATCGTAGGTCTAATGATGGTGATTTTTGGTTTTCCCAAATCACAACTTATTTTTCTTAGTTTTTGGTTCTTTTTTCACCCCCCCATTTTTTATATCCAATGGGGGATAATGATGTATCATGAGTGAATCAACAACCTTACTTTATTATAATAATAAGCACCCCCACACTTATTCCTTAAAACATAAATCACCCCTTTCATAATGATTCCATTTATACCCACACTTTAACATTAAAATATCCTGAAATTACTAATAGGAGGGTATAAATGGTTAGAAATAGCTTGAAACATGGCTCATACCCTAACTAGGCCATTCAGGATTTATAAGGGCTAAAGAAGGATTGACGTAAAGGTGGTATTTTAATCATAACTGGTTTTTCAAAATATACACCATTCATTTTATTTTTTTTTCATAGTCATAGCTATGACAAGTTCAAATTAATGTTTTGGTCACTTACATGTCCCAATATCACTCAAGAAATATGCTCAAGAATAAATATGAATTACATGGTATAGAAATCATCTTAGGAATGGAAATTTGATATTTGATAATAATTAAAGGTATGACTAATAACAAAACATTAATTCAAATAAATATCAGAAAATCAGAGAATGAAAAATGGATGGGAAATTTCTTTTACATGAATCCACTAATTCCATTAAATAATGAGTCCTCATTTTAAAATCCATGATTCACTTTAATAATTCATTTATTTATTTTACTCATTCAACTTCATTAATATTGAAATCTAAGATATGGAATCATAGGATTCCTAAGTAACTCATGTCTCCTATATAAGTCAAGTAAAAGATAAATTCGAGTGTGGGCCTGAAATTTCATCTCAAATCTCAGAACATGTTATCGGGAAAAAAATGTAATGATTTTATAAGAAAATTAATAAAAATGAAAGCACTTTTTAAATTTATCTTTTTTATTATTCCTATTCTTATTGGGTATTTCTTGTGGTTTATTAATATGATGGTCCTTGAAAATCAAAATAACTCATACTAGTGTAAGAATTATTACACTAAATCTCAAAGGGGTGATGTAAGAGGTAACTGATCCCAAAATACTATGAAAATAGTTAAACAAAGGATTCCTGCGAGAAGTAAATTTTCTTAATGTCTTTATCATGACCTAACCTATTAGGAATAAATCAGTAGATGGGTTAGGAAAGTTTTATCTCTTCCAATGGTACATAAGGTAAATATTCTTGGAACTTATTCATCATTTTCCTATTCACGGTGAATGAGTTGTCTTCCTCTTCTTTAGTTATATGAATGGAACCAAAAGGATAAAAATTATTGGAAAGAAAATTTTCCTCCCATATAAAACATAGATTATCTAGAATTAAATATAGTTTAGAATTTTAGAGTATAACTTTGTCTCCAGGTTGAAAGGTATTTGGCTGAATCAGGTTTTCATGTTCCACCTAGGTTATATCTTTGTAATTTCTCGAATTTTTAAAATATTATCTTCTAATTTATTTCATATCTTATAAAATATGTTTACTCTCTTTCCTTGCACTCTCCAAATCCATATTCACTTTCCTAACAAACTAATATTATTGGTTCTCAATTTTCATTGGTAGATGACCGATTTTTTCATAAATTAATGGGTAGTGGCTCATACCTATAGGTGTCTTCTATGCTATCTAGTATTCCCATAATGTGTATTAAAGACTTTGGCTCTAATATTTTTTATTTGGTTTTTTTCTCAAAAATACCTTTAATACCATTGTTGGACACTTCATCTTGGCCATTTGTTTAGGGATGGTAAGGTGTAGAGATTTTGTGGTGCACCCCATACTTTTTAAGCATAACAACCATTATTATATTGAAAAAATATTTCTCTTGGTCAGTGATGATGGATCTTGAAATTCCAAACCTAAAAAAAATTTTGGTCCTGACAAAATCACAGACAACTTTGGCATCATCATTCTCGATTTCTTTGGCTTCAACCCATTTGGATACATAATCAACAACAAGTAAAATATAATATTTCCTAAATGTCATGGGAAAGGGTCCCGTAAAATCATTTCCCCAAACATCAATGATTTCACAAAAAATATGGGTTTTGTGGAATCTATTTTTCCTTTGAAATTTTCCCATAAAAGTGACACTTTTCACATTTTTTTCAATAATCATGAGAATATTTAAACAAGGTAGGCGAATATTTTTTAGAATCTAATACTTTTTTATGAATTATTTTAGGTCCAAAGTGGCTTCCACAAGTAAGAGTATGATAATGTTGAAAAACATATTCTATTTAAATTTCCAACAAATATCTTTTTTATGACTTGGTCCTCGAAAATTTTCCAGAGAAAGGGATCCTCCTAGAGATAAAATATAGATTCATATTTAATTTTTTCCTTCTAATGGAAGTTAAGGGAAAAAGGTACATGAGATATGGAAAAATAATTTACTATGTTAGCGTACCATGGTATTTTAACTTCTATAATGTAGAGATACTCTCTAGGTATGTGATTGTTGAGTGGGAACATATTTGGAATTTTTGTTACAAAAATGTTGGGTAACTAACTGAGGTGATATTCCCCTTTGGGTTTTAACACCCTTTTTTATTTAATATCCACATTACACTCCTACAAGAGTTGTATCAATCTCACAATCCTTTGTTTGGAATAAAACTTATTCATCAAGTACCTAAGTGTTTCATGATCATAAAATACGACAACTTTAGTTCCAAGAAAATATGACTTGAGTTTAAATAATTAAAATGAAAAATTAAGAAACTCATTTTTAGTGGTTGTGTAATTTATTTGAGTTACATACATGGTTCTTGAATAATAGGTTATGAGCTGGGGTTTTCTTTTAATTATTTGGGAATGAATTTATCTTACATATTTGCTTGATTCATCTTAAATAAACTCAAATAGATGTTCTAAATTTGGTGCTAGAATTATTGTTCGAGTAATTAACTTATGTTTAACCTCATCAAATTCCTCCTAGAAATTATCATTAAAAAAATTTAGCTTCTTTTAAGAGTAATCATGAAATAAGAAGATATGTCTTACTGAAATCTTGGATGAATCCTCTATAAAATCCCAAAAGCCGCAGAAATGTTCTGATGTATCTCAAATAGGTGGGGAATTAAAAAGAATTGATCAATTCAATTTTATATTTATCCACATAAATTCCTTTTTATGAAATGATATGTCCTAGAAATATCCCTTGTTCAAACATAATGTGAAATTTTTCAATGTTCAAAGCCAAATTTTTCTCTATGCATGTTTTCAAAACATTCTAAAGATTCCCCACAGATAATCAGAGGAATTTCCAAGAACACTAAACTCGTCGATAAATACTTAAAGGTATTACTCAATTTTATCATATAAAATGTTTACCATAAATTTCTCAAATGTACTTTGGGAATTGAAGATGCTGGGATACCTAGGCCTTCGGGTCAGTAAGGCCTTCGAGCCACATCAAGGCCTTCGGCCCACCTTAAGTACAGATGCAAACCAGAAAACCTACAAGGAACAAGCTCTAGAAAGAAGACGAGCAAGGATCTTTCACCATAACAATAGCTAAACAGATTGAAATAATGAGAGGGTATGGCACCTGCCATCGGAAAAAGCCAATGTATGCACGAGAAAGCATAGCCGAACAGCCATGAAAAGGTAGAGAGATGATTTCACGATGAATATGTTGGGGAAAAATAGTTCTAAGTAGAAATTATGGTTTTTATGTAATGTTTGAAGCCTACAGACAATGAATTCATATAATTCCTACGAGCTATGTAATACTTATGCCTACATGACTTTTAAGGGTTACACCTCACCCCTTTAAAGTTGGATTATCAAAAATAAATAAAAAATGATGGCCTTTGGGCCATTGGAGGAGGTACCAAAAAATAACCAGAAAAACCATCCAAAAATCAATAATGTGTCTTACCTTCTAGGATTTCTATCATTTGATTAATTAATGTGATCAGGAAGTGATCTTTTTAAGATACTTGGTTCAATATTCTATGATAAATGCACACTCTCCAATTATTATGGAATCTCATGGGAATTAATTCATTATTACCATTTTCTAAAATGGTCAACCCTAATTTATTACAAAAAAAATTAACGGTCCTGACCCATTGGGAGTCAAAAATTGGGTAAATGATGTCGATTACCAATAGATTTCCAATTTATTTTTTTTACAACTTCAATGATGGTGGGGTTTAATATTCTCTTGGGCTACATAACAGGTTGAGAGTCCTCTTATAAAATGTTTTTATGGTATCAGACCATGGGTTAGATACCATGTATATCTCATAGACTTTATGTTATGGCTCATTTATTTCTTTTTAGAACGTCAATAAGACTTTTCTCTTGGGTCCTAGATAGATTATTGGAAATAACCATTAGAAACTTCTAACCCTATAATAGATACACATATTTTAAATAACATGGTAGGGGTTTTAATTCATGATTTTGGGGTTATTATATGAATGATAATGAATTCAACTTTCCCATTTCCAAATATTGAATTTCCTTGGAAAATTGTTGCATCTAAGTTTCTTCTATCAATTTATCAATTAATTCCCAGGTGATTTATTTTTTCGGTATAAAAGAATATTTTCCATATTTTTGAGCACTCTCTTCTTCCCTGGTGTTTAAAATAGCAAGATGATATACTAAGTCTAATAATTCTTTATGTATACCTAAATCATCTATGGGAACAATACCTTCTTTGTGTAAAATTACAAAGTGGGAATGGTGGTTTAAAGGGTTCATTTTAGATTCATGAGAATTTATGTTTACCATATTGTATCCTAGATCTATAATGAAGGTTCCTTCATGAACATTGATGATTGTTTTAGAAATTTTTAAGAATGGTCTACTCAAAATAATGGGTGAATTCCACGAAGAACTACCTTCCCCCATGGTGAGCACATAAAATTCTACTGGAATAATTAGTCCATCAACTCCAATTATCACATCCTCTACAAATCCATCTGAAAAAATAGTGTATCTTTTTTCTAGTTGGAAATCCACTCTTGTGGGATTCAGTTTAACTTTTTTCAAATATGTAAAGGTATATTTAGACATGAAATTAATGGTAGCACCAAGATCACACAAAGTGTAAACAAATTTCAAATAACTCATATTTTAGGGAATAGAAAATGTCCCTTGATCATGACATCTTTTAAGAAAAAGTAGTGTGATCATGGATGAGACACTCCTTAAAAATATGATTCTTTCATCCACATCATACTTATTTCCCTTGGTTCATATTTATTTTATAAGAATCACATATTTTGGGATTTTAGTATTTCCTCCATAAAATGAATGTTGATTTTAACTTTCCAGAAGGTTTTTTGGATCTCTCTCTAAAGTTTCTCATCATCAGCCTTTGTTAATTAATTTAATATAGATGGAAATTGTACCTTGTTATATTTTTTATTCCTTTTTTCCTTTGACATGTTTTTAAGGATTCTATTTTTGGTGTACTGGTTGATGTTTAGGTTTAAAATTATCCAACATACATGGTTCAGGCATTGGAAGATCTTTCCCACATCGTGTTGTAATTTCACAAACATTATATTTGGGATTCAGAACTATCTTGATAGGAAGATTTCTTAGAGTATTGGATAGAATATTCAAAATATCATTTAACTAGATTGTTATATCTTTAAAATTTTCTTTTATCCCCTCAACATTGGACTATATTTGTTGGTTCTCAGCTGATGGCGCACTGGTTGATGGATTCTCAAAAGTATTCTATAACTACCCTTCTCTTTATTACACATTGATAAATAATTTATTACATGATATCACACTTAATAAAACCCCAAAATAACAAGATTTATAGTGACTTTTTCAATTAGGTACATGAAATAACAACTTATAACATAGGATACTACAACATTATTGAAAAAATCTTTTACATGATCACAATAATCAATCGAACATAAAACCGCTGGGGATATCCTAGGGAGAAACATAAAAAAATAATGATCTATAAAGAAAAATAAGGGAATAAATAAGGAATAACATGAAGAATATAATACATGTTAGACAATAGGTATATAATTATAGAATAAAAGGAACACGAATAATAAGGCATGATATAGCATGATAATCATAGCATGGGAAATCTAGAAACAACCTAAAACACTGCATCATAAACATAAGTCACGGAAAAATCCACCAATACATAATGGAGGAAAAATTACCACCATGGAAGTAGGTAAACCCCCTATCCCAATGTTATGTATCATGATACTAACCATTACCTAATGCATGAGAGCGCTATCATGGAGAACCCTTCATAATCATTTCATTCTCTTGCTTAAGTGTGCCACATAGATCATATACCATTGATTATTTCTACACCATAATTTATTCCCAGATCAAGGGAATGTGTAATACATACATTTAAACCCCCAATAAATAATTTCATGTGGAATATGGTTAATACCCATGATATAGAAATCGGTATAGTATTTACTACACAATTATTTTGTAATGGAAAATCACGGTGTAATTTCGGTAGCATAATGGCATCATATAAATATTCATAAAATGGGTTTATGAGAGTGAAAGGGTTCTATTGTAATTTTTACATGATATTTATAGTAATATAGACATGTAAATAAATTACCTAAAATAAGTAACTAGAAATATAAGGAATAAAATAATAAATAAAATTGAAGGAAGAGGAGAAAGGAAGGAAACCTTACAAAATTTTGGCGTGGTAATGGGTGTACATAAAGGTTATTTGGAGGGTAAAATGATAGTGAAATGTAATATCATAAATTATAAATAAAATGGAAAGTAAGGTATTATCTAATAACATATCCCAAAATCGGAAAAAAGAAAATTTAAAAGACATAACATAAAATGAATGCTTGATAAAAGAGGAGGGTGGAAGATCCAATACAAACTTTCGACGTAGTAACAGCTTAGATAAAGGTCAAAATTAGAGAGGATAAAAAATATTTCATTTAAATGAAATAAATTACATTGTAAGGGAATCATATTAAATTAATTAAAATATAAATAATTGAAATTATAAATTCTAATTTCAAGGAAGATTCTTGGATTGAAAGAAGGAGGGGAATTTTGAGGATCTCTTACTTGAATGTGTGACTCCAAAGGCTTGGGAGAGGATTTTTTGGAGATGTGGGTGCCTTGGGAGGACTATAGGGAGTGTAAGTCATATTTTGGATATTCTCCAAGGAGTTTGAGTGAATAGAAATGGGATCTTGGGTAGGTTTATATAGGAATAGAGGGGGATTTCTTTATTATTTACGTTTTAGAATCTACAAGTTAAAATATTCAAAACCACAAACCATCCCATGGTTTTTGCCTATGGTTTATAGAAACTTATATTGGTCTACATTATTTTGTAAGTCCAAGGTCCAAAAATAATAAAATAACACCCTTTCTTATGTGGATGTGAGTCAAAATTTCAGAGAAATGATTTTAAAATCTTAAAATATATTATATGTCTTGGAGGATTCACTAAAGACTTATAAAACAACTAAAATAAACATAAAATCGCATTATTTTAAAGTAAAAAATATATTAGGACTATGATACATTTTATTTTACTTATTACATCACTATTTGTCTATTATGATATCAAAAATACACTATAAATTTATACTCTATTTAATTTTAACCTAAAAATTTTATTTTCTTATAAAATTATGAAAAATTCACTATTGGATAATTTTGACATATTGAATAAAAAAATAAGATTAACTTTGTCTGACTAATTTTCTAAATATTAGAATTTTCAATTTTATAATAAAACGATACATTTATTGAAAATTGACGGGTTTTGCAGATAACAGTTTTCAAACCCTAAGAAAAATTACATTTGAATTTATAAAAATTATATGATCATTTATCTTTAATAAAAATTATTTATTAATACTAATTTTATAAAATATTTTTTATTTAAAAAATATATTAATTCATAAAAATTTATTTCTTAATTTAATTTGAATACTAACCAAAAGTACTATTTATACTTTAGAAATCATTTACAAAGTAACAATAATAGAATGAAAATATATTAAATAATTTATAATTTTTTTTAATATTCCAATTTCTAGGTACAGGATTCATATCCTTTTAATACACCATAATATTCCATAAGAGTAAGGTGTGCGATAGTGGGGTTTTCATGGGGCCTTTCAGTGAACATTTTTTGGTATGTAATCTCGATGAGCTTTAACTTATCCCATAAAAATTTTATCTCATGCATAAGTTATTGGGTCTCATATTAGTCTTAGTCTAGGGTAAATCCCAAAAATTTTATCTCCCTCGGACACTCTGATAAATGTTCTTCATAGGGTATGATCATACTGGTTGCGTCCATCACTTCATTTCTCTCTCCTAAATTAATTTGTTAAAACCCTATATTTATACTGTTCATGTGATCACTATTCAATGACTATAATATCAATGGTAAAGATACTTAATGTTAATTTAAATCCAATTATATATAATAAAAAAATAAGTGCATGTGATTTCTATAACCATATATAATAAGACATTTAATTGAATAAAAAGGCATATTTTATTTATAAAAACTCAGTTTGTTAAAATCTTCCCACTTAAAAATTTATCACTCAAATTTTTTTTCTCAATCTAAAAAAGATAAGGGTAACTCTGGTTCATCGCTTCCTTTGGTTCTTATGTTTCTCCTTTAAACTTTTTGTTTATCCATAACCCATTGACTATGGGGCATTGTATTATTTCATATAACTTTTTTCTCTATGATCAAAGATCTTCACTGACTACTTATCATAGGAAAGGTCATTCTCCAGTTGTACCACCTCTGTATTTAGTACATGTGAGGGTCTAGAATTTACATCGGTAAGAGAGACACATGGAATAAATTATGTACTTGAGATAGATTCAGTGGGAATTCTAGTAAATATTCCACCACTCCAATACAATCAAGGATCTCAAAAGGGCTGATGTAACATTGAATAAGCTTTACCATCTTTACAAATATCATCACTTTCTCCCATAGAGATAGGACGAGGAATACCATATATCCAACATCAAACTCTATGTCTCATCGATGATTGTAAACATAGATCCTTTGTCTAATCTGAGAAGTTTTGATGTGTTGTTGAATGGTTTTAACATTATCGCCCATTTCCTCGACCATTTTAGGACCTATATTTTTTCCCCAACTCTATCCCAACATGTCAGTGTTCTGCACCTCTTCCCACAAACAGATTTATAATGATCCATTTGGATGATCGAGTAGAAACTATTACTGTAAGATAACTCAACCAAAGTAAAATGTTTGTCCCATACGCCTTTGAAGTCCATAAAACATGATCATAGAATGTCTTCAATTGTCTGAATAGTCTGCTCAGATTGGCCATCAGTTTGAGGATATAGGTTGTACTGAAATTCAGCTCAGTTTTTAGAGAATTCTGAATACTTTTCCTGAATTTGGAGGTGAATCATGGGTATCTATTGGATACAATAAATAGTGGTACTCCATGAAGACTTACCACTTATCAAATGAAATCTTTTATAGTTGATCCAGTTAGAAATCATCTCTAATCATAATGAAGTGTGCAATCTTTGTAATATGATCCACAACAACCCAGATATCATTGTTTCCTTTGGATTTCATCGGAAGTATGGTGATAAAATACATGGTGATGTTTTCCCATTTACAAGTTGGTATGGGTAATGGTTACATCATCCCCTTAAACTTATGTATTTTAGACATCACTTGCAGATATACCAGACACTTTTATGTATATTCAGTGATCTCTTTCTTCATTTTGTCCCACCAATAGTTCTCTCAGAGATCATGATACATCTTTGTGTTTCATGGGTGGATAGAGAATGTCGAACTATGTGGGTCATACAATAGTTACTTATTTATATCAGGATTTGGTGGAACATATATCATTGACCCAAGTCTCACAATTCCTTCATCACTGACATTGAACTCCAAGGATTTCTCTTTTCTTATAGTTCCCAGTCTCTTAAGAGTTCCCACATCATCTTTTTGATCATCCTTTAAACTTTTTGAAAGGTATGGTTGAGAAATAATTTTTTAAAGGATTGATGATATTCCTTTCTTTAGGATTCACATGTCCATCCATTTCAAATCCAATAAGATTGGGTCCTTTTCAATTCTCATCAATGGTAGAATTGTCGGGCCCTTTCTATCTAGAGCATCTTCCATCTTATTTTCTTTTCCAGTATGGTAGTAGATTGAGCAGTCGTAATCCTTAATGAGATTTGACTATATTCAATGGTGTATATTAATCTATTACTATGTGAATATATATTTGAGGATCTTGTGACCAGTATATATCTCACACTTCTCCCAGTAGAGATAATTTCTCTAGATTATCAACTCAAATATTACAACTAAAAACTCAAAATCATATAGGGGATATGTTTTCTTCTGAATATTTAACTTCCTTGAGGCATAGAAAATGACTTTATCAATTTTAATCATAAAACATTTAAATACCTTATGTGAATAATCACTAAAAATTATGAAATTTTTCCCACTTGTTGGTAGTGTGAGTAAAAGGGCTGTAATAAGCCTCATTTTTAACTCCATGAAGCTTTCTTCACATCCATCATTCTAAGAAAAATTGACTACCTTATGAGTTATCTTGGTAGTGGGATTTGATAATCGTGAGAAATTTCTCAAAAATAAGCGATAATATCTAGATAACCCAAGGAAGATATGGATTTCATTCATGGATGTCAACCTCGACCATATATCGATTACATTTTTCCATAAAGGATGAAATGATATCCCATTTATTATGATGATATTCCCCAAAAATTATACTCCCTTCAATTAGAATTCAAAATTTTTGTACATTGTATAGAGCTTCTCCTATCACGAGGTCTTTAGAACAGTGATCAGATTCTCCTCATGATCCTCCTCAGTTTTAATGAATATTAGGAAATAATCTATAAATACTACCACAAATTTGTCGAGGTAATCTATAAAGACTATATTAATAAATTCCATAAATATTATTTGAGAATTAGTAATTTTGAATGGAATAACTATGAACTTATAGTGCTCGTACCTTGTATGAAAAGCAGTCTTGGGTATATCAGCCTTCTTCACCTTAAATTGGTAATATCTTGGCTACAGATATACATTGGATAAGTATTGTGCTACACATAGATGATGAAATAAGTCATCAATTCATGGAAAAATATACTTGTTCTTTATTGCGATCCTATTGAGCTCATAATAATCAATGCGAAGGCGCATTTACCCATAATTTTTTTGAACAAAGAGGGCTAGTTCTCCCCATGGTGAATCACATGGGCAAATAAATCCTTTATTATGATTCTTCTATAGTTATTTATTTATATTATCAAGTTCCACAACAACCATGTTATATAATTTCTTGGATATTGGAAATGCACTAGGTATAATATTGATTGAAAATTCAATCTATCTTCTAGGAGAAAGACCAAGAAATTCCTCCAGAAACACATCAGCAATTTCCCTCAAAATAAGAATGTATTCGAGGATGATCCTTTCCATAGAGTCTATCATTTGAGGAAGATATACTGGCTCATTGGGCAATAATATCCATTCATGGGATGATGGTGCTGAAGAATATTAATCCTTCTCCATTTACTTTTATAGAATTTGAGGTTGATTCACTATACATATATTGATTTCCTTCTTATAGAAATATATGTTATATCTATATAAGAAAATTCCATCCATGCTGATAATTTTATTAAATTCCACCAAAGGATGTATGACAAGGTTCGTTGAAAAGTTCCTCCCTCAAAAGTTGATAAGGGAGGAGTTATATAAATGGGATGCAATAATTTCTCCATTTTCCATTTTCCCTAAAATATATAATTCCATGCTTTGTGGTGGTGTTTGATTGTTCTAATAAATATCCATGATATAAAGGAATGCATATAAGTAGAATAAAAATAGTACGTTCTCTATTCTAGAATGAATGACTAGCATACCAATCACCACTTAATTCTCGGGGTTCACATTGGCAGTAGTGATGGAAAAAACTCACCCTTACTACCTTGGAGGTTGTTGGTTTCCTCCAAAAACCCTTATCTTAGGGAATTGATTGAAAAAGTTCCATGTTTCTTTGTTGTTTAAGTAGTTAAAAATTAACTGAGGGTTAACTAGATCATTCCTTTCCTCTATCACATTGGTGGATTTATCATATGAAAAATAATTAGTCATTTTCCCTTATCTACCACACTGAAATTGTTTCCTTATTACCCTTAAGAAATTTTCTAGGTGCTTCTTTCTGCCCCATTGACAATTGGAATGATGAAATTTCTTAGCTCCATTGGATTTACCCATCATACCACTATAATTAAACTATATTTTATTCTTCTTATCCCTATGATACCCCTGAGATTCACCAATATTTATTTCAACTTTGAGGGATCATCAAACAATTTTCAAAAAAGCTATCAAAGTCACAGATCACCTATAATTTTTGTTGACTACGATTTATCACAAAAATAAAGTAGGAAACCTTGCATTCAGGGGTGATGAAAAAGCTAAGATATATGGTTCAAGTCCTGTGATGTTTTCACTATACGCCCCAATAGATTTGTCATCCTTTTACTTTAGTGAAATTAAATATCATTCCATTTTTAGATAGAGGGTGTGGGAAAAATATTTATTGAAAAACATTTTCTAGAATTCCTTCTACTCCATTGCTTTTATCTCTTCCTTGGGCTTCATATTCTTGATCAATTCCCACCATTGATAAGCTTCATTCACCATACAATAAACATCCATAATAACCTTCTCTTGTTTAGAACATTGAAGGATGGATAAGATATTTTCAATGGAGTTGATTCGTTGTTCCATGAGTAAGGGATCATATGATCCCATGAAAGTATGAGGCCTTTGTCACATGAATCTCTCGATTGGTGGTTGTTCTCTATTAGGGGGTTTTGGTTATCCTCTTGTTCTAGGTTTATATTCATAACTTGTGGTAACTAAGAGAGTATTGTGAAAATGTTTTTGATTTTGGCTCTCATTGGGTTGGGAATCATGTTGGGGAAGTCATCACATTTCCCTTCACATTAGTTGTTAACCAGATTACTCTTATTACCAGTAATTGACTAGAATAAAAGGAAAATTAGGGATGAGTATTTTAAAATATTAAATGCATAAAGGGTAATCCAATGATAATAAAGGGATAACTTATAAATCAAATTTATTTCCTTAACATATGAATTTCTTGGCTTCAATCTATGTTATTAATGATCTATCTCCTAATGTATATCTTTAAGGGCATTTTTACTCCCATAAATATGATTCATAATGAACTTATGAATTTACCAAAGTATACCCCCTAGGTGTGTAAAACTATGTAAACAATAAGGCTATTTTTCATGTACCAGGTTACCCTGAGTTAGGCCTAGAACACCTTGTCGAAGTTGTTACTCCTAGGTACATTTGTTCTAGAACCATATCCACTTGTATTATCCAAACAGTGTTTTATTTGTTTGATAAGCTATTACTCTATGTTTTCCAAAATTTAGGGATTTTTTTTACACTTACAATTTTATCTAAGGGTTTTCACTATGGTTTTCTAATTATAATCCCAAAAATAACTATACCTATCTATAATACTGACTATAATAAACCTACTATTTATTACACATTAATAGATGATTTATTACATGACATCACACTTAATAAAACCCCAAATTATTGATAAGTAATGTTTTTTGGGAATTAGGTACATTACATAACGACATATATCATGGGAAAAAAATTATTGAAAACATCCTTGACATGATCATAATAATCCATTGGACATAAAATTACAAGGGATGTCCTTAGGACATACATTAAAAAAAGTGATCTATAAAGACCAAAAAGTGAATAAAAATGTCAAAACATGAATAAGACAATACATTTTATAAAATAGGCATATCAATAGAGCATAAAAGGAACAAAAATTATAAGGCATGATATAGAACGATAATCATAACATGGGAAATGTAGAAACAACTTAAAACACTGAATCATAAACATAAGTCAAGGCTAAATCCACAAAGACATCATGGTGGAAAAAGTATAATGAAATAATTAGGTAAAACCACTTAAAAAACGTGATGTATCATGATACTAACCATTAACCAATGCATTAGAGCGTTATCAAGGAACACCCTCCACTATCATTTCATTCTCATGCTTAAGTGTGTCACATAGATCATATAACATGGATTCAATCAAGATCATAATTTATTCCATGATCAAGGAATTTGGAATACATAAATTTAAGTCCCCAATCAATAAGTATATGTGGATAAAGTTGAATACCCTTTATAATGACCCAATCTTGATGTACAAGGACATTACATTACTTTTTCAGAATACGCAATACATGAAAAAAACAGAATCCCAAAGATTGTATTAGTTTAGTGCATCCAGAAAATTAGAATATAATCTTCTAACTTATTTAAATCTCTTCAACATATCATATAAATATCTTCCCCTTTTTTCCTACCTAAAAACTTTCATTATATCTTAGGGAAAACAAAACATAAAAAGGATGAGTTAAAATACTCTGTAAGGGTAAAAATGGAGAACATAAAACAAAACATAAAAATAATAATTTAAAAACATTAACATAATGTTTATATATCAAAATCATGAGTCATTAAATAAATCTTGGTAGTTTTAAGGCATAAATCATAAAGTAACATTAACCATGATAGAATAACATTGGTATTAAACATGGAATTTTGGATGAAAATTAAGCGCATAATATGATTTCTCTAGTTTCCAAGGCATTTTTTCCAAGACCATCATAGTGTAAAAAGTCCATTATTGAACCAGGTTTACATGTCGTTCCAGCCATGTATTGCTGAACCAGATTTACTTGTTGTCCAGCCCTGTATTACTGAACTGGATTTACATTCCATTCCTGTCATGTCTATATCATGATATATAAATCATTACCCAATTAATTAGAGGGATATATAGGTCCCACCTATCTCATAATTAAATTATTCATACATGTTCCACAAAAACACAAATCCATCATCATAGCAGAACCAATGAAATAAAATGGATTTCTCAAACATCATTCCATCATAACGTAATCAATATAAAATTAATGGATTTCATAAATATGATCCCATCATAAACACAAAAATATAAATTTAATAATAGGGATATAAACATAATCTTATGTTATATTAGATGGAAAATAATTTTGATAAAAAACATGAACTTAATTTCTAAGGAAAATATCATTTCTTTTAATAAAAACAAGTTCTTTTCCCAAAATGCCATGAAATTCTAAAAAAAGAGAATTTATTTGAAAATAATATTGAAATCGTATAGATTAAGCTTCATATAAATAATGTTTTATGAAACTATAAAAATCCATTCATTCAGTATAAGTTAAAAAAACATTCTCCTCATACTTTTTACAGAAAAGTCAAAAAGCACCTTATATGGTAAACAAAATAACGATTCCTTCCACACCATGTAGTAAAAAGAAAAAAATGGGTAAAAATGACTTTAAAAATATTTAGAATATTAGTAAGCATTTTATTAAAACATTTTTACAAAACATGGAAATGGATGATAAATATATCTTCAGTAAATACTTATATATAAAAAACTCGGATAAAAATGAGATTGAGAAATTATCCCTTACATTGTACTTTTCATTAGTTGAGGGTGTAGTAACAAAAAATATAATGTTTAAATAATGTTATTAAATTATACCAGGACTATATCAATTTTATGATATCATATATGATCATATTATATCATTTTGTTAATAGTATTAAAAAAGTAACATATTTCAGGTGTCAACTCCTTCGTTTTCCCATTTCTGTTTTCCCATGTAAGTCGTGTTTGTTCTGAATAAGATGCATTTTATTTATAAAATTAATTTCATATTTATTATTTTCACTCATCATGTAAATTTTATAATCATTCATGAATTTTTAATTCGGAGAACGAATCTCACAGAGTCATGGATATGGTAGGATGTACGTACGCATGAGCGACGATATCATTCTCTTGATGGTTAAATGGTATGTAATTAGATGGTATATTAATTATAAAAAAATAATAATCATGTAATATTAATTATTTAAATCCATTATACTCATCATTATAACCGTCATAATAAATAATGTTTTAATAAAAATTTACACCACGACATAGAGATGGTAAGCCGTACGCATGCACGCATGGTAATATTGTTATTCGTAGGATTGATAAAAAGAGTTATAAGGTTGAACCATAATTATAATAAAATATCATAATGTATAATATACTAGAGTTATTACTTTACTATGGAATAAAAATTTAAATAAGAAGTAGAAGAATAAAATAAATTTAATTGAATTGGTAAAGCAATTACCTCTTCTTCATTTGACTTCCTTTAGATCTCTTCTTAGGGACACTAGGGATGAACTTTTTAGAAATAAAAGACCTCTATAAGTTAACTAATAATGTTTATAGGATAATTTTTCAAGGTTTGGTCAAGCTAGAAGGCTCAAGGAGGTGTGAGGAAATGTGGGAGGAGAGGCCTTTTTGTAAGAGAGGAGAGAGACACTTTTGGAAACTCTCAAAATATTAAAATATAATATGACTATTTTGGATTTAAATAATTAGAAATATCCCATAAATTAAATTTATAATACATTTTTGCCCATATATTATCCCTTTGTAATTATTTACAATTTTTTAATTTTTAATTATTTTAATAATAAAATTAATTCAGTAAGATATTATTATTCTCAAATTTAATACTATTCATTTAATTTGATTTAAAATACAATAATACAGAGTGGTAATTATAATATAATGCTTTAAAGCATATATAATATATCATATAGATCTTGTAAAATTGTTATACACATTGACTAATCGAAAATAAATCAAATTTAATATTATTAAAATCATTTATTCTATTTTAGGTTAATTTAATAAATATTATTTTTTAACAGAAATAAAATTTAAGGTAATTATATAACTTATAAAAGTTATAAATGAATTTATATAATGTAAATGGTTTCATTTATATCAAAATAGACATTTATATTCTTTTATATCTTTATTTTGTCCCTATGTGGACACATAAAAGATATTAAAATACAAGATAGTGATATTTTGTAAATATCATTGATTTAAAAAATATATAATTTATTTTCAAGTACAAGTGTCCATTATTCAAACCAAAAAAGATTCTATTATAATAATTATTGAATTTTATTCATCCAATAATTTTTTTGGACATGTTTGGATTTTATTTAAACCTTACAATTTTGATTTACCCTTAATTGATTCATTTAACTCTTAACATAGTAACATGTATTTTTATTTACAAAGGGTTAATATAGTCACACTAAAATGCAAAGAGATACATAAATGGACTATTTATGACATATCTGACTTCATCCAAATTAGTTTCTTGATGTTTATATTTTTATGAATTTTATATAATTTAATAAACAATTATTTATTTAAAATATCAATAGTGTCAATTTTGAAACTATTAATTAGTTGACTTTTTAGAAATATCGTAACATAGTGATATGTTAAAAAACACCTTTAAAACATAAATAACATGTCAAATTCATCCATAAAATTAGTGTTTGACATTAATTCAGTCAAATTAAATTTATTTTACTATTTTTATATAATTTATTTGATATATCTATTAATAAAATAATTTTCCATCACTATTGAGTCATAATTAAGGATAATGATTTAATATCTAAAAATTATTAAGAAATTTATATGAGGTAGGTAATTATATTAGCTTTCTAGAGACTACCTATATATGATTTTATTCACTAGTAATCCCTAAATTAAAATTAATATACTTATATAAAATGATAGTGTGACATTTTGTCACATTCATTAATTTTTTTATATTTATGTCACATTCATGGGAAAGTGGCCATTAATTTTCCAGGTACTCTAGCAGTACTATAGTAGTACAATAGTAGCACTGTAGAAGGCACTATTCGATACTGTAGCAGCTAGAACTATCCATCCATTTGGGCGTTCGGGCCATCGGTTTGGTCCTCAGGTCTTGTAAGGCTTTCAGGCCAACCAAGGCCTTTGGGGAAGTAGATTCTCAAGGTCTTCGGCCCACCTTAAAGCCTTAGGGCCACCCCAAGGCCTTCGAGACACATGAACGAAAGGCCCCAGACATACTACAAAAAAGGAGCATCCCCAGAAGAGGATTCAGAGCAGGTGCACTCACCAGAGAAAAGCCAAATGGATTGTCAAAATGAGAGGGTATGCCTATGCGATCAGTACCAGCCTCTGCTTGCATGGGAAGCCTAACCATATGGTCATGAAAAGGTGGAGAGCTAGTATTAAGGATGCAGATGCTGGGGAGGGGCAGTTCCTTGTAGATAGTCTGGTTGAATTCATTAAGAACTTCGGGTCATGTAATCTTTTAAGCCTACGGGCCATGTAATCTCTGATCATACGGGCCTTGTAAGGGTTCCCCCTCATCCCTTGAAAGGGGGGTTATCAAAAATCAATATAAATGAATGCCTTCAGGCCATTCGGGTAGGATAGGTGTTATGGTAATTTTATAATATTATTTTTATCTTCAATTACCCAATTTACCTTTAACCATGGTTATAAAAATAATTACTAAAGTTACTATTCATAATACCCAAAAAAAAAAGTAAACCATGAACATAACTTTGAACTAATTATTATAAATATGGAATCCATTTTTCATAATTAAAAACATAGAATTGGAAGAAATTAATTTAAAATTAATTCTCCTTGTTAAAACCAAAAAGCGGGGTTTTAAGATGTAAAAACTTATCAAAAGATTGGCATGTGTTTATGTCCAATTTAAATTTAAAATTAATTCCAATGACAAAAATTTGATTAAATAATAATAAAATAATCCAATAATAATTTAAAACCAATTAAAAATATAATCTAAATAAATTAATAAATTATATGAAAAAGGAAATTTTGAATTAAAGTACATTATTTTTTTCTATTCATTATAATATTAATTTTATTAGAAAAATAACAAAAATTCAACAAAAGTAAATTTTTATGTTCCCATTCCAAATAAAAAGTTTATTTTGTCAAATATAATATATATAAGTGTTAATAACAAAATTTAAAATTGGTGATCCATCAAAAGGCATCAGAACTGTATTTTTTTAAAAAATAATTCTTTTATCTGAAAAAATGAATTTATTATTATATCATGTCTATAAAATACATAAGTTGAATTATAATATCATATAAAATTTAAAATGTGGGTAATAATATTTTTAATGGGTAGTTTATATGTCATTAAATATTAATATTTTAATAATATATTGTTGTTTAGTGAAACTCGGTATGGCATACAACGCAGGATTTCAAGGAAGGTCACTCTTGCATATAACAGAAGCCCAGAATGGTGTTGCATATACTGCAAGATAATAAGGTGTTTCATATAGCACAAGCTAATATTGGTGTAGCCTACAACACAATATATCAAAAAAATTTAAAAGAATCTATCTCATAAAATTTCAGGGTGTCACATTCTACCCCCCTTAAAATGTATTTTGTTCTTGAAAAATCATCGGGGTTATAAATTGATTACTACAAGAAAGTTTCATTCATGGAAACCCACACCATAAAAATTAAATCTAAAACTTTATTTTGAAAATATAAGTGATAAACATAATGGTTACCTAAATTAAATCATTATTGGGTTTCAAAATAGGAGAACATAGGTGATAAGTGAAAACATGGATATGTAATAAAATGTAACCATAAAGTTCAGATGGACACACTACTGGAAATGGACAATTTCCCAATGGTTCTGAACTGTTGGGAAATCCTGCAGAACCATTGGTATATCTTATACCAACGGTTCTTCAAATCGCTGGTAAGTAATCCATTGGAAAATCTTTTCCCAATAGTTTACATAGAACCGTTGGGATTGGTTAGAAAAATGAACTTATCCCAATGGTTTGGCACAACTGTTGGGATAGTTTTTCCCAATGGTTTGGCTGGAACCGTGGGAAAACCAACCATATGACTTCTTTCCCAACAGTTTCTAAACTATTGGGAAAGGTTTTTTTACCAACGGTTCATAGAGAACCGTTGGTAAAAAAACTAAGAATCCTATGCCAACGGTTTGAAACCATTGGCATAGCCTATGCTATGAAAATTGCACAACAACTTTCAATTTGCACAGAAGGCACATAGTAGGGTGTCTATTCCCTCTCCTTTCCAATACCCTCTCATTTCCAATTATTGTATCTCCAATAATCAACTAACTCATACATATAAAATTACTTTACCTGCAATAACCAACTAACACATACAGATACAGAAAAAATTCATACACATTTAACATATAATACATCCTGGAACTATACACATCCATAATTAAATCAGAATTCATAACGTAATTATAAACTTACATAATTCATTTATAATTCAATTTAAAATTTAGATGACAATTATATGTGGAATCCAGTATTCAATTCATTATTTGATCGGTTTTTCGTATACCAGATGTTTTTACTAGAAATGATGTCCATTTTAAACAAAATACATACACCTGGATTGATACCGGCCACACCGTGCATTAGAATGAGGAAAGGTTAACTCATACACGTCACAAATTACCCATGGATCGTTTTAATAAAGAATCAACAAATTCCGAAAGCATTTGGTCGGTTTTTCATATGTCTGTTGTTGTTTTCACTTAAAATGAAGTGCTTTTTAAATAAAAGAGAGACACTTCAAGTGGTGTCGGCCACACCACACCTCTTATTGAGGAGTGGTTGACCTGTACACGTCACAAATGAACCATGGATCTTTTTTATAAATTATGAACACAATCAGAATCCGTTTGGACATTTATCCATATGTACTTAAAATGTTGTTCATTTTAAACATAAGAGAGACACTTTGGGTGGTTCCGGACACACCACGACTCGGATTGAGGCACGGTTGACTCGTACACATCACATATGACCCATGGATCATTTTCCTAAAGCATAAACACATTATTAATGCGTTTGGTCAGTTTTTTGTATGTCAGTTGTTGTTTTCACTTAAAATGATGTCCATTTTAAACAAAAGAGATACACCATTAATGTTGTCGGCCACACCATGCCTCTGATTGAGGTGGGGTTGACTCGTACACGTCACATATGACCCATGGATCCTTGTGCTAAAGTGTCAACACAATGAAAATCCGTTTGGCCTTTTTTCCGTTTGGTAGTTGTTGTTTTCACTTAAAATGAAGTCCATTTAAAAAAAAGAGAGACACTTTGAGTGGTGTCGGCCACACCTTGTCTCAGATTAAGGCGAGGTTGACTCGTACACGACATATATGACCCATGGATCGTTATTCTAATGTTTAAATATTAACTGAATGTGTTGGGACGATTTTCTGTATGTACTTAAAATGTTGTCCATTTTAGACATAAGAGAGACACTTAGAGTGGTCCCAGCCACACCGTGACTCAGATTGAGCCTGGGTTGGCTCGTACATGTCCCATATGACACATGGATAAATTTGATAAAGTATCAACAGGATCTGAATGCGTTTGGTCAGTTTTCCATATGCCAGATGTTATTTTCACTTATAATCCTGTCCTTTATAAACAAAAGAGACACAGTTAGAGTGGTACCAGCCACACCATGCCTCAGATTTAGATGGGTTTGACTCTTACACGTCTCAAATGACCCAGGGATCATTGTATTAAATTATCTACACAATCTGAATTCATTTGGTTGTCTTTCCATATGCCAGTTGATGTTTTCACTTAAAATGACGTCCTTTTGAAATAAAAGAGATATACATTGAGTGGCGCCGACCACACCGTGCCTCAGATTGAGGTAGGGTTGATTCATACACGTCACATATGACCAATGGATCGTTGTTCTAAAGTATCAACACAATCAGAATATATTTGGTCAGTTTTTTGTATGTATATAAATGTTGTCCATTTAAAATAAAATAGATACACCTAGAGTGGTATCGGTCGCACTGTGCCTCAGATTGAGGTGGGGTTAACTCGTACACGTCACATATGACCCATGGATCGTTTTCATAAATCATGAACACATTATGAATGTGTTTTATTAGTTTTTCGTATGTCAGTTGTTGTTTTCAATTAAAATGATGTCCATTTTAATCAAAAGAGAGACACTATGAATGGTGCCAGCCACACCGCACCTCATATTGAGGCGGGGTTGACTTGTACATGTCACAAATGACCCATGGATCGTTGTGCTAAATTATCAACACAATTAGAATCCGTTTGGTCAGTTTTCCATATGTACTAAAAATGTTGTCCATTTTAAACATAAGAGAGACACTTTAGGTGGTTTCGACCACACCGCGACTCGGATTGAGGATCAGTTTGCTCGTACACATCACATATGACCCATTGATCGTTTTCCTAAAGCATCAACACATTCCAAATGCATTTGGTGAGTTTTTCATATGTTAGTTGTTTTTTTCACTTAAAATGATGTCCATTTTAAACAAAAGAGATACAATACGAATGGTACCAGCCACACCATGCCTCGGATTGTGGTAGTCTTGACTCATTCATGTCACATATGACCCATGGATCGTTTTTCTAATGTATCAACAAAATCAGAATCCGTTTGTTCAGTTTTTCATATGGTAGTTATTGATTTCACTAAAATGAAGTCCATTTTAAACAAAAGAGAGACACATTGAGTGGTGTTGGCCACACCATGCCTCAAATTGAGGTGAATTTGACTCGTACACATCACTTATGATCCAGGAATCATTCTCCTAAAGTTTCAACGGAAAAAATGCATTTGGTCGGTTTTCTGTATGTACTTAAAATGTTGTCCATTTTAAACATAAGAGAGACACTTTTGGTGGTGCTGGCAACATTGTGACTCATATTGAGGCGTGGTTAACTCGTACACGTCACATATGACCCATGGATCATTGTCCTAAAGTTTCAATAGATTCCAAATGT
Source organism: Viscum album (assembly GCA_963277665.1). Lineage (NCBI taxonomy): Eukaryota > Viridiplantae > Streptophyta > Magnoliopsida > Santalales > Viscaceae > Viscum > Viscum album. Next base: position 1,559,371,539 of record OY728164.1, on the reverse strand, counting down.
GTTTGGTGGGTTTTTCGTTTTCCAGTTGTTCTTTTCACATATAATCTTATCTATTTAAAACAAAAGAGACACAGTTAGAGTGGTACCGGCCACACCACACCTCGTATTTTAATGAGGTCGACTAATACACTTTTCAAATGACCCGTGGATCATTTTCCTGAAGTATCCACACAATCTGAATGCGTTTGGTCAGTTTTCTGTATGCCAACTGATGTTTTCACTTAAAATGATGTCCTTTTGAAAACCAAGAGAGACACTTTGAGTGGTGCTGGCCACACTGCGCCTCAGATTGAGGCTGGGTTGATTCATACACGTCAAATATGACCCATGGATAATTGTGCTAAAGTACCAACACAATCAGAATCTTTTTGGTCAGTTTTCCATATCTACTTAAAATGTTGTCCATTTTAAACAAAATAGAGACACTTAGAGTGATCCCGACCACACCGTGCCTCTGATTGAGGTGGGGTTGACTCATACACATCACATATGACCCATGGATCATTTCCCTAAATAATAGACAAATTTCAAATGCGTTTGGTCAGTATTTCGTATGTCAGTTGTTGTTTTCACTTAAAACGATGTCCATTTCAAACAAAAGAGAGACACTATGAATGGTGCCGACCGCACCACACCTCGGATTGTGTCGGCGTTGACTCGTACACGTCACATATGACCCATGGATCGTTGTGCTAAATTATCAACACAATTTAAATATGTTTGGTCGGTTTTTTGTATGCTAGTTGCTGTTTTCACTTAAAATGAAGACAATTTTAAACAAAAGAGAGGCACTTTGAGTGGTGTCGGCCACACCAAGCCTTGGATTGAGGCGAGGTTGACTCTTACACGTCACATATGACCCATGTATCTTTCTCAAAAAGATTCACCAGAAACCAAATGCGTTTGGTAAAATGTTGTCCATTTTAAACAAAAGATAGACCGTTAGAGTGATCCCGGCCACACCATTACTCGAATTGAGCCCGGGTTGGTTCGTACATGTCACATATGACCCATGGATCATTGTGATAAGGTGTTAAAAGAATTCGAATGCGTTTGGTTAGTTTTCCATATGCCATTTGTTCTTTTCACTTATAATCCTGTCCATTTTAAACAAAAGAGACAAAGTTAGAGTGGTACCGGCCACACCACGCCTCATATTTAGACGTGATTGATTCGTAAACATCTCAAATGACCCATGGATCAATTTACTAAAGTATCAAAAAAATCCGAATGCATTTGGTTGGTTTTCCATATGCCACTTGATGTTTTCACTTAAAATGATGTCCTTTTGAAACAAAAGAGAGACACTATGAGTGGTGCCAACCACACCACGCCTCGGATTGAGGCGAGGTTGACTCGTACACATCACATATGACCCATGGATAGTTGTTCTAAACTATATACACAATTATAATCCGTTTGGTCGGTTTTCCATATGTAGATAAATTTTTTCCATTTTAAACAAAAGAGACACTAAAAGTGATCCCGACCACACCGTGACTCGGATTGAGCTGGGGTTGACTCGTACACATCACATATGACCCATGGATCGTTGTGATAAAGTATCAACAGAATTCGAATGCGTTTGGTTGGTTTTTTTGTATTCCATTTGTTCTTTTCATTTAAAATTCCGGCCACACCGCTCCTCGGATTTAGACGGGGTTGACTCGAACACGTCACTTTGAGTGGTGTCGGCCACACCGTACCTCTTATTAAGGTGGCCTTTCTTTCCAAGTATCTCACATAGGGGACCGAGTATGACCTGAGGCATGGTATTACCATCTTGAAAAATAGACATGTCCGTGGTTTATCTTCAAGGAACCAATATCACTCATGAGTAATAGAAACCATCCTGGTAGCCCTCACCTAGAAACTAAAGCATTCATCCTTGAATTTCAAGTATAAATTCACTGAGCATGAAGAGTCCGTCCATGAGTCCTTAACATGTTACCCATGTCTTATCCTAACAATTGACAAGAAAACCAAATCAAACAAGGCATAATTCACATAACATGGATAATGTACAACAAGGCTTTGTATTCAATTTAAAGAATATCGTCACATGAATTTGATGAGCATGAGCTAATAAGCTTACCAGGACATTCATATAATTCAATACATACAAAAATGGAATAATCATAAATAACATTGCATTATTAGAGAAATAAAAAAAGGCATGTGAAATCCTGGAAGAGGGTGGGGGGATGTCCGGGGGTCTAGGGAGGAGGGTGGGGGGCTGTCCGGGGACCAAGGAGGGTCCAGGGAGTAGGGTGGGGGAGGGGCCTATCCGGGGGCTGTCATAGGGGCTGTCCGGGGGGTGTTTGGGGTCTAAGGAGGAGGGTGGGGGGGGGGGGGCTGTCTGGGGGCCAAGGTGGAGGGTGGGGGCTGTCCGGGGGGTTGTTCGGCGTCCAAGGAGGAGGGTGGAGGGGATTTCTGGGGGGCTGTCCGGGGGGGATGTCCGGGGACCAAGGAAGAGGGTGGGGGGGGGGCTATTCTGGGGGCTGTTCGGGGGTTGTCTGGGGTCCAAGGAGAAGAGTGGGGGAGGGGGGGGGGGGCTATCCGAGGGGCTGTCCGGGGGGTTGTATGGGGAGTTCCCAAAAACACAAAACTCTACAAACATGTTCAAGATACACTGAAACCACTAAAAGACATCAACATCCATGAAAACAGTCATTATATAAAAATAACTCAACTCTAATACTATACTACGGGTATAAATTAAACCAAAAACTAGAATAGAGTAAACATCAAATCCCAGTAATATTAGTAAAAAATGTAACAGATCAATTTGTCCCACATCACGATCACTATAATTACCATCATCATCACCCTCATCCTCATGGTCATCATTGTCCTCATCATCGTCCCCACCCTCCTCAATGCCCTCCTCCTCGCCCTCGCCCTCTTCCTCGCCCTCCTCCTCCGCCTCGCCCTCCTCCTCTCCTTTATCTTCTGCATCAAACTCCTTGCCATCATCATCGTCAGGATGGAAATCGTATTGACCACCACTAGAACTTCCACCTGGTGCACCATATATGTAATGTATCGATGAAATATATTCATCAAAAGCTGGGTTGGCCTCTGGTGGAAGTGTTGGACGTAGAAATTCAATAAATTTCATAAATGCAGTGTTTACTCTAGCAGACTGTTCTACCGCCTTTATGGACCTTTTTAGACTATTTTTCCTATGACCTAACTTTTTGTAGTTCGGTGTCACTAAAAATCATACCTGAGGAGGTCCAATACTTCTACGGGGCTATCTTAGGTCGGCAGTGTACTCTGCCAGAATGCTCTTCTCCCAACACCTGATGTAAGTGATCAGTTTGCCCAAAATTGTCTGGTTCTTGGGCATCGAGGGCCTATAAAGCAGCCTGTTACAAATATAAATATATTATTAAGTTACAAAATAGTTATTAAAATATAAAATCAATAGATTAAAACTGACAATCTGATGCTGATTCGGTTCGTTGATGGAACTTCCATCCTTTTTCCTTCAACTTAAGCAAAACAGTTTTTCTCGAGGCACACGTCCTTCAATATTCAGTTTTTGCCTCTACAATGACATTGAAAACTAAAGTTATATGAAAACTTTATCAAACTATTAGATAATTTAGGAAACAAAAGAAAATGTAAGTCGTAAATAAAACTTATAAACAATTGTCATACCAGCTTCCTCTCGTGATCCGACATCGTAGTACGTCCCAGTGTGTGGAGGTATTTCTTTGCATCAACTTTTTTTTTTATTTTTTCCAGATGATTCTTAAATAAAATTCGATAATGAAAAGGATAATATTAATTCAAAACATGAATGTTTTTATTTTCATACCTCAAATGTAATTAATACCTTAAACTGAGAAGTCGTCCAATGAGTAATCATATGCCGATACTGCTATATAGAACAATCATCCACGATTGGTACCGCCTCTAACTCAGTTCCAGCTATAGAACGCCAGCCAATATTCAACTCATGCTTGTAGGATCTCAAAATCTCACCTAAATCCTTTAGACATTCTGTTCATGCACCCTCACCATCGGGAAAATTAAATCAAAGTTGACACCAAAATATTAATTCATATAAATACAAAAATAATTCATGGAATTAAATACAACAGATTTTTTTACCCATATCTCAGCCCAAGCTCTATCCTTGACATCATGTGGAAACTTTCTCCATGATAGTGTGCTGACGGAAATGATGTCGGAGTATTTGGTAAGCGTTCCCAAAAAACTTCGACATTGCAGCCCTGTTTTCTCAACCATTTGGTTGTCTTCATTGTAATCCACCATTACCTGTGTGCAGCGGTTCCACACCACACGCATGCATGTACGCCCTCGCCCCTGCCTCCTGTAAGTAGATGTATCTGTCATGAAATAAAAACAAATATTTTATCAAAACGTGTTATAATGAAAATAAATATTGGTATAAAAATTTGTTAGGGTTCTATAAATATACCTGTGCCAGTCTGATCACTGAGCGCCGCTGGATCCACAGAAACAAATAGAACAATATATGGTGGAACAGAAATCGAAGACGATGGAATATTGTAACACCCCAATATTTCATAGTACATTATTTCTTCAAAGTAATTCAATAACTTTCACTACAACCAACACTGAGTTCTAGCGCACCATGACTTACCAAGCATGCCGTTCAAAAGCGGTTATGAATATTATTAACTGAATATTGAACTATATATAGTCCTTATAATTTTAAAATCCATATAATTAGTTTCATAGACATAATGTAAGAACAAATACATTTTTTTCATATAAAATAAGCATTTTTCAAAAAATGTAATTTTACCACCTTTTAATGGAGAAGCCTTTTTAAATACAATTTTTGAAACTTTTATATATTCAATATGACAAAATAAACTAATTCTTTAGAATAAGGTCATAAGAATTTAGTTTTGATAACGTTTTTGGTGTTTTTCTTATAACATTCATATTTGGGTGAATAGTTAAAAATACTATATTTTAACTGAAAACAAATTTTTAAATCAAAATAATTTATATTGTTAAATTATAAATTTTAATGGTTTGTAAGTATAAATAGATTAAATTTTTACCATTTAATCCAATTATGGTCATTTTAAGTAATTTCACTTTGAAATTGGACATAAACAAGTGTCAAACTTTTGATAATTATTATTTCATAAAAATACGCCTTTTGGTTTTGACATCGGGAATTAATTTTAAATTAATAAATGAAACTTTTATATTTTTAATTTGTCAAAATAGACTTCATTTTTGGATTCATAACATCTCAATTAGATTAGGGTTAATGTTTGGTATGTTTCTGAAAACTTTCAATTTTTGATGAATAGTGAAAAAAACACCGAGTTATAGTTTAAAACCGAATTTTTATTTAAATAATTATTTATTTTATTTAAATTTAATTTAGGTCAAAATAGATACATAATACCTATATAAGTTCAATTTAATTCATTGTAGTTAGTTTAGAATAATTTTAGATATATAAAAATTTTATTGAAATTTTCACTGTCTTTTACCCACCTCCTAGGAGAATTTGGAAATTCGCATAAAACATAATTTTACCGCTTCTGTGAGTGGAATTTAGAAACTCCTAGAGACACTATTAATATCAAGGAGTAAAATGTGGTTCAATAAGATAAAAAGAATTTTTGGTGAATAGTAACTTTTAACTTTTATTTACCACAGTTAAAAGTAAGTAGGGTAATTAAGGGTAAAAATGATATTAATATTACCCTAACACATGTCCTAATTCTATTGGAAAAGTGTATATAGACCAAAAAATACCTTAGGAATAAAATATTATCATTTAGGTCCACTTATATTAGATTATGAAATTTATTATTATTTAATTCAAAGAAGAGTTAAAAGAGTTAAAATCAATGTTTAATTACTAAAACATTTTTAATATTAGGTTATACATAACATAAATTCTATTGTAAATATTCATTAGAAAGGTAAAAATATTTACTACATAATTGAATATTATTTATAATTTTTAGACGTTAAATAATTGAATTTATTTATGACACAATGGTGATGCAGTAATTACATAATTAATGAAATATTAAAATAATTGATATTATAAATATCCAAATTAATTTAATTTGAGACATTTTATGAATTAAAATAATTTTATAGGATAATATGACATTTTATTATTGATTTAATTATGTTTTATTGAAGTAATAATTCTGTTATGATTTTCACAAAAATCAAATACCAAATAGTGTCAAAATTGACATAAACGTGTTTTTAAAACAAATATTATATTATTAATTGATATTCAATTCCTAAAAATCAAATTTTCAAAAAAGAGACTTATATAATGATATTTTTATCATTAATGGACCACTTGGGGGTTTCTTGGATGTATATAGTAATTTTATTAACAATATAATATAAAAATACAAAGAGACATGGTAATTGTCAAACTATTTAACTAAGAGTTTAATATAAATGATAAGGTTAATATAGTGACCCAAATCTGTCTAAAATCTATTGGTTGAAATTATTTCGACCCATACCCAACTTAACATTTAAATAATTAAATTTTGAGCCATTTGAAACCGAATATGAATTTATTATAAAATAATATTTCTAGCTTTTCCAAAGGTTCCCCTCACCCCTCTTATAAATGGGCTCTCCCCCTTCTCACTAATTCACACATTAAAAGCCTTCTGTCTCGTCCAAAACCTACCCAAATACTATCTAAACTTCCCTCACTTCAACCTAGAGGCCTTAGTTTGATCAGAAAGCCAACTTAAAGAGCCCTTTGGACCAAATCAAAAGGAAGACCCCGAAGAAAAGGTAATGTTTTCACCACCCTCTTTCAAGATCCTTTCTTCTTCATCTTCTTATTTCTTTGTTATTTCCATTATAAAATAATAAATCTAATATCTTCTATATACTTTGGTGTTATTTTAAATATGGTACAACCATATTCAGTATTCTATCCATCCTTTGAATGACATGTCACCATACGTGCGTACGTACGGATTACCGTTTCCACGTCGTGGTGTAATTGTTATTCAATATATTATTATTTGGATGGGTATAATAATGATGTGTAATTCATGTAAATAATAAATATAACATGATAATTATTCTGTATATATGATATACCATCCAATTATATATTATTTTAATATCAAAATAATGATATTGTCGATCGTGCGTACGTACGGACTATCGTCTCCACGAACGCGATGTGATTCATTCCCCATCGTATCCATTCAAAATAATTATAACTTGATGATTAAAATTAATTTTTAAGAACTTTATATCATTCTGGATATGAATAAGATACAATCTATTCATAACTAACATACCTTATGTAACAAAACATATAATAGAAAATGAGTAAGTTAACACCCGAAACGACGATAATACAAAAATATTATTAAGAAAGAATAAATAGAAGATCATATATGATATCATAATTATGTATACGGTTTTTTTATAACTTAATAAAAATGTTTTAACTATTATAAAGGATTTTAACATACCATCTACTAAGGAAAAGTACAAGGTAATGGGTCTTCATCTCACTCCTTATTCCCGTGAGATTCATGCTATATTGCCACTATTACCTTTTGTGTGGTGTATGTACTTCCCATAATTGTATTCATTGTGTAATAAACTTTAATTTATGTGTATTTACATATTCATTGTATGATACCTCTTTCATGGGGTGTATGTTTCGTACGTTTCCAAATTGGTAAGGGCTAATTTCACAATCTCTTTATTATCTGAGGTTTTTTATTCGTAATTATCTACTGGGAAATCTTTATCATCCATATCCATGTTTCTTAAAAATGTCTTTCAAAACATTTTTACTAATTAATAGAAAATGGGTTAAAGTCATTTATATCGTTATTTGACTTTATACATTTTTGAAAGGAATCTTTCTGTCGTCTTCCAAATAATTTACTTTTGACCTTTTTGACAAAACTAAGGTAAGAATTTTTTTTACTTATACGGCAGGTGCAGTTATTCTCCGCCGTTGTTACACCCTTGAAGCTAACCTTAGACGCTTATAAAGATATTTTAAAAATAAAGGGTTTATTTTATAATTATGTGATTTTTAAATGATTTCAAAAAAGAGATATTTTTCTCAAATATATGAAAATCCAGTGCAAATGTATACGTATTTAACGCAAGATTAAAAATGTTTTCAGAAAACCCGACTCTCGTGTGTGGTGGATAGGAAGGGATTGGGATTGGACCCATCATGGCCTGTATTTAGTTTAACAGTCTCAGAATTAGTTGTTTTGTTTTCAAAATCTTTCATAATGTTTTCATAAAAACATCAGAGTCTATTTGAGCAATTTTAAACGAAAGTATCTTCTAAAAAAATTTCATCGGTAGGTCTCATGAGTCAAACTAGTGTCTTGGAATGAGTCCTTTACAAAATATTATTTTTAGTCTTGGAACAAGTCCTTGACTATGTGGTTATGATAGTCTAGCATTATGCATTCCATCATTATGAAAGTGGTTATGGATATTGCATGTGATTATTTTACTAGTAGAATATCTTTGTGAATAAGTAAATGAAATTATTTCATTTTATCTTTTCCATATTATGCTGAAGTTCAAGTTTAAAAGGATTTTGTTTTAGTTATACATTGCCTTAAATGTTTGTGCTTATTTATGAAAGTTTTCTCTATATTTTTATACTTTCTGAGCATCTGAGCTCACCCCTTTCAATGTTTTATTTTTTTTCTAGTATGTGAAGAAGTAATTTATGAATGTCCTGTAGGGATAGTATGAGGGGATATGAAGAAAATATGTTGTTGTAGTTTTTTTTGAGTTTATGAAGTAATGTAAGACTTATGAATATATCTAGTTTTTCTAAGCCTACTAAACTTATCGATCTTTTGAGACTTGGTCTTTTGTGATTATGCTAATGTTATGTAATAATGCACCGAATCTGGGTAACTAGGGTCAGGGAATTATAGTTCGTATCAAGGGATGTTTAGTACAAACCTTAGAAGCAAGATTTATATAAAATCTGATTAGAGAACATAGCCCTAAGACAGAATTTGAGGATTAGTATAGAAGAAATTCCTAGAATTTTGGTATTGTATAGATTTTGTGAGTTTTCCGAGCAATACATCCATGTCTGGATACGATCAGGTAGAGGCAGCTCTGGCACAAATGTACCTAGCGGTAAAACCCAAAAACACTACTTTGAGCTAGACTCGAACGGGAACTGGTGAACGACAATGGGCCTTGCTTCACTCTTGTTATGACACTCCTGGGGGATATGCTTAGGATAATTCTCATTTTCATTACTAATAATTATGAAGGGTTTATGAGTATATACTTCCTCAATAAAAACATCTTTATGATTATGGATTATATCCATAAACCGTTAAATTTACATTAGGTATTTTACAAATTTGGAATTATTCATTGCAATTCATAAACTGACCTTGTTTATGCCATTGTATAAAAATGGAACCCAGTAGAAGGAATGTGATCTCCAACAATACATATGATCCAAAGAGTAATAAGGATCATATCTTTCACGGTATTAAGCCAACATTTTAAAGGGAAATAGTCTCCCATGTATTTTAAACATATGAAGAAATATTATCATGTGTTAATAAGATAAGTAAAAAATTCTCTAAGTCCTATGGATTTGAAGGGAAGCAAGAGAAGAAAATGATGGAAGAGAGAAAGATTGATAATGGGAATAGGGAAATGAATAATTTTCCCATATTTGATAACTGTGGGAAGAAACACCCTGGAACATTTCTGAAGGGAATGGGAGTTTGTTGTAAGTGTGGAGAAAAAGGATACCAAGTACGTGACTACAAAGGAAAAAAAGGTATCAAATGTACAATGATTCATCTGCATGAAGTTGGGACACTACACAAACCAATGTCAGAATCATCATAGTATTCCCCAAATGATGCTATTGGATAATAATCAAGTTATGATACTACCACAGATGAGGAGGAAGGATTAGAGTTATTATGTTGTTATTAAAGAATTATTTCATTTGAGTGTTGTATCAACAATGTACTGGTTATAATAGTTATGAAGTTTATAAGGATTGCACTGCAGTACTATTTCATTAAGGACTTGGGATTGTGTGGAACCAACAAAAGTGACTCAATAGCTGGTTAATTTTTTTGGAAAATATATGGCTGAGAGAAAGATAAACCCTAATATGGTTCTGATACCGAGGTAGTGATTTTGGAATAATACATGATTGATTTGGATAAATTATATTGGATATTCTTGATTACATTGAAACTGATTAATGATTTGTATATTCCATTATTGTTGGAGTTTACAACATTTTTGGATAGAAGGAGTATATCTAGTATTCTATAAGGAATAAGGGATCATGAATGTAATCAATAAGGTTTTATGGTAATTCAGGATGTTGCAGTGTTTTAAAAGAATAAATGATGAAGGTGTTCACAAGTTATTACGCGGAAAAAGGATCTTCATTGTGTTTACCTTCATTATAAATTATGGACTATGAGTTTGGACTGAAGTATTTTGGATAATTCTAGTTTGAGATTATTTTTGGATTGCCATAAAAGGACAATGCAGAGGTTGGGCAACAACCTGTTGCGTCCGGCAAAGTCGCGAGACTTGAACCCACAACCGAAGGGCGACAAGTCTGTATCACCTACCACTGGCCCACGTGATGTCCTGGATTGAATAATGTAGTATTTTGTTTTAAAAAATTCTGGTAGATGAATGATAAATTCATTTTTAACCCTATATGAATAGGATTAATAGAATATTATTTTTAAGTTCTATTATCTTTTAGTGTGAAAGATGAGTTTGTGGTAGAAATTAGTTAAAGGATTGGACTCTACTTATCAAGTATATATTTTTCTTCTTCTCTTATTCTATGAATAAATTAATTCGTATACTTTAGTGAAGGGATCTTAAAACAAAAAATGTGTTATCCTAATACCATATGTTTTGTTGAACTGATGGTATTTTAAATCATCATAGATTGATGAATTTAAGGCCCTCAATTTTACAATTTTTTGTGATTGATGACCTCAATCACTACCTAAAAATATTTATGTTTTTCCTCCAATTATATGTCCCTAATTTACACAAATGTTCTCTTAATTGGGATCATAATTTGGTGGCGACCCTTTCATTTCACTTTTCCTCTTATTAAGACTAAATTTTATTAACCTAATTTCCGATATGGGTTTTCCCGAAGGTATTTTCTATTTTCAACCTTTTATTTTCGAAAAATAATTCCAAATTGTGAGGACGCAATTTATTTAAGGAGTTAAGAGTGTAACACCCCAATATTTCATAGTATGTTATTTCTTCAAAGTAATTCAATAACTTGCACTACACGCAACACCGAGTTCTAGCGCACCATGACTTACCAAACAAGCCGTTCAAAAGCGGTTATGAATTGTATTAACTGAATATTGAACTATCTATAATCTTTATAATTTTTGAATCCATATAATGAGTTTCTTAGACATAATGTAAGAAAATATACATTTTTTTAGATAAAAGAAGTATTTTTCAAAAAATTCAATTTTACCGCCTTTTAATGGAAAAACCTTTTTAAATCCAATATTTGAAACATTTATATATACAATTTGACAAAAAAAACTTCTTATTTAGAATCAAAACATAAGAACTTAGTATCAATAATGTTTTGGTGTTTTTCTGATAACTTTCACATTTGGGTGAATAGTTAAAAATACTATATTTTAACTGAAAACAACATTTCGAATCAAAGTAATTTATATTGTTAAATTATACATTTTAGTGGTTTGGAAGTATAAATAGATTATATTTTTACCATTTAATCCAATGATGGTCATTTTAAGTAATTTCACATTGAAATTGGACATAAACAAGTGTCAAACTTTTGATAGATATTATTTCTTAAAAATACGCCTTTTGGTTTTGGCGGCGGGAATTAATTTTAAATTAATAAATGAAAATTTTATATTTTTAGTTTTTTAAAATAGACTTCATTTTTGGATTTGGAATATCAAAATTAACCGAGGGTGATATTTTGGTATTTTTCTGAAAACATTCAATTTTTGATGAATAGTGAAAAAACACTGAGTTATAGTTTAAAACTGAATTTTTATTTAAATAATTATTTATTTTATTTAAATTTAATTTAGATAAAAATATATATATAATACATATATATGTTCAATGTAAATCATTGGAGTTAGTTTAGAATAATTTTAGAAATAATTTTTTTTTTGAACTTTTCACCGTCTTTTACCCACCTCCTAGGAGAATTTGGAAATTCACATAAAACATAGTTTTACCGCTTCTGTGAGTGGAATTTCGAAAATAAAAGAGAGATTGTTAATATCAAGGAGTAAGATGTGGTTCAATAAGATAAAAATAATTTTTGGTGAATAGTAACTTTTTACTTTTATTTACCACGGTTAAAAGTAAATAGGGTAATTAAGGGTAAAAATGATATTAATATTACCTTAACACATGTACTAATTCTATTGGACAAGTGCATATCGACCGAAAACGACCTTACGAATAAAATATTTTCATTTAGGTCCACTTGGATTATATTAGGACATTTATTATTATTTAATTCAAAGAAGAGTTAAAATTAAAGTTTAGTTACTAAAACATTTTTAATATAGGGTTATTCATAAGATAGATTCTATTTTAAATATTCATTATAAATATAAAAATATTTCCTAAATAATTTTATTTTATTTATAATTTTTAGACATTAAATAATTTAATTTATTTATGACACAATGGTGATGTAGTAATTACCTATTTAATGAAATATTTAAATAATTGATATTATAAGTATCAAAATAAATGTAATTTGAGACTTTTTATGAATTAAAATAATTTTATAGGTCAATATGACATGTTAGTATTGATTTAATTATGTTCTTTTGATGTAATCATGCTGTTATGATTTTTACAAAAATCAAATACCAAATAGTCTCAAAATTGACATAAAAGAGTTTTTAACACAAATATTATATTATTAATTGATATTCAATTCCTAAAAATCTATGTTTCGGCCATGAGACTTTTATTATGATAGGTGTATCATTAATGGACCACTTGGGGGTCGCTTGGATGTATAGAGTATTTTTATTAACAATATAATATAAAAAACAAAGAGACATGGTAAATGTCAAACTATTTAACTAAGAGTTAAATATAAATGATAAGGTTGATATAGTGACCCAAACCTGTCTAAAATATATTGGTTTAAAGGATTTAGACCCATCCCCACCTTAAACTTTAAATAATCCACTTTGGAGCCATTAGAAACCGAATATGAATTTATTATAAAACAATATTTCTATCTTTTCCAATGGTGCCCGTCACCCCTCTTATAAAAGGGCACCACCATTCTAACTAATTCACACATTCAAAGCCTTTTGGATTGGCCAAACCCTGCCCAAATACTCTCTCAACATACGTCACTTCAACCTAGAGGCCTTATTTTGATCCTAAATCCAACTTAAGGAGACCTTTTGACCAAATCAAAAGAATAAACCCGAAGAAGAGGTAATGTTTTCACCACCCTCTTTCAAGTTCCATTCTTATTAAACTTCTTCTTTCTTTGTTATTTCCATTATAAAATAATAAATCCAGTATCTTCTATATACTATAGTGTTATTATAAATACGACACAACCATATTCAGTATTCTATCGATCCTTTGAATGACATGTCACCATACGTGCGTACGTACAACTTACCATCTCCACGTCGTGGTGTGGTTGTTATTCAATATATTATTATTTGAATGGGTATAATAATGATGTTTAATTCATGTAAATAAAAAATATAACATGATAATTATTCTGTATATATGATATACCATCCAATTATATGTTATTTTAATATCAAAAGAATGATATTGTCGCTCGTGCGTACGTACGGACTACCGTCTCCCCGAACACGTTGAGATTCATTCCCCATCGTATCAATTCAATACTAATTCTAATTTGATGATTAAAATTAATGTTTAATAACTTTATATCATTCTGTATATGAATACGATACAACCTATCCATAACAAAAACGCCTTATGTAACAAAACATGTAAAAGAAAACGAGTAAGTTAATACCCGAAACGACGATATTACTAAAATATTATTAACAAAGAATTAATAAAAGATCATATATGATATCATAATTATGTATATGGTTATTTTATAACTTAATAACAATGTTTTAAGTATTATACAGGAGGTTAACAGACCATTAACTAATGAAAAGTACAAGGTAATGGGTTTTCATCTCACTCCTTATTGCCGTGAGATTCATTCTATATTGCCACTATTACGTTTTGTGTGGTGTATGTACTGCCCATAATGGTATTTTTTGTGTAATACACTTTAATTTATGTGTATTTACATATTCATTGTATGGTACCTCTTTTATGGGGTGTATGTTTCATAAGTTACCAGATTGGTAAGGGTTAATTTCATAGTCTCTTTATTATCTGAGGTTGTTTATTCGTAATTATCTACTGGGACATATTTATCATCCACATCCATGTTTCTTAAAAATTTCTTTCAAAACATTTTTACTATTTAATAGACAATGGTTTAAAAGCATTTATATCCTTATTTGACATTATACTTTTTTGAAAGGAATCTTTTCGTCATCTTCCAAACAAGTTAACTTTGACCTTTTCGAAAAAACTAATGTAAGAATGTTTTTTTAACTTATACGGAAGGTACGGTTATTCTCTACCGTTAGAACTCCTTTTAAGCTTCCCTTACATGCTTATAAGGATATTTTCAAAATAAATGTTTTATTTTTATAATTATGTTATTTTTAAATGATTTCAAAAAAGAGATATTTCTCTCAAATATAAGAAAATCCAATTCAAATGTATACGTATTTAATGCAAGCTTAAAAATGTTTCAAAAAAACATGACTCTCATGTGTGGTAGATAGGAAGGGATTGGGCATGGAACCATCATGGCCTGTAATTAGTCGAGCAGTCTCAAAATTAGTTATTTTGTTTTTAGAAGCTTGCATAATGTTTTCAGAAAAACATTGGAGTATGTTTGAGAGATTTTAAACGTAAGTATCTTCTAAAAAAGTTGCATCGGTAGGTCTCTTGAGACAAACTAGTTTCTTGGCACAAGGCCATTACAAAATCATATTTGTAGTCTTGGCACAAGGCCTTGACTATGTGGGTATGATAGTCTGGCATTATGCATTTCATCATTATGTAAGTGGTTTTTGATATTGCATGTGATTATTCGACTAGTAGAATATCCATGTGAATAAGTAAATGGAATTATTTCATTTTATCTTTTCCATATTATGTTGAAGTTCACGTTTAAATGGATTTTGTTTTAGTTATACATTTCCTTAAATGTTTATGCTTACTTATGAAAGTTTCCTCTATATTGTTATCCTTACTGAGCATCTGAGCTCACCCCTTTCAATTTTTTATTTTTCTTAGGATGTGAAGATGTAATTTATGAATGACCTACATGGATAGTATGAGGGGATATGAAATAAAGATGTTGTTCAAGTTTTTTTTGAGTTTATGATGTAATGTAAGACACATGAATATATCTAGTGTTTCCATGACTACTAAACTAATCGGTATTTAGTGACTTGATCTTTTTTGATCTTTCCAATGTTATGTAATAATGCACGGACTCTGGGTAACTAGAGTTGGCTTGTTAAAAACATAGAAGCTCGGAGAGACAGAAGTAGAAGTAAAAGAAGATGGGACAGATGTATGACCGGATTCTCGTTGGGGAGTGGGAATAATCATGGGATATGAAAAAGATGGGTCATAAGATGAAAAAGGTGGCGAAAACATGAGAGGCCTAAATATCCCGTGTGTCCCTAATGACACATCGGGATCAGAATGTGGGAAGAATGACATGTCAGTGGGAGGGGAAGGGTCTAGTCAGGTATGCGGAATAACTCGTTTACCTCTGGTACGAACCCCCCTCGTAGCACCGACCTGAGTACTAGGACAAGTATTATTCTCCTGGTTGAATAACTGTCGACGTATTGGTGGATCCTACAAAACGTTTTACAAAAAAATTAATCACATGACCTTATGTATTCTTTAAATTTATATATTTGAAATAATGTACTCACTTCAGGCACTAATGGTGGAATTCCCATCACCGCCATTCGATGATTTTTCTCCATCATTTTTTCCAATCATCTCTCTTCAATTGGCTGCATTTCTTGCTTTCGAAAACAAATATGTAATTAATTAGAAAAAGGAAACTAATGTGTTACCCAAAAATATAAATTTATCGGGGAATAAGTGGATTCATTTGTAATTTAGCTATAATTTGTTTTAGAAAAGAATGAATGGATTTAATAAATCATACAACTTGTAATGTTCGCCAAGTTAGAAATATTTTTTGACTAGGTTTGAATACAGTTCAATTCCAAATTTGAAAATGCAATTCAAATAAAACTGCAACCAATAAACATTGAACATTCACATAAAAATCAAGTCAGCTAAAACATATTTGTGATCAATACTAAATCAATTTGAATAGTACCAACCTTAACAACCCAACTCGAGGTAAACCAAATGAATTGAGAACATGGATGAATGGTTCTATATATTTTCAACCACAACTTCAGGTTCACAATCAACTCTGAAAATTGAGTTTTTAGAGTCATCAAATGAAATAAATGGATTGGTTCCAATGTAAGTAGGGAAAGTTTCAATTCCATCACCACCATCATAAAAAATATATTTTTGAATTACTTCAACTATGACACCAAATTCAGGTCGAAGTTGGTCTTTGACATAAAAAACATGTTTAGCCATTGATGCCAACACATATGGTTCTTCGGTAGCAAGTTTGTGAGTCATATTAATTACTTGAAATCCACAATAATAAATAAATGTTCCATGTATCATCATCGAATCAAACCAATCACATTTCACCATTGTGACTCGTCCATGAGAGTAATAATCCAATATTATTATTTTCTCAACAACTCCATAATAACCCACATTTTCTGACCATGGTCTACTATATGATGCACAGGCATAAAAATTTGTTTTGGCAGTAACTATAACACCATCATGTTGTGTTCTCATGTTATTTGGTCGTTCGGTGACAATAAATTTGTACCCATTGATAACAATTGATTTACAGTCACGAACCACGATATTAGGACCAAAATCCAAAGCTCTAATTTCCTTAGACACCGAGTCAGCAGACAAACTCAATACCTGAAATATAAATGATTATTATACTTAATTAAATTATTATTTAATTATTTTAAATATTAATATTTTTACCTTCAATTTTAACCAAGCAGAAAACTCTTTTATATGCAATTCCTCCATCCTTATCAAGGATAAAGAATGATGATTTCTATTTATTTTTGTTTAATGTTCCCTGAAGATAAAAAATATGAATATTTTAATAGATATATATATATGTAAGATGTACATATTCAATTTAGTTACCTGATATAGTCATTGAACAAATCATAGTTGAACAAAACTGTGTGATGTGCCATATCCCGCTCTTCATTGCTTAATGTCTTCAATGTATATGATATAGGAATTCCTACTATTTGAGGAAGTGATGGAAAACTAGGTTCAGTTTTTTCATACTGTTATTCTTCATTTCTCAATGGTTAGTTCATTCTTGTAGTAAGATCTGACAAATAAATTGAGCAGAAATCCATACATTCTTGAGCCAAGTAACCGTTCACGATAGAACCTTCAGGACGATTTTTGTTTCGAACATAAGACTTTAATGTGTAAATATTTCTTTCAGTTTGATACATCGAACGAAAATAAATAGGTCCTCTGAGAAGTATTTTAGTGGGAACATGGACAGTCAGTTGCAACATTCATGTGAAAAATGATGGATGAAATATTTTCTCCAACTCAAACAAAATTAATGGGGCATCTGTCAACATTTTTTGCAAGAAAGTCTTGGACTACATCTTAGAACAAAGATATCTAAACAAATGGAACAACTGAATAACATTCACACTTACATTATTGGACAAAATATGATGGATTTCTATTAGAAGAAACTCATGTAGAAGAATGTGATAATCATGAGTCTTCAAAGATTTTAGCTTCAACTCTCTTCTGTTGACCTGTTTAGATATGTTTCTTGAATATCCATCAGGAACTCTAATAGTCTTTAATACTTATAGAAATTGTTTTTTTCGTAGGTGTAATCACATAAGAAGCACATGGACGTTTCCATTTTTTTCATTGATACGCACAGGATGCAATTCTAGTATGATGCCCCAATCCACCAAGTCACGCTGAAATCGTAAATCATCTTTTGTCTTCTCCTTTACATTAAGAAGAATAGAAAAAAACATTTCGCATATATTCTTTTCAATATGCATTATGTCTAAGCAATGACATAAAAAATTGGTTGACCAATAAGGCTAATGAAAAAAGATACTCCTCTTCCTCCAATTGTAACAGGTTTCAGTGGAAACATTCTTTCTCTTTCCAGATTTCATTTGACCCATCCCGAATGAAAAATTGAAATCTTTCAATTCATTGAGAACATCAGTTCTAGACATATGATGAGGTGGATCATCGGTCTCTATTGTATTATCAAATATTCGACGATTATTTCTATATGGATGGTCCATTGGCAAGAATCATCGATGTCCAATAAAACTGAAACTACCGTGATGTTTCAGTCTTCTGGATCTTGTATTCCTCATATAAATATGACATGAAAATTTTCCCTTCGTAATCCATCCAAACATCATTGAATAAGCTGGAAAATCATTGATCATCCAGATAAGCGCAACACGCAACTGAAATATGTCTTTCGAACATGCATCGTATGTGCGCACACCCACATCCCAAAGAAGTTTAAACTCTTTTATTAATGGTTGCATGTATACATAAATATCAATTCTGGGATTAGAAGGTCCAGGCATGAGTATACTCATGAAAGTGAAAGGTTTTTTCATACACAACCATAGGGGGAAGATTATAAATGTGTATAAAAACTTCCCTTGTGCTGTGCGAAGTAAGCATCTGCCCAAATGGATTAAAACTGTCACATGAAAGACCCAACCTCACAATACACACGTCAGCTACAAAATAAGGATGTCGAGCATCAAATCTCTGCCATGCCAATCCATCTGTAGGATGAACCAAATCATCATTAGTCTTCTTCCTCCTGGTATTATGCCATCTCATTTTTATTGATATGTCATCATACATAAAAAGATTCTGGAGTCTGGGGATCAATGGAAAGTGCCACATTACTTTCTGTGGAATGAGGGATGGTGTTCCATTAGATTTTGACTTCCAACGGGATGTGCCACATTTTATACAATCATTTCGTTCGGCGGTTTCCTCCCAGAATAAACTGCAATCTTTCAGGAAAGCATGAATTTTGTTTCTTTAAAGTCCAAGTTCCTCAACTAACATCAATTCCATATAGTGGTTTGAGGGAATATCTGCATCTTCTAGAAGTAAATCCTTCAAGAGGTTAAGAATGTAATTGATTTCTGTATTATAAATCCCATACATTGTTTTCCCATGAAAAAATTAGATTAAAAATTCCATATTTATCATTTTATCGCATTATCGATATACTTGATTCATGGCAACATCATTCAATTTTTTCACCCTATCAATATCATCATTTTCACTAGATGCATCATCTGTCCTCATATGGAAGTCTTCTTGAGTCAAAATCCTTTCTTTTTCACAATGAGGAAAAAATAGAAACCGATCATCTAACAAATTCTCCATTCCAGTCCTTCCATTTCGATCATCACCAATTTGAGATTTAATTTTCTCCCCATTGTGATACCACACAAAGTATTTTTCTTGAAAAAGATATTTTGTTATGTGTTAGTTGACTTCTTCACCACACAACCAAGGTCTACTAACACAATTAGAACATGGGAAGTGTATGCAACCACTATCTGAATCATTGTAAAATGAAAAATCTATAAATCTCTCCAAATTGTTTAGAAAATCGCTTGAGATCTGATCGGTTTCATACATACAACTTCTGTCCATTCTTAAAAAAGAATTTATATAAGTCATTCTGTCATAAACAATTCAATAGGATTGAACTTTAATATAAAATACATTTAAGAAAACAATAATGGAAGAATTTTCTAGTTGATGTAGTGAACTATTACATGAATATAAAGAACAAGTACTCAAAAATTAAATTAAAATTTATTTATATTCATTTTCATTAGGTCTATAAGAGGCACATTCCTTAGGTCCCATTATGTGTTATAGGCATCCCAAATCATTCACTCATGTTCAATAACTCATTATTGGCACCTCTATGGCCATAACTTTCATTACCCAATTACTTCCCCAAGTCAAGCGCACCCCATGGGTGAATAAATTTTAGGCTTCTACACTAATAGGTTGTTCATGGCTTGTAAAAAGATTTAATTTCATAAAGTATAGAAACAAAAGTTATTTTTAAATTTGAGATTAATAATAAATCATGTCAATGATAACAACATTACTGAGTTAAACTTTTTACTTATCTAACATTTTTATGGATGTTTGCACATGCCAGCATGGCTAGTGAAAAGAAACCCACCCTCATAAAATTGAGTTTTGGCCAAGAATGACACATAATATACAACGTACAATAAGAACCATATTTAATTGACCCTAAAGTTATATTAGTGCAGTCGTCTTGGGGGAAATGGAATATATGATACTGGTTAACTGATGAATTCAAAAGCTCATATTCCATATGTTAGACACTATCTAAGGTAAGAAATCATGTGAGGATGGGTATACATCATTCAATTTCTTACATGCTAGTGAGAATGAAGTCGTGAATTAATGACTTGAGTTCACTGATTAAATGAGGCTAGAGGTTGCAATGGTTGTGTAAACAAAATGATTAAATAGGGGTGGAGGTTGCATACACTATGCATGGTGGGGGAGTCTCAGCCGATTTAGAAACGAAAATAAACTCCCATCATAGGTATCAATAAGAAACATCAGCATCAAAATAAAATCCAAATAACAAAGGACAAAAAACAGCAAACATTTCAAGAATTCACTATAATGAATGGTTTATCCACATTTTTAGTAGTAATTATATGTCTTAATCATGAACCACTTCTACAGATCCCAGTTTTCACCAGTAAAAATAAGGTAAATATCTCAAAATATCATTAAAACAACTCATTAATAGGCTCAAAACGTAAATACAATCTTGAACCAACTGTGGAATCTCTTTCACAACACATTCTTGAACACCAGTTATCTCATGTGTTACTAAATACCAAACATAGTCACATAACAAGTGTACTATATCAAATTACATTACACAAGCATTGTTAAAAAAATTCTCATTTTAATAAAACACTTTCTTCAAGATTAAATCATTTCTGAAATATCTTTCGAAATCTATTTTAAATAATAAAATACCATTGATCATTTTTAAAAAATATTTGGAGTATTATCAAGGCATCCCCATTTGGAAAAGTGACACTAAATGCCCAATTTCCACGCCAAACCACTGAAAACAACTAACATGGGACAATCATCAACCACAAATAACTCAACTGGAAATTAAAAAAAACATAAATCAAATGTGATATAGAATTTAATGTTATGTTGGGGAAAATGAGATAAAATAGAGACAAAAACATCATAAATGGTTCCAACAACATATCTTTTGATTAAAACCACCCATAATCGGAATGGGAATGCCTCATACACCTAATCCCTAATAAAACAAACGAGATCCCCAATTAAGAACGATAAGTTTTTTTACACCAAATTTAGGGTTTCCACCTTCATAAGTGGATAAATATGAAAGATAAGTGGAAAACGAGCAAGAATAAATGAAGGGTTGGACTTATAACCTAGTTGGGGAGCAGCTGATTTGATGGAGTAAGGAACACATGAGGCTTCTACAAATTGGGGGAGAGGGGATTCTGAAATTGGGGGAGAACTGCCGAATGTAGGCAGTACTGCCCGATTTGGTCTAAATCTGGGTATCTTTTCCCAATAGTTTTTAAAAACTGTTGGGAAAACATTATCTTTACCAACGGTTTGTCTAAACCGTTGGTAAAGGGAAACATTTCCCAACCTTTTCCAATAGGTTGTGTAAATCCATTGGTAAAGGGAATTATTTCGCAACGGTTTTCATAAAACCGTTGGGAAATCATCACCTATGTCTTCCTTTACCAACAGTTTTATGAAATTGTTGGTAAAGGCCTTCTATACCAATGGTTTTGATGAACTATTTGTATAAGAGCATTTGGAAAAACCAGGTTCTTAGTAGTGAAAGTGTTAGGAATAAGTTTTAGAGAAATTTAACTACCAGAAATCCATAAATCTGTGATGAATTAAAGGACCATTTGATTCATCAAATAAGAAGGTACGAGGATAACATTTTTGGTTTCAATATCCTTATCAAAAATTTGATGAATTTTTGAATAATAAGAAATAATTACTTGACTTAAGTAAAATCTCACCATTGATCTTTCCCTGAACAATTTCCACTTCATCTCTTAATTAAAAAATGAAGTTGAATTTTTCATTCTTGAAGTGTTAGAAGATCATGCAATAGAATGATAGGTTATTACATCTGTCTCAAAAAAAAGGTTAGAACATGTTATCAAATATGCATAAGTCCACATATAGTGATATAATACATTAATCTAATAATATTAAACCAAAATATAACTTATACTATCCATTAAGGGATAATATTTAAATCCTTCCAAAAACTAAAAATATAAAACAATTGAAAGAGGTGAACTAAATTGACTTAACATTTGTCTCCCATATCTCATTTAGAAGTTATGGGTTGTCACATTCCGAAAATGTGAATACCTTATTCATTTATTCTCTTAAAACATAGTAATGACATGAATTACTATCGAAACTCAGTGAAACCATGAATTCTGTTAAAATTAACTATTTTCACACACCAAAAATACCAAAAATTATATATAATCAAACCATGATATCACTACCAAATATATCACTATCTCTTTATCCGTTCATTATTCACATTTCATGTGCTTTCTAAAGATATTTCAATCACTTTTCATGGTTACCAGTACCATATAATTGTGGAAAACCACAATGGACCAATACATATATATTCCAATATTCTATAATACTATTAAAGAGATCCTATGACACTATTTTGGAATCCCATTACATAAACACATAATCATTCCACCACTTTGCTGTCACACTCAACATCATCAATAGTTATCGCATGTAGATTCCCTTTGCCTTTTGACTTAAGAGGTTACTGACGCTGGTCATCATTGGCCCTTGTATTAGGGATTTGGTTAGAATAATACCCCATTTACTTCCTCTTGTAGCATTGAAGTGTTGGTGGTGCATTTTTTGTAGTCTTTTCTCTATTCACATCATCAGCAACGTTTTTCTCATTACTTCAGCACTCAATTACTCAATGACCTTATTTTACACACCTGAAACATTTTCTAGTTTCATTAAGACAATATCCACCGTACTGATTTCCACACTTTTATAATAAGGAAACATTCATCTTCTTTTCACCACTTGTTGGGATTTTCCTTTGAACACCATATTTAGTTTCTTGTCAAAACCATGAGATTGATATATATCACCAACATCTATTTCTACCTTGATAGAACAGTGATAATATCTTCATAGCTACTAACGTATCTTATAGATATTTCCCATTGAATACATGGTTTTAATCCATTGAATAATCAATCCAATTTACATTTAGGTTGGATTATAAATCTAGAAGCATACCTTTAAAGTCCTATAAAAGTTTTCTCTTATGTACCAACAGATTCATCATAATTTTTCTTAAGCTCAAGGAAATCTTTTTTAAACTTTGTTTGAAGAATATGAGGGAATTACATATTGAAAAAACAATTCTTGATCAAATCAGAATCCATGGATTCAATTTCATCTTGTTACCTTATATTCTTAATTAGAGTCCACCTCTGGTCTGCATCACCTTCTAAATGATAAACAACCAAAAAGACCATTTCATGATTCTAATAGTGAAGGATGGAAAATATATTTTCAATGGTACTAATCTATTGCTCAGTAACAAGTGGATCAGAAGACCCACTGAAAGAAGGTGGACATTTCCTCATTAAAGACTTAATAGAATGTTGTTCCCTTATCTTCTCATTAGGAAGTCCAAAATGATATATATATTGTGTAAGTATTAAAATAAGATTTTGTATTCCATATCCAATAAAATTTGGCTATTTAAAAATAAAATAATTTCATTTACCATTGCATTGATCATTAACACAGTTCTTTCGGGTTTTATCTAATGTCTAAAACCCCAAAAGAATTGAGTGAGAGGGAAAAATCATACTAGTTAAACAATTTAATCATGGGGATTACTTTTAATATCTAACATCTTAGGTTTAATAATTGGCTATTCATGATCATTACGATAATTATAGGACTGTAACCTATAGTTAGACTAACCATTATGGAAATCCCTAGACATACATTATAAATATCTCTTGGGATCTCACTAAAGATTTTTCATCATAGTTTCCAAAGGATAACTAAACCTTCTCTCTGATACCAACTATAACTACCTAAGATTGATGTATATGGACATTACATTAATTTTGAAAAATAATAAATACATGACTAAAATAGATGCCCAAAGACTGTATTATTTTAGTGCCTTTGTAAACTTGGAATATAATCTTCTAACTTGGTGAAATATCTTCAAAATATCCCATAAAAATATTTCCGTTTTTTTCCTACATAAAACCTTTCTTTATATCATGGGGAAAATAAAACATAAAAAGGGTGAGATCAAATTCTCAATAAGGGTAAACATGGAGAAAATAAAAAAACATAAACATAAAAATGTAAAAAATGGAACATAAATTTTAAATATCAAAATCATGAGTCATAATATAAATCTTGGTAGTTCATAAGGCATATATCATAAAGGAACATTAACCATGCTAGAATAACATTGGCATAAAACATGGAATTGTGAAAAATAATTAAGCATATAATATAATTTTCTATATTATCCAAGGAATTGTTTACAAGCCCATCACAGTGTACAAATACTATTACTGAACCATGTTTACATGCCCTTCCAACGATGTATTACTGAAACAGATTTACTTGCCGTTTTGGCCCTGTATTATTGAACCAGATTTACTTATCGTTCTAGTCATGTCTATATCATGAGATATAAATCTTTACCCAATTAATTGGAGGGAGATATATGTCTCAACCATCTCATAAAAAAAATCATTCTTACATGTTCCACAAAAACAAAACTAAATCATCATAGTATAACCAATGAAATAAAATGGGTTTATTAATCATCATTCCATCGTAATATAATATATATAAAATAAATGGATTTCATAAAAGTAATTACATTATAAAAACAATTATTTCAATGTAATAATATGGATATAAACATAACACTATGTAATCTTAGATGGAAAATAATTTTGATAAAACACATGAACTTAATTCGTGAAAATATCCATTATTTCTAAAAAAGGTTTTCTTTTCTCAAAATTCCTTGAAATTTTAAAAGAAAAGAATTTAGTTGAAAATAATATTGAAATTGTGTATTGAAATATTCATGGAAATAATGTTTCATGAAATCTTAAAAATATATTCATTTCATATATGTTATGAAAACATTCTCCTCATACTTTTTCCAGAAAGGTCAAAAAGTACCTCATATGGTAAACAAAAGAAAGATTCCTTCCATACCATGTAGTAAAAGTAAAAAATTTATAAAAATTAATTTAAACATACATAAATAGAATAATATTAAAAAATTTATTAAAACATTTTTAGAAAACAAGTACATGGATGGTAAATATATCCCTTGTAAATACTTACGTATAAACAATCTCGAATAAAAAGGTGATTGCAAAATTATCCATTACCTTGTAATTTTTCTTAGTCTAGGGTGTGGTCTCCTTATTTATAATGGTTAAATCATTTTATTAAATTATACTATAACCATAACCATATTTATGATATCATATATGATCCTACTATATCATTTTTTAATAGTATTTCAATATTAACATATTTTGGGTGTTAACTTCTTTGTTTTACCATTCTTGTTTTGTTGTGTAAGTCATGATTGTAATTTATAGGATGTATTTTATTCATGAAATTAAGTTAATATTTTTTATTTTCAATCATCTAATAAATTTTATAATAATTATTTAATTTTTAACATGGAGAAGGAATCTCACCACGTCATGGAGACAATAGGCCATACGTACGCACTAGCGACGATATCACTATCTTGAGGGTTAAATGATATGTAATTGGATGGTATATTAATTATAAAAGCATTGTTATAATGTTATATTCATTATTTAAATCCATTATACTGATCATTATACCCATCCTAATAAAATATTTTTGAATAAAAATCTACACCACAGCGTGGAGATGGTAAGTTGTATGTACGCACACATGGTGATATTGTTATTCATAGGATGGACAAAATGAGGTATAAAAGGTTGTCCCATAATTATAATAAAATCTTAGAATGTATAATATACCTGATTTATTACTTTAGTATGGAATCTAAATTTAAAGAGGAAGTAGAAGAAGAAAAGAAATTGTATTGAATTGGTAAAACAATTACCTCTTATTTGTTGGACTTCCTTTAGATCTCTTATTAGGGCCACTGGGATATACTTTTTGGAATCCCAGGACCTAAAAAAGTTAACTGATAATGTTTATAGGAGAAATAGGTAGGGTTTGGATGAGCTAGATGGCTCAATATGGTTTTAAGAAATGTGAGAGGAGATTCTTTTTTATAAGAGAGGAGAGGGGCACTTTAGGAATTTGTCAAAATTTTAAAATATAATAAAACTATTCTAGGTAAAAATAATTAAAATATCCCACAAATGAAATTTAAAATATCTTTTAGACAATATCTTATCACCATGTGATTATTTAACATTTTTTTGATTTTTAGATAATTTAATAATAAATTAATTCAATAAGATATTATTATTTCAAAAATTAAAACTATTCATTTAATTTGAGTTTAAATATATTCAGAAAAAGTAGGAATTCAAATATAATTATTTAAAACAACTATAATATATCTTATAGATCTTGGAAATTTTATAGGCACATTAACTAATCCAAAATATAACAATATTAATATTATTCAAATAATTTATTATATTTTTATGTTAATTGAAAAAATATTGTTTTAGAATTTAAAATACTATTAAGGTAATTATATAAGTGATGAAAATTAAAAATAAATTTATATAATGAAACTGGTTTAATTTATATCAAAATAGACATTTATATTCATTCACAGATGGATTTTGTCACTATGTGGGCACATAAAAAATATTAAAATACATGATATTGATATTTTGAAACTATCATTGATTTAAATAATATATAATTTATTTTCATGTAAAAATGTCCATTAAACAACTAAAAATCGGTCATATTGTGATAATTATTGAATCTTATTCATCCAATAATTTTTTTTGACATGCTTGGATTTTATTTTAAACCATATAATTTTGATTTATCCGTAATTGATTCCTTTACCTCTTACCATGGAAACTTGTATTTTTATTTACTAAGGGTTAATATAGTCACTATAAAATGAAAAATTAGTCATAAATGGACCATTGGTGACATATTTAACTTCATCCCAATTATTTAGGTAATGTTTATATTTTTATGAATTCTATATAATTTTATAAAATATTAATTATTTAAAATATCAATAGTGTCAATTTTGACACTATTCATTTTTTTACCTTTTAGAAATATCATGACATAGAGATATGTTTGAAAAAACTACTTTAGACCATAAATACCATGTCTAATTCATCTATAAAATTTTAGGATGACATTAATTCAGTCAAATTATATTTATTTTCATATTTTTAATATCATTTATTTGATATTTCTATAGATAAAATCATTTATGCATCACTATTGAGACATAATTAATGATAATTATTTAATTTCTATAAATTATTAATACATTTCTATGATTTAGGTAATTATATTATCTTTCCTGATAATAACTATAGTTGATTCTATTTACTAGTAATTCTGAAATTAAAATTAATATACTTATATAAAATGAGAGTGTGACATTTTGTCACATTCATTAATTTTTTAATATTCATGTCATATTCATGGGAAATTGGTTATTAAGTGATTAAATTTATAACCATAGATTCTAAGTGTAAAATTTATTCATCCAATAGGATTTCGATAGGTGTTAGAAAAATTTATAATATTATTTTTACATATAATTACCCGATTTATCTTTAACCATGGTAATAAAAATAATTACTAAAGTTACTATTCATAATACCCAAAAATAAAATTAACCAATTAACATAATTTAGACCCAATTATTACAAATATTGAATACATTTTTCATATATGAAAACACATAATTGGTAGAAATTAATTTAAAATTAATTCCCATTGATGAAACAAAAAAGCCAGTTTTTAAAAAGTAAAAACATATCAAAAGATTGCAATGTGTTTATGTCCAATTTAAATGTAAAATTACTTATAATGAACAAAATTATATTAAATATTAAAAAAAAACAATCCAATTATACTTTAAAATTAATTAAAATAAATAATCTAACTATATAAATAAATTAGATGAAAAGTTAGTTTTGAATTAAAATGCAGTATTTTTTACTATTCATTAAAGTGTGAATTTTATCATAAAAATCCCAAAAATTCAAGAAAAATAAATTTTTATGTTCCAATTCGAAATAATAAATTTATTTTGTAAAATATAATATATATAAAAGTGTTTAAAACTAAAATTAAAATTGGTGTTCCATCAAAAGATGACAGAACTGCATTTTTTGAAAAATACTTCTGTTATCCGAAAAATTGAATTTGTTCTCATATAATGTCTAGAAAATAAATAATATTAATTTTAATGTTATATAAAATTTATAATGTGGTTAATAATATTCATAAAAGGTAGTTTATATTCCATTAAATAATAATATTTTAATAATAGATCGTTGTTTAGTGAAAATCGGTGTGGCGTACAACAGAAGCTATCGAGGAAGGTAGCTCTTTCATGTAGTGCAAGGAAATAATAGTGTTGCATATACAAAATGATAATATGGTGTTTCATATAGCACAAAATAATATTGGTGTAGCGTAAAACACAATATATCATAGAAATTAAAAAGAATATTTTTCATAAAATTCCAGGGGTGTCACATTCTACCCCCCATAAAATGAATTTCACCCTCGAAATTCATCGAGGTTATAAATGGTTTGATACTTGAAATTTTCTTTCATCCCAACCCACATCATAAAAAGAAATACAAAACTTCATTTTAAAAAAGAAATTTAGAAACATAACAGTTAGCCAAATTTGCTCATAATTGGGTTTCCACATAGGAGAACATAGGTGATAAGTGAAAACATAGATATGGAGAAGAAATATAACCATCATATTCTGATGGATAGAGATATAAAATAATAATTTATAAAGATTACTACCAAAAATACAAAAATTTGTGATGATTTAAGGGACCATATGATTTATCGGATAAGAATGTACTAGGATAACATTTTTGGTTTCAAGATCCTTATCCTAAAGTTGATGAATTTTACATGAGAATAAATAGTTACTTGATTTTAGTAAAATCTCACCATTGATCGTTCCCTAAAAAATTTCCAATTCATCTCTTATTTAAGTAAATGATGTTTAATTTTTTATTCTTGTAGTGTTAAAAGATCATGCGATAGAATTATTGATCATTCCCTATGTCTCCAAAAAATGGAGAGAACTGGTTATCAAATAAGCATAAGTCAACCTATAGTGAGATATTACATTAATCTAATAATATTAAAATGAAATATAAATTATAATCTCCATCAATGTATAACATTACAGTCCATCCAAAAATGAAAAATAAAAAAATTTAGAAAGAGGTTAACTTTTTCGACATAACATTTGTCTCCCATATCTCATTTGGAAGTTCTTGGTTGTCACATTCCAAACATGTGAATACCTTATTCATATATTCGGTTAAATAATGGTAATTATATTAATTGCCATAGAACATTAGTGAAAATATGAATTCTATCAAAATTAACACTTTTCACACAACAAAAATACCAAAAATTCTTTATACTCAAACCATGATATCTCTATAAAACATCTCATTGTCTCCTTATCCATTCATTGTGTGCATATCATGTGATTTAAAAAAATATTTCAATCACTTTTCTGGGTTAATTTTTCCATATAAGTATGCGAAACTACATGGATCTATACATAGATATTCCAATATTCCATAATACTATAAAAGATATCTCACAACCCTATTTTGTAATCCCATTACATAAACACATAATCATTCAACCACTTCGTTTTCATACTCAAAATCACCAATAGTGATCGCATGTAACTTCCCTTTGTATTTTTCCTCAATAGGATGCTGACATTTATCATCATTAACCCTTGAATTAGGGCATTGGTTAGCATAATTCCCAATTTCCTTGCACTTGTATAATTAAAGTGTTTGTGGTGCGTTTCTTTAGATTTTTCTCAATTCGCATCATTAGAACCCTTTTTCCAATTACATCAGCACTCAACTGCACAATGACCTTATTTTTCACACTTGAAACATTTTATAGTCCCTTTAATATAGTCTCCACCATGCTTCTTTCCACTTATTAAGAATAAGGAAAAATTTATCTTTTTGTCACCATTTTTTGAGATTTTCCTTTGAACTCCATGTTTAGTTTCTTGTCCAAATAATAAGGTTTCTATATAAAACTGACATTCATTTATATCTATATAGTATAATGAACAATCTATTCATAACTATTGAAGTCCCTAATGGCTAATTCCCTTCTAAGACTTGGTTTTAATCCACTGAGGAATCGATCAATGTTACCTTCAGGTTGGATGATAAATCAAGAAGCATACCTTGAAAGACTTGAAAAATTTTCCTCATATGTACTAATGGATTCATAATCCTTTTTATTAAGCTCAAGGAACTAAGTTTTCTTATTTGGTTAAATAATACATGGGAAGTAATTATTTAAAAACAATTTCATGAACTCATCCCATTACATGGATTCAATTCCATCTTGATGCCTTGAATTCTTAATTAGATTTTTCCATTGTTCTGCTTCACCCTCTAAATAATAAACAGACAAATTTACTTTTTCATGTTCTGAATAGAAAATGATGGAAAATATATTTTCAATGGTACTGATACATTTTTCATCAACAAGTGTATTATAAGACCCACAGAATGAAAGTGGATGTCTCCACATGAAGGACTCAATAGAATATTTTTCCCTTCTTTGCTCACTCGGAAGTACAAAATTATTCATAGCTTGTGTAAATATAGCAATAATAGTATTTATTCTATCTCCCATAACATTTAGTTGTTCAGGAAGAAAATCATTTCATTACTCAGTGCATTGATCTTTTACACGGTTCTTTTGGGTTCCATCAATCATCTAAAACCCCAAAATAATAGTTTGAGATGCAAAAAATCATACTAGGAAAAAAATATAATCAAGGGGGTACTTTAAATCTCTAAAATCATAGGTTTAATCCAAGGTTATTCATGATCATTACCATAAGTATAGGATTGTAACTTATAGTTAGAGTTACCCTTAGGGACATCCAAATACATACCTTATAAATATCTCTAGGGATTTCACCAATGTTTTTTACATCCTAGTTTCCAAAGGTTAACCACACCTTCACACTGATACAAACTATAATGACCTAATATTGACATACATAGAGATTACATTAATTTTTTGTAATAGTCAATACATGAAAAAAAGAATCCCAAATACCGTATTAGTTTAGTGCCTTTGGAAACTTGGAATATAATCTTCTAACTTGGTGAAAGATCTTTAACATCTCCCATAAAGATCTTCGCCTTTTTTCCTACCTAAAACCATTCTTTATATCTTGGGGAAAAGAAAACATAAAAAGGGTGAGCTCAAATTCTCATTTACGGTAAACATGGAGAACATAAAAGATACCATAAATGTAAGAATATAAAAACTTGAACATAAAGTTTAAATATCAAAATCACGAGTCATAAAATAAAATCTTGGTAGTTCGTAAGGAAAATATCATAGAGGAACATTAACCATGACAGAATATAATTGGAAGAAAACATGGAATTATGGAAATCAAATTAGCATGTAATATGATTTCCATAGTATGACAACCCTTCTTTTTATTAAAACTTAAACATGCTTTATTACATACAACTTCACTTGATACAAAAAAGAAGATCACGAGGTTTAGTGTCTTTGGGGCTTAGGATCATTACATAAAAACTTTAAACTTGAAATATAACATCTTTATTGAAAACTTCCTTTACATGACCACTACATTCCTTCGTACTTAGCATTGCATGGGATAACCTGATGACATGCATAAGAAAAGGGTGAGCTATAAAGCCCAGTAAGGGAGTACACAATGAATAAAATGAGGAGTAAAATACATGTTAGGCAATAGGCATATCAATATATAATAAGAGAAACATGAACATAAATTCATGATAAAGCATGATAATCATAACATGGAAATGTGGCAACAACACTTAACATTGAATTAGCATGAGCCAAGGATCATTGCACATGGAGCATGAGTAAACCCTCATTGCACTTGAAGCATGAGTAAACCCTCATTTCACTTGAATTAGAATTATTAAACACTCATTGCACATGACTTATCATGATACTATACTTTACCCAATGCATTGGAGCGCTATAAAGGGCGCACCTTTCTTAAACATTTCATTTCATGCATAAGTGTGCCACATGGATCATAAAACTTGGATTCATAAAACATAATCATTTATTCCACGATAAAGGAATGGGGAATTCATACATGAAACTTTATAATCAATAATTAAATGTGCATAAAGGTGAATACCCTTGATGGATAAATGGGCATGGTATTCACTACACAATGATATTGGCTTAGAAAATCGGTGTGATTTCGGCAGCGTAACGGCGTGACATAAGAATTCATAAAAAAGGTTGATGAGAGAGAAAGGGGTTCCTCATCATATTTACATGTAATGTACAGTAAGGAGGTCATATAGATACATGTCCCAACAATTGAAAAGGAATTTAGATTCATGATACAAAAGTATTGCTTGAAATATAAAAGAGGAGAAAAGGGTTCATTTCGGAATTTCGGCATAGTAATGGATGTATATGGGAGGCATTTAATGAGAGATAAAGGGGTCTCCCATCATTAAAACAATAATAGGGCATTATGGGATAGGTGTGAAACCATACCCCAACATTCATAATTGAAATTAAAAGGGCAATACAACTTAAATAAAATTGACAAAAATGAGAAAGGAAGAAAACCCCTTACTTGGAAGTGTGCTTCCAAAGGCTAGAGAGAGGCTTGTGAGAGGCTTCTTGGGAGCTTGGGGCACCTTGGGAGGATTATAGAGAGAGTAGGTCAAAGGTTGGACAATCTTCACGGGCTTTGAGTGAGGAGGAAGTGGGAGCTTGGGTGGGTTTATATAGGAAAGGTGAGAGAATTATTTATTATTTAGGTTTGGGACCCCTTATATTAAAATAATCCAAACCACAAACCATACCATGGTATTTGCCCATGGTTTCTGGAAAAGGAAAGAGGAAAACAATATTTTACAAGGCCAAGGTCCGAAATTATTAAAAAATTAGGATTTCTTATGTGGAGGTGAGTCACACTCCCATGGAAATTAATTTAAAAAGGCAAAGTGTTGAATAAGTATTGAGGGCTCCATTAATGTTTTGAAAAGTAAGTCAAACAAACCAAAATCCTCATTATTTTAATGATAAAACACATATTGGCCGAACATAAGGATTATGTTATTTTATTACATCACCATTGAGTCATTATGATGTCATAAAACACATTATATATTTAAATGGTATTTAATTTTCACCCAAAAATTTGACAGTCTCAGAAAATTATGAAAAATTCACCGTTGGATAATTTCGACATCCTGATTCCAAAAATAATATTTATTTTGTCTAAATAATTTTTTAAATATGTGAATTTTCAATTTTAAAAGAAAAACCGACATTTATAAAAAAATTCACGGGTTTTGACAGAAATGGCTTTCAAACCTTAATGAAAATTTTAATTGCATTCATAAAATTATAAGATCATTTATACTTAATAAAAATATTAATTTAATATTAATTAATAATAATATTTTATTAAAATATTATTTAATTCAAAAATCCTTTAATTTAATTAAATATAATTCTTAATTAAATAAAAACTAAAAACACCATTTGTATTTTAAAAACTAATTACAATGTATCAAAAATGACTAGAAATTATATTCACTATTATATACAAAAAAATAATGTACATGAACATGGTGCTACTTATTTGTTACATAACCCCTTAAAATAGCCGCATAAGACCTAAGGGTACGGTGTGCGATGGTGACAGACTCTTGGGGTGGCTCGGATAACATCGCTCGAGTGGTAATTTCAATCAACTTCCACTTTTCCCATAGACGATCACGTTCGAGCTTGACTTGATGAAGCTCAGATTAGGCTTGGTCAAGGGAAAAGCCCAAAGACGCCACCTCTTTTCTGAGCTCTGACAAATGGGCTTCGTAAGGGGCAATTCTACTGGATGAGGCCATCGCTTCCTTTTTCTGAGTAGAAATGGGTTCGTTAAAGCCTTATATTTATACTATTCATATGATCACTGTTCAATGGCTATAAAAGTAATGGTCACAAATCTTAACGTAAAACTAAAGAAGTTGACATCTTATAAAAACATTTTTCATAAAGAAACATTTAACTGGATCAAGAGGGATTTTCCATTAATGAAACTTCGGGTCGTTACAACATTCCCCCTTAAGAAATTTCGCCCTCGAAAGTTTCCTTTTCCCACACTAAAACAAATGTGGGTAACTTAGCTTCATCATATCCTCCGACTCCCAAGTTGCTTCTTCAAACATGTGGTTTCTCCACAACACCTTGACGAGGGGCATTGTCTTATTTCGTAGAAATTTTTCTCTACGATCTACGATCTTCACTGGTTTCTCCTCATAATAAATATCATCTTCCAATTGTACCACCTCGGAAGAGAGTACATGTGAAGGGTCCGGTATGTACTTCCTTAAGAGGGATACATGAAAGAAATCATGCACCTTGGCCATAGTAGGTGGAAGTGCTAGTCGATAGGCCACAGCCCCGACACGATCAAGAATCTCGAAGGGGCCGATGTACCTTGGACTTAACTTCCCTTTCTTTCCAAACCTCATGACCTTCTTCCATGGAGATATGCGTAAAAACACCATGTCTCCGACTTTAAACTCAAGGTATCGTCGGCGATTATCTGCATAACTCTTCTGTTGACTTTGGGCTGCCTTGATATGCTACTGAATGGTTTTCAACTTCTCCACCATTTCTTCGACCATTTCTGGTCCAAGCAGCTTACGTTCACCGACCTCATCCCAACATGTCGGTGTTCTACACCTTTTCCCATACATGGCTTCATATGGTGCCATTTGGATTCTTGAGTGGAAACTATTATTATAAGAGAACTCAACCAGAGGAAGATGTTGATCCCATCCTCCTTTAAAGTCCATTGAGCATGCTCTCAACATATCCTCAAGTGTTTGGATAGTCCGCTCGGATTGGCCATCAGTTTGAGGATGATAGGCCGTAATGAAGTTCAGTTCAGTATTCATAGCATGTTGAAGACTCTTCCAAAACATAGAGGTAAATCTTGGATTTCGGTCAGACACAATATATTGTGGTACTCCATGAAACCGTACCACTTCCCTGATATATATCCATGCCAGTTGATCCAAATATAAGTCCTCTCGAATAGCAATCAAGTGTGCAGTCTTTGTAAGACGATCCACAACAACCCAGATTGCATTGTTTCCTTTAGATGTCATTGGAAGTCCGGTGACAAAGTCCATGGTGATGTTCTCCCATTTCCATTCTGGTATGGGCAATGGTTGTATCATCCCCTTAGACTTCTGCCTCTCTGCCTTCACTTGCTGACACACCTGGCACTTTGATGTATATTCAGCGATCTCCTTCTTCATATTATCCCACCAAACGTTTTCTCAGAGATCTCGATACATCTTTGTGCTCCCTAGGTGAATAGAGAAATTTGAACTATGTGCATCATACAAAATATCCTTCTTCAGCTCCGGACTTGATGGAACACATAGTCTTTTCCCAAACCGCACAATTCCTTCTTCATTAACATTAAACTCTGAGGATTTTCCCTTTTTGATAGCTTCCACTTTTTCTTGGATTCCCGCATCATCCTTTTGAGCATCCTTTAACCTTTCCAAAAGAGATGGTTGAGCAATCATTTGTGAAAGGATTCATGATCTTCCCTTCTTTATGATTCCCACGTCCATCTTTACCAAGTCTAAGAAGATTGGATCCTTCTCAATTCTCATCATTGATAGAATTGCTGGATCCTTTCTACTTAGGGCATCCGCCACCTTGTTCGCCTTCCGAGGGTGGTAATGTATTGAACAGTCATAATCCTTGATGAGCTCTATCCATCTTCTCTAGCGCATATTAAGCTCTTTCTGTGTGAATATATATTTAAGACTCTTGTGGTCAGTATATATCTCACATTTCTCTCCATAGAGATAATGCCGCCAGATTTTCAAGGCAAAGATCACCGCCGCCAACTCCAGATCATGCGTTGGATAGTTTCGCTCATGGACTTTCTACTGCCTTGAGGCATAGGATATCACTTTATCATTCTGCATCATCACACATCCTAAGCCCTTCTTCGAAGCATCACTGAATACCACAAAAATCTCCCCACTTGTGGGTAAAGTGAGCAAGGATGTAGTGATAAGCCTCCTTTTCAACTCCTTGAAGCTTTCTTCGCATTCATCACTCAAACCAAACTTTACTCCCTTTTGAGTTAGCTTGGTAAGAGGGTTGGACAATCGTGAGAAATTTCTCACAAATCATCGATAATATCCAGCTAACCCCAAGAAGCTACGGATATCAGTTACCGATGTTGGCCTCGGCCATCCCTCAATTGCATCTGTTTTGGAGGGTTCCATAGATATCCCATGGCTTGTGATGATATGGGCCAAGAATGAGACATCCTTCAACCAGAACTCACACTTGCTGTACTTGGCATAGAGATTCTCCTTGCGTAAAGTCTCCAGTACAGTTCTTAAATTCTCCTCATGGTCCTCCTTGGTTTTGGAGTATATTAGAATATCATCTATAAAGACTACCAAAAATTTGTCTAGGTAATCTCTAAAGACTCTATTCATCAAATCCATGAATATTGCTGGAGCATTGGTGAGTCCGAAAGGCATTACTATGAATTCATAGTGCCCGTACGTTGTACGAAAAGCAGTCTTGGGGATATCTTCCTTTTTCACCCGTACTTGATAATATCCTGACCGCAAGTCCACCTTGGAGAAGTATTGTGCTCCACGCAGCTGATCAAACAAGTCATCGATTCTTGGGAGAGGATACTTGTTCTTTATCGTGATTTTTTTAAGTTCACGATAATCGATGCAAAGCCGCATTGACCCATCCTTCTTCTTGACGAAGAGGACTGGTGCACCCCATGGTGAAGCACTAGGGCGTATAAACCCTTTATCCAGATTCTCCTGTAGTGGTTTCTTCAGCTCTTCAAGCTCAACAACAGCCATTCTATATGGAGTCTTGGATATTGGTAGCACCCCAGGTATAAGGTCAATTGAGAACTCAACATCTCTTCTTGGAGGAAGACCAGGAAGTTCCTCAGGAAATACTTCACTGAATTCCCTCACAATAGGCATTTCTTCAAGGGTGGTTTCTTCCTTGGACTCAATCATCTGATCCAGATATGCGTGCTCATAAGGTAGTAATATCCATTCTTGAGATGATGGAGCTAAAGGAGATTCATCTTCCTCCGGACACTTGTAAAGAATCGGGGGTCGATTCTCCATATGGAGTGTGATTTACCTCTCCCGACAATTTATGTTGGCTCTATATAAGGAAAGCCAATCCATGCCAAGAATTGCATAAAATTCCACCAGAGGGAGTATGATGAGGTTCGCCGGGAAATTCAATCCACATATTATAACAGGGGAGGACTTATACTCATGGGCTGCAATGATTGCCCCATTTTCCGTACTCACCGACATCTTTACTTCCATGATTTGTGGTGGTGCATGGATTGTTCTACTAAACTTTTGTGATATAAAAGAATGCATAGAACCTGAATCAAAAAGTACATTCACTATTCTTGAATGAATAACCAGCGTACCTGTCATCACTTCGTTGTCGGGGTTCACTTCGGCAGAAGTGATGGCAAAAGTTCTTCCTTGCTGTCTTGGAGGTTGCTGGTTGACTCCAATAACCCTTGGATTAGGGAACTGATTCGCAAAATGACCCGGTTCTTTGCATTTGTAGCATTTAACAACGCGTTGAGGTTCGAACGGAGCGTTCCTCTCCTCTGTCGTTGCCGCAGGTCCTTCTTGCTGACAGTTAATAGCTAGGTTCCCTTCTCTTCCACACTTGATGCATTTTCTTGTCCCCCTAAGGCAATTTCCAGGGTGCTTCTTTCCACACTTTTGGCAAGTGGGGTGCTGGAACTTCTTAGCGCCGTTGGATTTATCCATCGGACCACCAGCATTGAAGTCCAACTTACGCTTCTTGTCCCCATGATACCCTTGTGATTCTCCGATCTCCATTTCAACCTTGAGGGAACATCGGACAATTTCCTCATAGCTGTCGAAGTCACGGATCGCTAATGCTTTCTGCAATCTAGGCTTCATCCCACCAAAGAAGCGGTCAACCTTGAATTTGGGGGTAACGATAAAGCCGGAAGCGTATCGTGCAAGCCTTGTGAAGTTTGCCTCGTACGCTCCCACAGATTCTTCATCTTTCTTCTTGAGGGAAAGGATGTCCCTTTCCATCTTAAGACGGAGGGTGCATGGAAAATATTTATCAAAAAACATCTTCCAGAATTCCTTCCATTCCAAAGCCTCGATCTCCTCCTCAGGCTTCGTATTTTTGATCAACGTCCACCATTGATCAGCTTCACCCTCCATACGATAAGCCTCCAGGAGAACCTTCTCTTTTTCAGAGCATTGGAGGATGGAGAATATCTTTTCAATGGATTTTATCCATTGTTCAGCGATCGTGGGATCGGATGATCCACTAAAAGTAGGAGGCCTTTGTCTCATGAAGCTTTCAATAGCGACTTGTTCTTTCTTAGGGGGGGGGGGGGGGTTGAACATTCCTCTTGACCAGTGCATCTATTCGAAACTTGAGTTAGCTGAGAGAGAAGCGTGACAAAGTTCGCGATTCCCGCTCCCATTGGATTGGGCATCTCATAAGTACAATCATCACACTGATCTTCACAACGGTTGTTAGCCCGAGTTCTCCTATTACCGGACATTGGCTGGAATAAAAGGAAATTTAGGGGTAACACATAAAGGGTAATCCAAAGACAAAATTTGATGACTTATAAATAAACTTTAATCTCTTTAACTCATGAGTCTATAGGATTCAATCCAGGCTTTTCATGATCTTCCTTCTAACATATATTCTTAGGGGCATTTTTCCCTTAATAAGGGTTCATACTAAGATTGTGAACTTATCAAAACATATCCCCCGGGAGTGTCGTAACCAAGAGTGAAGCAAGGCCCATTGTCGTGCACCAGTTCCCGTTCAAGTCTGGCTCAAAGCGGTGTTTTCGGGTTTTACCCCTAGGATACATCTGTGCCAGAGCCGCCTCTACCTGCTCGTATCCAGACACGAATGTATTTGTTTGATAAACCACTTACTTAGTATTTACCAAAACTTAGGGATGTTTTTATTATGCTTAGTCTTGTATCTAAGGATTTACTAGGGATTCTTAACCCCAAAAATAACTAAACCTATCCTCTGATACCAACTATGACAACCCTGCTTTTTATTACAACTTAAACATGCTTTATTACATACAACTTCACTTGATACAACAAAAAATATCGAGAGGTTTAGTGTCTTTGGGGCTTAATATAATTACATAAAAACTTTAAACTTTAAATACAACATATTTATTGAAAACTTCCTTTACATGACCACTACATTCCTTCGTAATTAGCATTGCATGGGATAACTTGAGGACATGCATAAGAAAAGGGTGAGCTATAAAGCCCAGTAAGGGAGTACACAATGAATAACATGAGGAGTACAATACATGTTAGGAAATAGGCATATCAATAGAGCATAAGAGAAACATGAACATAAAGTCATGATAAAGCATGATAATCATAACTTGAAAATGTGGCAACAACACTTAACATTGAATTAGCATGAGCCAAGGCTCATTGCACATGGAGCATGAGTAAACCCTCATTGCACTTGAAGCACGAGTAAACCCTCGTTGCACTTGAATTAGCATGAGTAAACACTCATTTCACATGACGTATCATGATACTATACTTTACCCAATGCATTGGAGCGCTATAAAGGGCGCACCCTTCTTAAACATTTCATTTCATGCATAAGTGTGCCACATGGATCATAAAACATGGATTCATAAAACATAATCATTTATTCCACGATAAAGGAATGTGGAATTCATACATGATACTTTATAATCAATAAGTAATTGTGCATAAAGGTGAATACCCTTGATGGAGAAATGGGAATTGTATTCACTACACAATGATATTGTCTTAGAAAATCGGTGTGATTTCGGCAGCGTAACGACGTGACATAAGAATTCATAAAAAAAGTTGATGAGAGAGAAAGGGGTTCCTCATCATATTTACATGTAATGGAAAGTAAGGAGGTCATATATATACATGTCCCAACAATTTAAAAGGAATTTAGATTCATGATACAAAAGTATTTCTTGAAATATAAAAGAGGAGAAAAAGGTTCCTTTCGGAATTTCGGCATAGTAACGGGTGTATATGGGAGGAATTTAATGAGAGAGAAAGGGGTCTCCCATCATTCAAAAAATAAGAGGGCAGTATGGGATAGGTGTGAAACCATACCCCAACAGTCATAATTGAAATTAAAAGGTCAATACAACTTAAATAAAATTGACAAAAATGAGAAAGGAAGAAAACCCCTTACTTGGAAGTGTGCTTCCAAAGGCTAGAGAGAGGCTTGTGAGAGGCTTCTTGGGAGCTTGGGGCACCTTGGGAGGATTCTAGAGAGGGTAGGGCAGAGGTTGGACGAACTTCAAGGGCTTTGAGTGAGGAGGAAGTGGGAGCTTGGGTGGGTTTATATAGGAAAGGTGAGAGAATTCTTTATTATTTAGGTTTGGGACCCCTTATATTAAAATAATCCAAACCACAAACAATCCCATGGTATTTGCCCATGGTTTCTGTAAAAGGAAATAGGAAAAAAATATTTTACAAGGCCAAGGTCCGAAATTATTAAAAAATTAGGGTTGCTTATGTGGAGGTGAGTCACACTCCCATGGAAATTAATTTAAAAAGGCAAAGTGTTGAATAAGTCTTGAGGGCTCCATTAATGCTTTGAAAAGTAAGTCAAAAAAACCAAAAACCTTATTATTTTAATGATAAAACACATATTGGCCGAACATA
Source organism: Viscum album (assembly GCA_963277665.1). NCBI lineage: Eukaryota > Viridiplantae > Streptophyta > Magnoliopsida > Santalales > Viscaceae > Viscum > Viscum album. Next base: position 1,559,329,981 of record OY728164.1, on the reverse strand, counting down.
AGGATTATGTCATTTTATTACATCACCATTGGGTCATTATGATGTCATAAATCACATTATATATTTAAATGGCATTTAATTTTCACCCAAAAATTTAACTGTCTCAGAAAATTTTGAAAAATTCACTGTTGGATAATTTCGATGATCTGATTCCAAAAATAATATTTATTTTATCTAAATAATTTTCTAAATATGTGAATTTTCACTTTTAAAATAAAAACCGACATTTATAAAAAAATTCACGGGTTTTGACAGAAATGGCTTTCAAACCTTAATGAAAATTTTAATTGCATTTATAAAATTATAAGATCATTTATACTTAATAAAAATATTAATTTAATATTAATTAATAATAATATTTTATTAAAATATTATTTAATTCAAAAATCATTTAATTTAATTAAATATAATTCTTAATTAAATAATAACTAAAGACACTATTTGTATTTTAAAAACTAATTACAATGTATCAAAAATGACTAGAAATTATATTCACTATTATATACAGAAAAATAATGTACATGAACATGGTGCTACTTATTTGTTACATAACCCCTTAAAATAGCCTCATAAGACCTAAGGGTAAGGTGTGCGATGGTGACAGACTCTTGGGGCGGCTTGGATAACATCGCTCGAGTGGTAATTTCAATCAACTTCCACTTTTCCCGTAGACGATCACGTTCGAGCTTGACTTGATGAAGCTCAGCTTGGGCTTGGTCAAGGGCAAATCCCAAAGACGCCACCTCTTTTCCGAGCTCTGACAAATGGGCTTCGTAAGGGGCAATTCTACTGGATGAGGCCATCACTTCCTTTGTCTGAGTAGAAATGGGTTCGTTAAAGCTTTATATTTATACTATTCAGATGATCACTGTTGAATGACTATAAAAGTAACGGTCACAAATCTTAACGTAAAACTAAAGAAGTTGACATCTTATAAAAACATTTTTCATAAAGAAACATTTAACTGGATCAAGAGGGATTTTCCATTAATGAAACTTCGGGTAATTACACATAGTAGCCAAGGAATTGTTTCCAAAACCATCATAGTGGACGAAGTCCATTACTAAATCGGGTTTACATGTCATTCCAACCATGTATTATAGAACCATATTTACTTGTCATTCTAGCCCTGTATTACTAAATCGGATTTACTTTTCATTATAGTCATGTATATCTCATGAGATATAAATATTTACCCAATAAATTTAAGGGATATATAGTCCCCACCCATCTCATAATGAAATCATTCTTACATGTTCCTAAAAGACATATATCAATCATCATAGCATAACCCATGAAATAAAATGGGTTTCCTAAACATAATTCCATCACAAAATAATTCATATAAAATAAATAGATTTAATAGAAATATTTCTATCATAATCACAATAAAATCAATATAATAATATGGATATAAACATTAAACTTTGTCATCATAGATGGAATGTTATTTTGATAAAACACTTGAACATATTTATTATGGAAAATATCCTTTCTTTTTCAAATTTTTTTTTCTCAAAATTAAATGAAATATTAAAAGAAAACAATTTAGTTGAAAAAAATATTGAAATAATTTAGAGAAAGATTCATTTAAATAAGGTTTCATGAATCCGTAAAAATCCATTCATGTAATATAAGTTCAAAAATATTCCCCTCATACATTTTCCGAAAAAGTCAAAAAGTATCAGGTATGGTAAAAAAAGAATGATTCCTTCCATACCATGTAGTAAAAGTAAAAAATGAGTAAAAATTACTTTAAGAGCATATAGAATAATATTAACTATTTTATGAAAACATTTTTAGAAGACATGGACTCATATGAAAAAAATATCTCCAGTAAATACTTATGTATAAATGATCTCAAATAAAAATGAGATTGCAAGATTATCTCTTACATTGTACATTTCGTTAATAGAGGGTGTGGTCAAATCCTATATAATTGTTAAATCATGTTATTAAATTATACCATGACCATATTCATATAAATGATATCATATATGATCCTATTCTATCATTTTTAATTGTATTTCAATATTAACATTTTTTGGGTGTTAACTACTTCATTTTACCATTCCTATTTTTCTATGTACTTCATGTTTTTTATGAATAGGATGCATTATATTCATTAAATTAAGTTTATATTTATTATTTTAACTCATGATATAAATTTTATAGTTATTTTTAGTTGTTAATATGGAGAATGAATCTCACCATTCCATGGAGATGGTAGGACGTACGTACGCACGAGCAATGATATCATTCTCTTGATGTTTAAATGGTATGTAATTGGATTGTATATTAATTAAACCTAATAATTATCATATTATATTTAATATTTAAATCCATTATACTAATCATTATACCCATCCTAATAAAGTTTTTTTAATAAAAAATTAAACCACGACGTGGAGACGGTAAGCCATACGTATGCAGGAATGGTGATATTGTTATTCATAGGATGGATAAAAGGATGTATAAGATTGTCCCATAATTATAATAGAATCTTACAATGTATAATATACTAGATTTATTTCTTTATTATGTAATCAACATATAAATATGAAGTAGAAGAATAAAATAAAATGAATTGAATTGGTAAAGTAATTACCTCTTATTCATTGGACTTCCTTTGGATCTCTTCCTAGAGACACTAGGGATGGACTTTTTGAAAAAACAAGACCTCTAAAAGTTAAAAAAGAATGTTTATAGTATAATTTTTAAGGGTTTGGTCTAGATAAAATGCCCAAGTAGGTGTGAGAAAATGTGGGAGGAGATTATTTTTTATAGGATAGGAGAGTGGAACTTTAGAAAACTCTTGAAATATTAAAATATAATAAGAATATTCTAGATCTAAATAATTAAAAATGGCCTATAAATGAAATTTATAATATTTTTTCGACCATATATTTTCCCCTTCATATTATTTAACATTTTTGTGATTTTATATAATTTAACAATAAATTAATTCAATAAAACATTATTATTTCCAAATTTAGTACAATTAATTTAATTTGACTTGAAATATAATAATGAAATGTTTGAATTTTAATATAATGACTTCAAAAATCTATAATATATATTATTGATCTTTTAAATTTATTAGACACATTAACTATTCCAAAATATAACAAAATTAATTTTGTTAAAATCATTTATTAAATTTTTATGTCAATTGAATAAATATTTTTTTTGAATTGAAGAGAAATTTAATGTAATTATATAACTTTTAAAAATTAAAACTAAATTTTTATAATGAAAATGGATTCATTTATATCAAAATAGACATTTATATTCATTCATATCTTGATTTTGGCCCTATGTAGACACATAAAAGATATTAAAATACATGATAGAGATATTTTGTAACTATCTTTGATTTAAGCAATACATAATTTATTTTCATGTAAAAGTGTAAATTAAACAACTAAAAATAGATCATATTCGGATAAGTATTGAATATTATTCATCCAATAATTTATTTGGACATTTTTGGATTTTATTTTAAACATTATAATTTTGATTTACCCTTAACTGATTCCTCTAACTTTATCCATGGAAACATGATTTTTTATTTACTAATGGTTAATATAGTCACTCTAAATTTAAAAAGGAGCCATAAATGGACCATTAGTGTCATATTTAACATCAACCCAATAATTTGGCTGAATTTTATATTTTTATGAATTTTATATAATTTGATAAAATAATATTTATTCAAAATATCAATAGTGTCAATTTGGACACTCTTCATTAGTTCACTTTTTAATAATATCATACCATAGAGATATTTTCAAAAAAACAACTTTAAACCATAAATAACATATCAAAGGAAACAATAAATGTAGTTTATGTCATTAATTATGTCAAATTATATTTATTTTAATACTTTTGATATCATTTATTTGATATTTCTATTAATAAAATAATTTCCCCATAACTATTGAGTCATCATTAATGATAATTATTTAATATATAAAAATTATAAGTAAATTTATATTATTTAGGTAATTATATTGGATTTTTATACACAATATATAGTATATTTCATTCCCTCGTAATCACTATATTAAAATTAATATACTTATATAAAATGAGAATGTGACATTTTGTCACATTCATTAATTTTTTTATATTCATGTCATATTCATGGTAAAGTGACCATTAAGTGACAAAATTTCCAACCATAGATTATAAGGGTATGATTTATTCATCCAATAGGATTTTGACAGGTGTTAAGGTAATTTTATAATATTATTTGTACCATTAATTACCCGATTTACCTTTAACCATGTTAATAAAAATGATTACTAAAGTTACTATTCACAATACCCAAAAATAAAAGTAACCTATTAACATAATTTTGACCCAATTATTACAAATATTTAATATGTTTTTTATAATTCAAAACACATAATCAGAAGAAACAAATTTAAAATTAATCCTCGTTGTTGAAACCAAAAAGAATGTTTTTAGGAAGTAAAAACATATCAAAAGATTATCATGTGTTTATATCCAATTTAAATATGAAATTATTTCCAATAACAAAAATTGGATAAAATGATAACAAAATAATCCAATTATACATTAAAACCAATCAAAAATATTATCTACCTATATAAATAAATTAGATAAAAATGCAGTTTTGAATTAAAATGCAGTATTTTCACAATTCATTAGAATATGAATTTTATCAGAATAATACCAAATATTCAAAAAAATTAATTTTTTTATGTTATGGTTCTATGGAATAATTTTATTTTGTCAAATATAATATATAAAAGTGTTAAAAACAATATTTAAAATTGGTGCACCATCAAAATGTGGAAAAACTGCCTTTTTTGAAAAATATTTCTTTTATCTGAAAAAATGAATTTGTTCTTATATCACATCTAGAAATGACATAATATGAATTTTAATGTTATATAAAATTAAAAAAATGTTTAATAATATTCATAATGTCTTGTTTATATCCCATTACATAATAATATTTTAATAATATATCGGTGTTTAGTGAAACTCGGTATGGCATACAACGCAAGCTATCGAGAAAGGTTACTCTTGCGTGTAACAGAAGCCAAAAATAGTGTTTCATATACTACAAGATAATAAAGTGTTGCATATAGAGAAAGATAATATTGGTGTAGTGTAAAACACAAGACATAACATAAATTAAAAAAAATTGTCACATAAAATCTCAGGGTGTCACACCCCTGATAGAGAAATTGGTATGGTATTCACTACACAATTATTTTGGCATAGATAATCACTTTGTAATTTCAGTAGCATCATTGTATCATATAAAAATTCATAAAATGGTTTTATAAGGGAGAATGTGATATTTTCTCATTTAGAAATGAAATGGACGGTAATTGGGACATGGAAAGTTGTTCCCTAACAAAAGGAATTGGAAATAGAAGGCGTAACATAATAAAGAAACATCAAGAAATAGGAGAAAGGAATGAAACCTTAAAAAAATTTAGCATGGTAATGGGTGTACATAAAGTTTATTAGGAGTTTTAAATGGGAGTAAAATGGGATATAATAATTTATAAATAAAATGGATAATAATGTGTATATTTAATAACATATCCCAATATAAGAAAAAAGGATATATAAAATACATAACATATAATGAATGTTGATAAAAGAGGAGGGTGGATGACCACTTACAAAATTTCAGCATAATAACATATGAGATAATGATTTAAATTAGGGCGAGGTAAATAACACCTAATTTAAATAACATAAATTGGAAATTAATGGAATAATATTAAATAAATTATAATATAACCAATTGATGTTTTAATGACTTATTTCAAGGAAGATTTTTGATTTGAAAGAAGGAGAGGAAGGTGAGGATCCCTTACATAAATGTGGGACTCCAAAGGCTTTAGATAGACATCTTGGGAGCTTTAGGGAAATTTTGTATGACTATAAGGAGTGATAAATGGAGTTTTAGTAAAGAGAAATTGGATATTGGGTGAGTTTATATTGAAAAAGAGGGGGATTTCATTATTATTTAGGTTTTGGAGTCTGCATAATAAAATATTCAGAACCACAAACCATATCATGGTTTTTACCATGTTTTCTGAAAAAGGAGGGTGGTTTACATTATTTTATAAGTCTAAGGGCCAAAGATAATAAAATAATTCCCTTGCTTATGTGGAGGTGAGTCACACTTTCAAAGAAATGATTTTAAACTTTTAAAATATATTATAAGTCTTATAGGATTCACTAAGGACATATAAAATAAATAAAATAAACATAAAATAACATTATTTTAAAGTGAAACCATATATTTTCCTTAATATACATTTTATAGTATTTATTACAACACTATCGGTTCATTATAATGTCATGAAATACACCATATATTTATAATGTCTTTAATTTTTACCCAAAAATTTGACTGTCTCAGAAAAATATAAAAAATTATCCATTGGAAAATTTTGAAATAATAATTCCAAATATAATATTAATTTTATTTAAATAATTCTCAAAATATGTGAATTTTCAATTTTAAAATAAAAACTGACATGTATTGAAAATTGATGGGTTTTGACAATAATATTTTCTGAATGCTAATAAAAATTACATTTTACTTAAAATAAATTATATGATCATTAATATTTAATAAATTTTATTTAATAATAATATTTTATTAAAATAATATTTATTTAAAAAATCCATTATTTAATAAAAATATATTTCTTAATTGAAATTGAGTACTTAGAAAAAAATATTTTTTGTGCTTTAAAAATCATTTACAAAGTAACAATAATAAGATGGAAATACATTCATTAAATTATAAAAAATAATGTATATATTTATATTTATAGGGTCTTGATACCTATCCTTTTAATAGACCATAATATGACCTAAGAGAAAGGTATGTGTTGGTGGGGCTTTCATGGGGTCGTTCGGTTAACATTGTTTTGGTTGTGATCTCAATAAGCTTTAACTTCTCCTGTAAATGGGTTTTCTCATGCTTATGTTTTTGAATATATTATTATGCTTGGTCTAGGGAAAATCCCAAAAAAATCTATATCACTTTGAAGCTATGATAAATGGTATTTTTAGGGTATGATCCTTTTGGTTGAGGTCATCAATTCCTTTGTTTATTCCATATGGATTTTTAAAACCCTACATTTATACTAGTCATTTTTATACTGTTCAAAGACTATATTATCAATGGTAAAGAAACTTAAAATTAATTTAAAGACAATTTGATATAATAAAACAAAATAAGTGAATGTTATTTCTATAACTATACATAATAATGCATTTAATTGAATAAAAATGGGAATTTTATTTATAACATTTCAGGTCGTTACATCATATGTTGCTAAGGGATGGTTAAAAGTCTTGTTGTTTCAAGAAGGGATTCTTGTAATATTATTATAATAGTTTTGGGTTTTTATATTGTTGCTAAAATGTGTATGATTAGAAAAAGGGGGTTTGTATTGGTTGTGTTGACCTCAAAATCACTATTGGGATTTATATTCTCTCAATTGTTGATGATGTGGAAATTCCCTTTACTGCAATGCAGTTACATTACTCTCTCTACCTTTTATCTTTGTATATTGATCTATGTAAGGATTTTGTGATGAACATAATCATCATTAATATGGTGGAGATGGTTTGTAATTTAATTTCTTAAGGTCCATGTGTCTAACCGGACATGTTAATTCTTTAATTTTGGTTTCATAGAGATGTGATGAGTCAAGAGTCCTTACCTCATGAATACCTCTTGTAACCATGCCTCTTATTCCTAATTGTTTTGAATTTTGAGCTATCTTTTACATGAGATTTAGAGCTACTGTTCGTGATTTTTTAATCAATGATCCCCCAGAAGTTTCATCTAAAAGGTTTGTATATCTGTCTATAAATCCTTAGTAGAAGAAGACCAGAAAGTGGCAATCCTCCACTATTTGATGCAGGTAGCTTTCCCAATGCTCTGGAATCATTCCCATTACTTTAAAACAATATCCCGAGTATCTTGTCGAATGGTGTATATCTCCTTACAAATTTTCAATCTTCCATAGTTTGGGAAGAACCTATGCATGAAGCTTTCTTGGAGATCATCCCAGTCATGGATCTCTACGGGTTGTAAGCTATACAACAACTGTTTATCTACTCCATCAACTGAAAAAGGGAATGCGTTACAATTGACTTCTTCCTCAAATAATTTTACTGTGCTGAAACATGAAATAAACATAGAAAAATTATTGAACATTATAATTGGGATCCTCACCTATAAGGACATTAAATTTAGCTTACACAAGAATTATGTTCACATGTAACTCAAAATCATTTTGTTGTGTAGGCTTAGTCAAACAATTTTGTTGGTTAGAAAATTTAGGGGGCACAAAGGTCTCTTAAAGTCATTTTTGGATTGATTTACATGATTGGTGTTTCCATATGAACACCTGATTATTAAAAATTAACTTATTAAAAAATCAATATTAATAATCTTAAGCCTAGTTAATAGAGTTCCTTCTATCTCATGGTCAAAATCCAATAGTTCATCATTATATGTCCTAATCATGAACATTTTTAATGGCCATATTAAAACTTTATCCCCATAAATGATGAATTTTTTGATTCACACCTATTATGGGGTGTTTAGAAATCAATTTAATTCCCCTAAGGGGTATAGTATAGTGGTAACAAAACGTTTTCTCCAGAGAGTAGTGTTTTAATATTTTTATCACTTGTGAAAAAAAGTAAATCAAAGAACAGCATTGTAAACATTAAAAGGTATGATAATTTGGATTTGTTAAAATAGATATGAGAGAGAATTTATTGGATTAATTTTATATTCCCCCCTTCTTTAAATGCTATCATTTTTTTTAAAATGTTTCTTTTAATTTTTTTTTAAAAATAATTAAGTGAAAGGAGTAACAATTATTCTTATTTATCACCTTTGATTTAAATTTAACATAGTGTGGAAGTTCAAATGGGCCTTCTTCAAATTATTTAGGCAACACCAAATATGGTTTTTACATTCCCCAAATATTTAAATTAGTCCATAATTCTTTCCTCATGTGTTTAATAATCACTAAATCATCCCTCTACATGACTTTTTTAAATGAACCAATTAACATAGATAAAAATCAAGAAATAGGTGAATAATATTTTAAATCAAAGTAATTTAATATTTAATAATTAAATAAAACACAATCTCATTTAATTTAAATTCATATTTATTAAATTGAAAACTATTTAATAAAAAATAAAATAATTTTTGATTAGATAAATAAAAAACCCAAACGTCACAAAATGGGATCCGTTCCCTGCACCCAATCACAAGGGTTTCTACCCCTCCATGAATGGGGTATCATTGAAAAAGAATAATATATTGACATGGTAAAGGTAAGAAAAGAGTAGAAGGAAGAAAAAGAATGTGGTTTCATATGCCTTCCCTACTTGTCCAATGTGTAGGTTTCCTCCTCCTTGGAAATAGATGTGTGGAGGTTCTACTCTTCTATATGGGCGTATCTTGATGGGTTCATGACTCCATCTCTCTAAATGTGGCGTGGATCCCTATATAGGCAATGTGTGAGAGTCCCTTGACTTCCTTGAATCAATACAAATTTCCATAGTCCTTCAAGGCTCCTTGAAACCCGGTGGTTCCCCCCTCACATCTACAAGGATCAATTATTTGGAATCACATCCACTACATGTGTGGATTAAAGAAAACACCCACAGACTACGGGTGTTTTAAAATATGAATGTGGAAGAATTAAACATGGTTTGTGAGATGTGGCATGGGGTGCAGAGCTCAATAGTCGATCAAAACAGTGGAAGTAGAGGAGTGGAGTTAAGAAATAAGTGACAGGAAGCGGTGCATGAAGCGGATGGTGAATATCAATAGAGGCAGCTGTGCATGATGCATGATACTAGTGAGGTGAAAAAGTGAATATCCTCTTATTTTATGGCCTTCATAGTGGATATAGGAGGCCTGAATGAGATTCCCAGAAGTTTCCCTATGTGAAACATTCATAGAAGTGATGGTATGGTGAGTGATAGATCTCCTATTGATCGGCTATGGAGGTCCCAAAAATTATCAGGTGATCAGCGAGTAGCGTTGGTGCTGTCTCAGGTGAGAGCATGGGAGACGATTCCATGCGATGACGCCCTGATGGGGTGTTGATATTAGGGGATCTCGATGGTGGTGGAAGAGATCTATAGGTGGTTCCATCCTTTGGTGATGGGAGAGGATCATAGATATAGTGGCACGGGAGCTGGAGCAAAGGTGGTAGGCAGAAGATAAAAGCAACAACAGTAGTCATAGAAGAGTGCATAAGAGCTGCGATAGAGCACATCGACACTCATGTCCCACATTGAAGCCTAGGAGTTGTAGACTCTACTTTATAAGTGTGGATGAGAGATCCATCCATCATTTGTCTACTACAATGATGGTCTCCCGTATTCCACTTACATGCTCACTGTGGGCGCACACTATGCTCGCCCGAGATTCACCCCAACCCTACTCGTCATAGGGTTCACCACCCATGGCCCACTGAGGCTCCAACCAAGTTGTGATTCCTATGGATTTGATCACCACAATCCCCCTCTATGAGAGTGGTACCCCATGTTCCAGATTCCACTGGGGGGCCCTCCCGAGTGCCTATATAGCCGAGTTACACAATGGGTTACCTAAGTGGCATGCATGCCCCTTAGGTGAATATTGGTGCATGTGGCATTTTATTTAGAGAAACTCCTATAAAAGGTTACAAAAAATTCAAATAATTAGAAATATTCTCATCAAACATATAAAAATTCAAAATATAATAACCATCTTCTGTTTACTCACTTAAAAAAATACTTATATACAATTCATTATAAATTCCCACTTTTGACTAAAACATTTAAAGCCATCAGTTTTTACATTGAAAAACATAAAACATTCATAAAAAATGACTTAAAATATTCATCATATTTATGTCTAACACAATGTACTGGTGTTTAATTCTATATTTATTTAGTCAGGGCTCAAAATAATTACTTATGTACTCATTTCCATTATCCATTCTCAATATTGAAATATATACAACCAGTTCCTTCTGAACATATATTCTAAAGATCATGAACTTCTCTATATCATCAAATTTATGTTTCATAATCATTACATTGGTTATATGAGTAAAATCATTAACAAAGTTGATAATTTATAAACCACTATTTTTTATTGATGTACCATTGGACCATATATGTTAGAAAGTATAAGATCAAGTGTTATGGAGGAATTAATTTCAATGAATTCTACAATCCATTCCCTATTTTTAGAGTGTTTGGAAAATAAAATCAACTTTCCTTTTTTAATTGTGAAATATATCATGAAATATATTCCTTTTGAATTTTTATCATACTTTTCTTGCCAATATGATAGTTCCAAAACATTTTTTCATCCTCAATACTCAAATAGAGGGCATTAATAATATCACCAATTTGAAATAAATTAGCACTCATTATTTCTCCCTTAGTAATTTTTTTATCATTCTTAAAACATCAAAAGATACAAAATCTTTTCTGAATTAATAATCCTCCCTATCATCATAATGTTTTCTAACACTAAGAAATTTTTGTTTAAGTCCATAAACAAATAAAAAATCCTTTGAATTTAACATTCTATCTTCAATTTCATTGATACCGATTCATCTTATTTTTAAGGAACAATAATTTCTAATGGTAACTACTCCTCGATCATATTCTTCAATGTTTTACAGGATTTTATCATTATTCGTTTTATGTGAGAAACAACCACTTTCAAAAACCATTGGTTTATTATTTTTTATTGATTTTAGATATATTTCAACAATAAAAACTTACCTTATATATTATTTTTCCCATATTCCTTTTCTTTTATGTTGTATGTAACTTTCCTTGGAAGTTTCTAATGTAATTTTTAGTAAAGTGATTCATTTGGTCACATATTCCATAAATCTTCACTTGATAGTCTAATTAATTTTTCCATGAGGGGTTTTTACCTTCCAATAACTTTACTTTTGTATCTTCCTCTAGACTCATGATTTTTCTTCCTTTCCTTCAACCATTACTCTCCCTCAGTTCATGCTTACTCATAGGGATTGACATATTGGGGGGGGGGGGTGAATTAGGGTTTTATAAATTAAAACAACTATATCATTGGATATTATTTTTTCGTTATACAAAACACTCTTCTCTCTACTTTCCATAGAAAAGAACAATATATAAATTAAAAAATGAATATGACAAAAAAATTACTTGGTTCACACTCACTAGTCTACATTCAAGAGCATACAAAGATAATTTTACTATTTTCCAAATACACTAAATTTCACTACCAATATAAGGTTCAGAGTGGACTCACTTTCCCTTCTATCTTATAACCAATCACACTTTGAAAGATAACTGATCTCTCAACTAAATTGTGCTCACTACTCCTTCAAATGATTCTCCTTTTGATCACTTGAATCAATGTGTATTAAATGTCATTTGGTGCATCAATAAGTTCCACTTTCATCTAGTTTATGAATAATGCTTTACCATAGATTTACTGTGAAATACCTTTTTAACACTTTTGCGATGATCATTGCTTTTACGATTCTTACACAGCCTTCACGAAACTATCTAATTATTTACAAGAATATAGTATTTTTCAAACCCCACAACATTTATGAATCTCACCACTTTCATGATGCTCAATAATCCATCATCAATATACCTCTCTTATCAATGCTCACCCATCATTTATGAAAATCAACACTTTCACAAAGCATATAACTTTCATTTAGATTTCATAGACATCACAAAATTCATTATATTCACAGTGCTTAAAACATTATATCAGATTTCATAGCCTTCACAAACTTCTAGTATTCATGATTTTTTTTAAGAAAAAACTTCCAGAATTATCTTCGCAAAATCATTGACTTTGTAATTTCTTTAAGGTTTTATCTATTCAAATGTGGGTGGGTAGGGACCTATTTATAGGCGATGACACCCTTTCATTAAGCTTCTAATATTGGAACCATAATTTTACAAAGATCATGTTTCTTTTTCCTGAAATTCCAAGTCTTCTTAAAGAACTAGGGAAATGCTCTCATTCATAAAGCTTCTTGTAGTCACAGAGTTTTACCGTCAACCCTTCCAACATTCACAAACATTCAAACCTTCATGATACCATCAACCTTCATGAAAATCAACATCTTCACGATAACCTAATATTTAGGAAACTCATTTATTTTCCAAAATTTTATGATTTATTCATGGAAGTAAAAATTTCATGATGCTTGAGTAATTCTCCAAATTTTGGACCACCAAAATTTGGAAAACACTAGGAAAAAGTTATATGTTATATATACATATTGATATACCTCCACTAGAGCATCCATTGATTTATCTTGAATCACTTTCAACATAACATGTCAATAATATATCTCGAGCTCCACAACTAACCACGTAAACCTACCTGTTCAACAAACACAATCAACCTAAAAACAATATAATTTTACCTAGGGGACTTTTCCAAATATAAACATTATTTTAGAAGTTACTGTTAACTTCCATTGATGTGACGGATTAATAATATCCATTATAAACCTAATATAACTTCTTATTAGTTATTGAATACATATGGTTATAAAAATAAATTGAACCTTTAAGTTCAGTGGGAGTATATTTGGCCTGATTTTTTGGATAAATTTTCTCAGCATCATAATATGTTTCAACCACAACCTGTAAAGATTTGCTTAAATTATAATTCATCTTATTTAAAGTGTATTTATCCTTTATAATTTTTTATATATATTTAAATAAAATTTCTTCCTTATAAATAAGATTTTTATCTAGGACTCTTACTATTTTATCTTTTTTGTTGCTTTTAACCTAAGGTTTTTAAATTCCTCAATGTATGCATATTTAATTTTGATAAATTATTATCTTCCATAATTATCATTTTCTCCTTCATTTTTTAATCCCCTAAAATATTTTTCTTGTTTTATGTTTTACTCAATACATGCCTTATGTTTTGATCTCATCATGTGTTATATTATGTTTATTCACCTCCTCTTTCTTTACTTATTGGAGTTCCTTTCATTATTTAAACATGATCCATGAATGTTATAAACATTTATTAAACTTAAACATATGAAGGAATATTATTATTAGAATATTTTTCCACTTAATTACATAGTATATTTCTTCTAGTTAATTTGGTGATATTTTTATTGCTTCTAGTGGATTTTCTAACTTTATTTGAGGGTTTACACCATTTTTATTCTATGATTTTTCTTCCGAATCATAATTATAATATTGTCCACCTTTATTTTTTGGATGGTTTACTAGGAATTGTATGATTCCATGACACCAAAAATATTTTAGTGGGGACACAATCCTCTCTTTACCATCATCATCGACTTTATTATTCTCTAATTCATTGTAAAAATCATCTTTGGTGTTTTTGGATGTTAATCTCCCCCATATATTAAAAATACATGTCCTCCTTAATATTATTGTATAATATTGGATATTTCCACATTTCATATTAAAAAAAGTATGTTATGTAGTTCATAAAGAGATAAATTATAACTATCTTATAAAGAAGATACAATAGGATTAATTTTTTTTGGAAAGATCTTCATTATGTTTTTTTAATAATAGTTGAATATTATAAAAAATCTCTAAATACTTTAATGTTGTTGACAATTTCATTCAAGTGGGTAAGGTAATTGTCAATTTTTCTACTTCTACCATAATAATATCTTTGAAAATTATTATACATATTTTATTCTCTTATTATTTTACTTTTACATTACCCTCAAAAATTCATTCATGTATTTCCTATATTTCCATCATAGTTTGGAGACCCATATCCTTTATATATAATTTATTAAATAAAGAAATAAGAATAAATTTACAAGATTTTTCATCAAATATGAGATTATTTTCTTCATCAAATGATTTTTCAGAATCTTTCTATGTGGAAGGAAATCCTATAGTATCCACATTAATCATTACCAGGACAAGAGACAGAAGATATGGTGTCATTATAATATTCCATCCATGATAATTTTTATTGTGAAAGGTATTAATACCTTATTTTAATTTGATGATATTTTCTATGATAAATAATACAGGGATCTTATAAAGGGAACATTGGTGATCATATACTAGTTAATGTTCCCAAGAACATGCAGACCACTGAAGGTGTGGGTTGAATTAGTGGTGGTATTTTTATAAATTACTTTTCTCATGAAGTTAACAACTATAACTTATTAATTATTGAATACTCTCTAATTCTAGACACAATCCCACTCACAACAATGATACAAGAGATAAATTAATGGTACAATGGTTTTTGCAAGGTTTAGTACCAAAGTTAAGATGTATTATTTTTTGTTACATATCCTATTGAGCCACCAATATCGACTAAATAATTCATGATTATATAAATGAGATAAATCCTTTCATGATACTTATATATATTGATATAAAATGTTACTGGTTCCCATCATTTATATGGTATTATTACTAATCTACGAAAATGTAGTATTATAACTTTGAATTCATCCTACTATAAAATATTCCTAGAATAAATTTTATAAAACTTAAATTACACGATGATATTCTTCTATTTACTCAACACTAAAAGCATCCACGAATCTAGAACTCTAGGAATTAATCAACACTTATTATTTTCTAAACAATGTTGGTCATATTTTGGTAATTCCTTTCTAAAAAATATTTCAGTATCAACATCCAATCTCTATGGAACATGCTTCTTTATATACTCCTTAATTTATAAAATAACTCAAATATCAATGAAATATGGAATTCCTAAATTTTAATACATTTATAATTTTCATTGAACACATTCAAACCCAAATGAACTCATCAAAGTCAATAAACCGTGTCTATCCATCCAAAAAAATGGATTCAACCTCCACCAAATCTCCCTAGAATCTAAATAAGAATCATGAACATCATTTCAAGAATAATATAATATTTATATTCTAGTTAAACATCATCATGATTTTTTTGACCATATAAAAAAATAATTTTTATCTGGAATATTTTGAGAACTGTTATTCTAATGTAATCCATAATTTGAGTTTTAACTTTGTTATCCACTTCCTTCTATTATCCCTCCTATTTTTATTAACACAAACTACCACTTCCTCTAAGGCTTCAAAAAACCCGATTTTACCTTTGTGCATATGGTGATCTCCATCTAGAGCTCTGAAAGTTGTTCAAACATTGGTTTGTAGGCTTTTATTTTTTTTGATAAAATCAACTTTTATCATCTAATACTTTCATCATATATGATTTTTTATATTCTTAACATCGCTAAATAAATATGTTAGTTGTAGTAGTATTCTTTTAACACTTAAGCTTATCATCAACTAAGGTCGTCAGTATGATTTAAATTCTTAACATCCCATTTTTCATCAAAATTTTCATTACTCAAACTCACAAATCTCGAGTTATCTGACCTCATCAGGAATACCCAGGTAATTTTTATCGATTTAAAAAAAACCACATGTAGGATTTCTTAATTTTATCCATCCATTATATTTTTTGAAAACTCACATTCCTTTCTATGATGTACATATATATATCTACTACTTTAGAACACCTTTCTTCTGAATGTTATCTTCTGAAACATCTATTTTTCATTGCATTTAATTACACTACAGTATCAAGTATTTATTTTGGTGAATTTTTCTTTTGATGAATTGAAAATATTACATCATATATTCTTCAAAAAATTCAGAAAAAATATTCTTTTCATTCTTTATTTTTTGGAATTATAGATACTCCCAAGGTTATTATGATAACAAAAACCTTATTTTTATGCTCACGCCACTTTTCTTCTTCCAAAAAATATCCACAGCACCTTTCAATGAGGAACATTGTATCCAAATATTTTTTAATATTTCATATTCTATGTTTATTAACTTCATTATTCTACATGAGTGTAACATCTCATAAAGTAGGTGGAATTAAATGTGGCTAGTTTATATTTGGTCCCTTTATTAAATAATTTTTAGGTTTCAACCTATTTTATCAATTGTTCATCTCACAACTAGATCATATACCTTCTATTATAACAAAAATTAAACCATACCTAAAACACACAAAAATTGAAAAAATTGAAAATAATGCAATAATTTCAAAATTTTGAAACTAGGCTTTCATCTCTTATAATTCCACTTTCCTTTGGTTCACAATTTGACCAAAAGGATTACTATAAGTGAAAGAGAACCTGTTTTTTCTTTTTGGTCAAGAATATTTCTCCACAATGCCTATATTATTTTTATTGATTCCAGAGTATTCTTGTATCTACTATAATGATCACATAATGTCATTTTTTATTGTCTTTGACATTTTTTACCAAGTTTTAAAATTAATATTTGTATATTTTTCCACATGTTCCATTTTTTAATAACATAAAAAATCAAGAAAAATTGTATTCTTTTTAATGATTTATACATGATTTTTTTTAATAAATTTATTTCTTTTCATCATTATCAATTTTACTTAAAAAATCATAGTTTAACAAAGTAAATTATACTCCCATTATTTTAATAATTTTTCATTTTTAAAATTTATCAATAGAGAGGGGTATTTGTTCTTGATTTTAAATGTGATTTTCTAATATCCTTCTAAATGTATTTTTCATGTATTTCAAAATAATCCTTTAATTATTTTACCTCATTCTTACATATGTGAATTGTGATGAAAATGAAATATATATAAGATAAATGAAGCATCACTGACTTTGTCTTTCATAAGCGTCCACTATGCATAAACATAACATTTTCTCTAATGGCTTTACTCTATGAATACCATATACTTCATTATTCTGATCAATGTTTGTTCACTATGATAACCATATATTGATTGATTATTGAAATTGTTGACTAAATTGTACACCATTTATTTATATGTTGTAAATATATTATAAATCATTTCCTTATTTGAAAGGCATTTACCTAGATAGTTTCTTAATTTTTTTGGATATCTATTTTATTTCCATGGTATTACCATGTAATGACTATTGATATTTATATGCATGTTTTTCTAATGTGGTTCACATATACATATACATATTATGATTCTGTGATTGGTCCTATAAATATAGAACCATCAAATGGATGGGTAATGTTTTTAACTCATGTGATATCTACCACAATTTCATTGGACTCATGAAAATTAATTATTTTTAAAACCCTACATTCCACTTATAGTTGGTATGATGGTGACTGGGGTGTGAATTCCATAGGTAAGGTGAATGGTTTGTCCGAGTGACCCAAATAAAACTAAAAACAACAAAAAAAAAGGAAATAGTGAAATTATATAGATGAGGGTGAAATGGATATAGTGGGTAACAATAAATTGTGGATTTTAATGTGAAAGGATGCAGTGATAATAATGATAGAGAGAGAGATACAATTAGAAGTTGAGTTAGATGAATTGGACCAGAAGAGATTGATTTAAATGTAAATTCTATTGAATGGATCTAATCACATAGGTAATCAAGTTGTGTGTAGAGGAATGAATTGTCAATGTATCATTAGATAAATCACCCTCTCCAGTAATCTCTCTTGGGAACTATTTTGAAAAAATACCACAAGGTATAATTGTAGTGTTTTTGGGTTGATAGTGTATTTTGACAATGAGGGTTTCCAAGGAAAGTGTTGGATGTCCAAAGATATTGCTGAAATGGTATATTGAATAAGATTCAATACAAATGATGGGATACTTTGGAAGTAGCATAGAAAATTATGTACACAAGGTTATATCATTTCCCATTTTTTTAAAATTTTTGGGTCTAAAATTTGTAGGATCTCTGGCATCATGAAAGATGGATTCCCTTGAAGGACATGTTAAAATATGGAAAAGGCATGAGTTTTGTGAAGAAGGGGTTTGGAAAAGATGGATTTGGGAAGGTGTGGATCATTGTGATTGGGGAATCATGAAGACATAAGTTGTTGACAGTAATACTCACGACTATAATAATCATCATGAATAGTTAATGTTTCGTGGAGCTTCACAAAGAGGGGGCATTGGAAATGAAATGGGAGAGCATCGAAAAATGGATATTACATGGTTGGAAGCTTCTAGAATCCAAGAAAAAACCTATAAATAGGCCTCTAGCCTCTTTATAAAAGAGAGTGAGATTTCATGAAAATATGTAGGTTATGATTTCATGAAGGTATTTCATGAAGGTGGTTCTTGGGAAATAATTTCATGAAGGGAGTTCATGAAGGCTATGAAAGCTGACTGAATATTGTGAGCAAAAAAAGTGACAGAGTTTGTGAATTCTATGGAATCTTCGCATAATTTTCGTGCTTTGCGATGGTTAAGTGAGCTTCATTAAAAGAAGGTGCATCATGGAGTCTGTTGGAGCTTCGTGAAAGGACGGTGCTCTTCGAAGGAAGTGAGCATCAAAAAAGTGTTGAAAAGGGATTTCCCAATAAATTTATAGTAAATTGATATTCATCAAGTGGATGGAATTTGGTAATTCAATAGAGCATAAATCTATAACTAGGGATGCATTAATTAGTGATAATGATGGGACCAACATGTCCAAAAACTGTGGGAGAATCCTTCCTAGAGCAGTGAGAAAAGGAATAGGAATAAGGTGATCATTAAAACTAGTAGTGATCCAGAGAAAGAGACATAGGGAGTGACCCATGAAAATGTAGTGGGATAACCCTAAACCTTGTAAAGGCAATGAGATTAGACATAGATGTGATCTATCCCAAATCTTGTAGTTTGTAAGGGAGTCTTATTCAATTTGGTACATCGACACATAATTATTGTATGCTCCTTGGATGTATCCCAATGAGGGTGAACCAAGTAAAATCATTGTGTCTCATTCATGATTTCATTTATTTTCATATATTTTTATGGGAGAACGATAAAAGAGTGTTTTTTAAGGATGAAACAAGGTCTGAAGGGGTAATGGTTTTAATATGTCAAACGTTGATTCACACCCCCCCCTCAGGGTATTTAACCTAGTAGGGCTAACAATCGGTATCAGAGCCAAAGGATGAAAGTTAGTGGTTCTCTAATAGTATCAGAAATGGATATTTTTAATCACAAAGGGATTATGATCTTCGATAGAAATAATTTTTAATTATGGAATAATCTGATGCAGCACTACTTTCGATCATTAGCAGTGGATGTTTTTATTGCATATATGCATGGAAATTTGGCGAGTATTGATAGGGGTGATTTAACAAAAACTGACTGATGGGAACTGGATATTGGAACTAATGGACTCAATGATTTCGGTGGATCCCAATCCAACGTAATATATTTTAAGATGATAGAATGTAAGTCATCAAATGCTATGAGGTAAAAGTTGCTGGATATTTATGATGGTGGATCAAGAGTCAGGGAAAGAAAGTTGTAGTTTCTATAAAATAAGTATGTGGATCTCATAATTCACTCTAGTGAGTATGTTGATACATTCATTCACTAGTTGAATGTTGTTGTGGAAGACATGTATGGTATTGGATAAATTATTAAGGACATAAATATTGTTAACCATATCTTGAAAAAATGTCCACCTCAGTTTAATCTGAATTATTTTGTATTGGAAGATAATGATTTGAAGGAGCTAACGATGGATAACTTACACAACACTCTTATCACATACGAAATTATAAATGATGATCACAACATCATGTATAAGTTGGATTATAAAGAGGTGGAATTAAGGGTCCTAAAGAAGAATACAACTAAATATGGGAAGGAAGATTAAGAGACAGATAATGGGATATCATTCCTTTCCACAAATGTACAAAGAGGAAAAATAATGTTCAAAGGGAAAATCCCACTTTCCTGATTTTTATGTGGAATGATTGGACATATTGTAGAAAGGTTTTCAAAGAAATTTTAAGAAGATGGTGAGTATGAATTAAAAATTACTATGAATAAGTCTTCAACCAATATGAAAGGAAAGAAAAATTTTAAGAAAAATTACGTCAAAAAGAATAGTCTTCATTCAAAAAAGATGATTGTTCAAAAGAATTTGAGGAAGACGAGTTGGATGATTGTAAGGATCATGAATAAAATAATATGTTGGTAGTTTTGAGAAATTCAAAAAAAAGGGAATAAAAAGACAATGATGAAGGGTAAGTTAAAGGAAGAGTTGAATTTTAGGTTGAATTATAAGTTTCACTTGAAGAAATAGAAGTTTAAAGAGAAAAAATGAAGAAATCCAAAAAATTATTTCATAACGCCAAACTTTATATACAATAGCAGGAAAAAGAGAAGTCCGAGCTAAATAAAAAAATTATAAAACTATGTCTTCAATTTTAGTGAAATTGTAAAATATTGATGAGTAAAAACTCAAAATAAAATAATATAAAAGATAAATAGACTTTTTTACTAACACTAGAAAAGAACACATCAAGCATATCAAAAAACATGAAGAGGAAGTATTTGGACTGGGAAGAATTTTTAAGGATAAAAAAACTCATGACTCTCACTATGATATCAAGAAATAAGATCATTCAGGCAATAAAAAATATGCAGGTAGAGCATAGAGGACCAATAGAAAAAAAAGAAAAATTCAAATGAAAATGATAAATTTGGTATGTGGGTTGGTCAAAAATAGAAAATAGTAATGATTAAAGTCAGAACACAAGAACCTTCTCTAAGATTGAAAATTTATTTGGGTACAAATCAGAGAGATAAGATTCAGAGAACCCATGGGAGAACCAGTATTGTATTATTTCCACATAGGAATGAACCCCACATGAGATGATGTTATTATGGAAAAATGATACCCAAAAAAATGTATTTTCCATAGCCAAGAGGTGCTATAGGGAGAAATACCAACAGATGCATCCATACAAAACTCAATTTCCATAAACATTATTTTATTGTCACTGTTTCATGTGTAGACGATTCAAGCACATGGCAAGATATTGCTCATCAATAATGTCGATAAATGAGATGAAGTCTAATGAGTGTGGTCAAAAGCATGAATTCAATTTATCATCCACTGAGTTGAAAATGAGAAATTAGTTGAAAAAATTACAAGATGATACCGGGCCATCATACTTAGAGGAAGATGAAGACTATCAATCTAAACTGTGTATGAAGTCAAAAAATTGAATAAAAAAGTAGAGATATTAGAAGTAAGTGGTTATAGATTTATTTTAAGTCATCATATCACCCTGGAATATGGATTGTGGATAGTGGATGCACCTCCCATATGATAGAAAATAAAGAATTGGAGATAGGAATCAGATATGACAAGAAAGCTATTATAAGAGTTGGTCATGATGAAGGCCTGAAAATTATTCTCTTAGGAAAATCCATGTTTTGAAGAAAAGACATGAGATGTGGACATGTCTTGGTTATTGAAGGTGATAGTCATAATTTTCTAACATTAAGTCAATTGTGTGACTCAGGACATGAAATAATAATTTCAATGAAATTATGTATCATTATAGAAAAATATGGTGTAGTTTTTTTATATGGAAGGCATGAAAAGTTAGATCCCTACCTTTTATATAGAGAAGAAGATAAGTGATTTTGGACCAAGGAAGAATAAAAAAAGTTATGGCATAAATGCCTTATTCATTTGATCCAAACATTATTTGAAGATATAGTGAAATTGGATTCTTCTCAAGATCTCCCTAGGTTATCCCATGATCGTACTCATACATGTGATGCTTTTCAACAAGGGAAGATCATTCAAATGATATATAAGGTGAAAGAGAAAAGGACAAAAACATGCTTGAGTGGATCAATATTAATGTGTGTAAAACTATTTGATCAAGATATATTTAAGGTAGGAGATATTATTTTCTCTTCATTAATGATTTTAGAATAATGGAAAGGATTTCAATTATCAACCACATATTTGAGGTGTTCAGTTGCATAAAAACATATTGAAGGGAAGTTGAAAATATGTTGGTTCAAAGAATCTGAAAGATCCAAACATATAATAAAATAGATTTCACAAATATATTAGTGGGGGACTATCATGAGAAACATAGGATAATACACTAAGTGTCAATAGTAATAACTCCACAAAAAAATAGAGTAGTTGAGAGAATAAATAAAATTATCAACAACATGGCTAGAACAATTCTAATTGAAGAAGACCTTTTAGAGATGTTTTGGAAATAAGTAGTGATGAAATAAGTGTACACATAAATTAGAGTGTCATTATGTCTAAAATAATAGAGGACTACAAATGAGATATAGTATATAAAGAATCCAATGTTGAAGTAATTTCGAGTCTTCAAAAGTAATTTTTTCTTTCTCAATAAGAAGAAACACATGAATTTTTAATCCCATGGAGTTAAAAAGATATTTCATGGATTCTCAAAGAAAATTAAAGCATATAAATTCTTCAATAAGTCGCTAGGAATGGTAGTTGAAAGAAATTATGTATCTATAGTCAATAATGAGCAGAATCCTCAGCAAATACATGATAATCCTTAATAGGATAGTGATGGAGAGATAAGAAAATCAGCGAATGTTCTTGTTCGATAGGTAGATTTTGTAGAATATTCATATAATTATGAGGATGATCCTAATCCAGTATCTGCACACAGATCGAAGAGAAGAGCCAAAATTGATAGACATAATATAATTGGTGATCAAAAAGTGCTAGTGTAGATAAGAAGGATGAAGAATCTACTACAAGTATCGGTATTATCATAAGTAGATCCTAAATGTTTTGATTAAATAGTTGAAGATGAGAAATGGGTTCAGGATATGAATGAAGATAATGACCAAATTGATAAGAATCAAACATGGGAGATTATTTCAAGACCAACAGATAAGACTATCATCAGGACTTAATGGGTCTTTTGCAACAAAATTAATGAATATGGTCTTATGATTTGGAAAAAATCACGAATATTGTGAAAAGGTAATCCCAAATAGAGGTTATCAACGTTAGTAAAACATTTTCGCCTATTTCACGGCTAGATATGGTTAGATTATTTTTTTCCATATCAGTGCAAAAAATTGAATGTTTAATAGATGGATGTCAAGTCCATATTTCTCAATGAGGTTATTGAATATAAAGTTTATATTGACAAACTAGATGGTTTTATTATTCATTAATATGAGAACATGATTTTTTAGATTAAGAAGGTGTTATATGGGTTGAAGAAAGCACCAAGAGAATTGTATTCAAGGCTAGATCAGTTTTTGAAGAATCTCGGTTTTCAGTGTGGCGAAGTTGATTAAAATATCTATTACAACAATGAGAGTAATCAAAGAATGATGGTGCTAGTATATATTTATGGCATAATATTTTGTGGATCAGATAAAGCACAGTTCACTCAGCTTTATGAATTCATGAAAAGTGAAATTAAAATGTCAATGATTGGTGAAATGACATTTTCCATTGGCTTACAGGTGACACAAATAAAGAATGGCACATTCATTTATCAATCTAAATATTCTAATAAGGTTTTGATAAGATTTTAAATGGATAATTACAAGGAGATGAAGACTTTAGTGGCTCCCTAGATGAAACTATCATAGGATGATGAAGGAAATATAGTTAATGTAATAGAATACATGAAAATCATTAGCAATCTATTATACTTGAAAGTGACAAGAACTGATATTGGTTTCTCCACATTCTAAATAGCATTGTATCAAAACAATCCCAAGGAAAGATAATTTCTTGCAGTGAAAAGAATAATTTAATATATCAAGGGCACGATGGATTTCAATTTGCTGTATAATGAAAAATCATAGCAAGATATATTGGGCTATAGAGATGTGTATTGGTCCGGATCAACTGATGAAATAAAATCAATGTCAAGTGGTGCATTCTATATTGTTGGGTTTTCTATT
Organism: Viscum album; assembly: GCA_963277665.1. Taxonomy (NCBI): domain Eukaryota; kingdom Viridiplantae; phylum Streptophyta; class Magnoliopsida; order Santalales; family Viscaceae; genus Viscum; species Viscum album. Next base: position 1,559,305,144 of record OY728164.1, on the reverse strand, counting down.
TATTAGATAATCAAGAAACAATATTTCTTTTCATTGAGCACTATATAATCTGAATATATTGTGGCTACTCAAGCATTCACCCAATTGTTGTGGATGAAGCGTTTGTTTGATGATATGGGATTTGAAGTGAAGTGTCTGATCAGAATCCATTGTGATAATTCAAGTGCTATAAATCCTAGAAAGAATACAGTACATCACTCACGGAAAAAGTAAATTGAAATAAAGTATCATTTTATCTCAGAGAAGGTGGAGCAAGGTCTTTTGAAGTTTGATCATATTCCAATAGGGCTACAAGTTGTATACATTCTGACAAAGTCCTTGCACAAAGAGGCATTTGAATTTCATCCACTGCATCTTTGAGTTCAATAGACTCACCAAACATGAAAAAGTGTGGATGTGGGACTTCCCCCCTCCCCATGGTATGCTGTTTTTTCCCTAATTTGATGATTTATATTCTTCAACCTATTACAAACCACACAAAAGTGACATTTGGGTTTGTTGACAAAGGGGGAGAAATTATGGATTTAAAAGGGGAGTAAATGTTTTAATAAAAACACACGTAGTAGTGAGATAGGGGGTATTAAATTTGATAATGCTAAAGGCGATCAATCAAAGGATATATATCATGACTGATGGTGATCATGATGAAAGCAGTTGAGTGGATTTTGGATGAAGTGATTCATTAATGAACTTTTCATATTACTCTTATTTCTCACTTCAAGATATGATCACGTGGGATTAGAGTGTGTGTTGAGAAAATCATTTATATCATTCTAAATCACAAGAAGAAAATGTTGTAATAAGATTGAAGAAGCTTTAACAAAGTATCAAAATGTGAAGTGTTGTAAAAAAACTCAAGGCGGGGGGGTCGGAAAAAATGCCTCGAGGAATTATTACTGTGTTTTAGGGATGATTGTTTTTTTAAATGGGTCTCCATGGATAGTTGTGGAGGTCTAGATATATTGTTCACATGGTATGTTGGCAATGATCCATGATAAAGGAATGTATTCTCTAAAAGTAGTATATAAAATTGCATCCACAAAGTGATGCCATTTCCTAGTGTCTGCTAAATTTTTGGGATCCAAAATTTGGAGGATGACCAGCATCGTGAAAGAGGGACTTCCATGAAGGACATATAAAAATATGGAAAATGAAGAAGAATAGATTTTGAGAAGGGGGATTCATGAAGGTGCGGATCATCACAAGTGGATAATCATGAAGAAATAAAGATTTGATGGTAATCTCGGTGGCTATGAAAAGAATCTATAACTGTGAATATTTCATCAAGCTTCATAAAGTAGAAAGCATTTTGAATGAAATGTGAGAGAATTTTGAAATGGTGATGATATGGCCAGAAGATTTTGGAATTAGACAAAACACCTATAAATATGCATCTAGTCCCTTCATAAAAGAGAGAAAGACATAACAAAAATAAGTAGGCTCTAATTTCATGAAGGTGGTTCGTGAAGGTGGTTCTTGTGAAAAAGTTCGCAAAGAAAGGGAGTTCATGAAGGCTATGAATGGTTAATAAAAATTTTGAGAATTGAAAATGTTATGGAGTTCGGGAAGGCTATGTGAGATTCACAAATTATGTGTGCTTTGTGAAGTCTAAGTGAGATTCATGAGATGAAGGTGCTTCTTAGAGGCTGTTAGTGATTTTTGAAGGGAATTTTCTTGTAAAATGCAGTGAGCATGATGAAATTTTTGAAAAGGTATTTCCAGGTAAGTCTATGTTAAAGTGATATTCATCAAGTGTATGAAAGTGTGACTTCCATAGAGAATCTATCTACAACTGAGGACGTATTCATTACTGATAATGAAGGGACCTACATGTCCATAAAATTTTGAAGAATCCATTCTAGAGTAGTGAGAAAAGGAAGAAGAATAAGGTGATCATTTATACTAACAATGAGACAGATAAAGAGGCTTAGGGAGAGACCATTGGGAAAGTAGTGAGTTGACCCGAAACCTTGTAAAGGTAGTGAGCCTAGGAAAATGAGTGACCTATTCCAAACCCTGCATTTTGGCAGTGATCCTCTGTGGATTTGGTACATCTTCCCATTTTTATTATACGATACTTGTATGTAGCCTAGTGAGGGTGAACCAAGTAAAATAGTTGTGTCTCATGTATGATTTACTTTTTGTTCATATATTGATATGGGTGAAGTAGAGGGGAGTGTTTTGTTTAACTATGAAAAAATATCTGAATAGGTAATGGTTTCAATTTGTCATACCCCGATTCACCTCCCATCTCAGGGTATTTAACCTAGTGGGGATAACAATTGGTATTAGAGCCAAATGCTGAATTTCAATGGTTCTCTCTTAGTAAAAGAAATGGAGGTTGTTAATCGCAAAGGGATTCCAATATTTTATGGAAACAATTTCCAATTATGGAATAATCAGATGCATCACTATATGTAATCATTAGGAAGGGATGTTTTTACAATAGTGATACATACAATTTCATCAAATATTGATAGTGGTTATTTATCAGAAGCTGATAGAAAGGAATTGAATTATAACTCTAAAGAAATCAATGCTTTAGTGAGATCCCTATCTAATGAAATATATTTGAAGTCGATATCCTTTGATTCATAAAATTCTATGTGGAAAAAGATTCTGAATATTTATGAGTCTGACTCAAAAGTTGAGGAATCAATGATGCTGGTTCTATGGAATAAGTAAGAGGATCATAAAATTCACCTTAATGAGTCTATTGATAAATTCTTTGACCAGGTGAATGTTGTTGTGGAAGACATGTGGGGTCTCAAAGAAATTATTAATGAAATATATATTGTTATGAAAATATTGCATAAACATCATCCTCAGTTCAATCTGAGGGTTTCTATTTTGGAAGATAATGATTTCAAGGATATGAAATTGAATAACTTTCACATTACTGTTATCACATACATAATGAAAAATGATGATAATGATATTTTGGAAAAGGGGAAGTCCAAATAAGTGGAATTCAAGACTATGAATAATCTCACCATTGAATATGTGTAGGTATATGAAGGTATGGATGAGGTTATTTAATTAATTTACTCAAATATAAAATATGGAAAATTAAATTTCAAAGGGAAAATCTCACTTAAATGATTTATAAGTGAAGTGGTTGAAAATATTGCAGCAATGTGCCCAAATAAGATTCAATAAGATGATGGGGATGAAGAAGAAATTCCCATAAATAAGTCTTCAGGATATGCGATAGTGAAGAAAATGTTTGAAGAAAAAATTATTCAAAAAGAAGAGTCTTCTTTCAAAAGAGAATGATGGTTTATAAGAATCTGAGGAAGAAGAGTTGGAGAATTTCATGGATTGTCTCTAAAATGTTACGGTGGAAGTTGTTAGAAATTCCCAAACAAGGGAATAAAGTGACAATGATAAAGGGGAATTTGAAGTAAGGGTCAATCTTCACGTAGAATTAGATGCCTCACTTGAAGAAATAGATGTTTGGAGAGCCAAAATGAAGAAATCCAATAAAGTGGTTCTTGATCCCAAGCTTTATATATAGTAATAGGAATAAGATAAGTCTGAGATAAATGAAAAAATTGAAAAACATAAGTATTAAATGATTAAGATCTCATAAAATGTTGTTTAGTAAAAACTCAAAATCAAATAACAGAAAATAGAAATTGATAGTTTGACTAACACTGGAAAAGATCAAATCAAACATATCAATGAACTTGAAGAGGAAGTCATTGTCCTATGATGAAGTGTTAAGTATTAAGAAAAACTCATGAATCTCACTATGACATCGAGAAAGAAAATCATTTAGGAAACAAAAAAGATGCAAGTGGATTATAGAGGACCATCATAACAAAATAAAATTTCAATTCCAAATGATAATTGTGGTATGAGGGTTGATCAAAAATAGATAACAATAATGTTTGAAGTCAGACCACAAGCACTTGATCTATGATTGAAGATTGATTTGGGTGCGAATCAGAATAAGAAGATTTAGAGAACCCATGGGATAACCAATAGTGTTGTATTTCCACACAAGAATGCACCCTTCACGAGATTTTATTGTCGTGGAATGATGGTATACTAAAAAAATGTATGTTCTATATCCAAGAGGTACCTAAGGGAGAAGAAAAATAAATTCTTCTATACAGAACTCAATATTTTATAACATCATTTTATGGTCACAGTTTCAGGTGTCGAGGATTCAAGTACATGTAAAGATATTTCTCATCAACAATGCATAGAAATGAGTCGGAATATAATGAATTTGGTCATAAGAATCAATTAAATGTATCATCTAATGAGTTGAAAATGGAAAATTGGTTTGGAGAATTGAAAGATGAATCTGGTCCATCATACCTTGAGAAAGATCAAGACTATCAATATGTACTGAGTATAAAGTCAAAAACAAGGATAAAAAAGAAGAGAGATGAACATGCATTGGTTGTAGATATTTATTTTAAAGCATCAGATCACACTAGAATTTGGATCATTGATAATGGATTCACCTACCATATGATATAAACAAAGAAACAGATGATTGGAATCAGATATGATAAGTAAATTATTGTAATATTTGGTAATGATGAAGGCCTGAAAATTATTGGCTCTGAAAAATTCATGTTTGGAGGAAAAAACATGCGATGTGGAGATTTCATGGTTATTGAAAGTCTCGGTCACAATTTTCTAAGTGAAATCCAACTATGTGACTCAGGACATGAAATAATCATTTATAGAAATTATGTATCATTACAGAAAAATATGGTGCATTTGGTTTGTAGGGAAAACATAAAAAGAAAATTCTCTTCCTAGTAAGGGGAGAAGAAGATATGTGCTTTTTGAAAAAGGAATAAGAAAACAAGTTATGCCATAAAAATATTTGTCATTTTATCTAAACATCCTTGGAACATATGGTAAAATGTGATGCTGCTCAGGACCTCTCTAGGTTATCACAAGATCGTACTCATACATGTGATTCTTTTTAAACAGGGGATATCATTTGAATGAAATGTGAGGTGAAAGATAAAAGGTGAATAAAATTTATTGATTTGGTGCACAATGATGTGTGAAGACCTATTTTACCCATAAATATTGATGAGAAGAGAAGTTATGTTATCTTTATTGATGATTTTAGAAAAATGGAATGGGTTACAATCTTTACCCATGTATCTATGGTGTTCATTTTCATACCAAATTATGGAAGAGAAGTTGAAAATATGTTGGGTTGAATAATTCAAGAGATCTGAACAGATAATGGAATAGAGTTTAAAAATTTCCAAGTGGAGTATTATCTTGAGAAACAATGGATAATACAGCAATTGTTAGTTGTATGGACTCCATAACAAAATGATGTAGTTGAGATAGGAAATCGAATTATCAATAATATGGATAGAACAATTCTCATGGAGAAATACCATCCAGAGAAGTTTTGGAAAGAAGTAGTGATGTATACAATATTCAAATAAAATAGAGTGTTATTATGTTTGAAGAAATAGAAGGTTACATATGAGCTATGGTCTGAAAAGAATTAAATGTTGAAATACTATTGAGTCATTAAAAGGTAGTGTTTCATTCTCAATAAGGATAAACAAAAGAAGTTTGAATCCCATGGAGATGAAGGGATATTAATTGGATACTCAAAGAAAAGAAGAGTATATAAATACATTAATATGTGGCTAGGAAAGGTGGTTGAAATCTATTATGTAACTCTAGTTAATAATGAGAATAATCCTCAATAAATACATGATCAGTTTTGGGAGGATATTGATGAAGATATAAGAATATTTGGAGATGTTCAAGTTTTAGAGGATGATTTAGAATAAATTCAGATAATTAGAAGGATAATCATAAACCAGTATATACACAAAGACCAAATAGAAGATCCAAAATTGATAGATAGAACATAATTAGTTATTAGACACCTCCTTTGAAAACAAGTAGAATGAAGACTCTTCCACAAGAATCATTATTATCATAGGTAAATCCTAAATGTTTTGATGAAGCAGCTAGATATGAGAATCGGGTTAAATCATTCAATGAAGATCATGGCCAAATTGATAATAATTTGACATGGGAGATTGTTTCGAGACCAACAGATAATAATGTCATTGGGACTAAATGGGTGACTCAAAAAAAAATGAATGAATATGGTGATGTGATTAGAAACAAAGCATGAATAGTGTGTAAAGGGTACTCCCAGACTAAGGGTATCAATGTTGATGAAACATTTTCATCTATTTCACAGATAAAGACTGTCATATTAATTTGGGCCATAACTATTCAATAAAAGTTCAACATTTTCCAGATGGATATCATGTCTTCATTTTTTAATGGTGTTATATAATTATATGTTTATATTGAGAAACCAAATGTTGTTATCATTCATGATGATGAGAAAAGAGTTTCTCTACTTAATAAGCCATTTTATGGGTTGAAGAGAGCACCTAGAGCATGGTGTTCAAGGCTAGATTAGTTTTTTAAGAAGCTCAGCTTTCAGCATGGTGGATTTGATTACAATCTATTTTTCAATGATGAAAGTAATAAAAGAATTATGGAACTAGTATATGTATATGACATAAAATTTGGTGGATGAGATGATGTATTATGTACTCATTTTACAGAATTCATGAAAACTGATTTTGAAATGTCAATGATTGGTGAGCTGGTATTTTTCAACGGTTTATAGGTGAAACAATGATAAAAATTGTGCATTCATTTCTCAGTAAAAATATTCCAATGAGTTTTTGAGAATTTTTGGAATAGATAACTCCAAGTAGATGAAAACTCTGGTGGCTACCCGAGTGAAACTGTCATGGGATGATGAAGACAATGTAATTAATGCAACAAAATACTGGTAAATTATTGGTAGTCTATTGTACTTGATTGTAATAGGACCTGATATTGTTTCTTCCACATGACAAGTAGCACAATATCAAAGTAATACCAAGGAAATACACTTTCTTGTAGTGTAAATAATACATCGGAATATCAAGGGCACAATGGATTTTAGTTTTTTGAACAATGAAAAATCTCATCAAGAGTTATTGGGCTATACAAATGTATATTTAGCCAGATCATCTAATGATAAATAATCAAAGTCAAGTGGTTCATTATATCTTGGTGTGTTGTTTATTTCTTGGATAAGAAAGAAACAAGATTTTTTTCATTGATAATTGTATAATCAAAATATATTGTACCTAAAAAAGCTTGCATGAAATTATTATGGATGAAGTAGCAGCTTGATGATATGGGAGTTGAGGTGTAGCCTCTGATCAGAATCCATTATGATAATTCAGTTTTTATAAATCTTATAAAAAATCCATTCCATTCCTCAAGGAAAAAGAAAATTGAAATCATGTATCATTTTATCAAGGAGAATGTGGAGAAAGGGATTATAAAGTTGGAGTATGTGCCTACAGAACTATAGGTTACATACTTTCTAAAAAAGGTGTTATCCAAAAAAGTATTTGAACGTTATTGACTAGCTCTTGTAGTTTATTTGACTCCCTGAACTTGAAAAAGTGTGAATGTGGAAACCCCTCTCCCTAAGGTATGGTGTGTTTTCCCTTAATGTGTTGATATGTGTTCTTTACCTTGTTGTAGGAAACAACGAAGTGACTTTCAATTTTGTTGACAAAGGGAGATAAATTATAGCTATAAAAGGTGATAAAATGTCTTAACCAAGACATGGGGAGTTGTGAGATAGGAGGAGTATTAAATTTATTGACATGAAATGTGATTGATCAAAGGATATATAACACAAATGATTGTGTCATGATGAAATAAGTTGAGTTGTTTTGGAATGAAGTGATCCGTTCATAATGTTTATATATTACTCTTGTTTCTCATACCGATCATGACTCATGTGGGCATAGAGTATGTGTTGAGTGAATCTTCAATCTATTTTTGAATAGAAATAAGTTAATTTTGGAATAATATTAATTGATGAATCTTTAAAGAGGTATAAAATGTGAAGATTTGTCAATGAACCTAAAGGCTGAGATTGGTTGGTAAAAATCCCTCAATGTATCATTGTATTGTTTTTGTGTTGATTGTATTTTTTGATAAAGTGGGTTTCCAATAATAGTTTTGGAGGATCAGAGATATTTTTGACATGGTATGTTGATAAATATCCAATAACATGTAATGGATTACCTAGATGTGGTACAGAAAATTTTATACACAAGGTGACAGCATTTCCCAGTTTTTTCCAAATTTATGGGGTTGAAAATTTGGAAGATGACTAGAATCCTGAAAGATGGATTTCCTTTAAGGATATGTAAAAATATGAAAAAGTAATGAGTTTTTTGAAGAATGGGTTTCATGAAGGTGGTTTCACAGATGTGTGGATCATTGTGAGTGGAGTATCATGAAGACACAAAGAGTTGATGATAATCTTCACAACTACAACAAGCATCATTAATGGTGAATATTTTATGTTGTTTTGTGAAGTTGTGAGAATCATGAATGAAATTGGAGAGCATTGAAAAATGGTGATCACATGGATGGAAGCTTATATAATCAGAGGAAATACCTATAAAAATGACTTTACACCATTCAAAAATGAGAGAGAGACTTAACAAAAATCCATATGCTCTGATTTAGTAAAGGTGGTTCACGAAGGTGGTTCTTGCAAAAAAAATTCACGAAGAAAGGGATTTTGTAAAGGTTCTGAAATGTGACTGAAAATTTTGAGCATCATGAAAGTAAGGGATTTCATTAAGTATAAGTCAGATTCACAAAATTTGTGTGCTTTGTGAAGGCTAAGTGAGCTGCACTAAAGGAAGGTGCTTCACAGATGCTGTTGGAGCTTTGTGAAAGGAAGGTACTTCGTTGACTCAGGGAGCATCGTGAAAGTGTTGAAAAGGTATTTCCTAGTAAATCTGTCGTAATGTGATAGACATAATGTGGATGAATGTGAGACTTCAATAAAACATATATCTATAATTGAAGATGTGTTCATTAGTGATAATAAATGTACCAACATGTCCATAAAATGTGGGAGAATATTTTAGAGAGGAGTGATCAAAGGAAGAGGATGAAGATGATTTTACACTGGAAATGAGCCAGAGAAAGTGATTCCGGGAGTGGCCCTAGGGAAATTAGTGATTTGACCCTAAACCTTGTAAAAATAGTAATCTTGGGCATATAAGTGATATATACAAAACCTTTTATTTGGGAAATGAGGCTTAGTGGATTTGGTACATCGACACAACATCATTATATACTCCTTGGATGTATCCTTGTGAGCGTGAACCAAGTAAAATCATTGTGTCTCATGCATGATTTCATTTTTCTCATATATTTATAAAGGAGGAGAGAATAGTGTTTTTTTAACGACGAAGAGTGGTTTTAACCTGACATACCATAATTCAATCACCCCCTATCATGGTATTTAACCTAGTGGGGATAATATGATTAATTACTTTTAACAAAACCCATGATAGTGATGAATCCTCACAGAGAAGATCTTACCAAAAACTTTTCCAGATTAGTACTTTAGATGTAGTTTCTAGGAAAAAATGATCCTCTACACCCTCCACCTCTTGGTATTTGGGGTAGAATTAAAGAATACTCATGAGAAATATAAATAGAGATCACTATATGGAACACATCTCCCCAATATGATTAATCCAATTATTAGAATAGAAAAAATTAATGCAGTTCAATCCATCTGATTCAATCCCCAAAACTTCAATGTTATTCATAATAGATGTAGCAACAAATTTATAATTCATTAAAAACATATAATTACAGTTAAATAGGGAAAGGAAAAGGGAGAACAATCCTTCCTAGTTTGATTAGCTACTTCCTCCAACTCAAACTCACTTTTCCTCTTACCCTGAGTGTGCTCCATACATGATCTTTTTCCCTTTTCTCTGTGTCCCCATTAGGGAATGTGAAATATTGTATTGAAATTCCTATGGTCGGAACATTCTTGAATTGATGGATTAACCCCTTAAAATAAAAACTTTTCATGCTCACTATCATCTCTAGGTCAAAGCTCCACATTATCTACATGGAATGTTTGTCAGTATACATCCTCCTCCTCCAGTAACCGCATTCAAGCTACCTCAAATAGATGTCCTAGTTACTCAAGGATTCATGAAATGAAGTGAACAAGATCTCAATCTTGGATTCTTTCCACATTCAACGATTTTACACACCTCTTACGTGGAATGCTTTGACATACCCATCACTAGATTTTAGTGAAACTCCATACATTTAGCAGTTTTTAGTTTCCTGCAACATTTATTTTCTGCACACAAATAATTAAATAAATAAATTTAATAGTACTGGTAAAATTATATTATATATATTATAATTATCATTTTTTAGTTTTCCAATTTCTTTATTCTTATTTCATGTTGTGATTTCTTCTTACAACGTAGGGCGGTTTCATCTTCATCTTCTTCACCTCAAACAAAAATGTCTCTGAGTGTGGCTTCCTCAGGTGGCTGTCATCCATGGTGGTGAGGAAAGGTTCGACCTAGTGGTGCTTGAAGATCTGGGCGGCATTGAATTCAGGCTTTGGGATGGCGGGCACGGTGGAGTAGGTTGAAGATCTAGAAATGAGGTTTGGCTCAGCACTGGGATTTGAGGAATTTTTCCAGCGACTCATCTTCTTCGTGGCAACATGCGTTGGTCGGAAGTGTGAGATTCTTCAGTCTCTTGAGATTCAAGGATGCTCTGTTTTGGTTAAGATGGTAAAAATAGATTTGGATTTGTGGTGGCAGTGGATTGCTAAATCATTGGACAGTGGATGCTCTATTTTGGTAGTGCAGAGGATAGATGCAACAGTGGATACTCTATTTTGGCTAGCGGTAGGGTATATTTATCTACTGATGGAATAGTGGAGATGGTGGATTTGGGGGATCTAGAGTGGAAGAATGATGCCAATGATATATTATGATCTACCTTTGGCATGTGATGTCTTTATATGGATAGTCCATCTACAAAAAAATAAAGATATTAAATAAATTTTAAAATTACAAGAAGAAATGAAAACAAATAAAATTAAAATTTAAAAAACAAAAAAGTAAAAATCATTTATTTTTAAATTAAAATAATGAATTAATTTAAAATAATAAAAACTACGATATAAAAATAATTATAAAAAATAAAAATAATTAAATCAGTTAAATAAAAATATCCTTTAAACAACGAAAGAATTATTAATTTGAAATACAATTAAATATTAAACTAAAAAATATATAAAAATGAAATTAAATTATTGAAGTTGTTATTTTGAAAAACATACAATGAAAAAAATGAATGAAAAATTATAATTATAATTTAAACTAGTACACAGTAATAAAAAATGGTGGTTAATAAAAAAATAATTATTTAATTTAGAAATTATTAAAAATAACTAAACTAAATAATAAAATATATATTTTAACAAAAAAAATCACAGTTTAAGTAATTTAATACAAAAATAAAAACAATTGATATATATTTCGACACAATACATTATTTTTATATTAAAACTACAAGAAATTATGAAAAATGAGGTTACAAAATGTAATAAATAATGGCCAAATCAGATACCATGTATAGTTCAAGAGAATTGAGGCTATCATATTATGTTTTGTTTTCAAGGAAGTGAGACTTGACTTATGCTTATGATTTCATGTTTTATGTTGCTATCACATTATAACGATTCCATAATCCCATGATATATAATTCTTTATTCCAAAATCCTTATGTTATGATTAATGAATTATGATATATGTTGTACTGGGTATGATTATTTTATGTTATTTCATTAAACTTTTATTATATTCTAATACTCATATTTTTTTTCTTACTCTCAGTTACGGTCTTTAATTGTTATCGATGAATTTTATCCTTACCATGCATTTCAGTTGACCCCTTCTTATTGTCCCATTTCCCTATATTATGAATAAGATTATAATGTATCATATGTATGAATGGGTATCATGTATTGATAATTTTGTAAGAGATTTTGAAATTTTGTTGTAAGATAATAAATTATTGGTTTAGTGGAAAAAATATCCACTCTATGGGAAAAATATGTGTTTTGTTAGTTATAGTTTTTTCTAAATTATCTAAATCTCTAAACGTAAATGTTATTAGGTTTTCATGTGGATTTATATTTTTTTATTGATATTGTAATTATGGATGATTAATTTTGGCTCACTTATATCGGTATAAAAACCAGTATGTAAAGGAAATTCTTTGAACATCGAAATTGGGAGTGCAAGTCTGGGTCATCTCAAATACAGTGATCGTCTTCCTCTTGAATCAATTAGAATTATATCTTAATTTATTCCAACTAATTTCCATTACCATGTTTAGAGACATATCATCTATATTTATTTTCATTTACACTTCTAAAACCCATGCGACACTTCATCTAAATTTTATCATTATTTTGGAACTATACTCGGTTAGAATGTATAAGTGATTGTATTACATCATCAAGCTATAATACCAGATGATGACATACAAAATTCTTAAACAAAGGTATTGAAGAAAATTTTAGTCCAAAGATATATGATTATATATTATTTTACTATTTAAATGTTAACTCTATATGAATTATCATCCTATATTTGTCACATGTAATAACAATGAGTCGTAGCTACATAATATATGATCCCATCACAATTATGTAACCCTATATTTGGTACACTCACTTATAATAATGTTCCATAGATAATCAGAGTCCATTCATATAATTATAGGTTCCCTCTATTTCCAAAGAATGTATATTTGGACTATTTCCAATACTATTCTCATTAATACTACTAAATTACCAAAAATATGTTTTCATAACTATTACCTAATCTAGGATTCACCCTAAAATTCATTTATGATGCAACATTTTCAAGATTTGACCCTACTAGAACACTGGTTGGGCCTGCAATGAATCAAGTGATAACACACGTAGCCTTCCTTTGATATGCCATAGGATGATGACCAGTTTCAAGGGAATACACAAAAGAATAGAAACAAATCCAACAAAGGAAAACCTTTTATCATAAATATATAGAAAATTAATAAAAATACAATGTTTCAATAAAAAAATCTATAATAAATGTATTACATTTCATATATATGTAAAAAAAATATAACAAAAGTAATAATTTAATTCCAATCTATGTCTTCTATAACTCAATAAATTTAAAATAGAAGACTCTAACATTAAAGAAATCCTTATACATGAGATAAAGTATACTAACACTACCTATTAATATATCCTATAATTTTTAAAAACAACACATAAAGGTGAGGTTATTATATAAATATTCTTAGTAAGTTCCTCCCCAAAACACTCATTTGTATTTGAAAATATAGAATATTAATGTATCCATGAATTAAGGAGACAACATGACAACCAAATTAACCCTTATAGGGAATGACTATAATATAACATATATCCCAGGTCTCATGGAATGAACAATCGTGAAATTATAGGATATATATAGTAGAAATTAAACAAAAATATATTAATAGTGATATATCTTGTATTGTTCGTTACCTAGTCAACACAAATAATGTCGAGCCGGGTGTCGTTATCTAACCACAGGTGTTCCTCCCCAATATTTTGGAGGCTTTTGACCAGTGGTGAGAGACTATGATCAACAATTAGAATATTATACCCTTAGTATCTCTAAAAATTAATAATGAGAAAACAAATAAAACATTCTTTATAACTAAAGAATCATAGTAACTATATGGAATTAAAACAATAAGGTAATTTTCATCTTAAAAAAAATAATCCAATGCTATATCAAAATTAACAATGCAGGACATTCATGGAATAAATTAATGAGATTGATTAATCCTAGATCTTATCTAGTAGTAATCCCATCATGGGTCTTCTGTATCCTGACTCACTCTATTAGAGCACAATCATCTTAGACTTAGCCAATTATACATACCATCATCCCTTAATAATCACCCTTACATAAACCTAAAACCTAACATTCCAACATTAACTCATCGCTCATTCCATTAAAAACTAATCAACCAAGCTATCTCACCCATAACAAATTTACCCTCTAAGCATATTAGGACCATAACCCAGTCGTAACCATGCATTCTAAATCTGAAAATAACCCCCATGATGATGCCAAAACCTGATGCCCTTATATGATATCAACACTCACTAAACACATATGATGATGCTTCACCAAATCACTATATCACCCAGCATTAGGTAGATCATTCAACCATGCATGTTGAACTGAGATCAAATTTCTTCTCATGACCCACGACTCACTTCCCACAACCTCTTCCTCCTTCCAAGAGAACCCAAAGATCATAGACCTTATTCTAAATCCATTAATGGGGATAAAAAGGTAAGACCATCATTGACCTCAACCCATTGGAATACCTTGTACCAACACCATCATAAATTAAAATTAATTATATTTTAAACGATAAGATATAATATAGGGAAGAAATTAATTCCTCTCCTGAAGAGAGTTTAAGGTTAAATTTGTGAGTTTTAAATATTTTTTATATAATAAAACTAATAATATGTAGGTTTCATGTTGTTTTAATATTTAAATAAATAAATGAACTTTGAGTTAGTATTAAATCATTGAAAAATGGAAGGGGATTTTAGATAATTATGCGTATGAGATTATTACATGTTTAAAACATATTTTTACAAGTTAATTTTTATTTTAAATATATTATTTTTGTTTTAATTCCATTATTATGTTTTTCTAAAAATATATATCATCATATTTACCCTTAAAATAACGAACATAGACATGAACCTTTTTATATCTATAATTTATCCATGTTCTAGACCTTGTGAAAGGTTATAGTGCTGAAAATATACACTAATATCTAAATTATAAAATTATTAATTATTCTATTATGTTTTAAAATTATAAAAACACATGTTTACCTACTCAAAATATTATATATGACCAGTTAAAAAGATGAATTCATTTTGTTTATAATACCAAAGAAAAACCCTCCAATAAAAAAAAGTACTATAATAACCATTCTTTTTATTGCACATTAACAAATGGTTTGTATAATTACCCATACTTTACATACATTGTTATTACTTCATAATTGAAGCATACTTATTACAACATATAAAAAAACCATGAAAGGACCGTTTAGGTATAGTGTCTTTAGAAACTGGGAAACATAAACAACTTGTTCATAAATCATCTACACCGTCTCCCTTTTATTTAATCACATCTAGAGTCCCTTTTGGCATATCTTTCTTAATACCCTTCTTCCTGACCTGGGGAAAAACATACAAAAGGGTGATCTCAAATGCCCAGTAAGGGTAAACAAAAGAAATATCAGTCACATCATATTCGTAAGAACAAAACATTTTGAAAATCGTAACCTGCAAAAGAAATCATAATATCATAACATGGGATAAATCATGGTAGTGAAATTTAATCCCAATAATCATAACATGAAACTTTGTGGCTTACACATATAATCATAGAGAATAATTTCTTAGTATTAAAGACTCATTTCCAAGACTATCATAGCGGACAATGTCCATTTCTGAACTGAGTTCACTCCTCGTTTCAGTCTAGAATCACTGAACCAGATTAACCTGTCATTCCAGCCATGTCTATCTCATGAGATATAAATCTTTACCCAATTTGTTGGATGGAGATATAGGTCCCACCCATCTCATAATGATACCGTTCTTATGTGTGCCACAAAATCATAAATCATAGCAAAACACGTGTAATAAAAATGGGATTATTAAACATCATGCCATCATGACATAATACATATAAGATAAAATGACATCATAAAATTAATTACATCATAACATAATCAAATCAATGAAAAAATATGGATATTAACAGAACCCTATATTATCTTAGATGGAAAATAATTTTGATAAAACACTTGAACTCCATTCTTGAGGAAAATATCCTTTCTACTTCAAAAATATTTTTCCTTTCTTAAAATGTCATAAAATTTTAAAATCAATGAAGTTGATTAAAAAAAACTTGAAAACTTGTAAAGTAAGATTCATGGAAATAATTTTCTAAAAATCCATTCATGTCGTATAAGTTAAAAAAACATTCTTCTCGTACTTTGGCCAAAAAAGTCAAAAAGTACCTCGTATGAAAAACGAAAAAAGATTCCATTCATATCTTTTACTAATAACTCACCAAAGGGTAAAATTGGATTTAAAAAATATTAGGATGATAGAAATAATATTAAATATTGAGGAAAAATCTATGTGGATGATAGATATTCCCCAGTAAATTCTGATGTCTAAAAAATCTCAGATAAAAATGAGATTGTGAGATTTTCCCTTACCTTAGGACCGATATGATTCGTATGTACCCGAAACCCCTGTATAATGATTTAAATAATGTCATTTAATTATTAAATAATCATATTCATTGTTATGATATCATACATGGTCATATTCATATCTTTTTATTAGTAATATTTGATTTCTAGTTGTTATTCGGGTGTTCATTGCTTTATGTTCTTATGCATGCCTTGTCGAATAAATTCTTATTCTTCATTTTAGGTTATAGATACCTGATTTCAAGTATGGTATTAGTGTAAAATATATCATATTTATTCATTCAATTCATTTATATTTTCATTATTCAACGGGGATCATGTAGAACGAGTCGCATCACATCGTGGAGACGGTAGGTCGTACGTACGCACGAGCGATGATATCGTTCCCATGATAGTGGAACTGTATTTAAGTGTACGTATACTATTTTAGAATTAATATCACATTACAATAATCATATATAGTTTATCTTTACACCATTATACACATCCAAGTAAGGTGGTGGTGGGAAGCAGATTACACCACGGCGTGGAAACAGTATTCTGTACGTACGCACGTGCGGTTATTTCGTTTTCCGTAGGATGGATAGAAGGTGAAATAGGGTTGTTTCATATTTATAATAACATATCAGTATATGATTTATACCGATGTTATTATTTCATAATGAAAAAACTAAATAAGAGGAAGTAGAAGAATAAATAAATTCGAAAGAATTGGTAACAGATATTACCTCTTCTTTGACACATCTCTTTGAAACCTCCTCTTAGGGCACTAAAATTGGTATTTGAAGAAGACCAGGACCTCCATGATGTTTCTAGGGAAGTGGAGAAGAGAAATTGGTAGGGGTTTGGCCAGCTTGAAGGCTCAACGTGGTGTGAGGAGGAGAGGGAGGAGGTCCTCTTTTATAAGGGAGGAGAGGGGCACCTTAGAAAAAACTTAAAACATTATTTTATTATAAAGTCATATTCGGTTTTTAATAGCTCCAAATTGATTTATTTTGAATAAAAGGTGGGTATGGGTTGATAGCCTCTCAACCAATATATTTTAGACAAGTTTATGTTACTATTTTAACCATATCATTTAGATTTAACTTTAAGTTAAATAATTTTACTTTTACCGTGTCTTCTTGTTTTCTTACACTGTATGGTTAATAAACTTACTATAACAAGACAAAAGAACCTAAAGTGGTTCATTATTAATATATATAACCGTATCTAAGTCATTTGGTCAAGCCTTAGATTTTTTAGGAATAAAATAACTATTAATAATATAATATTTGTTTTAAAAACTATTTTATGTCAATTTCGACACTATTTGGTACATGATTTTTGTGAAAATCATAACCGCATGATTAGTTAGAACAACGTTAATTAAATAAATACTAACATGTAATATTAACCTATAAAATTAGTGTAATTCATAAAAAGTCTCAAATTACATTTATTTGGGTATTCATAATATCAATTACGTTAATATTTCATTACTAAGGAAATTATTACATCATCATTGTGTCATAATTAAATTAAATTATTTAATGTCTAAAAATTATAAATAAAATACCATTATGTAGGAAATCGTTTTATATTTCTAAGGAATATTTATAGTATAAATTATCTAATGTATAACCCTATATTGAAAATGTTTTAGTTATTAAATTTTGATTTTAACTATTTTAACTCTTCTTTAAATAAAATAATAATAAATGTCCTAATCTAATCCAAGTGAATCTAAATGGTCATATTTTATTCCTAAGGTTGTTTTTGGTCGAATTAAACTTATTCAATAGAATTATGACATGTTTTAGGGTAATAATAATATCATTTTTACCCTTAATTACCCTATTTACTTTTAACCGTGGTAAAAAAAAGTAAAAAGTTACTATTAACCAAAAATTATTTTTATCTTATTGAACCACATTTTACTCCTTGATATTAACCGTGTCCCTCGGATTTTCAAAATTCCACTCACGAAATCGGTAAAATTATGTTTTATGTAAATTTTCAAATTCTCCTAGGAGGTGGGTAAAAGATGGTGAAAAGTTCAATAAAATGTTTATATATCTAAAATTATTATAAAATGACTCCAATGAATTAAATTGAACTTATATTGGTATTATGTAAATTTTTTTACCTAAAATAAATTTAAATAAAATAAATAATTATTTAAATAAAAATTCGGTTTTTAAATAGTAACACAGTGTTTTCACTATTCATAAGAAATTGAAAGTTTTCAAAAAAAACCAAAAAATCACCCTAGGCTAATTTCGATATTCCGAATCCAAAATGAAGTCCATTTTTGAAAGATAAAATTTAAAAAATTTAAAAAATTGGGTATTACTATTCATAACGACTAGTTTATATAATATTTTAATAATATATCGTTGTTTAGTGAAACTCGGTATTACGTACAACGCAACCTATTGAGGAAGGTTGCTCTTGCATGTAACGCAAGACAAGACAATTTTGTGTGTAGTGACAGATTCCTTTATATAAAATTATACATAGAAACAAAATATTTCTCATAAAATATCAGGTGTTACATTCTACCCCCCTTAAAATAAATTTCGCCCTCGAAATTCGTCACTTTGTAACACACAGATGAGTATACCTCTCCCTCATCATATCATCATGTTCCCATGAAGTTTCTTCTAATTGGTGGTTCCTCCATAAAACATTCACCGGGCGAGTGGTCTTGTTCTATAGAACTTTTTCTCTATGATCCAAAATCTCTATCGGTTGTTCTTTATAAGAAAGATCTTGCTCCAGCGGTACAACTTCTGAGCTGAGTACATGTGAAGGATTGGGTATGTACTTTCTTAGGAGTGATACATGGAACTCATCATGAACTTGAGAGAGATTCGGTGGAAGTACCAATCGGTAATCTACATTCCCAACACGATCCTGTATTTCAATAGGACTAATATACCTAGGGCTCAGCTTTCGCTTCTATTTAAATCTCATTACTCTCTTCCAAGGAGATATTCGTAGGAACACTTTATCACCCACTTCAAACTCTAGGTCTTCTCGTCGGTTATCGGCATAACTTTTTTTTTGACTCTGAGTTGATCTTATGTGTTATTGAATAGATCTAACTTTTTTTGTCATCTCATCAACAATATCAGGTCCTAATAGATTTCTTTCCCCAACTTCATCCCAGCAAGTTGGAGTTTGGCATTTCTCTCCATAGAGAGCTTCATAAGGATCCATCTGAATACTGGAGTGAAAGCTATTATTATAATAAAATTCAACCAAAGGTAGATGTCAATCCCAACCAACTTTTAAATCCATAGATAATTCTCTTAACATATATTCCAGAGTTTGAATTGTTCGCTCATACTGACCGTCTGTCTGAGGATGATAAGCAGTGATGAAACTCAACTCTGTGTCTAGAGTATACATAAAACTTCGCCAAAACCATGAGGTAAACCTCGGATCCTGATCAGATATAATCAAAAGTGGTACTCCGTGCAATCTTACCACTTCTTTTACATATATCCTGGCAAGCTTATCCAGAGAGAAATCTTATATAATAGCAATGAAGTGTGACGACTTCGTAAGACAATCAACTATAACCCAGATAGCATTATTTCCTTTGGATGTTTTAGGAATTCCAAGGACAAAGTCCATAGTGATTGTTTCCCATTTCCATTATAGTATGGGTAATGTTTGTAACATCCACTTAGACTTTTGTCTCTCATCTTTAACTTGGTGACAAACCAAGCATCGAGAGACATATTCAGCAACATCTCTTTTCATGTCATCCCACCAGAAGTACTCTTTCAGGTCCCTATACATCTTCGTGCTTCTAGGATGAATGGAGAATGAAGAACTATGATCCCCATACAGTATCTCCTTCTTTAATTCTGGGATGGGAGGAACACAAACCTGATTCCTGACCCTTATTATTTCATCAAAATCAATGTGAAATTCCGGAACATTTCTCACCTTATTTTGTAACTCTACATCTTCATTCTGTGCCTCTTTAATGTTTACATGTATAGATGGTTGAACATTCATTTGAGAAATATAATATTTTTACCCTTTCATTATAATATCAAGATCCATCCTTTGTAAATCCATAAATATTGGATCTTTTGTGATCCTCATCATGGATAAGCTAGCATGGTCTTGTCGACTTAATGTGTCTGCCACCTTGTTGGCTTTCCCAGGGTGGTAATGAATTGAGAAGTCATAATCCTTAATCAGCTCCAACCATCTTCTTTGGTGCATATTCAACTCCTTTTGTGTGAAAATATACTTTATACTTTTATGATCAGTATAAATATCACACTTTTCGCCATAAAGATAATGCCTCCAAATCATTAATGAAAATATTACTTCAGCTAACACCAAATCATGAGTTGGGTAATTTTACTCATGGATTTTCAGATGTCATGAGGCATAATCTATCACCATATCATTTGGCATGAGAACACACCCTGATCCCTTCTTGGATGCATCACTATAGATCACAAACCTTTCTCCACTACAAGGCATTGTGAGCACAGGTGCACTGGATAACCTTCTTTTTAACTCCTTGAAATTATCTTCACACTCCTCCATCCAAACAAACTTAACTCCTTTTCAAGTCAACCTGGTGAGTGGAGTAGATAATAGTGAAAAATATTTCACAAAACGTCAGTAATATCCAGCCAAACCAAGAAAATTTCGGATCTCAGTTACTATTTTTGGTCTCGACCATCTTTTGATAACCTCTATTTTTGATGGATCCACAGATATCACCTCTTTTCAGATTATATGACCAAAAAATGAAACTTTTTGAAGCCAAAATTTCAGACATGGAAAATTTGTCATAAAGATTCTCCTTTATTAGGGTCTTTAATACAATTCTCATGTGATCTTCATGTTACTCCTTGCCCTTTGAATAGAAAACAATATAATCTATAAAGACTACCACAAAATGATCATGATAGTCTCTAAAGACTATATTCATTAGATTAATGAATATAGAAGGGCCATTAGTAAGACCAAATGGCATCACTATAAATTCATAGTGTCCATAACTTGTACGGAAAGTCGTCTTTGGTATATCCTCCCTTTTGACCCTTAATTTATGATCCCTGAATGAAGATAAATCTTGGAAAAGTATTGAGATTCGCATAGTTGGTCAAATAAGTCATCAATGCATGGGAGAGGATGTTTGTTCTTGATAGTGATCTTGTTATGTTTTCTACAATCAGTGCAGAGTGTCATTGATCCATCTTTCTTCTTAACAAATAGAACAGGTTCTCCCCAAGGTGACGCACTAGGGTGTATGAATCCCTTATCAAGATTCTCTTGGAGTTGCTTCTTTAATTCTTGCAACTCAATTGGGGCCATTCTATAAGGTGTCTTTGAAATAGGCAAAGCACCCGGTACGAGTTCTATTGAAAACAAAACTTCACGATTTGGTGGAAGATTCAGCAATTCCTCTAGAAAGACATCATCAAACTCCCGTACAATGTGAATATTCTTAATCATGAGTTTCTCACCAACCATTTGAGATAAATAACCTTAATTTAGTGGAATCACGACCCCTAAGATGGAAGAAATTTCCACTGGAAGGTTATGTTCATCCTTCCATCGATAGACGATCATAGATTGATCTAGAATATGAAATGTGAATTCTGTTCTTTGGTAATTGATATGAGATCCATATAAAGAAAGCCAATCAATTCCAAGAATCACATCAAATTCCATTATAGGAAGTTTCACAAGATTTTTAGGAAGCACTTTCCCACAAACTTCAATCAGAGAAGAATTATAAAATTTTGATGCGACTGTTGTGCCGTTAGGGGTTGTCACAGATAACTCAACATCTAATTTTTGAGGTTATATAGAGATACCCTCAGAAAATTCTTCAGAAATAAAA
The DNA here is from genome assembly GCA_963277665.1 of Viscum album. Classification (NCBI taxonomy): domain Eukaryota; kingdom Viridiplantae; phylum Streptophyta; class Magnoliopsida; order Santalales; family Viscaceae; genus Viscum; species Viscum album. The sequence goes on along the minus strand of OY728164.1, from coordinate 1,559,283,015 downwards.
GAGTGGGTGGATCCAGAATCAAATAAAACATTTGAAACTTTAGAGTGGATGGTGAGTATACCTTTCACCACTTCGTTATCGTACTCCACATCGCAGATAGAAATTGCATGTGCATTTAATTTGTCTTTAGCCTTAAATTTTTTTTGACGACGGTCATCATCAACAACCCTTAGATTAGGGAATTGATTAGAATAATGCCCCATTTCCTTACACTTTTATCATTAAAGTGTAGGAGGTGCACTCTGTGTAGCCTTTTCTTTGTTTGTATCACTAGACATCTTCTTCCCATCATTGCGGCTTTCAAATGCCCAATGAACTTATTTTCCACATTTGAAAAATTTACTTGTCCCTTTAAGACAACTCCCTCCACGTTTCTTTCCACACTTTGAGCATAAGGGAAAACTCATCTTCTTTTCAATGTTCTCTTTAGATTTTCATTTTAATTCCATTTTCCTCTTCTTATCAAACGCATATGACTAATGGGTTACTCCAATCTCCATCTCAACCTTGAGAATACATCGAATGATTTCCTTGTAGCTATTGAAGTCCCTTATGGCTAATGCCCTTCGAAGACTTGGTTTTAAGACACTAAATAATTGATCGATCTTACTCTCAGGTTGGATAATAATCCCAAAAGCGTACCTTGAAAGTCTTGTAAAATTTGCTTCATAGGTACAAACCGATTCATCATCCTTTTGCTTTAGTTCAAGAAACTCTTTCTCCATATTTGTTCGAAGAATACGAGGGAAGTACTTATTGAAAAAATAAGTTCTTGAACTCATCCCATTCCATGGAATCAATTTCATCTCTTGGCCTCGTATTCTTGATAAGATCCCACCATTGATCAGCTTTACCTTCCAAAAGATACACTGCTAAGATGAATTCATCATGTTCAGAACATTGAAGAATTAAAAATATCTTTTCAGTGGTACTGATCCATTGTTCAGCCACTAATGGATCAGTAGACCCTCTGAATGGGGGTGGATGCTGCCTCATGAAGAATTAAACAGAATGTTGCACCTTTCTTTGCTCGTTTGGAAGTACTGAATGATGCATAGCTTGAAAAATTTGTGCGAGCATGGCTACAAGATTTTGCATTCAAGTTCCCATAATGTTTGGTTTCTCAGGGGGACAATCATTTCATTTCCCGTCGCATTCAGCATTAACACGGTTCCTTTGGGTTCCAGCCATTGACTAAAAACAAAAAGCATAGTGTGAGAAACACTAATCATAATAGGAAAACCACTTAATCCAGAATAAAATTTCACACTTAAGGCCTTATCATAGGTTATTCATGGCCATTTTCTAAAACACTAAGATTTTGTCCTATGCTTAGAAAAATCCTTAGGGTTCTTACTAAGGTTTCCACATCCTATTTTCCAAAGGTTGACTATACCCTTCCTCTGATACCAACTATAACGACCCATACTTTACATACATTGTTATTACTTAAGAATTGAAGCATACTTATTACAACATATAACAAAACAATGAAATGACTATATATGTATAGTGTCTTTAGAAACTGGGAAACATAATCAACTGGTTCATAAATCATCTACACTATCTCTCTTTTATTTTATCATATCTAGAGTCCATTTTGGAATATCTTACTTAATACCCTTCTTACTTACATGGGGAATAGAAAACATACAAAATGGTTTGATCAAATGCTCAGTAAGGGTAAACAAAAGAAACATCAATCACATCATATTCACAAGAACATAACATTTTGAAAACCTTAACCTGCAAAAGAGATCATAATATCATAACATGGGATAAATCATGGTAGTGAAATGTAATCCCAATAATCATAACATGAATCTTTGTGGCATACACACATAATCATATAGAATCATTTCTTAGTAGTCAAGACTCATTGCCAAGACTATCATAGCGGACAAAGTCCATTTATGAACCGAGTTCACTCCTCGTTTCTGTCCTGAATCATTGAACCAGATTAACTTTCCATTCCAGCCATGTCTATCTCATGAGATATAAATCTTTACCCAATGAATTGGAGGGATATATAGGTCCCACCCATCTCATAATGATACCATTATTATGTGTGGCACAAAATCATAAATCATAGCTTAACCCATGTAATAAAAATGGAATTCTTAAACATCATGCCATCATGACATAATCCATATAAGATAAAAGGACATCATAAAATTAATTCCATCATAACATATTAAAATCAATGTAATAATAGGAATATAAACAGAATCCTATATTTTCTTAGATGGAAAATAATTTTGATAAAAAACTTGAACTCCATTCTTGAGGAAAATATCTTTTCTATATCAAAAACATTTTTACCTTCTTAACATTTCATAAAATTTTTAACTAAAAGAAGTTGATTAAAAATAATCTTGAAAACTTGTAACGGAAGATTTGTGGAAATAATGTTCTAAAAATCCATTCATTCCCTGTATGTTAAAAAACATTTTTCTCGTACTTTGGCTGGAAAAGTCCAAAAGTACATCGTACGAAAAACGACAAAAGATTCCTTTCATATATTTTAATAAAAACTCATCGAAGGGTAAAATTATATTTAAAAAATTGTTTGAGGATAGAAATAATATTCCATATTGAGGAAACATGGATGTGGATGATAAATAATTCCCCAATAAATTCTGAAGTAGAAACAATCTCGGATAAAAATGAGATTGCGAGATTTTCCCTTACCTTAGGTCAGATATGATTCATATGTATCCAAACATACTATATAATGATTTAAATAATTTCATTTACTTATTAAAGAATAATATCTATTGTTATGATATCATACATGGTCATATTATTATATTCTTTTTAGTAATATTTGATTGCTACTTGTTATTTGGGTGTTCATAGCTTTATGTTCTTATGCTTGTGTTGTCGAATAAATTCTTATTCGTCTTTTTAGGTTATAGATACCTAATTTCCAGAATGGTATTAGTGTAAAATATATCATATTTATTCATTCAATTCATTTATATATTCTTTATTCAACGAGGATCATGTATAACGAGTCGCATCACATCGTGGAGACGGTAGGTCGTACGTACGCACGAGCGATGATATCATTTCCATGATCGTGGAATTTTATTTAAGTGTATTTATACTATTTCAGAATCAATATAACTTTAAAATAATCATTATATTTTTCTTTACACCATTATACCCATCCAAGTAAGGTGGTTGTGGAAACAGATTACACCATAGCGTGGAGACGATATTCCGTACGTACGCACGCGCGGTGATTTTATTTTCTGTAGGATGGATACAAGGTGAAATAGGGTTGTTTCATATTTATAATAACACATATATATATGAGTTATACTGATGTTATTACTTCATAATGAAACAACTAAATAATATGAAGTATAAGAAGAAATAAATTCAAAATAATTGGTAACAGATATTACCTCTTCTTCGACACGCCTCTTTGAAACCTCCTCTTAGGGCACTAAAATTGGTATTTGAAGAAGACCAAGACCTCTAGGATGTTTCTAGGGAAGTTTAGAAGATAAATTGGAAGGGTTTGGCCGAGCATGAAGCCTCAATGTGGTGTGAGGAGGAGAGGGAGGAGGTGTCTTTTATAAGGGGGGAGAGGGGAACCTTAGGAAAAACATAAAATATTATTTTATTATAAAGTTATATTCGGTTTTTAATAGCTCCAAATTTATTTATTTATAATATAAGGTTTTTATGGGTCTAAAGAATCTCAACCAATAGATTTTAGACAAGTATAGTTTACTATTTTAACCTTATCATTTAGATTTAACTTTAAGTTAAATAATTTTACTTTTACCGCGTCTTCTTGTTTTCTTACACTATATGGTTAATAAACTTACTATAACAAGACACAAGAACCCCAAGTGGTTCATTATTAATATATATAACTTTATCTAAGTAATTTGGCCTAACCTTAGATTTTTAGGAATAAAATAACAATTAATAATATAATATTTGTTTTAAAAACAATTTTATGTCAATTTTGACACTATTTGGTACTTGATTTTTTTAAAACTCATAACAACATGATTAGTTCTAAAAAGGTTAATTAAATAAATAATACCATGTAATATTAACTTATTAAATTAGTGTAATTCATAAAAAGTCTCAAATTGAATTTATTTGGGTATTCATAATATCAATTATGTTAATATTTCATTAATAAGGTAATTATTGCATCATCATTATATCATAAATAAATTAAATTATTTAATGTCTAAAAATTACAATTAAAATACAATTATGTAGGAAATATTTTAAGATTTATAATTAATATTTATAGTTGAAATTATCTTATGTATAACCCTATATTAGAAATGTTTTAGTTATTATACTTTGATTTTAACTATTTTAACTCTTCTTTAAATAAAATAATAATAAATGTCCTAATCTAATCCAAGTGGAACTAAATGGTCATATTTTATTCCTAAGGTTGTTTTTGGTCGAATTAAACTTATCTAATAGAATTGGGACATGTTTTAGGGTAATAATAATATCATTTTTACCCTTAATTACCCTATTTACTTTTAACCGTGGTAAAAAAAGTAAAAAGTTACTATTAACTAATTTTTTTTTTATCTTATTGAACCAAATTTTACTCATTTATATTAACCGTGTCTCTTGGATTTTTGAAATTCCACTCACATAAGCAGTAAAATTAAGTTTTATGTAAATTTTCAAATTCTCCTAGCATGTGCGTAAAAGATGGTGAAAAGTTCAATAAAATTTTTATATATCTAAAATTGTTATAAAATGACTCCAATGAATTTCATTGAACTTATATAGGTATTAAGTATCAATTTTGACCTAAAATAAATTTAAATAAAATAAATAATTATTTAAATAAAAAGTCGGTTTTTAAATAGTTACCCAGTGTTTTCACTATTCATCAAAAAATTGAATGTTTTTAGAAAAATACCAAAAATTCACCCTAGGATAATTTTGATATTCCGAATCCAAAAATGAAATACATTTTGAATGATAAAATTTATAAAAATTCAAAAATTGGGTATTACTATTCATAATGGCTATTTTATATAATATTTTTATAATATATCGTTGTTTAGTGAAACTCGGTATTACGTACAACGCAAGCTATCGAGGAATGTTGCACTTGCGTGTAACTCAAGCCAAGACAGTTTTGTGTCTAGTGAAAGATTCCTTTATATAACATTATACATAAAAACAAAATATTTCTCATAAAATCTCAGGTGTTACAGTTTTTTACATGATATTACACATAATAAAACTCCAAAATATTTATAATTATAGTGTCTTTGGTAATTAGGCACATTACATAACAACTTAAAACATGAAATACATCGTCTTTATTTAAAACATCTATAACATGTACATAATATACCATTGTACTTAAAAATACATAGGATATCCTGTGAAAAAACATTGGAAAGTGGTGAGATATAAAGCCCAGTAATGGAGTAATAAAGGCATAACATGAGGAAGACAATACATGTTAGACAATATGCCTATCAACGGAGCATAAAAATAACACTAATAAAAGTAATCATATAGCATGATAAAAATAACATGGAAATGTGAAAAAAATAAATACTAAATCATAAACATAAGTTAATGCTAAAACACTAAGACTTCATGGTGGAAAAACGTACCATAAAAGAATCAGGTACAACCCTATCCCAACATGATGTATCATGATACTACACATTACCAAATGTATTGAAGAGCTATTAGGGAACACCCTTCACAATTATTTCAAACTCATGCTTAAGTGTTCCACATAGATCATATAACATAGATTCATTCAACATAATAATTTATTCTATGATAAAGGAATGTTGAATAAATACATGTATGTCCCCAATCAATAAGTATATGTTCATAAATGTGAATACCCTTGATAGATAAATAGGTATTGTATTCACTACATGATTACTTTGGCAGGGAAAATCATAGTGGAATTTTGGTAGCATAACGACGTCATATATAAAATCATAAAATGGGTTGATGAGTGTGAAAGGGGTATCTCATAATTTATAAATGATATGGACAGTAAGGGGGGAAAATTAAAGAAATTCCCTATCAATAGGAATTGGTAAGAAAATTCGTAACATAATAAATAATCCTAAACAAAGAGGAGAAAGAAAAAGTACCCTTACAAAATTTTAGGATGGTAACGAGTGTACGTAAAGGTTTTTATGAGGGCTAAATGAGTGTTAATGGGGGTATCATCATTTATAAATCAATTAGAATGTAATGGGAATAATAAATTACAAATCCCAACATAAGAAAATGGAAATTAAAAGGCATATCATAAATGAAGTGCTTGATAAAAAGTGGTGGGAGAGAATCCCTTACATGGATGTGTAAAACCAAAGGATTGGTAGAGAATTATTGGGAGATTGGGGTGCCTTGTAAGGACTCTAGGGAGTATAGGGAAGAGTGTGGATGAGATTTAAGGTGTTTTAGTGAAGAGAAAGGGGATTTTGGGTGGGTTTATATTTGAAAGGAGGGTGATTTTTTTATTAATCTGGTTTTGGACACTACATAAAAAATATTCAAACCAAAAACCAACCCATTGTTTTGATCATGGTTTATAGAAAAGGGAAGTTGTTTAGTTTATTTTATAATTCCTAGGGATGAATATCATAAAATAATTCCTCTGCTTATGTGGAGGTGAGTCATACATTCAATGAAATTATTTTAAAATATTAAAATATATTATAAGTCTTAGAGGATTCAGTAAGGCTTTATAAAATAAAACAAATAAAATTAAAATAATATTATTTTAAATTTAAAACTTATATGTGTCTAATGATATCTCTTATTGTATTTATTACAACACTATTGGGCCATTATGATGTCATACCGTATATTTATACAGTATTTAATATTACCCAAAAATTTGATTGTCTCAAAAAATTATGAAAAATTCACTGTTCAATAATTTTAACATCATGATTACAAAAATAAAATCCATTTTATCTAAACAGTTTTCTAAATATGTGAATTTTTTACTTTAAAAATATAAACTGACAATTATTGAAAATTGATGGGTTTTGGCAATAACAGTTTTTGAACCCTAATAAAAATTAATTTTGACTTAATAATAATTATATGATCATTTATAATTAATAAAAGTTATTTAATAAAAATATTTTATTAAAATATTATTTATTTAAAAAATCTACTAATTCATCAAAATATGTTTATTAATTAACAAAAAATATTATTTATGCTTTAATTTTTTTACAATGTAACAATAATAGGATGAAAATATATTCATTATTTTATAATGAAATTTATATAATACTATTGAAAGGGTCTTTTTAAACATCCATTTAATACACCATCATATTCCCAAAGTTTAAGGTTCACAATGGTGGGGCTTTGATGGGGAATTTCAGTGAACATGGTTTGGGTCATGATCTTGATGAGCTTGAACTTCTCCTGTAAATGGTTCTAATCACTCTAAAGCTATTGGATATTAGTTTGGGATTGGTCTTGGAAAAATCCTAGAAATTACATCTCCCTCGGAAGCTCTAATAATTGGGATTTATTGGGTATGATCTTGCTGGTTGAGCATATCACTTCCTTTGTTTGTACGAAAATAATTTTTTTAAACCTTATATTTATACTAGTCATTTTATTACTATTAAATGTCTATATTATCAATGGTACTGATACTTAATAGTCATTTAAATCTAATTAGATATAACAAAAAAATATAAGTTCATGTGTTTTCTAAATCCATAAGACATTTAATTAAATTAAAAAAGCTAAATTTATTCATAATAGTTCGGGTTGTTACAATATTCCCCCATTTAGAAAATTTACACTCGAAATTTCCTCTTCCCACAATGAAACAAATGATGGTAACTATGCTTCATCACTTCCTTTGGTTCCCACGCTGCTTCTCTAAACTTTTTGTTTCTCTACAACACCTTGATAAGGGGCATTGTATTATTTCGTAGGACCTTTTATATATGATCCAAGATCTTGAACTACCGTTCCTCATATAAAAGGTCATTATCCAATGGTACCATGTCTATATTGAGTACATGTGAGGGGTTCGGTATGTTCATCCTCAAGAGAGATAGATAGAATACATCATGTACTTGAGATAGGTTCGTTGTGAGTTCTAGTCAATAGGCCACCGCTTGGATGCGATCAAGGATCTCAAAAGGGATGATGTAACTTGGACTAAGCTTCCCCTTCATCCAAAATCTCAACACTCTCTTCCAGAGAGATATGCATATAAACACCATGTATCTAACATAAAACTCAAGGAATCATCGATGGTTATCAACATCACTCTTCTGTCGACTTTGAGTAGCATTGATGTGCTGCTAAATAGTTTTAACCTTATCCACAATTTCCTTAACCATTTCTGGAGTTATAAGTTTTCATTCAGCAACTTCATCCCAACATGTTGGTGTTCTCAACCTCTTCCAATAAAGGTCTTCATAGGGATCCATTTGGATGCTCGAGTGGAAATTATTATTGTTAGTGAACTCAACCAAAGGAATATGTTAGTCCCATCTTCCTTTGAAGTTAATATAAAATTCTCGTAACATTTCTTCTAGTGTCTAAATTTTCCTCATAGATTGTCCATGAATTTGAAGATGATAGGTCATACTAAAATTCATTTATGTGTTTTTATTGTATGAAAAATGATTTTCCAAAACTTTTATGTGAATATTAGGTCTCAATTAGATACAATCAATAGTTATTCTTCATTCATCCTTACCACTTCTCTGATGTATATCCATTCTAGTTGATCTAGTGAAAATTACTATCGAATCATTAATAATTTCGCAATCTTAGTAAGACAATCCATAAAAACCCAGATATCATTGTTTCCTTTGTACATCTTTTGATGACCAGTAACAATGTCCATGTTGATTTTTCCCATGTCCATGTTGGTATGGGTAATGGTTCCATCATTCCATTAGACTCCATCATTTCATCCCTCACTTGCTAACATTCCAGACACTTTGATGTATATTCAATTATCTTATTCTTCATGTTGTCCCACAAATAGTGCCCTCAGAGGTCTGGATACAATTTTTTGTTTCTTAGGTGAATAGAGAAAGTCAAAATATGTGCATCATCCAATAGTTCCTTATTTAAATCCATATTTGATATAACATATAGCCACGACCCTAATCTCACAATTACTTCTTCATTAACATTGAACTCCAAGGATCTCCCTTTCATAATATTTTACACTCTCTTATAAATTAACTCATTATCGTTTTATGCATCCTTTTACCTTTCCAAAATATATGTTTGAAAAACCATTTTTAATGGATTGATAATGTTCCATTATTTAATATTTCCATTTTCATACTTCTCAAATCCATCAATATTTAATCCTTTTCAATTATCATCAATGATATAATTTCTAGGTCATTTATACCTAGAGCATCCACCACCTTATTTTTTTTACTAGGATGGTAGTGGATTGTGTAGTCATAATCCTTGATGAGATCTACCCATATTCACTGGTGCATATTAATCTCTTTCTGTGTGAATATATATTTTAGGCTCTTGTGATGAGTATATATCTGACACTTCTCCCCATAAAGATAAATTTTCCAGATTTTCAATGTAAAGATCACACTTGCCAACTGTAGATCATGGTGGGATAGTTCTTCTCATAAATTTTCATCTGTCTTGGGGCATAGGAAATGAATTTTTCATTTTTCATCAATACACATCCCAATCACTTCTTTTAAGAATCACTAAAAATTAAAAAATGTTCCCCACTTATGGATAGTGCAAGCACGTAAGAAGGGATAAGCCTCATTTTCAACTCCATGAAGCTTTATTCACATACATCATTCTAAAAAAATTTGACTCCTTTCTAGGTTAGCTTAGTAAAAGGGTTTTAAAATCATGAGAAATTTCTCATAAATCGGTGATAGTATCCATATAACCTAAGGAATATACGAATATCTATAATGGATGATGGACTTTTCCATCCCTGAATTTCTTTTTTCTTCGAATTATCCACATATATCTCATCTCTTGTGATGATATTCCCCAAGAATGAGACTTACTTTAACCAAAAATCTTACTTGTTGTAATTTTTGTAGACATTCTCGTTTTGCATGGTCTCTGTCAGAATGCTCATATGCTCATTATTCTCCTCCTTGGTTTTAGAGTATATTCGATCTTTTTCTATAAATACTATGAAAAATCTGTCGAGTTAATATCTAAATAATATTTTCATTAAGTACATGAATATTTCTGGAGCATTAGTGAGTCTGAATAGTATCACTATGAACTCATAATGCCCACACCTTGTACGAAAAGTAGCCTTGGGGATATCCTCCTTCATCACCCTAAGTTGGTAATATCCCGACCACAGATCCACCTTGGAGAAGTATTGTGCTCCACATAGCTGATAAAAAAGACATCAATTCATGGAAATGATTACGTTTTCTTTATCATGATCTTGTTGAGCTCACTATAATCAATATAAATCCACATTGACCCATCCTTCTTATTGATGAAGATGACTAGTGCACCCCAGGTTGAAGCACTTGGGCATATAAATCCTTTACCAAGATTCTCTTGTAGTTGTTTCTTTATCTCATCATGCTCCACAACAACCATCCTATATGGAGTCTTGGATATTAGTAATTCCCTCAGTATAAGCTCGGCTGAAAATTCAACCTCTATTATAGGAGCAAGACTAGAAAATTCCTTTGGAGACACATCATTTAATTCCCTCACAATATGCATGTCTTCAAGGATTGTTTTTTCCTTAGACTCAATCATCTGAGTAAGACATGCATGATCATAAGGCAATAATATCCATTCTTTGGGTAATCATGTTACATAAGATTTTTTATACTTCTTGAACTCTTATAGAATCATAGGTAGATTCTCCATATAGAGAATTATTTCTTTTTCATGGAAATTTATGTTGGATCTATATAGGGAAAACCAATACATGCCCAAAATTGCATCAAATTCTACTAAAGGAAGTAAGATGAGATTCTCTTAGAAGTCCATCCCACAAACGTTGATAAGGATGGAGTTAAATACATGGGATGCAATTTTCCATTTTCACTGACTTATCTATTTCGATGTTTCATGGTGGTGTTTGGATTGTTCTACCAAACATGCATGATAAAAGGAATTTCATAGAACCAAAATCAAAAGGTATGTTTTCAATTCATGAATGAATAACTTGCATACCTGTCACAACTTAATTTGTTAGATTCACTTCAACAATAGAGATGAAAAAATCTTTCCCCTACTACCTTGGAGGTTGTTGGTTGCCTCCAAAATTCCTTGGCTTAGGGAACTACTTTTCAAAGTGCCCTAGTTCCTTACAGTTGTAGAAATGAACAACACCTTGAGGGTTGATTAGAGCTTTCATTTCCTCAATCACATTTGTGGGTTTATCTTGTCTATAATCATTGGACATGTTCCCTTATCTTATGCACCTAATTTATTTATTTATTCCCATTAAGAAATTTTTGAAGTTCTTCTTTCCGCACCTTGTCATCTGGGATGCTAAAATATCTTAGTACTATTATATTTTTTCATTAGACTGCCAGAATTAAACTCCACTTTCAGATTATTATCCCTACGATACCCCTGAGATTCACCAACCTCCATTTTGACATTGAGTGCACATCATAAAATTTCCACATAGCTATCAAATTCATGGATTTCCAAGGATTTTCAAAGACTAGGATTTATACCCACAAAGAAGTGTTCTGCCTTATAGTCAAGGGTAATGAAAAAACTATAGGTGTCTTATGAAAGGCTTTTAATGTTTTCCTCGTACGTACCAGTAGATTCATCATCATTTTAATTTATTTAAAAAAAATATCTTTTCATTTTAAGATTGGGGGTGCGTGGAAAATATTTATCAAAAAACATTTTTTGGAATTTCATAAACTCCATTACATCAATATATTCTTCATGTTTTGTATTCCCAATCAATGTATATCACTGAACAAAATCACCCTCCATATGGTAAACATACTTAAGATCCTTCTTTTTCTTGTTACATTTAGGTATGGATAAGATCTTTTCAATGGATTTGATCCATTAATCCATGATTAAAGGATCATATGATCCATTAAAAGTAAGAGGAATTTTCTCATGAAGCTATCGATTGTTAGTTGTTATCTCTTAGGAGGATTTGGACACTCCTCTGGACCTAGGTTTAGATTTAAAACATGAGTTCACTAAGAGAGTAATGCGACAATGTTTGTGATTCCCTCTCATGTTAGGTTGATCATCTCTTTGGGGCATTCATCCCATTTCCTTTCGCATCAGTTGTTAACCCAATTCATCTCATTACTGGACATTGACTAGAATAAAGGTAAAATTAGGGATGGGTATTTTAAAATATTAAACACATAAATAGGAATCCAAATACAAGATGGTTTAACTTATAAATTACATATATTTACTTATCTTATGAACTTATAGTCCCCTGTATATGTTTCCCATGAGCTATCTCATAACATATATTCCTATGGGTATTTTTTGTGCTCATAATTATAGTTTGTAATGAGCTTATAAATTTACCAAATCATATCCCCTATGAGTGTTAAACCAGGTGCTTTGTAAGGCCCATTGTTGTGTACCAGGTTTCCCTGATTCAAGCCCAGAACACCTTGTCAGAGTTGTTACTCCAAGGTACATCCATCCCAGAACCACATTCACTTATAGTATTCAAAAATGGATGAATTTTCTTAATAAACCACTTATTAAATAAGTACCATATTTTCGGTATGTTTTCTTACAATTAGTCATATTACTAAGGGTTTTCACTAGGTTTTTCTAATCCAAATCCTGAAAAAAACTATAACCTATATCTGATACCAACTATAACAACCCTACTATTTATTACAGACTAATACATGATATATTACATGAGATTAGAATTAATACACCCCCAGAATATAGATAATTATAGTGTATTTGGGAATTAGGTACATTACATAACAACTTAAAATATGAGATACATCGTCTTTATTAAAAACATCATTAACATGTACATAATATGACTTCAAACATAAAACTTAATAGGATATCCTGGAAAAAACATTGGAAATGGGTGATCTATAAATCCTAGTAAGGGAGTAGAAAAGGAATAACATAAAGAAGAAAATACCTTTTAGAAAATATAAATATCAACATATTATAAGAGTAACATGAATATAAGGCATGATATAGCATCATAATCATAACATGGAAATGTGGCAATAACATAAAACACAACATCATAAACGTAAGTCAAGGCTAAATGTTCCAAGACATCATGGTGGAGAATGTACCATAAGGAAATCAGGTACAAACCTTTCCCAACATGACTTATCATGATATTATAAATTACCCAATGCATTGGAGCATTGTTAGAACACACCCTTCGTAATCATTTAAATCTCAATCTTAAGTGTGCCATGTAGATCATATAACATGAATGCATTCAATATATAAATTTATTCCACGATACATTGATGTGGAATCAATACATGTAAGTCCCATATCAATAATTATATCTTCCTAAAGTTGAATACCCTTGAATGATAATTGAGTATAGTATTTACTACACGATGATTTTGGCATGGAAAATCGTGGTGCAATTTTAGAAGCACAACACGTCATGTAGAAATTAATAAAATATGTTGATGAGAGATAAAGGGGTATCTAATAAATTAATAATGAAATGGATAGTAATGGGGAACATTTAAATTCATTATCCATAAAAATTAATTTTATATATAAGGTGTAACATAATAAAGAAACTTCAAGAAAGAGGAGAAAGAAAAAGAACCCTCACAAAATTTCGGCATGGTAACAATTATATCCAAATATTATTAGGAGGGTTAAATGAGATTTAAAAGGGTTATCATAATTTATAAATCAAGTTTATATTACATGGAATAGGTAATAATGTATAAAATCATAAAAAAATGGAGATTAAAAGGCATATCATAAATGAAGCGCTTGATAAAAAGAGGAGAGAGAAAATTTCTTAATAGGATGTGTGAATCCAAAGGATTGGGAGAGTATTCTTGGGAGATTTAGGTGACTTGGGTGGACTATAGGAAGTATAGGGAAGAGTGTGTACGAGCTTCATGAAGTTTGAGTGAAGATAAATGAATGATTGTGTGGGTTTGTATAGGAAAGTAGGAGGATTTCAAAATTATTTTGGTTTTGGACACTACATAATTAAATATTCAGAAACACAAACCATCCCATGGTTTTTCCCATGTTTTATAGAAAATGGGAGTGGGTTACATTATTTTATAAGGCTATAGGCTGAAGATAATAAAATAATCCCCTTGCTTATGCAGGGGTGAGTCACACTTTCAATGAAATGATTTTAAAATCGTAAAATATATTTTAAGTCTCATAGGATTTAGAAACACTTTTTAAAATAAATAAAATAAACATAAAATCAAATTATTCTAAAGTAATATTATATATTTGTCTAATTATTCATTTTATAGTATTTATTACATCACTATTGGGCCATTATGATGTCACACCATATATTTATACACTATTTAATTTTTACCCAATAATTTGAATGGCTCAGAAAATTTTACAAAATTTACCATTGGATAATTTCGACAACATGAATACAAAAAAAATTAATTTTATTTAAATAATCTTGTAAATATATGAATTTACACTTTTAAATTAAAAACAGATATTTATTGAAAATTGATGGGTTTGGGCATTAACAGTTTCGGAACCCTAATAAAAATTATTTTTGACTTCATAAAAATTATATGAGAATTTATTTTTAATAAAATTTATTTAAAAATATTATTTTATTAAAAAATTATTTCTTTAAAAAATACACTAATTCATCAAAATAGATTTTTTAATTAACCAAAAATACTATTTTTTCTTTAAAAACATTTACAAAGTAAAAATAATTGGATGAAAATATATTCATTATTTTATAAAAAAATAATGTGCATAATAATATTGCTATGGTCTTAATGCATATCCCTTTAATACACCATTATACAACATAAGTGTTAGGTGCACAATGGTAGGTCTTTCCAGGGGTCCTTCAGTGAACATGGTTTAAGTTGTGATCACGATGAGAATGAACTTCTACCATAAAAATTTATTCTCATGCTTAAGTTGTTGGATCTCAGCTTGGGCTTGGTCTAGGAAAAAACCTAGAAATTATATCTGATAAATGGGCTTTATAGGGTACAATCCTACTGGTTTAGGCCGCCAATTCCTTTTTTTCTATGGAAGAAAAGAATTTTTTAAACCCTATATTTATACTAGTCATGTGATCACTGTTCAATAGATATATTATCAATAGAAATGATACTTAATGATCATTTAAATCCAATTAGATATAATAAAACAAAATAAGTTCATGTGTTTTTATTATCCAAAATACATTAAATTAAATAAAAAAGGAAATTTTAACACTATGGGTCATTACAAATACATTTAGTTAAGAATAAAAAAACATTAACCTAATGATATACCAATCCAATAGAGAATTTATATTCTTGATCTCTCGCTTCTGGTATGCAGCCCCCTTATAATGTTTACCTAATATTTATCCTTATATAGAGAGGTGGTGGTGTTTTAAGTTAAAATCTATCTTCATATTTGATATTCTTATATGGATATGTATATATATATATTTTGTGATCATTAATGTTATATAATTATAGATTATTTCAAAATAACGAGCTATACTCTTAACTATGAACAATTTATGATTTCTATAAAGATACCACAATTTGAGACACAAATTAGATTAACTGGGATAAATGATATTCTATGAAGTTGTATCCTATATATATATATATATGGATACTCCAAAAAAAATTATCATAATGTTATGGATAGATTTATAGAAATTTGACTTTTAACCCACTAAACTATTGGGACATGTGCTTTGTTTGTACTGTTTTATACTAGTTTCTTTATGAGATGTCCAAATCACCATAACTTACAATGGAAATATATAAACATGTTTAATTGAAAATTTTAAAAGTATATAAAAATTATTAAAACAATAAAATGAAATTTTCAATGAATTATTATTTTGGGAAATAATAACCCAAAAGATGTAAAAAATAGTGTAATAAGTGTAGAAATGGATATTGAATAGGAATGAGATTACACCCCCACACCAAGAACATTTCACTCCAAAGAAAATTCACATTTAATAATTCAATTAAATGATATATTAAGGAATATATTATTGGAAACAAGGATATTCATTACTATAAATTGATTTTATTTTCTGTTTGTTGCCAATATACATTGATTGGATCAAGGAGTTTCAAATACAAGTGATCTTACAATACATGATGACAATAGTGTTTAAGGTGGAGTTATTTCCTAGTATTTTCCAATTTTTTGGGCTCAAAATCTGGAGGAAGAAGATATCATTGTAAAGGGTTGTTTTCTAGAATCAAATCTTCATAAATATGGTTAAGGCATTGGTTTTATAAATAATACGTTTCAAAAGGTGTTTTTTACATTTTTACGATGAGTTGAAGGTGTTCAATGTGATTAAACAAATTACAGCATCTTGAGTGCCTGGTAGTTTTATTGGGATCTTCATGACAAAAAAAATATCAAGGGAGCTTCATGAATGGTGGATCGCCACAAATATGTTTTTGATAGATCCAAAAAAAGTTTTATAGGAGGTTTAGTATCAAAAAATGGATTATCCCATATATATAAGACTACCCCACTTCATTTGACATGAAAATTTTCAATGCAAATCTAGAATCACTCCGATTTCTTGAAGGTTGAGAGCTTCAGAAATTTGGATTTCAATGAGAGATTGAGCATCATGAAAATACTTTCTTAGTCATTATTAATGCCAATGCTTCAATGTATTGAGTGCTTCATGATTATTGGGGGTATTCCATGATGGAAAAGTGAGCTTCGTGAATGAATTTTGTTCCACAAAGGGGGGTTGCTACATGCAGTGAGGTTCACGAAGGAGGTCCATGAAAGATAGTTTTGAAAATTTGTTTTCAGTGAATTGTTCTTTCGAAGTGCATATACTTAGGCCCACAGTGTAAGTAGAGTGTCATGCTAGTCATGGAAAAATTCATTATTTCCAAACTACTGAAGAGACCCTGAAGTCAATATATTGAATAAGACTTCAACAAAGGTAGTGAGTAAGGGGGAGTTTTGGAAGTATTCCAAGGTATGTAGAGTGTTATCCCTAATATCATGAAATGGAAGTGTGCCTAGAATATGGTGACTGTGATTAAATTTACTTATTACATAAATATTAAATATTAATGGATTTTGGTATGACCAACACACTGTTGGAGTATAGTCCTTATACTAGCCCTTAATTGTGAACCAAATAAAATTGTTGTATTGTATCTCTATATGTGAATGTTCAAATTACTGCATATTATGATCATTTAGGTTTAGAAGTATTCTACTAATGTGAGAACAAGATCTATTACTCTAGAAGAAAAATTTTACACCTGGATTCACCCCTCCCCACTCAAGGAGTTCCAGGGTTATTCAAGGGGTACTGGAGCCTACAGGATGTTGGTGTTAAATCTATGCTTTTCTATCCTATAGAATTCTGTAAATGTTAGTGGAGTCCCCCTCTTTCATGGTAGGAACATCTAGATTTTGACAAACATGATGATATTTCATATAATATATCTCGGAATGGATGTTCTCTTTGCTAATACATAATGGATTTGGGTCCTTGATGTAGCAAGACCGTCTATGACTGAAGCATATATAAAAATTCTTGATGAAGATGTCGAAGAACGTAATTCCCTTACTGAATCTCTATCTAATCAAATATATCTAATAGTGATGATTTTCACTTCACCCAAGTCTATATGGAAAAAACTTTAAAATATATATGAAGGTGATAACAAAGTAATGGAGGTGAAAATCCAAGTTTTGTACAATAGTTTTGATGATCTAAAAATGTATCCTGATGAAAATGAATACACCTTTTTTAATCGAATCACTTATGTTTTAGAAAAATACAAGGAATTGGTGAATAAATCAAAGACATTGAAATTTTTAATAAAATCTTGAGAAGGCTTCTAGCTCCTTATAATCCAAAATTTTCAGCCCTTGAGGAAAGGGATCTTTCTAAACATTCATTGGATGATATGTTGAGTAATCTCGTGGCATAGAAAATGAGAGTAAAACCTTAGGATGCAACAAGTCAAGCAATGATGGATATGTATATCAATGACATTGAAAAACTTCATATTTTCATAGATAGTGTTGATAAATATAATGATGAAGATTAATTTATTTCTCTATTTGAAAAGAAATTCAAGAGAGGAAAATGATGATTTGAAGGAAATATACCTCTATTCTTTTTTCATTTTGTTAGAGTTGGGAACATTACCTCTAGATTTTCAAGGAATTTTTATGATGATTAATGTGCTATTGAGAACTAGAAAAATCCTCTAAAAAGGTTATCCGAAAAGGGACACTTTAAATATTGAAAAAAATTACAGAGAAAGAGTTATATCTGTAATGAAGAATATGATGATAATTAAATATTTATGAAAGAATAACTAGAGTTTAAATTTGGAAATAAATAATCAATTATGGATATTGTTGAAAAATTAGATATATCAAAAGATAATGCTAGAGAGAATTGGTTTATTTTTTATACTGATCTCAAGTTGGAACTTGATGACGGTCTTGGTATGCTTGAAAATAAAAGAAACATTAACAAAAAAGTGGAGAGTAGTTCTAGAAGATTCAACAGAATATGATGATCTTCTCAAAGCTAAAATTCATCTACATGAAGAAGTATTGAAAGAAAATTCATCAAATATTAAAATCATTTAAGATATAGCATAATTGAAGCTCGTGATTGATGAATATGAAAAGGTCATCAATGTACATACATCTAGTCTGGAGGATAAGTACAAGAATGTTGAGGGTATTGAAGAAGAATTTGATACTGTAATGAGTAAACTAGAATGTTAATAAAATTAAAAGGAAATAAAAAAGAAAATATAGTTTGGAATATTCATAGATTATAATCTATTAGACAGATCCAAAAATGGTTCTGAATAATTAAATAAGGATTTGAATGATAAAATATCGACATGCATGGGAAAAAGTGGAATTGGTTCTGATGTTGAAATATGAATGTGTTGGAGTAAAATGGGGAAGAATAAAGTGAAGCCTAAAGAAGGACATATTGCAGTCACCTGATGTCCTAAAAAAGAATGCCTCAAATAAAACTAAATGAAGAATTGAGGACTATCTATAAGTATCCATAAATTATTGGCAATAAAAATCTTTTCATAATTAATGGGACATGAGTATGAATTTATTTGAGAATTCAGTTTCTATTATGAAATGTCAATTATATGGCTATATGGGCCATATTATGTCATACTGTGAAGAGGCACGATGCTAGTTGAATGGAGAAGAGATTGGAAGTCAAAAAAGGAGATCAAATTCAAATCCCATATCTTATACAAGGAATATATTTTATGGATATTATTTTAATTTCTCTAACTATGGATATAAATCTATTCATTATAGGATCATGAAAGGTGAGAAAAATACTTATAGAACTCAAAGACATGTCAATACCCACCAATCAACAGATTTTCTCTCGAAAATAGTTATTCTCCATGAGAAGAATAATATGAATATGATGAACCTAGACATATGGAAAAAATATATGAATGTATATCATTATCCACCACTCAATCAAATATTTCATGGTGGAAAAAGAAGAAAATTAAGATATCGATCCATGTTGAAGTAGCTCTTAAGGCCACAAAGAATAGTAGCACATAGATTCTTGATAGTGGGTGATCATCCCATATGATGGGAAATGTATAATTGTTTAATAATGTTAAGAAAAGGGATGATATAACACTAATGTTTGGCAATGATGGTTCTTTGAAGATCAATGTTAGTGGAAATATAGAACTAGAAAATATCAAGCTAAATAAAACTGATGTTTCCTATGTACACGGTCAATGTCACAATCTTATGAGTGTGAATAAACTCTATGACTCAGGACTAATAGTGACATTCAATCAAAATGGGTTCACTATAAAAAGAAATATTAGAAATTATCTCCTGAAAGGATTTAAAACATATGGGAATTTATACCAGATGGACAGTAGAGAGAACATTTGTTACTTTACTATTGAAGAATAAAACAAATAGTGGCACTAAAGGTTGTGTCACATTAATAAAAAAGACATGGAAAAGATATCTAAGATGAATATATTCATGGATATACCCAATTCAATCATGAATTGTAAACAAATTGTGACGGTTACATATGAGGAAAGTTGGTATGCAGTTCATATCGGCCAAAGATTAAAATTGTATCAAATCTTCTTGATCTCATATACAAAGATGTATTTGGTCTTATAAATGTTTTTGGGACATAAAGATAATGGTACATCATTATTTTCATTTATTATTATAGTAAAATGGATTTTGTGATGGTTATACATAGTAAACAACAAGTTCATGATTGCATGAAAAGTTATCGTTGAATAGGTGAGAATGATATTGGTCATATAATCAATGTTCTATGATCTAAAAATGGAATGGAATACACATCCATTGAATTTTAAAATTACCTGAAAAACATGGAATAAGGAACGAGGTGGCTTCAGTGAGAACCCCCAAAAATGGAGTTGTTGATCAAAGAAATCTATATGTAAACGAAAAATCCAGAACATTGCTGATTGAGAGTCGTATCTCTCACCATTATTAGAAAGAGTATTTTAAAGCATTAGTGTATACTCAAAATCAAACGTGGAATTATATGGGAAAAACAAAGAAACCATATGAGTTTTTGTATGGAAGGAATACCTCTTTGATTTATTTTTCTCTTTTTCATAAAAAAATGTTTCATCTGAAACAAAGATGGAAATCAAGGAAAGTACGGTGATGCTATTGATGATAGAATATTAATTGTATATTCAATTAATACTAAATCCTAAAAAAATTTAAATAACCATTTTTGAAGAATTTTGGAAAGAGGTTATGTCAAGATCATTGAATATAAAACCATAAATACCTCAAGTATTTCTATTGATGATATAATAGAAGATGAAGAAGAAAGTGGGCATGGAATAGATGATAATAAAGAAGTAGAGGAAGGTATGAAAACCATTAAGGGGTCACAAAATGATGATGATTCAGAAGAAGAATCATAAGAGGAAACCATGGATAAAGAAACTTATTTTGAACTTAGCATGAAGAGTAGAAGAGAATAAATTGATCAGTCCATCATCATCGGGGATTGGACCACACCCACTCAGACATGGAGAACATGGAATGATGCACAATATGACTTCTTATCAATTGTAGAACCAACCACATTTGAAAAAGCTATGAAAGTTGAGTCATGGGTTAAATCCATCAATAATGAACTAGATAAAATTAACATGAACCAGGCATGGGATCATGTTAATAGACCTAAAAATCACAATATTATTGGAACAAATTGGATCTTTAAAAAAATAAATGAACTTGGAAATTTGATAAGAAACAAAGAACACCTAGTGTGTAAAGGTTATGCATAGATTTAAGTAATTGAAGTCGAAGAAACATTTTCTCCCGTGGTAATACTAGAGTTGATCAGGATTTTCCTTGCTATAGAAATTCAAATTGGATATAAAGTTTATCAGATGGATGTAAAAACAACATTATTAAATGGTGTTATTTAAGAATAAGTTTACAATTAATATCTTCTGGGGTTTCTAATTGGTAATTATGAAATAAAGGTTTAAAGACTAAAAAGGCCCTCTATGGTCTGATGTAGGTACCATGAGCCTATTTTTCTCATCTAGATTCTTTTCTGAAAAATCTCTAATTTGAAAGAAGAGGTATTGGACAAAATCTATATGTGAATAATTTAAAGGAAGAAAAATTTATGGTGTTATTGTACATTGAGGATATTGTATTTTGAGAAAGAAGAAATAGTTCAGTGGAATAATTTTCAAACAATCTGAAATTAGTATTTGAAATGTCTATGATTGGTGAACTCACATAGTTTTTAGGGTTCTAGGTGATTTAGAAGAGGTATTTCATTTTCATTTCTCAGGAAAAGTTTGCAGGGTAGTTTCGAAATGAATTCTATATACATGACTCTAAACCAATGTATACTTAAATTTTTGTGGGGAAAAAACTTGGAAATCATGAAGATGAGAGTTCTGAAGACCCAATCATGTACGAGAGAATCATTGGATTCTTCTTGTACTTGACTCCAAAATGACAATATATTGTATTTGTAAAATTATTAGTGTCCCACTTTTAAAGTAATCTGAATGAAGAATATTTGGAATTAGTTAAAATAACCATGAGTTACATTCAAGGTACTCACAATTATGGATTATACTTTGCTGCAAGAAGTGATAATGAACTATCAACATTTTTTTATGATGAATGGGATGGTGATGTGGTGTATAGAAAGTTAAAAAAGTGGCAAATAATTATTTATGGACAATAAATGTGTTGTATGGTTGATTAATAAATAGAAAATAACTTCTCTTAGTATTGATGAAGTAGATTATATCTCTACTAGAAAGGATTTCAATCAACTATTGTGGATGAAGAAAAAACTGACTGATATTGGTGCTGAGGTGAAATAACAAATGATGAGTCACTATAATAACAATATCACTACTTATATTATGAATAATTATGTTAAAATTTTTCATATGAAACATATTGAAATCAGATATCACTTTATCAAAGAAAATGTTGAACAAGGAGTGATTAAAATGGATCATGTTGGAACTAATAACCAAGTGTCTGAAATTCTCACCAAGCCATTGGTAGCTTATGTGCTTGAGAAACATAGCTTGAACCTTGGTGTTCAACCACCTCCTAGTGCATGTATAGGTTACATTTTATCTCCTCTACCCAATTATGTTATCTATTTTAGTTTTTAGTGGAAGTGATGTAGGTTTATGAGGGAGATACCTTCCATGGGGAGTGTGATTTGTGATCTACATGTTAAAATATAGGTTCTTTGGATTATTTCAAAAGTGGGATAATGGATAAATTCAACATTACCAAATAGGATATTGAGAATGGGGAAATTAAATGCAATGATTCTATGAAACGATCAGTTTTCACATCTTTAATAATTCCAAAACATGAGAACCCAATTCATGTTTCCCCTCTTGTTTTCAACACCGATCTTTGCTCACATAGACATAGAGTTTTAGATGATATTTTTATTCTGTATTAGGTTTTTATGATGGATATTGTTGGATGAGTTTTTTCATACATATCAGGTTTTGATCATGGATTGTGATTTATTGAATTTATCTACAAATTGACAACACAACCAAAGGGGGATATTTTAGGAACCAAGGATGTTCTTTACTGGAAATGGCGGTTTGTTTGTGTTTGTTGTTAATCCACACTAGGATGACCATGAAGTTTGAAAAACAAGTGATCTTATAGTATATACTAATAATAGTGTTGAAGGTGGTGTTTTTTCCCACCATTGGACAAATGTTTGGGCTCAAAATCTATAGGATGACTCTATCATCATGAAGGATTATTATCTATAATAAACTCTTCATAATTATGGTTTAGGTATGGGTTTAGTGAAGTAAAGTTTTCACAGAGGTTATTTTCATGTGTTTAAGATGAGTTGACAGTGTTCCACATGATTACAAGAATTGGAGAATCATGAGTGTGTGGTGGTTTGAAATATATCTTTGTGAAAACAATAAATCTCAAGGGAGCTTTGTGAATGGAAGAGCATCACGAAGATTTTTTTGAATAATTCTAAAAAATCTATGGAGGTGATAAAGCATCACGAATGGATG
Organism: Viscum album; assembly: GCA_963277665.1. Lineage (NCBI taxonomy): Eukaryota > Viridiplantae > Streptophyta > Magnoliopsida > Santalales > Viscaceae > Viscum > Viscum album. The sequence continues at coordinate 1,559,259,211 of OY728164.1, read as the reverse complement.
ATAATATAAATATAAGGCTACCCCACTTCATTTGACATTAAATTTTTTAGATAAAATACGGAATCTCTTCGATTTCCTAAAGGTTTGGAGCTTCGTGAATTTGGAATTCTTTGCAAGCTTGAGCATTGAAAAAATACTGGATTAGTCTTGAATAATTCCAATGCTTATAAGTATAATGATCTTCTCAATGATAGGGTATTACACAATGGAATAATGAGCTTCATGATGGAAGTCTATTTATCATAGACAAGTTTCTTTGTGAAGGTGTGAGCTTCGTGAAATGTAGTTTGGAACATTAGTTTTTCAGTGAATAGTTCTTTCAAACCACATCAACTCAGGTCCATGATGGAATCAAAGTCTTGTTCTAGTCATGGAAAAAAATTTAATTCCAATCTATTAAAGTGACCTTCAATTTGACAAATCGATTAATACTTCACCCAAGGTAGTGAGCAGGGGGCGATGGATGTTTTCCAAGGGTCACTATGTGTTATCTAATTTTTTAAAGTCAATGTTACTAGAATAGAGTGACTATGTGTGAACTTATGTATTTCACAACTAGTGAATATTAGTAGATTTTGGTATGACCAACACACTATCGATGTATGCTCCTTGAACTAGCCCTTAGTGGTGAGCTTAGTATAATTATTTTTTTGTCTCTATGCATGTGAATGTTTAGATTACTACACATTACCATCAAACAGGTTTTACAGGTTCTTACCAACGTGTGAACAAGATCTGTCACTCTAAAAGAAAAATTTGGTACCCTAATTCACCCCTCCCCTCTCTAGGTGTTTTGGGTTCCTTCATATATTTTTTTGTGTATAAAAATTTAACATCCAAAGGTAATTAAATTCTTGGTAGAAATGTGAACCAAGAAAGAGTCACACTAAACATGTCGTCCTAATAAGAATGGAAATATTTTATCATAAATTGTATTTTAAAAAAATTCAACGAGACACATAATACTATAATTCATGAAATAATTCTTATTTTATCCGTGCTACTAAATCCCCATGTTGTTGTGTGATGATTATTTTACTCTTTTATTCATATTTTATATTCTATATATGTAGTCCAATTTAAAAATATTTGGATGTCCCAAGTCTTTTCCATTGAACCAATGATTACCCTTTGAAATCATTTTTTAAAAACATACTCACATATGAATTCATGAAATTCAAATATTTTGGCCTCATCCTTTATGTTTTGTGATATATTTTTTAAAGATTACTTTATTGTTATTATTATTGTTGTTTATTTCTATTTTCAGGGAAATTTTTTTTCAAAAAAAATATGGATCAACCATATGGAAATTTTTTATTAGAAGAAAATTTAATAGAGAAGAAATGAAGTTATAGAAAAAAATTATTGAAAGTTAACTAAAATTAAGATAACTTGTATATACCTTCAATTAGGTAAAAAGATTCACATTTTATGATTGGGTGAAATGATGTGAATAGATATTAAATGATACTATTAAATCATAAATTTTTTTAGTGACAGTATCAATTTATTAATCCTTTAATAATGATCCAATCATTCATATCATTTAAATACGTCTTGTTTTACTGAAATTAACTATAAAAGTCTAATTCTTGACCAAAAACCATGCTATCAATGAGTTAAATTCACTTTGATTTTTTGAATAAATAGTTTAAATGTAAATTAAACATGAATTTACATCATTTCTATAATGATATAGGAATGTAAAATGTGTTTTATTATTCAAAAAATGAAACAAAATACTTGAGAAAAATTATTTTTTTAACATAGAAATGTTTTTTTTATTTTTGAAAACATAATATATGTAAATAAATTAAGTAAATATCGCACACCCACATAAATTTTTTAGTATAATCACTAATATGAAAGAAAAAAAGTGAATGAAAAGGTAGAATACAACCTATGACATGACTTAACCCACCAGAGCCCATGTTGGTCTAATAGTAATCCTAATTTTCCACCACAATCTCTCTTCCAATAGGCTAGGGGTTAGTGAATATCATCAAGTAGGAATTCCACACAATATAGGAGGCCTCATCCTTTGACATCATGCAATTGACCCATATCTACAATTCATAAAATTACCAGAAATACATAGAATATATATATATGAACAACTGAACTATATACAATAAATGCATGTGACATAAAATAAAATCCCAACTAAACATAAGAATATACCAAAAGGAGTTTTATATCTACTAAATTTTTAAATCTAACAAAGTAAATTCCTAAGGAAATCATCATTTATGTGTTTACTCCTAGATGAATATTTTACTAAAATGATAATTTCTACCATCAAGAACCACCATGCTTCACTATATAATTTCAATAGTCACTAGGTGTTAGATATTGAAAAGAAATACTAACTCTACATCCTCCAAGACCATATATGGACTCTATATGATATGAACAGACATAATATTTGAGAGAAAAATACTTATGTTGGGGTGAGTACAAAAAAACATAGTAGGACACCGTGAAAAAATAAGGGAATGAAAAGAAACAAGTAAAATAAAAAACCCTATTACGAGAGTGTAATAATGAGGAATAAAAAACATAAAACCTAATATGTTAAACCATAATAATTATTCAAGATATACGTAATCCCGCTACATCTCAACTCTAATCCTAATAGGTCATACCACAAGAAAAATTAGGGATTTTTAGAGTACTAAAAATCCCACAAACTCTAAATTTTATATCCCAACTATATGAAACACATCTATGGATATTAGGGGGTGCATAAGGAGTCAAAAGTCTTGATGTATTTGATCTACTCAACATCTCTAACTTCCATATCACCACTAAAAACCATAGAATAGTTTTCACTCATCAATTAACATTGTGAAATAGTTGAGGTTGTACCACACCTTACTATCCATCATTAGTGAGAAAATATTATCAAAAACTATAAGTAAACCTATTCCTTTTAAAGGAATATTTCTTGGTCAAGGGGGTAATAAACCCTATTTTTATAACCACCCATGCATGGAAAATTATGTACCTCAAAGAGTATATAGTGGTAAAATTGTTCCACATGAAGTAGCAACAAACATATGAGGGGTTGGGTGGATGAATTCATAGATATTTAACCTAGGCCTCATCGAATAGTACAAATAGATTAGAGATGAATTAACTACATTGATAGAGGACCTATTACACATTTAGTAGCACAAAACAATTGGGGGAATAATTAACTTCATATATAGAGTAATCATGTCCCAATCATCAAAGGGAGAACCAAAATCTTGTTGTACTATGGTTGAACCAAACATTTTCAAGTGCAACACATTAAATGAGGTAGCACTAGACCTTTTAAATGATTTGATCGCTATGCTTGATCTCCATCATCATCACTATGTAGAAAAATACAGTAGTCTTCTTTTATAACCTCATACCTCATCACTAATATTGAAAATAGTTTTATCATTATATCATAAGTTTAAAAATGCACAATATATAACACTAATTCACCACATTCTAAGTTCTGTATAAGGATATATTAAAATTAACTAAGGCCAGGAAAGTACATGGAATATACTATAGGAGTACATGGCATGTAGCCCCTACAAGTAATACTCATAATGTATTTCTATTTACATGGAATGATAATTCAACCTACATGGAGTGTTCTAATATGTACCTAGTGTGTGGGACCAACATTGTACACAAAATGTATATCTAATACACATTTCCCTATTTTGTTGGCGTATATGGTGTGTTTGAGGTGGTATATTGAGTGTGATGCCTATGTGAGAACTCAATGTGTAACACTACTCATATGAGTTGTGTATTCTGTGACTAAATGATACACCAAAATGGAAACATGATTTCAGGTCCACAGATAATGCCATGGTGTGAACCACTACCAGATTCATGTTGTGTCGACCATGCATGGGGTTTACTAAAACTAGACATGATGTGTTTGGGTGTGTAGTTGAGTGTACAAATTATTCTCAAAACATGATGTGTGACTCCATAATTTTTTGATATTTATAATCTTTTGTAACCCTAGTGGAACATCTCTAGAAGTAAATAATGTGTATTCTTATGAACTATATTTCAGCTGGTTGTGTTCTTCACCCAGATTTATAAAATTATCTGTTTTTCACACCACCACCATCCTAAGTCACCCCAATCCTAATAACACACCACTCATCACCATACAAGGCCATTGGGTCCCCCTTATAGTGATATTCTCATCCTTGTTGTGCCATCATGTGGTCATACCATCATCCCTCAATCAAATATACATCACATAGACACTCAATGTTTATCTTATGTTCACTGACTTCTATCCCATTCACCTGATATCACCACTATATTTTCATCATTAAATCATAATCAAAAAAATACATTAATCCATAGGCCGTGATAAAGTTTGATGGTATATGCCATTATGAGGATGAAATATGAACAAGAAAATAGTGAGACTAATAGTTGATGCAAACCTGACCACTTAGCTAACATTGAAATTCTATGGGGAAACTATGAAATTGAGTAAAATTAAACTCAATGTGGTTGGGTATTTTTAAATTTCTCATATAATTGAATTTTTGACACTAATTTTTTCATTGGTGGAAAAGAGACTGGATGAAAATCATTAGCGAATGTGTGTAAACATGAGAAAAATTATACTTCATAGGAAACAATATAGATTAAGGAAACTTGTGGTAATAACAAGAAGAATGAGGGAAACATAAAAATAAATTATCTTTATTTTTATTCAATTTATCCATCCATTTTATCTAAGTGTAACAACCTAAACATTTTGAATAATATTTTTTCCAGAAAATATTTGTTATATTATTTTGTACTCAACAAAAGTATATCCCATTAATAATGAAGCTAGTATAATTGAAATGTGGCCATATATTTTCAATTGTTATATGAACATTGGACAATTATGACCACTGGTAATTATAATCATTGTTCAATATGACCATTGGAAACTATCCACTAAATTATTATTTTATCATTTAATTATTCTTTATAAATATAAATGACAAAGGAAAATTAAAGTAGAATGAATAGTCAATGGTGTCATCCAGTAGAGTCGTGCGATATGAATCCCATTTGTTAGATCTTGGGAAGAAGGTAGTTTCACTGTGATTCTCTATTGACCAAGCCCAATTTGAGCTTCAACATGTTAAGCCTGAACAAAATCAGATTCATGAGAAGTTCAAGTCAGTGGAAATTACCACTCAATAGATGATATCTGAGATGCCCCAAGAGTCTTTCACCATTGCACACTTTACACATATATCATATGTGGGTGTTATAATGGTTTGTGTGTCAAGGAACTAATTACTTAAAATATAATCCATTAGTTTTAATAAAATTATTATTTCATCATTTCTATCTTAAGAATAGTATTTCTTTAAAATTGAGATAGAATTTGATAAATTGATTTTATGGGTAAAAATTATACTTTTCAAGGTGATATAAATTATTAAATTAAATTAATGTTTTATTAATAATTATTATTATAATAAAATAGTATTATCAAAATATTTTTATTTATTTACAAATGATAAAACAATTTTATTTTTTCAGGTGTCAAAAATTTTACTATACATTTTATGTCCGATATTATTTTTAATAAATAATTATTTTTACTATTACAAGATAAATTTATCATATTTAGAGAATTTTTATGTAACACCCCAAGATTTCATAGTGTGTTATTTCTTCAAAATAATTCAATAACTTGCACTACACGCAACACCGAGTTCAAGTGCACCATGACTTACCAAACAAGCCGTTCAAAAAAGGTTATGAATAGTATTAACTAAATTTTAAACTTTATATAATCCTTATAATTTTAGAATCCATATTATGAGTTTCTTAGACATAATGTAAGAACCAATTCATCTTCAGTATTGTAGTTTTACCAACTTTTAATAGTGAACCCTTTTTAAATAAAATATTTTAAACTTTTTGACTAAATGGGGACATCAAAAAATTTAAAATAAAACATCCCAAGCTTCCAAGGTACGCTTTCCTTTGAATAAAACAGTAGCGTGTGTTGTACGCAACTTCGAGTTTTAACACACACCACAACCGATCAAACTAGCCGTTATGAATAGTAATACTTAATTTTTTGAAATTATATATATTTTATATTTCAAAATGGACTTCATTTTTGGATTCGGAATATCAAATTTAGCCTAAGGAGAAATTTTGGTACTTTTCGGATAACTTTCATATTTTGATGAATAGTAAAAATTACTAAATTTTAATTAAAAACAACTTTTTTAATCAAAATAATTAATAGTGATAAATTATGAATTTGAGTGGTTTTAAAGTATATTTATAATATATTTTTACCATTTAATATAATTTTGGTCATTGGAAATAATTTTACAATTAAACCGAACATAAACAAGTGTCAATCTTTTGATAGTTATTATCTCTTAAAAACACGCTTTTTGTTTTGACAGCGGGAATTAATTTTAAATTAATTTCTGCCACTTCTGTGTTTTGAATTTAGAAAAATGGATTCCATATTTGGAATCAGGATGTTCAAATTGTGTAAATAGGTAACTTTTATTTTTAGACATTTTGAATAATTACTGCGGTAAATATTTTATTTACCATGGTTAAGGGTAAATCCGGTAAATAAGGGTTAAAAAATAATATTATAATAATACTAAATTACCCTAAAACGTGTCTTAACCCTATTGGTTGATACATGGTCGACCATGGGCATCTTTGGGTCAATTTTGGGACCCCATTGATCCACTTGTAAGTGATAATGACACTTTATTTTAATTAAGTTAAAATGAATACAAAAATGGCATAAGCTTACATCTTTTAAAAGAACACTTTTTACATAGGGTTATACATGTTGGATTTTCGATTATAAATATTCATTAGAAAGATAAAAAGATTTTCTACATAATGATATTTTATTTATAATTTTTAGACATCAAATAATTTAAATTATTAATGACACAATAATGATGCAATGTTTACCTCATTAATAAATCATTTAAATAAATAAGATTATAATGATTAAAATATTATCTAAAACCTGTCCAATTCTTATTGGTTGATGTTATTTAGAATATGAGTCATCTTATCTTCGACCTCAATGATTTTTGGACCATTATAAACCGAATATAATTATATTATAAAGTAATACTTTCACTCTTTCCTAAAGAGCCCCTCCTCTCCTTTATAAAAGGAGACCACTTCTACTCATTCCTCACACCACTCAAGCCACTTGGCTCGTCCAAACTCTGCCCAACTAAGCTCCCCACATCCCTCTCCTCCTCCTTGAAGCTTCCCCTTAGGCAGAAAGCATTTCAAGAAGTCCTTTGGTTCCAACCAAAGTGAGTTACCTAAATTAAAGGTAACATTTTCTCTTAAATTATTTTCAATTATTTTTCTTCTCCAACCCCCAAACTCTTTTTATTTCCTTTCTTTTGTAACAACACCAGTATCCACAATATAATAGGATGTAGTTATAAGAAGGATTCAAACTACACATTCACACAACTCCATCTAATGGATGATGAACATAATGTTTCCGTGGATGGCAAACTAACGCCTCACGAAACGATGATTGTTCAAATACATCTTACCGCCTATCATGGTGGCCATTAGGATGGCACTGTAATTAAATATGATATTAATGATATATATTTTATATATAAGCTTCTTTAATTCCATTTTATTTCATACAATTATTCGTTTCATGTTGTATATACATACGATAATTTCATTTGAGGAAGTGCGGACTACCGCCCCCTTAAAATGATATGACTCGTTCATACCACACATGGAACGTATAAAGGATGGTGTTAATGAACTTAAGTAACATATATAGAATATTATATTTTACCGGAATAGTAATATACCTATGTATCATTTGGATTCGATTCTTTTAAAATAAAAATTAAATGGAAGTAACATTTGTGCGTACGTACGGACTACCGTCTCCACGAACGCGATGTGATTCATTCTCCATCGTATCCATTCAAGTATAATTATCATTTGATGATTTAAAAATGATGTTTAAGGACTTGATACCATTCTGGATATGGATAATATACATCCCATTAATAACGAATATGGCTCACATAACAAAGAATATAAAGTAAAATGAAACCGTTAACACCTGAAATGACGATAATTCTAAGATATTATTAACAAATCAATGTTAAAAGATCATATATGATATCATATTAAAGTAACTGATTCTTGTATTATTCAATAACAATTATTTCACCATTATACAGGAGGTAAACCTACCATCGACCAAGGAAAAAGTACAAAGTAAGGGATTCTATTATCTCACTTTCAATTCCGTGAGATTTCCATTGTTCGCTACTAAATTATTGAAAGTGGTGTATTGTGTACTTCCATTTGATATATATTATCATGATTCACTTTATATTAATGTTATTCTGTAAATCATTTGGTGGTTATTAACTTTTGGCCATGCGACTCAGTTGATTAACGTGGTAAGGGGTTTCTTGTCTCACTTTTAATTCCGTGAGAATTCCATTGATCACCACTTAATTATTGCATGTGGTGTATGTGTACTACCCATGATTGTATTCATTGTGTAATATACTTTATTTTATGGGTATTTACATCATCATGGTATGATCTTTCTTTCATGGGTGTTTGTTTCTTAAGTTACCTAATCAATAAGGGAATTTGAGATTTCAATTTCCACTCATTTGGCTTTACGCATATTTCATTGATTATATTACCCCAAGATTATGTGTGGAATAACTATTCATTTGATTATGTCATAATTTCCACTCCCCTTCCTGTGGATATACTTTTGATACACATAATCACTCCATTTAAAATTCTCAAGTCATTGATATGAATTTGATAAGAGTAATTTTAACTCTTTCACCATTTGTTGAGTTAAACATCCAATTCGTTGGTGTTGTTTTTACAGGAATATGTGTGAATATACTTTGATTGTTTTACAATGAATATCCAATCATATTTAGTGTATTTATATTTTTCACACATAATTATGTTTTTGATTTATCCTTAACCTACGGATATGGCCTTTATGAGAGATTTCATCTCAACTTACATTCCATTGAGACTTCTTTGTTGATATACACCAAATCACTTTTATGTGGTGTATATAATGTACTTTGACATAGTATATCATGAATTCCCTTTATTCTCATGATATTACAAAGTTTTGATTACCTCAATTATTTTCATTCAAGTGTCTCTCTTTTGGTTAGAATCTCTAACTAAAATACCATTTTTAAATGTTTTAAAGACTTATTCATCTAAATCTTTCTCATTAATGTCCATGTTTTAAAAATGGTTTTAAGGATTTATTTATATGGACATTAAAGTTTAGAAATTAAAAAATCCTTTTAAAAGGTTTCAAAGTGGTATGGGACACTTTGATTCAAAAATCTATTTTTAAATGGCTTCTTGACAAATAGTGTGACTTTTAAATGTTTTCAAGAAAAGGGGGATATTTCTCTCAAATAGTTTTGATGATTATTTTCATCTATGTCAACATCCTTCATTATTCATGATTGAGGTTAATGTGATACAATACAATCTTCCATATTGTATCAAATGAATTATATTTGACTGTGGATGTTCTATTTTTATACCATTCATGGTTTGTGGTTAAAGTATTGACATTCCGTATGCTAGTTTTAATACGAATGTTTATTTTATGCTTAAACCTATTCATATGAGGAATGCATTGGACTTAATAAGTGACGGGTGGAGCCCGCTATAGCTCCTCGATGCATCGGTAGGTCTCATGAGACAAACTAGTGTCTTGGCATAAGGCCTTGGAAAAATCTTATTTGTAGTCTTGGCACGAGGCCTTGGCTATGTGGTTATGATAGTCTGGAATTATTCATTCCATCATTATGAAAGTGGTTATTGATATTGCATGTGATCATTCGACTAGTAGAATATCCATGTGAGTAAGTAAATGGAATTATTTCATTTTATTTATGCCATACCATGTTGAAAGTTCAAGTTTCAAAGGCTTTTGTTTTAGTTATAAATTGCCTTAAGTGTTTATGATTATTTATGAAAGCTTCTGCTATAATGTTATCCTTACTGAGCATCAGAGCTCACCCCTTTCAATGTTTTATTTTTTTTTCCAGGATTATGAAGAAGTAATTTATGAATGACCTGCAGGGATAGTATGAGGGGATATGAAGACAAAATGTTTTTTTTATGATGTAATGTAAAAATTTATGGATGTATCTAGTTATTCCAAGGCTACTAAACTAATCGGTCTTTCGAGACATGATCTTTCTCATGATCATGCCAATGTTATGTAATAATGCACCGACTCTGGGTAACTAGGGTCGGGGCGTTACAGTTGGTATCAGAGGAAGTTTAGTACAAACCTTGGTAGCTAGATTTAGATAAACTCTGATTAGAGCACGTAGACCTAAGATGAACTTTGAGGATTAGTATAAACGAACTTCCTAGAATTTTGGTATTGTAGAGATTTTGTGAGTTTTCCGAGCAATACATCCCTGTCTGGATACGAGCAGGTAGAGGCAGCTCTGGCACAGATGTACCTAGGGGTAAAACCCGAAAACACCGCTTTGAGCTAGACTCGAACGGGAACTGGTGCACGACAACGGGCCTTGCTGCACTCTTGGTTACGACACTGCCGGGGGATATGCTTAGGATAATTTACATTTTCTTTACAAACCGATTTATGTAATATATACATAAGATGAGAGTAAATGACCTTGGTTAATCCTAATATGTTTCAAATTGAGAATATGGTGACATTTTAATCTCTAAATGATTTTACGACTACTATTACTCACACAATGCTTTCTGGTTTTAGTCAATGGCTGGATTCCAAGGAAGTCATAGTGACTTTGAGAATGACGTACAAGGTGGGAACAGTGGTGGAAATGAGCAACAAAATGGAATGTTGATAGGCGTAAAAGATATCGTCTTTATGCCAAATCAGTTTTCCAAAAATATGATCAACAACATATATATTAACCAACTCCCAGACTCAACAAGGAAGAGAAAGGTGATAAATGATAAGATCTCCAGCAATGGAGACCATGGAGAAAAGAAACCTCAATTTTCATCATGCAGGAATTGTGGAAAGAGACACCCAGGAAAGTGTCTCAATGGGACAACGAAATGTTTTACGTGCGGGAAGGAAGGACATAAAGTAAAGAATTGCCGAAGAAAAATGAAGAGTACTATGGAAGAAGATAAAAATGGTCCCAAGAGTCCATTTACAGTCATTTGTCGTAAATGTAGGGGACCTGGCCATTACCCGAGTGAATGTCCTATTTTATCGGATATTTTCTTGCTCAAAGAAGAAGCTATGCGGAAATAAATGGTTGGAGAAAAATTTAAAAAGTATTAGCACTCCTTGTTGATGGGTTTACTTTGGAATAATTTTCTCTTGTATTTGTAACCCCTCAGTTTGCCATGTGAGAATGATATTTGAGGAATAATTGTCTCTTCTCTTGTGGATATAGGTATAAATAACCATTTGGTTTTATATGATCATTGGGGTTTGAGAAAATGATAAGTTATTATAATTTGGGATGAAAATGCAAAGTATGATATAACATTTGTGGTTAAATTATGTTATTTTGAAAAATTTATCTCATTTTGGTAATATTATAGAATATAGTTTTTGAAAAAGGACAACACGTAGACCGTGTGACAACCCGTCGCGTCGGACAAAGCTGTGGGAATCGAACCCACAACCAAAGTGCGATTGGGATTTATCGCCTACCACTGGACTACGTGAATTCCCTGGTTAGTATGACTATTTTTTTTGTTAAATGATTTTATTGATCAATAATAAGATGATTTGGGTTCTTACGTCTTATCAAATGAATACCCTTGGTATAGGAAAATGATTTGGTGATTAAGTGATAAATGTTATTTTGGAAGATGTTCGTTTTGTTAGGAACACTATATGCCCAAGGAAAATAGAATACAATGAGGTTTCATTTGTAGAGTAATGGTGGATTTTTATCTACTTTTTTGTTGTTGATTTATAGTGAATTGGGTTATTTATGGAAATGTTTAACCTATAACAGAGAATATGTGATGATGTTAATTACTTTTAAGTATGTGACTTTAAGAGTATTTGATGTCATTTGGAGATACAATGTAACATGGGAGACTACATAATCAAATTCTTCTATGTTTTGGGTTTCAATATTATTTTGGATTATATTAAAGGATTTTAAGGACAATTGGTTATTGAATGGTATCTATTTAACTTTGGGGTATTGTTGGTTTAATTTTAGAAATTAAGATTAGTGCATATTTATCTCAATGAATATCCTTTTGGGGGATCATTAGATCAGTCACTAACCATTTTGGTTTTGATTAATCTTCAAAGACAATGTAAATATATGGTTTATCCTGCATGGATCATGTGATTCTATAGAAGTTTATTCTAGCTCTTCCAATGTGACCAAGTCTTCTTGAATACTCATCGTTTAAAAAAATTGAGTTAGTGGTGGAAATTTATTAAAGAATGAAAATCTACTTAAAATTTAAGTATATCTCATAATGTTCTTAGTCAATATCATAAATGAATTCCTCTTCCTTATGTAATGTAACTTTAAAAAAATGTTGTCCTAGATGGTACCTTAAATCATCACTAATTTATGGCTTTGGGATTGTTGGCCTTTTCATAGCCATGTTCTCTACCACTCTCCATCAGATAATTGATGGTTAGATTTCTCCTCCATATCCATATTTTCCTACATGGAACCCTAGTATGTGTTATTTTCGGTAATCTTCATACTTTCCACTCTTTATTTTAAATAGAGGCCTCATTAAATCATTTTTCGATGTTGGATTTCAACTAAGATATTTTGAAATGTCAAAAATGTGTGATCCCAATACCCTATATTTTGTTGAACCGATGGTACTTCAAATCATCATAGATTGATGAGTTTAAGGACCTCAATTTTATACTTGTTTGTTATTGATGACCTCAACCACTACCTATAAATATTTACGTTTTTCCTCCAATTATATGTCTCTAATTGCCACCAATGTTCTCCTAATCGAGATCATAATTTGGTGGTGACCCTTTCATTTCTCTTTTCCTCATATTAAGACTAAATTTTAGTAAACCAATTTCCGATGTGGGTTTTCCCACAAATATATTTTCTATTTTCAACCTTTTATTTTCGAAGAACAATTTCAAATTGCGAGGACGCAATTTATTGAAGGAGGGGAGAATGTAACACCCCAAGATTTCATAGTGTGTTATTTCTTCAAAATAATTCAATAACTTGCACAACACGCAACACCGAGTTCAAGCGCACCATGACTTACCAAACAAGCCATTCTAAAAAGTTTATGAATAGTATTAACTAAATTTTAAACTTTATATAATCCTTATAATTTTAGAATCCATATTATGAGTTTCTTAGACATAATGTAAGAACAAATTCATCTTCAGTATTGTAGTTTTACCAACTTTTAATAGTGAACCCTTTTTAAATAAAATATTTTAAACTTTTTGACTAAATGGGGACATCAAAAAATTTAAAATAAAACATCCCAAGCTTCCACGGTACGCTTTCCTTTGAATAAAACAGTAGCGTGTGTTGTACGCAACTTCGAGTTTTAACACACACCACAACCGATCAAACTAGCCGTTATGAATAGTAATACTTAATTTTTTGAAATTATATATATTTTATATTTCAAAATGGACTTCATTTTTGGATTCGGAATATCAAATTTAGCCTAAGGTGAAATTTTGGTACTTTTCGGATAACTTTCATATTTTGATGAATAGTAAAAATTACTAAATTTTAATTAAAAACAACTTTTTTAATCAAAATAATTAATAGTGATAAATTATGAATTTGAGTGGTTTTAAAGTATATTTATAATATATTTTTACCATTTAATATAATTTTGGTCATTGGACATAATTTTACAATTAAACCGAACATAAACAAGTGTCAATCTTTTGATAGTTATTATCTCTTAAAAACACGCTTTTTGTTTTGACAGCGGGAATTAATTTTAAATTAATTTATGCCACTTCTGTGTTTTGAATTTAGAAAAATGGATTCCATATTTGGAATCAGGATGTTCAAATTGTGTAAATAGGTAACTTTTATTTTTAGACATTTTGAATAATTACTGCGGTAAATATTTTATTTACCATGGTTAAGGGTAAATCCGGTAAATAAGGGTTAAAAAATAATATTATAATAATACTAAATTACCCTAAAACGTGTCTTAACCCTATTGGTTGATACATGGTCGACCATGGGCATCTTTGGGTAAATTTTGGGACCCCATTGATCCACTTGTAAGTGATAATGACACTTTATTTTAATTAAGTTAAAATGAATACAAAAATGGCATAAGCTTACATCTTTTAAAAGAACAATTTTTACATAGGGTTATACATGTTGGATTTTCGATTATAAATATTTATTAGAAAGCTAAAACGCTTTCCTACATAATGATATTTTATTTATAATTTTTAGACATCAAATAATTTAAATTATTAATGACACAATAATGATGCAATGTTTACCTCATTAATAAATCATTTAAATAAATAAGATTATAATGATTAAAATATTATCTAAAACCTGTCCAATTCTTATTGGTTGATGTTATTTAGAATATGAGTCATCTTATCTTCGACCTCAATGATTTTTGGACCATTATAAACCGAATATAATTATATTATAAAGTAATACTTTCACTCTTTCCTAAAGAGCCCCTCCTCTCCCTTATAAAAGGAGACCACTTCTACTCATTCCTCACACCTCTCAAGCCACTTGGCTCGTCCAAACTCTGCCCAACTAAGCTCCCCACATCCCTATCCTCCTCCTTGAAGCTTCCCCTTAGGCAGAAAGCATTTCAAGAAGTCCTTTGGTTCCAACCAAAGTGAGTTACCTAAATTAAAGGTAACATTTTCTCTTAAATTATTTTCAATTATTTTTCTTCTCCAACCCCCAAAATCTTTTTATTTCCTTTCTTTTGTAACAACACCAGTATCCAAAATATACTAGGATGTTGTTATAAGAAGGATTCAAACTACACATTCACACAACTCCATCTAATGGATGATGAACATAATGTTTCCGTGGATGGCAAACTAACGCCTCACGAAACGATGATTGTTCAAATACATCTTACCGCCTCTCATGGTGGCCATTAGGATGGCACTGTAATTAAATATGATATTAATGATATATATTTTATATATAAGCTTCTGTAATTCCATTTTATTTCATACAATTATTCGTTTCATGTTGTATATACATACGATAATTTCATTTGAGGAAGTGCGGACTACCACCCCCTTAAAATGATATGACTCGTTCATACCACACATGGAACGTATAAAGGATGGTGTTAATGAACATAAGTAACATATATAGAATATTATATTTTACTGGAATAGTAATATACCTATTTATCATTTGGATTCGATTCTTTTAGAATAAAAATTAAATGGAAGTAACATTCGTGCGTACGTACGGACTACCGTCTCCACGAACGCGATGTGATTCATTCTCCATCGTATCCATTCAAGTATAATTATCATTTGATGATTTAAAAATGATGTTTAAGGACTTGATACCATTCTGGATATGGATAATATACATCCCATTAATAACGAATATGGCTCACATAACAAAGAATATAAAGTAAAATGAACCCGTTAACACCTGAAATGACGATAATTCTAAGATATTATTAACAAATCAATGTTAAAAGATCATATATGATATCATATTAAAGTAACTGATTCTTGTATTATTCAATAACAATTATTTCACCATTATACAGGAGGTAAACCTACCATCGACCAAGGAAAAAGTACAAAGTAAGGGATTCTCTTATCTCACTTTCAATTCCGTGAGATTTCCATTGTTCGCTACTATATTATTGAAAGTGGTGTATTGTGTACTTCCATTTGATATATATTATCATGATTCACTTTATATTCATGTTATTCTGTAAATCATTTGGTGGTTATTAACTTTTGGCCATGCGACTCAGTTGATTAACGTGGTAAGGGGTTTCTTGTCTCACTTTTAATTCCGTGAGAATTCCATTGATCACCACTTAATTATTGCATGTGGTGTATGTGTACTACCCATGATTGTATTCATTGTGTAATATACTTTATTTTATGGGTATTTACATCATCATGGTATGATCTTTCTTTCATGGGTGTTTGTTTCTTAAGTTACCTAATCAATAAGGGAATTTGAGATTTCAATTTCCACTCATTTGGCTTTACGCATATTTCATTGATTATATTACCCCAAGATTATGTGTGGAATAACTATTCATTTGATTATGTCATAATTTACACTCCCCTTCCTGTGGATATACTTTTGATACACATAATCACTCCATTGAAAATTCTCAAGTCATTGATATGAATTTGATAAGAGTAATTTTAACTCTTTCACCATTTGTTGAGTTAAACATCCAATTCGTTGGTGTTGTTTTTACAGGAATATGTGTGAATATACTTTGATTGTTTTACACTGAATATCCAATCATATTTAGTGTATTTATATTTTTCATACATAATTATGTTGTTGATTTATCCTTAACCTACGGATATGGCCTTTATGAGAGATTTCATCTCAACTTACATTCCATTGAGACTTCTTTGTTAATATACACCAAATCACTTTTATGTGGTGTATATAATGTACTTTGACATAGTATATCATGAATTCCCTTTATTCTCATGATATTACAAAGTTTTGATTACCTCAATTATTTTCATTCAAGTGTCTCTCTTTTGGTTAGAATCTCTAACTAAAATACCATTTTTAAATGTTTTAAAGACTTATTCATCTAAATCTTTCTCATTAATGTCCATGTTTTAAAAATGGTTTTAAGGATTTATTTATATGGACATTAAAGTTTAGAAATTAAAAAATCCTTTTAAAAGGTTTCAAAGTGGTATGGGACACTTTGATTCAAAAATCTATTTTTAAATGGCTTCTTGACAAATAGTGTGACTTTTAAATGTTTTCAAGAAAAGGGGGATATTTCTCTCAAATAGTTTTGATGATTATTTTCATCTATGTCAACATCCTTCATTATTCATGATTGAGGTTAATGTGATACAATACAATCTTCCATATTGTATCAAATGAATTATATTTGACTGTGGATGTTCTATTTTTATACCATTCATGGTTTGTGGTTAAAGTATTGACATTCCGTATGCTAGTTTTAATACGAATGTTTATTTTATGCTTAAACATATTCATATGAGGAATGCATTGGACTTAATAAGTGACGGGTGGAGCCCGCTATAGCTCCTCGATGCATCAGTAGGTCTCATGAGACAAACTAGTGACTTGGCACAAGGCCTTGGCAAAATCTTATTTGTAGTCTTGGCACGAGGCCTTGGCTATGTGGTTATGATAGTCTGGCATTATGCATTCCATCATTATGAAAGTGGTTATTGATATTGCATGTGATCATTCGACTAGTAGAATATCCATGTGAGTAAGTAAATGGCATTATTTCATTTTATTTATGCCATACCATGTTGAAAGTTCAAGTTTCAAAGGCTTTTGTTTTAGTTATAAATTTCCTTAAGTGTTTATGATTATTTATGAAAGCTTCTGCTATAATGTTATCCTTACTGAGCATCCGAGCTCACCCCTTTCAATGTTTTTTTTCCAGGATTATGAAGAAGTAATTTATGAATGACCTGCAGGGATAGTATGAGGGGATATGAAGACAAAATGTTTTTTTATGATGTAATGTAAAAATTTATGGATGTATCTAGTTATTCCAAGGCTAATAAACTAATCGGTCTTTCTAGACTTGATCTTTCTCATGATCATGCCAATGTTATGTAATAATGCACCGACTCTGGGTAACTAGGGTCGGGGCGTTACATTTTATGATAAAATAGATATATTTTTTGAAATCAGAACATCGCTATTTTGTTAGGGTGAATTTATGAGAATTTTATAAAATACATTAGTTTTTCATGAATAGTAAAAATATAGTTTTGAGTTTTCGGTGTGTTTAATGAGATCATACTTATATAATAAGTGATATAAAATAATTGATTACTCTTGTGGATGAAAATAACATATTATTATTTTAATGTGCCCAATACCACATGAAAACCCCTGCTTTTGTAAATACCACTGCTGAGGTGTCCAAGGAAATCAATAAAAAAATCCTGCACTTTTGCTAAAAATACCCACCCATTTCTCCACTATATTGTATTCCAAATTCATCATCCATGGATATATTATAGTTTTAACACCGAAGGAGACCTTACAAGGTGTAATCAATCCCCCAAGGTCCCAATCTTCTAGTTTTAGGAGACACTCATCAGGGTAAGGGATATCTCAACTTCTCTTTTCCTTTCAAGTTCCCTTTTTTTGTGGTATGTCTTTAAAATTTTTATACCATGTTATTCTATCCATTATATTATATTCCTTTACTGTGTTAAGTTTATTTTATGAATGGTAGACCCTTATCTCATATCTTTTTAATGTTTTCTAAAACCATGTTTCTTACCCGTTATGCTACCAAATTTTCTTCTCAAAATTTCTCTCATTTTCTCCATATATTATTTTATTTTATTTTGTGAATACCCAAAAATAGTTATTCTCTAGTGGTATTCAACTAGATGAAAAAATGATCAATTTTATTCAAGTATTAACATACATGAAACCCATATTATTTTTTCATTGGTTAATAACGAAATAAATATCTTGTCTTTAAACACTAATTTTTTAAAACGCCATAATTTTTATATGAAATCCATTTATTTTATTCTCATAGGGTAATTTATGAAATGTTTTATTATAATATATACATGTAAAAGTAATTAATAAATATGAATGGTTTATCCTGATAGTTCTTCAATTCATGGGGTAGAGAATTTAATCTATAGAGATGACACGTCTTACAATACCTTGTTAATTTTTATGACACCTCAGTGAAAAAACTCAATGATATGATTATGAATGAATCAATTAAATGGTTTAACAATATTTAAAAGTTAATATTAATGTTATTATCATTATTATGATATGATACTATTTCATACCTTTATGTATTTCCTCATGTTCATATTGATATTCTTCAATATCATAAGTACTGTGTTTCAATTGTTTTCCCTTATGGGGCCTTATGCTCACCCTTTCCTTTGATTTATATCCCTAGGTTATGAGATGCAATAATCTATCTTAGAATTAATCTATTATGAATCCTTTCATGTGTATTAGAATAATGTTTTCTTGTTTTCATGTATTATGTACCTTATTTTCCAGACACTAAACATTAAAAGATCCCCTATTTGTAAAAAGCATTGTAATGTTATATAACAAAAGGGTGGGATGCCATAATTGGTATCAGAGGTTGGTTTGGTATTTTCTTGAAATTAGGATTTGAAAAGTTTAGGAATAACCCTAGAAAAATTTAAAATATAGGAAAACAACCTGTTATTTTGGTGAAATATTAATTTAGTGGTTTCTAAAAAAATAAATCTGTATTAGGATATGAACAAGTTGATGTGGATCTTGCACAAATGTACCTAGAGTTAATAACTCTGACAAGGTGCATCAAA
Organism: Viscum album; assembly: GCA_963277665.1. Lineage (NCBI taxonomy): Eukaryota > Viridiplantae > Streptophyta > Magnoliopsida > Santalales > Viscaceae > Viscum > Viscum album. Next base: position 1,559,239,614 of record OY728164.1, on the reverse strand, counting down.
CATGACTCGACGTAACCTGGTACTTGACAATGGGTATTGATTCACTCATGGTTTAACCCTCTAGAAGGATATTATTTGTTAGTAACAAGCCTTTTATGAACAATTATAATGGATTTATAGAATATTAAATTATTTTTAATGAATAACATATTTAATCATGATGTTATATGACATAAAAGTCCCCTTGTAATTATAAGATTAATAAATGACACACATTTCTCACAAAGGTTTTATTCTGTTAGAAAATGGTTTGAAATTGGATAAAACAAGAAAATGATGAGTGCAATGGGCTAGGAGTTGATAGACATTTTATGTATGTCAAAATGGAAAAAATCAATAGAATAATGAATCAAATGACTTGAGTTATGAGAAATAAATTGAACTGATCCAAGATCCTGAATTCAACTCAAAGGGAAAAACAATCCATTTAATCATTTATGCATCAATGAACACCTTATTTTAGGGGATATAACAATAAATTTATTGTTTAACAGTGGACAATATCTATAGAAAGATATTTTCTATAATTTATTGATCAGAATAAGAGAAAGCCCCCATGGATGTTTACCTCTTAGAGGGTGAAGCTGGTCCGTCGTGGAAACTAGTTAAAAACTTGAATCCAAGAGGGGATATTGAATCCATGGAGTGGTATGAGTTTAGGGGATCCTTTTTCAAAAAAAATTCCCCATTCAATTCGAATGAAAAAAAAGAAGAAATTCCTAGAGCTGAAGCTGAAGGAAAATGACTATGTGGGAATCTATGAGATGAAATTCACAAAACATTAACATTAAACCTCAATATTTTTCATGGTTAATAATGGGAAGGTTGATAGATTCTTTGGTAGACCAAGACCCACCAACGGAAGAACTTACAAAACTGAGACTATGAAAACTATGAGGAGATCATGAGGAGTTCTTTGAAAGTTGAATTAGAGTTTGGAGTGATGTAGTGTTCTTATAGATATAATGAAAAGATGATATATTTGTAACCAAACATTGGGAGGGTTTATGAACAAGGATGAGGAGGAAAACCAGTGCAAATTTTCAAATTCCATAAATTTGGGAAGAGGCTTTCGAGAAACAACTTTCTTGGGAGTGAAAATTCTTACAAGTGTGGAAGATATGGCCATATTTCTTGAAACTATTGTATTGAGGTAAATCCTTAACTTATCAACAATAATTATAGAGGGAAAATGCTGCAGGCCCTACATGAAGTCCAATCCTTCAAGTATAAACAACTAGAGAACTTTTCCAATCACTTTACAAATCCAAAGTTAATAGAGTGAAATCACCATCAACCTTAGTATAGTCCATGCTTTATATATCCTGACATATGAATTTGAATATCCAAATGATGTGGTGGTAGGTACTCTCATTGTTCTATCACTGTTAAAAAGAATGTTGTTTGATTATGGTTCTACACATTCCATTATTTCGTCCATGTTTGCGAAAAATATAGAATCAATACCTAAGCTTATAGAAGTAGAGTTATCAATCTAAAATCATGGAGGGATTATCCAGTCATAAAAAGTGTATAGATAATATAGTATTCACATGGGAGAGAACAATCTCATCAAAAATCTATTAGTCATTCCCATGTTTGAATTTAATATTATACAAGGTATGAAGGTGCTCTCAAAGTATACTGTTAAGATCAAATGTAGAAGAAATTAAATATCATTAGTCTAGAATGAAAAATCTACATTTTTCTTCAAAAGAGATATAAATTGACCTAATCTTTTTCTAGAAGAACCACCTGTATCATTCTTTATTAAAATTATTGGTGAATATGAAGAAGGAAATGAAAGTATATGATGAGAGAATATCCCAGTCAATCCATAATAAATTCATGTATTTCCTAAGGAGTTACCTAGAACTCCCCCAGAAAGTGAGGTAGAGTTATCCATGGTACTTATACCTGGATCCAAGCCAATATCAAAAACCCCATACAGAATGGAAAATATGGAGTTCAAAGAATTAAAAAAAACTCCAATATCTTTTGGAGAAGAGGTTTATCCGACCAAGTGTGTCTCTATGGGGAGAAAATGTTCTCTTTGTGAAGAAAGAATAAATTCCAAAGACCACCTTCTGATCAAGATATGAGCATTATGAACTTGCTGTTATGACCTTTGGCTTGACTAATGGTACTATTATTTTTATGTATTGGGTGAATACTGTATTTAAGGACTACCTTGAAAACTTTTTGGTAGTTTTTATTGATGATATTATGGTATATTATAATTTTTGTGAGGAATATAAGGATCATCTAAGTGATATATTGGAAACTCAATGGATGGAGAGGATATTCAGAAATTTTAGAAAATGGGAATTTTGGTTACAAAAAGTTACTCTCTTGGGGCACATTGTAACTAACAAAGGAATCTCAATTGACTATGGAAAGACAAAGGTTGTGGAGTGGCCTTATACTACAATAGTAAAAAGAATTCATAGTTTCCTTGGTTTAGTATGATATCATAAGTTGGTTATGAAAAACTTTTCAGGACTTTCTAATCCACTAACCAAGTTAACCCGAAAAGGGGTGAAGTTATTTTGGATAAAGGAGTGTGGAGAATTATTCCACGATCTGAAGAAGATATTGATTACTAAACCTATGTTAACTATACCCTCTATCAAGGAAGGATTTTTTTTATTTTTAGTGTCACATATCTAAAAAGGATTGGTTGTTTCCTCATTAAAAATGACAAGGTGATTGATTATGCATCCCGAAAGTTGAAGCCCCATGAGCAGAACTACCCTACACTTGACCTAGAGATAGTTGTGGTTGTTTTTTCTCACAAGATATATAGGCACTATCTTCACGGGGAGAAATGTGATATATACATATACTATCAAAGATTGAAGTATATTTTCACACAAAAGTAATTGAACATGATAAACAGGATATTGTTGGATCTTCTTCAAAACTACGATTGTTCAATTCATTATCACCTAAAAATAGAAAACAATGTTACTGATGAATTATGTAAGAAGTACCCTATTATTACATAAATGGTGAGGAATCAATTATATCCTTTGTTCAAAGACCTAGTAAAATTGCACATGGAAATAATAAGGGAAGGGACATCACCAACCCTATACCAAATGATTTCTTAACCATCATTACTAGATATGATCAAGAAATATCAAAGAGAATATCCTCTTTTTCAGAAGAAGTTAGAGGCTATGAAAAATTGGAAGTTGACATAGTTAAATATTGATCAATAAGGTGTACTGAAATTTCATACAAGGCTATGTTTTATATATATTCTAGAGATAATGAAGTAGATGTTGGATGAAGCTCATAGAAATGATTTATCTATAGATCCTAGAATCAATAAAATGTAGAGGGACCTTTGTGATAATTATTGATGGGATAACTTGAATAGATATATTTCTGAATACACTAAAAGGTTCCTAGTGTGTCAACAAGTTAAGTAAGAGATAAAACTTTATAAAGGGGAATTACAACCACTTCCTATACCAGCATGGAATTGGGACAATATCACTATGGACCTTTTCATCGGTCTCTCAAAATCATTCAAAGGAAATAATATGATATGGGTTGTAGTAGACCGTATCACCAAGACTGTCCATTTTATCTATATTCAGCAGGATTTATCTCTTGAACAACTCACCAAGATATACATAAAGGAAGTAGTAAGGGTCCATGGAGTTCCACTTTCTATCATATTTTATCATGATATAAGGTTCACATTAAAATTATAGAGATGTCTTGAACATTCTTTGAATAATAAATTGAATTTCAGTACATACTATCACCCTTAAACTAGTGGACAATTTGAAAGGACTGTTCAAACACTAGAGGACATGATGTGAACATGATCAATGGGATTTAAAGGTGGATGGGATCAACATCTCCCAGTAGTTGAGTTATCATACAATAAAAACATTTATTCGAGTATTCGAATGGAACCCTATGAAGCTCTATATGGGAACTGATGTAGAATACCTACTTATTAGGATGAAGTAGGTGAGAGAAATGTTATTTGGACTGATATTCTGAAACAAATGATAGAAAATGTTCATTCCATCCATCAACACATAAAGGATGATCAGAGTCAGAAGAATATCAGTACTAAAAACCATTGAAGGGACATGGATTTTGATGTTGGAGACAAAGTATTCATTAGAATTACACATTGTAAGAGATTCATATGGTTCGTAAAGAAAGGGATGCCCATCCCTAGGTACATTGTCCCCTATGAAATACTTGATCTCATAAGAGCAGTGGCCTATCATCTTGCACTTCCTCCAAATCTAGCTCAAGTTTATGATGTTTTCATGGTATCTATCTTGAGGTAGTAAATACCTAAACCGTCACATGTTCTTAATCTGGAGGTGGTACAACACAAACATGACCTATCTTATGAGGACCAGCCGATAGAGATCTTTGACCACATATACAAGGTTCAACACAACACTACCCAAATCATTAAAGTTTTTTTGGAGGAACCACAAATAAGAAGAAGCCACTTGAGAACCAGAGGAAACAATGAGTCATAAGTACCACAAAATTTTCTCAACATAGAGAAAGATTTAAAATATTTAGGATGAAATTTCTTAAGGGAGGAAGAATGTAAAGACCCGATCATTTTGAATAATATTTGTTTTCTGAAAATTTTTGTTATATTATTTTTTACTCAATAAAAATATATCTCCCTAATAATGAAGTGAGTATAATTGAAATGTGACCATCGGGTTTAAACTATTATATGCCTGTTCATCAAATATGTCTTTTGTTAAATATGACCGTATAAAACTATACTCTAAATAATAATTTTAACGTTAAAATTATTTTTTTGAGTTGAAATGACAATGGAAGATTAATGCATAATGAAGAGTTGGTAGACTTATCCAGTAGATTTGTACCATATGAAGTACATTTTTTGGATCCTGACAAGGATGTAGAATCATAGGGGTTTACTCTTGACAAATCCCAATATGAGCTTCAACATGTTAATCATAAATGAAATTTTCTATGGGAGAAGTTCAATTAAGTAGAAATTACCACTCAGGTGATGTTATCTAATCCATCCCAAGAGTATATCACATCCACACACCTTACCATCAGGTTGTATGAGAGTTTTAGAAGAGGTTACGTGTAAAGGGACTAGTTACTTAAAATTTAATCCATTTTTTTAAATAATATTTTTATTTCATCATTTCGATTTTAAGAATAGTTTTTCCTAAAAATTGAGATGGAATTTGATAAATTGATTCTTCAGGTAAAAATTATACTATCAAGAGAGATATAAATTATTATATTAAACAAATGTTTTATTAATAATGTTTAATATAATGAAATATTATTATAAAAAAACTATTATTTAATTAAAAATGATAAAATAATTTTATTTTTTTCAAGTGTCGAAAATTTTACAATGCATTTTCGATCCACTAATATTTTTAATAAATAAGTATTTTTATAGTTAAAATTTACCTTTCTCATATTTGGATAAATATTATGATAAAATAAATTTCATTTTTTAAATTCAAACATCGATATTAGGTTAGGGTGAATTTCATAGAATTATAATAAATACTTTAGTTTTTTCGTGAATAGTAAAAAATACAATTTTGAGTTTTCGGTTGGTTTAATGAAATAATAATTTTGTAATAAGTAATATAAAATTATGCTCGACTCATGTAGATTAAAATAGAATATTAGATGTCTTATTTGGCCAATAACATTGGAAAATACCATGGGTAAGACCATGGTTTGGCAAATACCACTACTGAGGTGTCTAAAGAAATAAAAAAAATCCCTCACTTTTGCTATAAATACCCACCCCTTACTCCAATATATTTCATTTACAATTCATAATCCATGAATCTCTAATATTTTTCCTCCCATGTAGTCTTCACATGGTTTCTTCAATACCCCTAAGTCATAATGTTTGAGTTTTAGGAGTTACTCTTCAAGGTAAGCGATATCTGAACTTCTCTTTTCCTTTCAAGTTCACTTTTTATGTGGTATGCCTTTCAAATTTCCATACAATATTATTATATCCATTTTATTCTATAACTTTAATTTATTAATATTATTTTATGAATGGTATACCCTTTTCCCCTATCTTTTTAATTCTTTTTTAAAACCATGTTTCTTACCTGTTATTTTTCCAAATTTTCATCTAAGAATTTCTCACTTTTTCTCAAGAAATTAACATATAATATTTTGTGAATTCCAAAAACTATTCATTTTCTAGGTGTATTCTCCTAGATCTAAAAATAATCTATTTTATTCTGGGACTAACATACATGAATCCCACATTCCTTTTTCGTGGGTTAATAATGATATAAAGATATCGTGTTTAAGTATTTCATTTTAAAGCCCCATAATTTTTATATGAAACATGTTTCAATTATTTTACACAGGGTATTTAAGAAATTTTATATTATGATCTCTCTGGCTCACATTAATTAATAAATATTATTTTCCCCCTAATATCACTCCAACGCATTGGGTAAATTATTTAATCTGTAGATATGACATTTTTTACGATACCATGGTGAATAAAATTGGTAATTTTTTTGACACCTAAGTGATAAAACATAGTGATATGATTATTAATGACACAACTAAATGTTTTAACCACATTTAAAAGTTATTATTCATGTTATTATTATTATTATATGCCTCTTGGACATGCCTTAATGTATTTCCTTAGGTTATTATTGATACTCTTTAAGATCAAATGTAAATTCTTTCCCTTGTTTTCCCTTACTAAGACTTATTCTCACCCTTTCCTTTGATGTATATCTCAGGTTATGATATGCAGTAATTGAACGTATGATGAATCTATGTTTAAGCCATTAAATTTTATTAGATGAATTTTTTCATGTATTATATACCTTATTTCCAAGACACTAAACTTGTAAGTATCCTCTGCTTAGAAAATGATATATAATGTCATGTAATAAAAAGGCCAGATTCCATAGTTGCTATCAAATTATTTATTAGATATTTGTGAAAATTAGGATTTGAAAATATTAGGAATAAACCTAGACAAAATTTTAAATATAGGAAAACTTCCCTATATTTTGGTGAAATATTAATTAAGTGTTTTCTGAAAAAATACACCCCTATTCAGATATGAACAAGTGGATGTGGATCAAGAACAAATGAACCAAGGGGTAAAAAACTCCAAAAAGGTGAATCAGGCTTGACTCAATATAACATTGTACATGGCAATGATCCTTTATGAACTCCTAGTTTGACACTCCCAGGGGATAAGTTTGGTTCATCATAAGCTTTTTATGAACCATTATGAAAGATTTATAGAAAATTTAGTTATTTTTAATGAATAAAATTTTTAAGCGTTAAGTTATATGACATAAAAGTTCCCTTGGAATTATAATATTATTAAATAAAACACGTTTTTCATTGAGGTTTTTTTATTTCAGAAAATGGTGGAAAAGAAGAGAAAACATGTAAATAGTGAGTGCAATGGGCTAGGAGCTGACCACATTTTGATGGATACTTTAAGGACCCACCTTTAAAACATTACTTAATCTCGAATTAAATGAATAATTCACATTGAGGATCATTTCAGGTTTATAGTATTAGAGAATTAGGATATAACTATTACATTACATCTAAAAAAAGTAGACACTCCTACACAATTTCCATTTTTTTCATAAAATAAAAACTCATGAAAATAAGAGAGTCATGTCAAATTCCTTATTTAAGAGAGAGTGAGTATTCTTTGATCCCAACCTTTACCCTATTCCACATTAAGTCCTGTGAAAACATTACAAAAACATGGGACGAGCATAAAAATATCTGTAAGAGATACCTAAAGAAGAAAACTGTTAGTTTTTCAAAACATCATGTAAACCATGAATACTTTATCAAAGTAATACTTTTCACCTTTATGAAGTAGTAAATACTCTTCACTAGATAAAATATCCTTACATACCCTTTTATAACCAAAATATTACCATAAGACCCATATAAAGAACACAAAACATATAAAGGTAACTTGAAACATAAACATACTTAAATGGAATAACCATACGGTCGACTTCCACACATGTAACTAAATTGAATATCCATACGGCCGACTTCCATACCCGATGCATTAGAGATTATAACATAACCACCCATCTTGGTTTATCACGGAACCACCCGTCATTTGTTTTATCACGTAACAACCTGTGAAATGTACAATTACCATTATAAAATCATAACACATACAACAAATATAAAGGAAAGAAAACATTTCCACATTTCAATCACAATATATCACTTTAATATATTGACATAAAAAATCCATTATCAAATCCATTTTCAATAGAAAAATACATAATAGAGTATATGGTATTTATTTTTCCTTTTAAAAACATTACGACTAGCTAAGGAATCCAAAGATCAAGTAATATTCGTGGCGGCTGAAAGGTCGTTGTCACCGCATATGTTAAAAAGAAACATAATTTTTGTCATTTAGTAAAATGCTTCATAGATAAAATATTCCTTTTGAATAAAATTAAAAGTAAATGTGTTTATATATCATATAAAATAATGTCTTGTATTAAAACAAAATATGCCTCAATTAAAGGAGATTGAGACGAAGTCACTTACCTCGTGTCTGACTTGACTCGATCGTTCTTTAATCTCCTGAATAATAAACTAAAGTTAATTTTTACTTGATTAAGAACCTTTTTATTGTTCATTATCCATTTTATATCACTTATTACAATGTTATTACCATTATGTAATCATTTATGTTAATAACGGTCGTTTTTTCTATATTTGGTACCTGAGTCAAAAACAAACATCTTATAATTACAAGTTGTTCATGGGGTAAAATATACATTATCTCTAGAATTATATTCATGATTTAGATATCATATATATAATATATATCCATTATATACATGAACTAATAATATTACATACCATTTAGAGGTACGAAATGAAATGCATCGTTCATGGAGACGGTAAGCCGTACGTATGCATGAACGCTAATTTCATTTCTATTTCACATTTAATGGAATGACAACATTATGATATAGAGTTATATTATAATTAAAGTATAATATAATATATAATATCATTAACTTCATCCTTTATAAATCCCACATTTGGCATCAACGATTCAAATCATTTTGAGGGGGCGGTAGTCCGCACTTCCAAAAATGAAATTATCGCGTTTGTCAATTATGGAAACCATAAAGGTATTCCATAAATGAAAAATACAGAATCATAAAGAAAACATAAATATAATATATATCATATAAAAATAAAGTGACATCTTAATGTCCACCATGAGAGGTGGTAAGAGATATTTGAACAATCATCGTTTCGTGAGGCAGTACATCGACATCCACAGAAACAATATGTTCTTCACCCATTAGATAGAGGTGTGTGTAAGTGTAGCTCGAATACATCTCATAAAAACATCCTAGTATATTTCATATAATTAATTTGTTAAAAAATAATGTAATAAAAATAGTTTAGGGGGTTGGAGAAGAAAAATAAAACAAAATAACATAAGAGATGACATTACCTTTAAATCGGGTAACTCCCCTTGGTTTGAACCAAAAGGGTTTCTTGAAGAGCTTTCTGCCTAAGGTAAGGCTTCTAGAATGAAGATAGGGATATTGGGATCTTATTTTAGTAGAGTTTGGACGAGACAAAGGGATTTAGAAGTGTGTGAAATGGGTAGGAAGTGGGATCTTTTTAAAACGGAGAGGAGGGGCTCTTTTGGAAAGCTTGAAAATATTATTTTATTATATAATGATTTTAGGTTTATAAAGGTCCAAAAATCATTAAAGTCTAAGATAAAGTGTCCCATTTTTGAAATAAAATCATCCAATAAGAATTGTACATGTTTTGGATATTATTTTAAACTTTATCTTCTAATTTACTTAAATTTTTCAATAATGACGTAAACACTGCATCATTATTGTGTCATAAATAATTTTATATATTTGATGTCTAAAAATTATAAAAAAACTAACATGATGTAGGAAATATTTTTATATTTCTAATTAATATTTATATTCAAATATATCAATTATATAAGTCCATGTAAAAATTGTTTTAATAAAACAATACTTGTTTGTGACATTTTTATTTTTACTTTAAATAAAAACGTATTAATGTCATTATCTTACCCAAGTGGCTACATGGGGTCCCAAAATTGACCAATGGATTTTCATGGTCTGCCATGACTCATAAAATAATGTTAGGACATGTTTCAAGGTATTTTTTATATTTTTATAATATTATTTTTCCTTAAATCACCCTAATTAACTTTAATCGCAGTTAATAGAACTCAAAAGTTACTTCTCACCAAAAATTAATTTCATCCCATGGAACCACATTTTACTTTCTAATGAAAACCATTTATGTCAGATTTTTGAAATTCAATTCACAGAAGTGGTAAAGTTTCATTTAAACAAAAAATTCAGTTTTTAACTACCACTTAGTGGTTTCACTATTCATCAAAAATTGATGTTTTTCAGAAAAGTACAAAAAATTCACCCTAAGCTATATTTGATATTCTGAATTTAAAAATGATGTCTATTTTACAAAATTCAAAACATATAAGTTTCAGTAATGAAATTTATAACTAATTCTCGTTGTCAAATCAAATAGCGTGTTTTTAAGAAACAATATATATCAAGAGATTTACACTTTTTTAAGTCCAATTGCAAAGTGAAATTAATTCCAATTTCCACCATTGGATTAAATGGTAAAAATATATTCTAATTTATATTTAAAATCAATTAAAAAGATAATCTAACCATATAAATAAATTACATTTAAATGAGGTTTTGAATTAAGATACAACATTTTGCACTATTCATTAAAAAATGAACATTATCATAAAAGTAACAAAAATGTACACAAAGTAAATATTGATGTACTGATTCTAAAGAAGGATTTTATTTGGTCCAATAGATTGTATAAGAGTGACCAAAACAATTTTTAATGAGGGTTCACCATCAAAAGGCAATAAATCGACCTTTTAGTGTATATTATAGTATTTTTCACTAAAATGGAATTATTTTCTTATTTTAAGCCTTTATCTTTTATTGGATAAATATAAAAACATTTAACAAACATATATAATAATAATTTAGTTATTTCTATTCATTCCAGACAATACAACGGCTAGGTGTTTACTACCATTTAAAATAATATTATTATATTATTGGTATGCAATATAAGATTTCAATTAAATACTTTGTTGCATATCAGGGAAGACATCGAACATAGAAACCCCATTAAAGTAAAATTTATATTTAATTCACAAATATTAATAAATATGAAAATGTCTTATTCTTTATTTACCTAGTATTTTACTTCCTTCCCCCCTCTTGGGAATTGCGTCCTTGCAATTTTATTCACTTATAAAATAAATGGGGGTATTTATCCCTCATAGAATTTTCAGATTCCAATGTTGCCTCTTCAACCATATGGGGTTTCCACAAAATATTCACCTGATTAATTACCTTATTCCGCAACACTTGCTCTCTACGGTCAAGAATCTGGACTTGTTGTTCCTCATAAGAGATATTCTATTTCAACTGAACTACGCCTGGGCTCAAAACATGAGATGGATATGTCATATACTTTCTCATCATTGAAACATGAAAAAAATTGTGTACCTAGGACAATCTTGGAGGTAATGCCACTCTGTATGCAACTGATCCAACGTTATCCAGAATTTCATAAGGTTCAACGATGCTCAGACTCAACTTACCTTTCTTGCCAAAACACTTCACACTTTTTCAATGAGAAACTTTGAGAAAAACATAATCACCTACCTCAAAAGAAAGAACCTTCCTCTGGTTATCAGCATAACTTTTTTTCTCCGACTTTGAGTTATTCCCATGTGCTTCTGAATCAACTAATCTTTTTCTACCATCTCTTCTACCAAATCTGGTCCCATCAGCTTTATTTCCCCTACTTCATCCCAAAAAGCTGGAGTTCGACACCGTTTACCATATAATGCCTCAAATAGAGCCATCTGTATACTGAAATGAAAACTGTTATTATAATAAAATTTAACCAATGAAAGATGTTGGTCCCAACTTCCCTAGTAATCCATCGTGCAAGCACGAAACATGTCTTCCAAGGTCTGAATTATTCGTTTTGACTGCCCATCTGATTGCTGATGAAAAGCTATACTAAAATTTAATTCAGTACCCAACTACATTTGAAGGCCTTTCCAAAAGTTAGAAGTAAACCTCGAGATTTCTTTGGTAATCACACAACAAAGTCCATGGATATATTTTCATATTTCCATTTTGGCACTGGTTAAGACTCAAAAATCCCTTTCAGTAACTGCCGCTCTGCTTTAACCTGCTGATAAGTCAAACACTTCATAGTAAAATCGGCAATATCTACTTTCATTCCATCCCACCAGAAATACACCCGTAGATCTATGTACATCTTAGTACTTCCAGGATGAACTGAAAACAAGGAACTATGAGCATCACATAACAACTCATTCTTTAACATTGAATCACAAGGCACACATAATCTCTTCCCAAACCTCAAAACACAATCATTATCAATATGAAATTCGGGCAACATACCCTTCTGAACATGATATACCTTTTTCTGAAACTCACCATCTTTCTTCTGTACTTTTTTAATTCTATCTGATAGAGATGATCTCACTGACACCTGAAACAAAACAGAAGAACTTCCTGCACCATCAACTTCTATTCCAAAGATCATCAAATCAAAAACCAAAGGATCTCGTTCCATTCATAGCATGGTTAATGAAGAATTACTTTTTCGACTCAAAGCATCAGCCACTTTATTTAATTTTCCTGGATGGTAATGAATTGTACAATCACAATCCTTGATTAATTCTAGCCATATCCTCTGTCTCGTGTTCAATTATTTCTGAGTGAATATATACTTTAAACTTTTGTAATCGGTATATATTTTACACTTTACTCCATACAAATGATGCCTCCAAATTTTTAATTAAAAAAACAACAGCAGCTAATTCCAAATCATGTGTAGGGGAATTTAACTCATGAGTTTTCAACCGACGTGAAGCATAAGCAATTACCTGATCATTATCCATCAAGACACAACCATGTCTTTTCAATGGGGAATCATTATAGATAACAAACTCACCATTTCTAGAAGGCAGTGACAAAACTGGAGCATTCATCAATCTTCTTTTCGATTCTCGAAAACATTCATCACATTCTTTTGTTCAAATGAACTTAACACCTTTTCGAGATAACTTTATCATTGGACTAGATAACCGTGAAAAATTTCAACAAACCTCCTGTAATAACCTGGAAAACCAAGAAAACAATGGATCTCGGTTATATTTGTGGGTCTTGGCCATTCCTCAACAACTTTTGTTTTAGCAGAATCAACAATTATTCCATTTTTTTAAACAATGTGACCAAGGAAAGAAATTTTTTGTAACCAAAACTCGCACTTGATGAATTTCCATACATATTTTTTCTTTTAAGTTTTGCAAGATAACCCTTAAATGATGTTCATTTTCACCTTAACTTCGGGAATAAACCAAAATATCATCAATGAACACAACCACAAACATATCCAAGAACTCATGGAAAATTATATTCATTTGATCAATGAATACTGTCGGTGCATTGGTTAACCCAAAAGGAATAACTACAAATTCATAATGGCCATATATAGTATGAAATGTGGTCTTCAGAACGTCTTCTTCTTTTAATTTCAATTTGGTACCCCGACCTCAAGTCAATCTTCGAAAAATACTGAGCTCCCTGTAGCTGATCAAGAAAATCATCGATATGAGGGAAAGGATAAATTTTCTTTATAGTGATATTATTCAATGCTCTATAATCAATGAAAAGTCTCATTGAACCATATTTCTTTTTAACAAACAAGACAAGAGCACCCTATGGTGATGTTCTAGGTCGAATGAAACCTTTATCTAATAACTCTTGCAATTGATTCTTTAACTCTAAAAGTTCAATTTGAGCCATTAGATAAGGGGGTTTTGAAATTGGCTTAACATCAGGAACTAAGTCAACAATAAATTCAACTTCACGATCATGTATAATACCAGGAAACCCATCAGTAAAAATATCAAGATACTCATTTACCACTAGAACATCATTAATATGAACAATTCCTTTATTTTCAACAACATGTGTAAGGTAACATTCATTTCCATCGTTTACTATTTTTTAAGCTTCCTGATATGTTATCAAAATTAAGGGTTCATTATTCTACACAAACTGAAAGTAATTTTGAAAAGAAACCCCTTTATCTATGTAGTCAATTTTAGCATGATAAAAAAAATTCAATCCATGCCCAAAATAACATCAAAATCTACTAGAAGAAAAACAATAAGGTTTTCTAGTAGGTTCTTTCCACACAAAAAGACAAGAAACACCTTATAATTTCTTTTTGTATCAACGTTTCCCCTTGGTGTTTTTACCATAAGTTCAGGATTCATATCTTGAGATATAATTCCAAATTTACTAGAAAACTTCTCAGAAATGAAAGATTGTGTAGACCCTCAATAAAACCACACATTGTCATAATCTGAACAAACAAACAGTGTACCTAATACTACTTCATTTGTTGGCCCAACATCTGCTAAAGTAGTTGCAAAGTATTTCACCTCCCATTTATGCTTGTAGTCTGACTGCATTCGCTCAATTGAGTTCTTCGTTAGACAGAAATTTGCATAATGATGCATTTCATTACACTTAAAACATCTTACCGCTGGCTTTTCATTTCCTGCTTGATCATCTTCCTTACAGTTATGAGCAATATGACCAGACTTACCTCACCAAAACCACTTTCCAGACTTGGATAAAAATTATCCAGGATGCATTTTACCACAATTCTCACAGGATGGATTTTATTTTCTTACCTTTAGGCTTCTTTGATGAATTCTTTCCCTTTTCATACTAACTGGACCTCTTATTCTATTGTTTGAAAAAGAAAACTTGATCATCAGAAAACTCCATTTCCACCATCTCCACACATAGAACTAGTTTTTCTTAACTTTTGAACTAATGAGAATCTAAAGACCATAGATACTTTGGCTTTAACCCTCAGTAAAAATAGTAGATTTTACTATCAATATCTCGTATGAAATTTGGAGCATACCTTGCTAGTCAAGTGAACTTTTCTTCATAAGTATCCAGTGAGTCATCCTCCTGCCTCAATTATAGGAATTATCTTTCTATCCTAAGACGAACCACCTTAGGAAAATATTTCTCAAAAAACATACCTTTGAATTCATCCCAGTTAGGATCATCAATCTCCTCACTATCTGTGACATTTTTCACCATTGACCACAACTAATCAGCTTAACCTTCAAAACAGTAAACAACAAGACTAACCTTTTGATGTTCTAAACACCCCATGACATCAAAAATATTCTCCAGTTCTTTAGTCCACCCTTCTGCTAGCACAGGGTCAGATGACCCTCTGAATGACGGGGGATGTTGCCTCATAAAATGCTCTATTACTGAAATGGTCCTCTGTGGTTCATATGGATGATCTCATGTATGGATACCACCACCATTTATAGCCTGAGTCAACTGTTCCATCACTCCAACAAACTATCCAGTTCCGATTCCTACTATATCAGGCTGCCAATTTGGAAGGTTGTTTTCCTCCTGATGTTGTCCCAAAATAGATTCCATATTTCCTCTGCGTAAAACCATTCTGGACACAAAAATATCTTAGGAGAATCAACATGGTAATATTTAACTACTATATCATTTCAATCGAATCATAAATAAATTTATAGACATGAATTTAACAATATTCTAACTCCTAAAGTTGTCTAAACCAACCTTTGATACCAACTATAAGGACCCAACCTTAAAACATTACATAATATTGAATTACATGACTAATTAAAATTGGGGATCTTTTCGGGTTTAGTTTTTTAGATAATTAGTCCATAACTATTACATTACATCTCCAAAAAAACAAATTAGACACTCCTACTCAGTTTCCATTTTTTTCAAAAAATAAAAACTCTTGAGAAAAAGAGTCATGTATAATTCCATGTTTAAGAGACCGTGACTTTTCATTGATCCCATCCATGACCCTATTACACTTTTTTTCCTGTGAAAACATTTCAAAAACATGGGATGAGCATAAAAAGCTCAGTAAGGGATACACAATGAAGGAAAACGATTAGTTTTTTAAAACATCAAGTAAACCAAGAATACATTATCAAAGTAATATTTCTCACCTTTATGAAGTAATAAATACTATTCACTGAATAAAAGATCATTACATACCCTTTTGTAACCAAAATATTACCATAAAACCCATATAAATAATACATAACATACAAAGGTAACTTGGAACATAAAAATACTTAAATGGACTAACCATATGGTCGACTTCCACACATGTCACTAAATGGAATAACCATACTGCCGAATTCCATACCCAATGCATTGGAGGTTATAATGTAACCACCCGTACTAGTTTATCATAGCACCACCCATCATTTTTTTTATCACATAACCACACGTCAAATGTCCAATTACCATTATAAAATCATAACACATACAACAAATATAAAGGAAAGAAAACATTTTCACATTTTAATCACAATATATCACATAAATATAGTTACATAACAAATCCATTATCAAAACCATTTTAAATACCAAAATACATAATAGACTATATGGTATTTATTTTTCCTTTTAAAAACATTACATCTTGTTAAGGAAGCCATAGATCAAGTAATACTCGCGGTGGCGGAAAGGTCATTGTCACCGCGTACGTTAAAAAGAAACATACTTTTTGTCGTTTAGTAAAACGCTTTGTATAGAAAATATTCTTTTTGAATAAAAGTGAAAGTCAACGTGTTTATATAGCATATAAAATAAAGTCTTGTATTAGAACAAAATATTCCTCAATGAAAGGAGATTGAGACGAAGTCCCTTACCTCATTTATGACTTGAATCGATCATTCTTTAATCTCCTAAATAATAAACTAAAGTTAATTTCTACTTGCATAAGAACCCTTTACTTTCTCATTATCCCTTTTATATCACTTATTACCATGTTATGAACATTATTTAATCATCTATGTTAATAACGGTCGTTTTGTCGATATTTGGTACATGAGTCAAAAATAAACTACTTATAATTACAAGTTGTTCATGGGGTAATATATCCATTATCTCAAGAACTATATTAATTATTTATATATCATATATATCATATATATCCATTATATACATGAATTTATAATATTACATAACATTTAGAGGTAAGAAATGAAATGCACCGTTCATGGAGACTGTAAGTCGTACGTACGCATGAACACTACTTTCATTTCTATTTCACATTTAATAAAATGAAAAAAATATGATATATAGGTATATTATAATTCCATTATAATATCATATATAATATCATTAGATCCATCATTTATAAATCCCACACATGGCATTAACGATTCAAGTCACTTTGAGGGGGCGGTAGTCCGCACTTCCTAAAATGAAATTATCATGTTTATCCATTATGGAAATCATAAAGGTATGAAATAAATAAAAAAAATCATAAGTAAAAACTAAACATAATATATATCGTATATAAATACAGTGACATCTTAATGGCCACCACGAGAGGTGGTAGGAGATATTTGAACAATCATCGTTTCGTGAGGCAGTAGTTTTCCATCCACAGAAACAGTGTGTTTTTCACCCATTAGATAGAGGTGTGTGTAAGTGAAGATAGAATATTTATCATAAAAACATCCTAGTATATTTGAGATATTGGTTTTGATACAAAATAAAAGAATAAGAAGATTTTAGGGGGTTGGAGAAGCAAAATAAAACAAAAGAACATAAGAAAATACATTACCTTTAAATCAGGTAACTCCCCTTGGTTTGAACCAAAATGGTTTATTGAAGAGATTTATTCCTAGGGTAAGGCTTCTAGGATGAAGAGTGGGATATTGGGAGCTTATTTTAGTAGAGTTTGGACGAGACAAAGGTCTTTAGAAGTGTGTTAAATGGGTAGGAAGTGGGGTCTTTTTATAAGGGAGAGGAGGGGCTCTTTTTGAAAGCTTGAAAATATTATTTTATTCTATATTTATTTTCAGTTTATAAAGGTCAAAAAATAATTAACTTAAAAGATAAGGTGTCCCATGTTTGAAATAAAATCATCCAATAAGAATTTGGCAAGTGTTGGATATTATTTTAAACTTTATCTTCTTATTTATTTAAATTATTCAATAATGACGTAAACACTACATCATCATTGTGTCATAAATAATTTTATTTATTTGATGTCTAAAAATTATAAAACAATTACCATGATGCAGGAAACCTTTTTAGATTTCTAATGAATATTTTAGTCAAATATATCAATTATATAACCCCATGTAATTTTTTTTAGTAAAACAATATATGTTTGTGACATTTTTATTTTTACTTTAAATAAAAAGGTATTAATGTCATTATCGTACCCAAGTGGATCCATGGGGTCCCAAAATTGACCCATGGATTTTCTTGGTCGGACATGACTCATCCAATAATGTTAGTACATGTTTCAAGTAATTTTTTTATATTTTTATAATATTATATTTACATTAAATTACCCTATTTACCTTTAATTACGGTTAATAAAACTCAAAAGTTACTACTCACCAAAAATTATTTTCATCCCATTGAACCAAATTTTACTTAATAATGACAACCATGTACTTTAGATTTTTTAAATTCATTTCACAGAAGTGGTAAAGTTTCATTTCATAAAAAAATTCAGTTTTTTTAACAACCAATTAGTGGTTTCAATATTCATCAAAATTGAAGTTTTTCAGAAAAATATCAAAAATTCACCCTAAGATATATTTGATATCCTGAATTCAAAATTTATGTCTATATTACAAAATTAAAAACATATAAGTTTCATTAATGAATTTTATAACAAATTCTCGTTGTCAAATCAAATAGCATGTTTTTAAGAAATAATATATATCAAGAGATTGACACTTGTTTAAGTCCAATTTCAATGTGAAATTAATTCCAATGTCCACCATTGGATTAAATGGTAAAAATATATTCCAGTTTCACATTAAAACCAATTTAAAATATAATCTAACCATATAAATAAATTATATTAAAATGAGGTTTCAAATTAAAATACAACATTTTTCACTATTCATTCAAAAATGAACTTTAACAAAAAAATAACAAAAAACGTACACAAAGTATATTTTGATGTCCCGACTCTAAAGAAAGATTTTATTTGGTCCAATAGAATGTATAAGAGTGACCAAAACTATTTTTAAAGAGGCTTGGACATCAATAGGCGATAAATTGACCTTTTAGTGAATATTAGAGCATTTGTGGCTAAAATTGAATTATTTTCTTATTTTAAGACATTATATTTTATTGGATAAATGTGAAAACATTTAACAAACATATATTACCATATTTTAGTTATTTCTATTAATTATCGCCAATACAATGGCTAGGTGTTAACTACCATTTAAAATAATATTATTATATTATTAGTGTGCGACATAAGATTTCAAAGAAATCTGTTGTTGCGGATCGGGTACGCCATCGAACATAGAAAACCCATTAAAGTAAAATTAATATTTAATTCACAAATATTAATAAATATGAAAATGTCTTATTCATTATTGAACTGGGATGTTACAGATACTAGAATGAAAATCAATTTGAGAATGATGAATCAAATGACTTGAGTTATGAGCAATAACATGAATCTTGCCGAGAGTCTAGATTCACCTCAAAGGGAACAACATTCCATTGAGCCCTTAATGTGTAAAAAACCACCTTCTTTCAATGGATCTACTGACCCATTAATTTCTGAATAGTGGATAATCTCTATAGAAAAGATCATTTCTGTACTTCATTATTCAAAATAAGATAAAGTCACCCTAGTTTTTACCTCTTTAAGGGAAAAGCTGATTAGTGGTGGACAATGGTTAAAAACATGATTCCAAGAGGGGATATTGAATCTATAAAGTGTAATGAGTTTAGAGGAAGCCTTTTCAAAAAATAACCCCCCATTCAATGTGAATGAAAATGGATAAGAAAATCCTAGAGCTAAAGTAGAAGGGAAACGAATCTATGGGACTCTACACTACAACATAAATTGACTTTTGCAGCGGTTTTGTAGTGACGGTTTTGTGAACCGCTGATAAACCTTTTTTAAAAATGGTTTCGTGACAGTTTATAATAAACCACCCTAAGACTGTCTTTTTTTACACTCTTGACACTTCCCCCTAGCTCGACCCCCCTTCTCCACCCGACCCCCCCCCCCCCCCCCCGCGACCCCACGACCCCCTTCTCTCGGTGACCCTCTTCTCCCCCACGAACCTCCGTAACCCCGTGAACCCCCGTAACCTCGCAGACCCCCTTCCCTCAGAGACCTCGCGACCCCCTCTCCCAGCGACCCCAGGACCCCCCTTCTCCCAGTGACCCCGTGACTGGTTAGTGATTTGGGGTTTGTTTTTTCACCAGTTAGTTATTATAATTCATTTTATCTATTTAAAAGTTATGAAAATTGGTTTCATCAAATTATCATGGGATTTTTATTGTTGTTTGATTATGGATCCATAGGGGATTTTTACAGGGATCGCGAGTTTCTTTTGGGATAGGTGATTAGAGATCTATACCTTCTATTCCATTATTTCTCAAAGAATGTTTAAATTCACTCGGGAGAGGATTATTTTACTTGTCCATTTTATGTGTTAATGTAAAGGTATCATGGTATAACTTCATTGGGTTTATAGTGGAATTATCCTAATAAAAATAATAACTAGAATCAATAATTATTTTGAATGGATGTTGTGGTCATATGCATTAATGCATTGTTCATAATGCCTCTTAAAATTTTCAAAATAGTGTAATATCTAATTTATATGATTTTTATGGTTTTTTATAGTGGTTTATTGTATTGAAATTGGATAAGAAAATAATGTGGGTAATAATTAATTGATTAATGAAAGTGGCATGAGATATATATTACCATTCATCCTTAAAAATAGTTGAATTTGAAATATTTCATGAATATATTTATGTTTGGTAAATGGCATTGATAGCTGGTGATTATAGGATTTCTAGTGCTGAAACCTATGCATAATGAATCTATTAATTCAAGTTTATAATGATCATGTTGGTTATGGAAATAATTATTTGGGTCTAGGTGAGTCTATTCATTGTTTCTAAATAATTTTATCATTTTTTATGGATGTAGTTTCCCCTTGTGTTTCCAATGATAAAAATAATTTTGATTCTACATATGTGTTCTCTTGGGAGGTAGAGGAATTTTAAGATTGATGTTGGGGGTTTCGATGGAAAAAAGTTTAGGATGGTATTTTTTATGAGAGGGGATCTCTTTTTTCAATTTATTTTCATATGGTTAAGAGGTATAGGTGCCTCAGATCGAGAGTTGTGTTTTCATGTTTGCTGGGTTATTGTGTGAAAATTTTTGATGGGTTATTTATGTTTCAATTTAGATATTGGTATTCCAATCTTTCTTATTTATTGTCGAATGATTTAATTTATTGTTATCAAATGGATGATTTTTTTGGTTCCCAACTACTTGTTGTAGTTTCTTTATACCCCATTGAGTGTTTCAAATTGTGGTAGCTTATGGTTGATAGTTGAATACCATGATTATGAAATTGATAATGTAATTGACAGTGAACTCATTGTATGAGTATTGATATTGGTTTATGGGTTAATGGAAACTGTGGGATGATTAGATTATTTCTCATAGGATCATTTGATGGAAATCATAGAATTGTAATGGAAAATAATAAATCCAGCTGGATCTAATGTACTAAATTGATTAAATAAGAAATTTTATTTAATTTAACAAATGAGTGGATAGTAATATCTCTTTACTATGTAAAAATGTTTAATGGTGATGAATCATGATACTTATATTCATGCATTGAATATAGTCTCTACTAATGTAGTAAAAAATTAAATGGATACCAAGAAACCTCAATCAAAAGTTCATAGGAAACACAAAAGTACATCCATACAAACCTGAGTTCATGTCAGGCCTATTCTATTGGAACAAAATACACACCAAGACTAGTTTGGAAGAGAATGTAAAACATTATAGGCCCAATAATGACCTTACTAGACTTAATCCCAAGAATCTATGATCTAATATAGCTCCAACATGTGCAGTTCCTCGTGTGAGCACATCATAAAAGTATGGATTTCACTACACCATAGTACATAAACTTGGGAATATTCTCCTCAAATAAGTACAATTATATTATGCCTACTTTATGATCAATGAATCATCTTTATTATATTATGTTTCTGTAATATTAAACTATCTTATATATGAATCTATATCTCTATTTAGTAATAACTATGTGCTTTATTTTTTTTTTAATATTGTGTAGGACCATTGTGATATGCATGGATAAAAGCAAGATCACATTACCGAGGAACGCACCTTAGTATGTTAAGGGTTTCAAGTATTTTTTAGATTTATAAATTTATAATCGATCTGTTGAAGGGAGAATAATATTTTCATGTCCTAAATGTAAATTTAGAAGATGGTTGAAGAGAGATGATGTTTATGAACATTTATTACTGAATCAATTCCCTGGTCAGTATTTGTATTTGATTTGGCATGGAGAATTTAACATTACAGAATGATTGAGCACTAATGTTAATCCACAGAATGAGGTCCCAACTTCATCAAAAATTGAAAATTAAATGAAAAACCTCTTAAATGATGCATTCGGCACTAAAAGACCCCACTATCAACATTAAAACATAAAAGAACAACCAGATGAGGTTGCTTCAAATTGTAACTTGACAAGAAATGTTTTTGAGACTGTAACACAACCAGATCAAGATTGTAACATATCATTGGATCCTCCTATTTATTCTGTGGAGCCAAATGTAAGATTAAACTTCTCTGAGGAAAAACTGTTTCATGATTTAGTTGATTATGGAAAATCAAGAGTTGTATAGTGGGTGTTTGAAATATTAAAATATTTCTTTTCTGCTGAAGTTGTACCATATCAGATGTCTATGTGGAATTAAAAATAAGGCAATGACTATGATATTGGAATTGATTCGTGATGCATTTTTTGAAGAAGAAATCCTTGAGTATTTCTATGATATGAAAAATGTTTTTAACAGGCTCGGTCTGAATTATCCAAAAATACATGTGTGCCCCAATGATTGTATGCTTTATTGGGGAGAGGATTCAAGTATGAAAAAATGTAAAAAGAATTACTCTTCTAGATGTCAGTTAGAGGGTGATGTTGGAAGTCTGAATAAACATAATTTCATAGAGAAGAAGAAAAGGAACACACCTGCAACGGTTTTTCATTACTTTCCTTTGATGCCTCGATTGCAAAGATTATTCATTTCATCAGAAACTACCAAACACATAATGTGGAATTCTGTAGATAATAACAATAATGGGTTAATGAGACATCCACGAGATTCACAATTGTGGAATACATTTTATTCCTTACATCCAGATTTCTCAGCTGATACTATGAATATTTTATTAGGATTGGATGTCAATGGATTCAACCCATTTGGGACTTTGAGTACCAGTTATAGCATTTGGACAATTGTTTTGATCCCTTACAATCTGCCTCCATGGATATGTATTAAACAAACATAATTTATCATTTCAATGATTATTCCTACAAAACAATGCCAGGAAATGATATTCATGTATATTTGTAGCCTTTTATTGACAAATTTTAGGATTTATGGAGCAAAAATGATGATACATTTGATGATTCTTCTAAAACAATGTTAAAAATTCATGCTTCTTTAATGTGGACCATTAGTGACTTACCTAGGTTTTGGAATTTATCTGGTTGGAAAACTTACATGGGTTTGTCTTTTTCCATTTGTAACTTTGATTTTGAGCCCAAACGGCTACTTCAAAGATGAAAATGGTGGTTCTTGTGCCATTGAAGATTTCTCAATGAATCTCATAGATTTTGGCTGAACAGATCAAAATTTAATGGCTTTATTGATCATAGACCACCTACAAAGTTGTTAACCAGTTCTGAAATATTGTCACAACATGAAAATGTTGAAATATAATTTGGGAAGGTTCATCATTTGAATGATAGTGGAAAACAGGTCTGATGTGCATCGTCAAGTGTAATCGGAACGCAACAATGGAAAAAAATATATTATTAAAACTTTTGTATTGGGAATTTAATTGGTTGCATCATAATCATGATGTGATTCATATTGAGAAGAATTTATGTGACAATTTTATTTTTAAATTACTTAATGAGCATGGAAATTCGATGAATCGTCTCAATGCTCGCAAAGACTTACAAGTAATGAACATAAAATTTTAATATCTAGCCAGATGGGAATGAAATGTATGCTCTGGAAATTTTTGAAATGAAAAAAAGGGATAAAGATACATTCCTTCGAAATTTAAAGAATGTGAAGGTATTTTATGGGAATTATATTAACATATCGAGGTTTTTTTACTTGAATAATTTTAAGTTACATGGATTGAAAAGTCATGATCCACATATTTTGTTACAACAGTTACTACCATTGGTATTGCGTACTTTATTACCTGAAAAATTTACTGCTGTTGTACTCCAATTCTTAAAATTTTTCAGGAAATTATGTGAGAAATCTCTACATCCAATTCAGATTGAAGACCTCTAGGAGAGGTTTGTATTGACTCTTTATGAAATAGATATGATATTTTCTCCACCGTCTTTTACTGTCATGATGCATTTAACTGTGTATTTGGTTGAGGAAGCTAAATTAGGAGGCCCCGTTCCTTATCGATGGATGTATCCAATTGAGATTTATTTTATTTATTTTCTTTTGAGTTATGTAAATTTTTTTTTAAAAATAAATGCATAATTATGATTATTTTATTTCACAGATATCTTGGGCATTTGAAAGAATACGTGAGAAATAAATCTCAACCAGAAGTCTCTATTGCCGAAAGATATTTGGCTGAGGAGTGTCTTACATTTTGTTCCAGATACTTGGATGATATTGAGACAAGATTTAATTGAGTTGGATGTGTTGACGACGCATCGAATCAATCTCAAATACAACAAAAATAAAAAATAATCCCTTCTATTGGTTGATTAATTGGGAGGACCTCAAATGTGACACTGACATAATTTGAATCATTACACGCACATAGATATATGCTGCTGAATAATGAAATTTCAGATCAATTTATTGAATAGTTTAGGATACAAACAAAGATATGAATAAGAGGCCAATCATGAAATGATAAGTATATAATGAAAACTGTGAATAAAGAGTTGTAGAATGGTTTTCATGATGTGTAAGTTCATAAATATTGCAATAAATATGAATATTAGTTTGACACATACATTTTGTAAAAATAATATGATATTTTTTTTTAGATCATGAATACCAATACTCAAGAAGAGTAGTTAGAAGATTTTATGTTTTATGCTATAGGTCTTATAAAACCAGTTAGAATGTTCGACACTTAAAATGTGAATTGCTATAGATTTCATACATTTGATCGAGAAGTGGGTTTGAAAACACAGAATAGTGGTATATTTACATTTGCTAAAGTGGGATACTATGGAAAGCTACTTGATATTATCTAATTAAACTACCACGATAATTTTTCTATTGTTTTATTCAAATGAAATTGGGTCGATATTATCAGAGGTGATAAAAGAGATTCCTTGCAATTTACTTCTGTAAAATTCTCTCACTTGATAGATGTTCGTGATCATGAACTTCATGATCCATATATATTATCATCGTAAGAAAAAATGGTATATTTTTGGAATGATGTTGTGGATGAAGGGTCTTGTCTAGTTTCTCACATAATACAAATAGATTTGTATGATATGGGTGATGAAGTGGAAGATTTGACCTCTGAAATTGAATCTCATCAACCGGAAGAAGCGGAATTATTTTTCCATCATGATACTGAAAATATTAGTCTAGAAAGGAGGAATGAAGTGGATGAAGTAATGGAACAAGAAACCAACATGATTGAAGGTAAAAATGATTTTATGTATGGTTATTTATTCATTCAGCAACAACTTATTTCATTTGTTCAGTCATTCATTATCATTCTTATATATATTTTGTTTGTTTGTACTGGGCATCTATTATCATTTTTAATTTTTTTTCTGCCTAATTTTTTAGAAATATATATTCCGAACATAATTTTATTTGATTAAATGATAGGAATTCCAAGGAAAAAGTAGTACACTATTTCATCTACTACTGCGAAAAATGACGATCCTTATGTCTCCCTCCCCATGGAATTTGAGCCACTAGAAACCTACACCCCGGCACCATATCCCCCTGCACCAACTCTCAAACCCTCTGTGGGTTTCCAATTATAGGTTGAGTTATCGACTCTCCCTTTAGGAGCCTCAGCAATGTGGTGGTAGGATGCCCCTTCCAGTTCATCACGGGCATACTAGAGGGTCACTGTCATAGTTACAAATTTTAATATAAATAAATATATTGCATTTTGATTATACTAATTGTTTTCTCATTGAAGATGAAAAATGAAACCTAGGAGAAAAACATAAAAATATCAGGTGTTTGGAATATGAATGGCGTGAAGATAGTCATGCCATTTTATTCATTTGGGGTCCCTACAGATGACGCCATGGGGTTACTTGGCCAGATTCTAGGCCATCCGGTAGTGAAGCCCATTTCCCTACCTATTTCTTGTGATGATCATAGACATATGCCTCTAATTTGGAAAAATGATGTTTTTGATTTCCAAATAAAGTTAATTTTAATACATTATGGTTTAATTGAATGTCATGTTACTAATATGTCTAAAATGAATTTCTGTATACATATGTTCTTCCACATTAAAGTTGCTGATGTGATAGAATGAAAGTGGACATTGAAAATTCTTGATATGAAAAGGAAAGAATTAAAATGGAGATTGTGGTGCGATGTCAATGATAATTTGTCGATTGTGCAACAAATGTATGAGAAGCTACCCAGTGGGGTACCGAAAGAATAGTGGAATGTTTTTGTTGACAGTCATCGTGATGAGAAGCGGATGGTATTGAAATATATATTATTATATTATCCTCATTTTACATTTAGACATGAATATGAATAAGAGATGACATTGAATACATTACTGTAAAATTGAATTTTATTTATTTCAGTATCTCTCAAGATAGAATGCATCAAATAGAGCTAAGCATGTCATCCCTCACACTGTGAAGTCAAAAAGCTTTTTTAGAAGTCGAACGACACTGGTAATATTTTCATTAGTTTAAATATTTAGCAAACAATATTATCTGTTTAATATATTAAATAGTTGATTTATTTTTTCTTCATGCAGTCACAATGTTTAGGGCATGAAACATCATAAACTGAAGTGTGGTTGGATGTTCACAAAAAAAATCAGATGGAAGATTTTTTAATGAGTCAACAAAAGAAGTTGGGTTATGAAGTCAATTTTTTATTATAATAACTTATTATCAGTTTTTACTGTGTTAATATCTACTGATATTTGATTTATAGGTAAAAATTAAAGAACTATGAGATGCCAATCCTGTGTCGTCCTACTCAGTCTCCCAGGATGACTCAGTTGCTAAAGTCCTTGGGAAGAAGCATCCTGGTTGAGTGCGTGGGATGGGTTTCAGACTCGTACTATCAAAGGTCTTTGGAAGGCCATCATGGATTCCAACTGCATCTAATCCTAGTTATAGTCAGTCCATACCAGAATATGCTCAGAGGGAGATTTCTTCTCTATTAACCAGAGTTCAAGACCAGGGGGATCAGATATCAACTTTTCAGAAAACGATGACTGATATATATCATCAGATGAGAAGATATGCCCCCGGTGGTAGTGCATCGACTGGTGGTAAGCAGACAAATCACAAAAAAATCAAAATCATTTATTTTTCAAACTTTTATTGGGTTTATGTTTAAATATAAATTTGCATCAGTATTTAATTTTCAATATAATGTTCTTACATGTGACAGGAGGAAGTGGAGATGGAGGTGGAGAGGGTGATGATACGTGTTCATCATCAGACCATGAGTGGTTGTATTTTTGATGTTTTGGACAAATATGGGAATAGTTGGTTTGTATATTTATCATGTGTGGCACATAGTTTCAACCAAAATATTTCATGACCTAACATTTTCTTGATTTCTCATGTTTCCTTTTAGGAAATTTATTGATTTCTAATGTTTCCTTTAATGTCTTGATTTCTTGAATGTGGTATGCACCATATATGTCAATTATTTATTGTGAAGATTCATTTTTTATGCTTCATTTTTATGAGTATTTTTTCCATATAATTTTAGGACTGAAAGGGCCAAAGATTTTATGCATTTAGAGTATGGTTCTATGTTTGTTATGGAGTGTTTGTCTCAATTTACGAGCTTTTAGGTTTTGAGGATATTTGTCTTATAAATGATCCATCTACGGTGATATGATTCACGTTCGTGCAAAATCATGTTGTTTGATCATATGTGAATGTATTTTGGTTTTCCACCATATCAAAAATAAATCAGGTTCTTATTAACTAACATAACTCGAGGTAAGGTTTGGGAATAAAGCAGGGTAGTTTTGTTTTTTGACTTAATGGAATAGTGTTTGATGGAAGGAAGTGAAACATTATGACCTATCATTAAGGGAATAATTTCTTGATAATTGGTGTTGGTAATTATATTTTCTATCATTGGTGTGGGAGGCAGGGATACATGGGGAGACTATGTGATAGTAATCAAGTTGAGTGTCAACATTTCAGTAGGATGATCCATCTATATGATTTTTGTAGATCTTTTCCTATAGTATACATTTAATGAGTGTTTGCAATAACTCCACATTTAGGAGTGGGGGAATCAGCTTCATGTTTGGAAGGGAGATATTGTTTGTCAATTCGATCAGTCCGAAGTGGTGGTCAGGGTCAAAGCATCTAGACACAAGACATACATCACTAGCATAGGGGACCTTCTCAAGGTATCTTGGATATATATTAGGGCCACAGATCAATATAATTTTATAAAGTGAGAGGAATATGCGAGGAACAGAGTGTTGGACCTTATATATTGAGACGTAAAATTTTGGTAGCTTCCACTTTAGTATCAATTTTTTTTGATATAGGTGCTTCTCATTCCATCATATTTGTGCAAGTTGTGGAGATCCTTGGGCTCGACATTCAGTTTTCCCATGAAGTGATGACACTCAATTTTTTTTTTGGATTTTATTATAGAATTTATGATAGTTTAGGGAGTGGACCTTGATATAACTGGGTTTCACCTAGTATGGGACCTGGTTTTCCTCAAGATAATGGTTTTGACATCATTCTTGGGATGGAATTGTTGTTCCCCTACAATGATTACATTGATCGTTATCGCCAAAGGGTGTCATTCACATCACCATAGGGTGGGTTTTTTATTCACTAGGGTTAATAAGATGTATGAGAAAGATGATATGGACTCGAGAATCATGGGTTGGGTGTGACGATAGACTAAATTACTTAATTATATCTAGATCATAATGAAGGCATTGAAAAAATTTACATTCCAAAAAGGCTTATAGAATCTAAACCCCGTCATGGGAATCCCTGTGGTAGTGTTACCAAACAATTAATTTCCCACTTTTTCATAATTGAGGTAGAGGAAAGATGATGTTGAATAATTAATGATGATACAATCACAAAAAATCAACTTTGTAACATAAGTGCATACATGAGTTTATGTTTTTAGTTTCTCTTTGTGATTTTTTGATTTATATTACTAAAGGATGTGCTTTATTATTATACATGGAATCTCTTTTTATTCTCTATATATATTACTAATTTTATTTTTTCCAATATACATATTCATATATGTTTTTATTTTCTAGTATAAATTACTAGTTTTCATTTATATAGAAATTAATTATGACATGACTACTGTATGCACTGTTTTTCCACTATGAATTACCAGTATTCACTTTTATAGAATATAAGTCCATTCTTATATGAAATTATTTTCAAATAATTCATTTTGGAAAAATTTAAAATTAATTTTATGTGACTGTGTAATTGATTGATTGTGTCAAGATAATTCATAGGTAGAGTAGTAGATCTTTATAACCTAGAGGTTAGGGAAACAAAAGAATGTTTCAAATTAGATGATCATTAAGGGTAAACGCGAGAGATATCAATTGATAATAATATGAAAGAATAAAATAAGAAAAATGATATGAGATAATGACCATAAATTACGAATATCATACACAATTCAACATATATTACATGTGGGATGTATGTTTATATGAATTGTTATGTTTGGGTTGGAACTAATATGGATGGAATAGGTTGAACCAAGGCTTGGCATTGTTTTCATGAAATATTACAAACATGCTTGTTTATAATTTCGTTTAAAGGTCTAATGGCAATTTGATATGTTTATCTTCATTACATTACTGAACAATGCACTTGATTGTGATTAGATAAGAATCTCTTTTCATATTGACTAGTATGTATTCTGTTTGACTATTTGTATTCCTGGAATGGTTTTTTTCAGGGAACTAGTGCAGGGGATGCAGAGCTGCTATTTTTTTCCCGGATCAGCTTTTAGTGGCGGTTTTAATCACTGGTAAATGTACATATTTTTGTCGTATCAGCTGTTATAACCGCCGCTAATATTATTTAGCGGCGGTTTAAACTGCCGATACTAATACTTAGGGGAGGTTTAAGTCACCGCTACAGTGTCCCACCATCTGTGTGTATTCTGCTGCGGTTTTGATTATTTTAGTGGCACATTTTTGGCAAGTGGGTATTTTTATTCATGGTGGTTATCACTGACGTGAATAAAAGAGATCAATCGACTGAAAACCACCACTAAAAAAATCATAACCGCCACAAAATGAGGCAACTACGACGATTCCCTTAAACCGCCGTGAAATGGATATAACTTCCGCTAATAGTTTCCCGACGTTCAATTTAGAAGCGGTTTCCTAAAACCGCCGCTATATGAAAAAAAATGCCTCTAATAGGTTATTCTCCTATAGTGCTATGATATGAACTTAAAAATACTTTCCCATTACACATATAACTTTTTCATCGATCCTAATGGGACGTTTTATAGATTTTTAGGTAACCAAATACCCTATTAAAGGAAGAATCTAGCCAACTAAGACTATGGAAACTATGAGGAGAACATGTGGAGTTTTATGAAAGTTAAATTGGAGTCTGAAGAGACATGGTGGACCCATAAATCAACTGTAAATAATTGATATTTGGAGAAAAACATTGGCAAGATCTTTGATCAAGGGAGAGGAGGAAAGAAATTGAAACTTTCCACATGGTGGTGATCTTGGGCAGTAGAGACATGGTTCTACACAATAAGACTACCCACCTCGTTTATGTTTTATGGAGGAACCAAAAATATAAAGAAGACTCATGGGATCTAGAGGAAACAATGAGGCAGAATAACCTTCACCATTTCTAAACTGAGAGAATGAGTTGATATTTCTTTGAAAAAATTTCTTAAGGAGGTAATAATGTAATGAACCAATCTTCTTGAATAATATTTGTTTCTAGAAATTTTGTGTTATATTATTTTGTACTCAAAAAATCTATATCCATTTAGTAATGAAGTGAGTATAATTGAAATGTGACCATCGAATTTCAACTATGACATGACCATTAGAAAATTATGACTGTTGGAAACTATACTCTAAATAATAATTTTAATGTTATCATTATTGTTTAAAAGTAGATATGAAAAAGGAAAATTATTTTAGAAAGAAGAGTCGATAGACTCATCAAGTAGAGTCGTCCCATATGAAGCCCATTTTTTAGAGCTTGAGAAGGAGGTATTAGCAATAGGATTTTCTCTTGACCAAGCCCAAGATGAATTTCACTACGTTAATCTTGAATGAAATTTCATGCAAAAGAAGTTCAAGTTAGTAGAACTTACCAATCAGGCGATGTTATCCATACCTCCCCAAGAGTCTATCGCCATCACAAACCATACCTGTAGGTTTTATGTTGGTTTTATAATCGGTTATGTTTAGAGTGCCTAGTTACATAAAATGTAATTCCTTTTTTAAATAAAAATTTTATTTTATCATTTTTTTAATAATTGTTTTTCTTAAAATTTGATATGGAATTTTATAAAAGGATTTTTCATGTAAAATATATATGTTTAACAGAGATGTAAATTATTATATTAAACTAATGTTTTATTAATAATTTATATTATAATTATATAGTACTATAAAAACAATCCTATTTAATTTCAAATGATAAAATAATTTTATTTTTTTGAAATGTCAAAAATTCTACTATGCATTTTCGGTCGGTATTTATTTTTAATAAATATATATTTTTATTTTTAAAAGTTAAATTTATTATATTTAGATAATTATTATGATAAAATAAATTTCCTTTTTTGAAATCAAAATTTAAATATTAGCTTAGGTTGAATTTATGATAATTTTATAAAATACATATGTTTTTCATGAATAGTGAAATTTTAGTTATGACTTTTCGATATGTTTAATGAAATCATAATGATGTAATAAGTAATATAAAATTCTGGTTGATTAATTTGGATTTAAATAACATATTAGGTGTCCTATGTGGCCAATACCATTGGAAAATACCATGGCCAAACCCATGGTTTTTCAAATACCACTACTATGGTGTCCAATGAAATCAATAAAAAAATATCTCAATTTTTATATAAATACCCACCCATTTCACAATTATATTTCATATAAAAATAATCCTCTAATAATATATGATAGTTTAACCTCCCATGGAGTCATCCTAAGGTGTCATCAATCTCTCAAGTTCCCAATATTTGAGTTTTAGAAGTCACTTTTCAAGGTAAGGGATATCTGAACTTCTCTTTTTTCAATTCAAGTTCCCTTTTTATGTGGTATGTATTTAAAGTTTCTATATTATATTATTATTTCCATTTTATTATTTCCCATTACTTTATTAATATAATTTTATGAATTGGAGACCCTTTTTTCTTCTATTTTTAATGTTTTCCAAAACAATGTTTCTTACCCGTTATGCTGCCGAATTTTCATCTCAAAATTTATCTATTTTTCTCAAGAAATTATCTATTTTACCTTTATGAATAGACATAAATCTTTATTTTCATGGGGTATTCACCTATATTTGAAATTTTTATTTTTTATTTAGTTATTAACATACATTAAACCCACCTTTTTCATGGGTCAATAATGGTGTAACGATCATGTATTTAAGAACTTCTCTTTAAAAGACTATAATATTTATATGAAACCTATTTATTTTATTCACCATGGGTTATTTATAAAATGTATTACAATGGAAATTGTGTATCAAATTAGTTAATCCATATAATGTGTTCTTCATTATATCACTCCAATTCATTGGGTAAAGAATTTAATCTCAATAGATGACATGTTTTACGATAACTTGGTGAATAACGTTTGTAATTTTCATAAAACCTCAATGATAATCCTTGTTGATATGCTTATTATTGACTCAATTAAATATTTTAGCCACATTTAAAATTTATGATTAATTTTATTATTATTATTATATGGAACTTGTTCATGCCTTTATGCATTTCATCGTGTTCTTATTGATATTTCACAAGATTTTAAGTAATCGGTTTCCCTTATTTTCTCTTATTAGGCCTTATGCTCATCCTTTAATTTGATGTATGTCTCTAGGTTATGAGAGGTATTAATTGAACTTTATATGAAACTATAACGAATACTTTTAAGTGGATTAAAAGAATTATTTTAATGTTTTCATGTATTATGTACCTTATTTCCACTACAATAAACTTTAAACGATCCTCTATTTGTAAAATTATATGTAAATTTATATAATAAAAAGTAGGGATGACATAACTAGTGATCCAGTTATCAATTTCATCAGGAACATCACTTTGATATGAGGTCAATCCATTCCCACCATCAACAGATATCCTCATACCACTCTCTCTTCCTCTCTGAAACTAGGGTTTCTAATGATTAGATATATAAAGAAAGGTTTAAGATGATAAATATTGTATTATATGGATTTTAGTGATTTATCAATAAATTAGTTAAATTATTAATTTAAAAAATTAATTTATTTAACTAATTCCACCCACAATGGTCTTCTCCGAAGGACCCTTATGTGAATAATGGTCATAACACTCCTTGGATAAAACACCCATTATGAATGAAAATTTTATCCATAATTTCCCATAAAAAATACATTTAAGATATATAATACATTTATTTAAAATGATTATGTATGGATTAAAAATAATATATTATTTTTGAGCCTCTATAGTTCTCCAAACTCCAAATTCTCCCATAGAACAACCTCAATTATTTTATAGGAAAATTTTAAAGGTATGGAATAAAAAATTTAGAGTCTCTAAAGTATTACCATCCATGTTCGTTTGATGAATACTTATTTAATTAATAGATACTGAAAATACCTAAATATCCAACATGCTCAAAAATCACTATGAGTCAACCAAAGGGTAAACAACATACATTGATATCAAAATAGCATTCAAAAAAAATTGAGGACATTTTCTATGTAAACTTTTACTTTTTACATTTGGGGATGTATCGAGACTTAGAAGCATAAATTATGAGTTTTTTATTCATCAAGAAAATCCTAGTTTGATACATCCTTCCAAACTTTAGAAAATTTCTTCCCTAAAAATGAAGCGACTAGGGCTCCTCAAAAGGATGATCACAAAGAAACACATATATAAAATAAACCACTTACGCACAAAATTCCTTAAAATTTAGAGGTTCTAGATCTAAAAAAACATAGTATACAACCACCCAATAAGGGAACATACTCTTCTGTCACCACAATTATTGTATCCATCCCATTTCAAGTCAAGAGCATAATTGGAACACATGTACTCTTCATGTGAGTCTTTCCATGCCTTTAAACCCAAACCCCTATCTCATATAAAGATTATCCCACCACATGGGATGGAGTGAACCCAGAAATCACTTACATCCACCTCAAAATATTTCATCAAAATTATTTTCTCTATTTAGAGTGATTTTATTCCCACATTGAGAGAGAATTAATAGTGGTTGTTGATTGAGATAAACCCATAAAAAAAAGACTTCAACATTGAGAACTTTACACTGATTCTTCACTAAATATCATGACCCATCCTCTGGGTCCTATTCTGTGACTACCCCAAGCCCGCCTCCCAAAGGCCAGGGGCTGGAAACTAGCGCCGAATGCGTCAACCTTCAAGTGGTAGGAATTTTCCTGAGTACCTGTAAACACACACATGCCCAACCATGTCCCAAGACACTAAAAGTGGTAAATCTGGTATACTGAAACAAGAATGAGTAAAAAGTACAGCTGAAAGAAAGTGAGCCTGAATACAAACCAAACTAAAAGAACATAAAAAATATAGTACAAAAAGGAACTCTGATGGCCATCTATGGAAAACCCCACCCGATCGTATGACTAGTAAACCTATTAGAATCTAAAGAATAATGTCCAATTTGTTTGGTCATACTGGGCCCCACCTGGTCCAATTCCACTAAGTCCGCCATCGAAGCATTGATCGGTCTTGTCTCATTGGGATCCACTGGGTCCTAGTCCACAAAGGAATCTATCGAAGCTTCGATTGTCTACATGGTACACAACACACATGGGTGGGGCCCGTGAATAGGTGAGAAACATGAAACTCAGTAAGGACCCAAAAACAAAAAGGAAATACTACATAGAAACCCTTAATGTAAATCATGAAGCACAAGAGAGGTCACACCAGGTATACATTTAGGGTAGTGATAGAAGAATCATCAGTCACATTACTGAATTCATTGAATGATGGTGACTCCTCCTCTATCGAGTATAGTGGGCCTCTTGGGTCACACAAGAAGCTGTTTCCCTCTAACCTTGACTGATTTAATACTCATCCTTGATGAGTGTCATGGGAATGCCAGATCACACCGAGTCACACCCCACCGTGGTCCTACCGGGTCACACAGAGTCGCTTCCCACCGTGCAAAAACTGAGGTACTCCTCTTGTCTAGAACCATGGGTTTTTCAGGTAACATAGAGCCACTCCCCACCATAGGCCTGATGAGTCACACATAGCTGATTCCCACTGGGACATCGTTGAGTAGTTTTCAGGTCTCAACCAGTCGTAGGGTTTCGTACATAGCGCTCTTGGGAGAACCACTCAACAAGACATTCATTGCAAATAAAAATCATTTAAAGTCACCAAAAATCATTTAAAAAGTTCTACCTCATCAAGAGGGTCCCAAATCTACAAATAGCTCGTAAATTGGATATGCGGTTTTCCAGTTATGGGCATTTTAGTAACTAGGGGACCAATTGTGATGGGCCCGGTCCGATCTGATCGGACCTACCCGAACAACCTGGCCTGGGGGTCCCACATAACCGAGTTTAATTTAGATGGGCCTGACCAGACCTTGTTTGGGTTAGGGTTGGTATGGTTTGGCATAGCCCATGGGCCAGACCCAATGTGTCTCCTTGGGCCCGACCTGGTTTAGCTGGGGGTATAGCCCGCCAGGTCGCATGGAATCATGGTCTAGTCTGGCCCGACCCGAAGGGTGAGAGTCTGGCCCACTGGGTGCGGTTTTGTCACACAAGCACGGGCCCCACATGCTGGGCCACAGGTCCAACCCTCTGGGCCTCAGGACCAGCCCGTTGGTGCGGGTCCAACCCACCAGGGGTGAGATCAGCCAGGCCCACTGGGCTAGGAAAATGACCTGCCATCCCTATCCTGGTCCACTAGGGGGTCGGGCCAGTGGTTCGCGACCTAACCAAGATGCAAAATCTGGCCCGTCCAGTATCCTCTGCCCCACCAAATTCCGCAAAGCCTCCTTCTACAATGACGATCGATGGAACGTGACTCGTCTAGCCGATCCCGGTGAGTCGTACGTGGGGCACCCCCTTTACGGGAAGCCGCATCTCCCCAGATCTACCATGGGTAGCCGGCCGTGGGCTCTTGCCGCTATAGTATACCAAGGGGCACAGGTCTGTCCTCCACCCACAGCCGTTGCCGCGGGCCACTGGAGTTGTTTCGGTGGTCCGTTCTTGAACCCGTATGTGCTTATGGGCCCCTCGGGTTGCTACCATCCCTGATCTGGCCCCAGAATTTAATTTTCGCCCCTTCGAGAATGCATCATCTAAGAACGAACACGCGATGGTGTTAAAGCCATGTTCATGTTATCTCAGTCCCTCCACGTTAGAGGTTTAAATTAAGGGAATGTTTCAGGGAATGAGGTTCAATAATTTCATGCAAGGTTTGAATCCCAAATAATAAATCACCAAGAAAAGTCACCTGCCCACATAAATGCATGAATCACAGATCAAATTGTTCGTGGGATGATCCATGTTCATTGTTTCTAGAAAACGAAGAGCTGGGAAGAACTTTAAAGTAAAAATGAATCCCCTACCGCTTTGATGTTCGATACTGAAGCATTCATTCTCAAGGATTCATGATGTCGACGTCGTCACCTCTAGCTCCGTTCTTCGATGTGTTTAAAATATGATGAATATATTGTAGCGTTCTTTGTTCTTCATTGGAGAGGATATTCACTAGAGTTTTTTGAATGAATCTTACATGTTTAATTAACATCCACCCACGCGTTAGACAATAAAAAAATCACATGGTAATGTTTCAGTTAAGCTGTGACATCGCATCGTGACACTGTTTCATTTATGAAATAGAATTGCTATTACACTTCCTTTATTGCATCATTAGGCAGCGTGATACAGGCCATTAATGATCCTCATTAATGTGCAATGTCAATACCTCATCGTTGTACCGCATCATCAGTGTGTCTCCGCTCATCGAATGATAAAAGAAAATAAAAAAACTCTTTAAAGTTATTTTATTATTTTATGAAAAGTCCAAAAATATACTTTTCCGTTTGTCTCTATCTAGTCAATTTTCAGTCCATTATAATAGAATAATGGCATTTTGAGTTCAACAGTTTCCTTATATTTTCGATCTGAGCACTGGTACAAAATTTAAAAAAACCGCTCTTTCATTTAATGAATCTACCTAAAAATAGTAAAAAATTCTATTTCGGGCTCTATGGGCCTCATAATCACATGTCGTTAGAGTTCACAGTCTAAGAATAATTCCATATAATTAAAAAAATACATGTAATTTCTGAGATATTATATTCTCCTCACCTTAGGGCTTTACGTCCCCAAAATCCAAATCAAAAACTAATCCAATAGATGGGGGTACTGGGAAAGAAGTTGAGCCTCCCTCTCCCATGTGCTCACTTTGAGATTCCAATGCACCCACTGAAGTCACACCAGAGGAATAAACCGCCCATGTAGGACCCTCTCTAGTTGATCCTCTATCTCCACTGGGAACTCCACAAATGTCACCGCATCGTCAATGTCCAGCTCACCCTAGTCGATGACGTGTAATGGATCGTGCACATACCCAATCAACTATGACATATGGGAAACATCATGTACCTGGTGCATCTGTGGGGGCAGAGCTAGGTGGTATTCCACCTCACCAACTATTCCTAGGACCTGAGAGAGTCTAATGAACCTCAAGGATAGCTTGCTGCCCCGGTGAAATCGTTTCCATTCTCTTCGAGGTGAGACCCAAAGGAACACATTATCTCCCTCCTCAAACTCTATGGGTCTCCATATTCTGTTACCATAAGACTTATTATTGCCATGTGTAGTCTTCATACACTACTGTATGATTTTCACCTTCTCTATGGTAGCCCATACCAACTCTGGACCCATGTTTGCCGACTCCCCAAGGTATGTCTAGCTTATGGGTGATCTGAAAGGCCACCCATACAAGGCCTAAAATGGTGCCATGCTAATGGTGGATTAATAGTTGTTTTTGTATGTGAAATACACAAAAGAAAGGTGGTCCTCCAAACTATGACCAAAGTCAAGGACGCAAGCATAAATCATGTCCTCCAAGGTCAGCATGGTCCGCTCTATCTGACCATCCATATGGGGATGAAAAGTTGTGATCAAATGTAGTTGCATCCCGAATGCCTCCTGCAATACCTTCCTCAACCAAGATGTAGATTGGGTGTCAATTTACTAGATGATCACCGAAGGCACCATGTTAAGCCCCACTATATTTTGTTCATAGAGGCTTCTGAATACCTATACTGGTCCGTTCTCCCGAATGGTTAGGAAGTGAGCCGACTTGGTGATTCGTTCGATGATCACCCAAAATAGAACCATGGACTATGGATGTACATGGTAACCCCATAAAAATTCCATTGAGATACCATCACATTTCTATTCTGGTACCTCAAGTGTCTTGGTCAAGCCTGCTGGAACCTAATTCTTAGCCTTCACATTATGACAAGAGAGTCATCATGGAATGAACTCATCCACTGCTCTATTCATCCTCAGCCACCAGTTCTGATGTCAGAGGTCCTGGTACATTGTTTCCACTTCGGGATGTACCACCAAAGGGGACGTATGGAAACCCCTCAACACCTCCATCCTCAGCATCACTGGTACTAAGGTTCACCCTCTGAAAAGGATGACATGATCCCCACCTATCAAAAATCCATTAAGATCCTATATTGAGGATAACCGAGCCTATAAGGCCTCTATGTCTACATAAAACTAGATGTGACTCCCTGACATGCTATAAGAGTGGGGGATTAATAATCATTGACTAAAGGTAATCTGCTCCACCATCATCCACAAAGGATATCTGCTACGCGGCTAACTACTTTGTCACCTCACTCAGTATCTCCAAACTGATCCTCTTAGTGAGCACATTTTCCACAAAGTTCCCCTTCCCAAGAGTATAGACTATATAAAATTAATATTCCTTGAGGAAATGTAGCCATCACCATTGTCTCAGGTTTATGTCCTTCTAGGAGAAGATATACCTAAAACTCTTTTGGTTATAGTAAACTGTAAACCACTCACCCACCAAGTAGTGTCGCCACATCTTCCAGGTAAATACCACTGCTGCTAACTCCAAGTCCTGGGTCACTTAGTTCTACACATGCTGCCTCAACTGTCATGAGATGTAGCTGATCACCGTTCTCTCCTGTATCAGTACACAACATAGTCCGGTCCTCGATGCGTCGTAGTAAAATAAATACCCAACATCCTCCTCAGGCAGTCTCAAGATGGGGGCACTAGTCAGTATCCTCCTCAACTCCTAGAAACTTTGGTGTAATTTTACATCCACACGAAGGGATTTACCTTCCATGTCAAGGTTGATAGGGGTTTTTCTACTCTATAAAAGTCTATAATGAACCTCTAATAGTACCCAGCCCACCCCAAGAAACACTGTGCCTTAGTCACAGTCCTGGGTGGCTCCTAAGAAAGCACTGCCTCTATCTTCATTGGATCTACCACAACTCCAGACTCTGAGATGACGTTCCCCAAAAGTGGACCTCCCGAATCTAGAACTATCCCTTCAAGAGCATACCATAACGGTGGTGCTCTCAGAGTGTATCCAGGACTATCCGTATGTTTGTAGTGTACTCCTCCTCTGATGCTAAGTACACCAAGATTTCATCGAAGGATAACCCCACGAACCGGTCAAGGTAAGGCTAGAAGATCATGTTTATAAGGAACATGAATACTAATAGAGAATTAATCATGCCAAAAGGTGTCACCAGGAACCCATAATCACCATACCGACACTTGAAGGTTGTCTTTGGTATATCCTCATCCCATACTCGAAGCTGGTGATAACCTGATCTGATGTCTATCTTTGATAAACACTTTGATCCCTTATAATGGTTGAAGAGGTAATCAATTCTCAGTAGAGGATACTTGTTCATCATGGTGACTTGGTTCAAGCACCGGAAGTCCACTCATAAACTCAAACTCTCGTCTTCCTTTTTGGAAAAAAGCACCGGGGATGCCCATGGTGAAACTTTTGTCCTTACGAACCCCTTCTCTAGCAATTCCTCTAGTTGTAAACTCATATTGAAAATCTCTGTGAGATCCATATGATATTCTGGTGTGGATATCGATGTTGTACCATGGTACAGGTCGATGAAAGATTCTACCTCTTTGTGAGGAGGTAGTCCCAAAACATCCTCAGGAAAAACATCCCCGTACTCATACACCACTAAATGGATGCCTGGACTCCTCTCATACACTAAACTGAGGGTGAGGCTAGCCAAATGGTGAGTGGTCTTCTGCACCCTCCTCCGAGAGAGTTTTTCTTTCACTACAAGGTTTTCCTTCCCACTGGTAAAGGAAAGAATATTCCCATATCTATGGATACACCTCACTATACATCTAAAATAGTCAATTGGGGCATAGATTATGGATAACCAGTTCATACCCAAGAGAAAATCATAAGGCCTCGATGTCGCTACTAGTAGATCCCAGCCAAATCTCTTGCCTCCTCGAGTAAGCTCACACTGATGGAACCAGTGTGTAATCATCGAATCATATCATTTATAAGTCTCTATATGAAATGATCAAGCCAATGGGTCCACCAAAATCTCCAAAATCCGAATGAGAGTCATGGAAAGGAAAAAAGTAACTAGAATTTAGGTCTATAAAAACAACTTCTAGGGTGTATAAGAGATAGATCATACCTCATATCATATATGGAGCATCGTGGTGACAAGACTCTACATCCTAGAGAAAAGCTCTACCTTTCCCACCTTCTCCCTAAGGGCAGGGTAGACCACCCGGGGTTTGTGGAGGTAACACATCAAATCGTCGCCAACTACATGCTGCTCAACCATCTCCCCTACCATATTGGCTTCCCTGAAAACCTCCTCACTCAAACCTCTACCTGGGCCTTGGTAGTCCCTCGAACGTCTACTAGTCATCCGTACGGTAGGTCGGGCACTCACGTGCCATGTGTCCCTTCCCACCACATGAGAAGCACTACCTGGCTCTACACTGGCTCCCCCTAGATTGGGAGCTCTACACTACCGACCTTGAGACTTGGGGTTGGCCTTTGGAAGAACTAGAATAGTTGGGCCCATCTGTCTGATTTCTACTACCAGATGAAGTCTCCGCCACCTGGGTTCTGTAGGTGGCTCCCTCTGTCGGTGCCCACTCTGCCAAGAAGCTATACATAATAAGGTATCACTATATCACCCCAGACTGGGTATGGATGTTGAGAGACAACACTGAGGCCATAATCTCTTTCTTGAGTCCCTTCTCAATGGCTCGAGCCTTGAAGAAAGGGTCTCACGCC
Source organism: Viscum album (assembly GCA_963277665.1). Lineage (NCBI taxonomy): Eukaryota > Viridiplantae > Streptophyta > Magnoliopsida > Santalales > Viscaceae > Viscum > Viscum album. The sequence continues at coordinate 1,559,197,459 of OY728164.1, read as the reverse complement.
ATGTATGTAGAGTAGTGAGATAGATTGGTGAACTTCTCTAAGTACTCAGATACCATCTTGTTCCCCTGATGAAGGTGAAGCAGTTCCTGAATGAGCACAGAGCATAAGGTCACTAGAAAAACACCTCCAAGAAAATATTCTTGAAGTCTAACTAGTTGTGGGTCACCTCAACATGTGTCTGGGTGTTCAAGCTCCCCCATCTCCCTACTGATCCCTGTAAAAGGATCACTACCATTATAACCATCTAGTTAGGCGGTGTCCCCACTAAGCAAAAGACCCACACCATAGCCTCTATCTAGTGATCACTGACTTGAGGATCCATCTCTCCATTGAACCTAGGAGGTCTCCTTGTCTGAAACTTGTGCAAGGCACTGAGTCTAGGCACATACTCTACCAGAACCTCCAGTAGTAGATGCTGACCATCAAGTGGTGGTATCCCTGGTGCACCACCCCGTGGGGCCAACTCTAGAATTGGCCCCCGAACAGACACCTTGTCGCTAAGTGGGTTGTCTTTACGACCTTATATTGGGATCCTGGATAGTTTTCCTTGTGGATAAATCCTAAAATAGATCAAGATGTACCACAGTTAAAAGGTTACGCCTGATGAGCTTACTTTTATACAAAAGAACATAATGAGACACTTATGAAACCAATGTTTTCATGAAATTAGCTGAAAAAATAATACATGGTCTTGGTGTATGGATACGTCAGCCGTTTCACCAACACTAGACTCCCCAAATCGAAAAGTAGGACTCGCAACACCTATAGTTGTTTCCCCAAAAGAAAAGACAAACTCTCGGTATTTGTGTCAGGGCCGACTTACCTCTGATACAACTTTTTCATGGCCCATCCCCTGGGGCCCTACTGTGAAAACCCCAATCCATCCTCCCAAAGGCTAGGGGTTGACAATTACCACCAAAGGTGTCAACCAGCAAGTTGGAGTCATTTTACTGGGTACCTGTACGGACACACACATCCAACCACATCCCACCAAAATAAATGGAGATAAACAATTATACTAAAACAAGACTGAGTACAATGTATAGCTAATAGAAAGTGGCCCAGAATACAAACCCAACTAAAATAACTAAAACAAAAAAGTAAAAAAGGAGCTATGATGGCCATCATCAGAAAACCCCACATAATTCTATGAATTGTGAAGCTACTAGAAGCCGAAGTAGTATGTCCTGTCTGATAGGTCCTACTGGGCCCCACATGGTCCTAGGCCACCATGTCCCCCTTCGAAGCGTCGATCAGTACTATCTCACTGGTCTCCACTGAGTCCTATTCTACAAATTTCTCTATTGAAGCGTCAACTGTCTGCACGGGACACAACATGCATGGGTGGGGATTGAGCAGGGGTGAGTAACACGAAACACAGTAGGGACCAAAAAACAAATAGGAAAGAACACCAAAAAATTCTCAATGTAAAGAATGAAGAAAAATATATCTCACACAAGGTATAAATTTAGGGTAGTGATAGAAGAATCATCAGTCACATCATCAAATTCCTCAGCTGCTGAAGAACTCCTCCTCTATCGAGTAGAGTGGGCCTACCGGGTCACATATAAGCCGCTTCCCACCTTGGTCAAACTGAGGTACTCCTATTTTTTAATACCTTGGGTATTTTATGTGAAACAGAGTATCTTCCCACCGTGGGACTACCAGGTCACAAAGAGACGCTTCCCACTAGGTTGTCGTTGAGTTGTCTTTAGGTGTCAGCCAACTATAGGGTTCCGTACGTAGCGCGTTTGGGAGAACCGCTCCTCAAGAAATTTTCAACATCTCAACGTCCATGATAGACACCAAAAATCATTCCAAAAGTTCCAACTCATCAAGAGGGTACCAATGCTGCAAATGGCTTGTCAATCAGAATCATGGTTTTCCAGATACTAGTGTTTTTGTTTCCCGAGGACCAGTTGTGACAGGGCCTGATCTGACCTAGTCGGACCGACCCGACCAACCTGGCCCAAGGGTCCCATGTACCCTGATTTAATCTATATGGGCCTAACATGACCAGGTTTGGGTCAGGCTCAGTATGGCCCGGCCTGGTCCATGGGCAAGGACCAATGGGTCTCGCTGGACCCGACCTGATTTAGCTGAGGGTCCAGCCCATCGGGTTACCCAGCGACCTGGTCTAGTCCAGCCCAACCCGAAAGGCACGGGTCCATCCCACTGGGTGCATGTCCGGATAGCCGGTGCAGGTTCGACCTACCAGGTGTGGGGCGGGACCCCCGACGTGGGTTCGGCCCTCCGGTGCAGGTCCAGCCCCCTGGGCGCGGGACATGCCCACCAAGCATAGGACCAGCCCGCCAGCCCTAGCTCGGTTCGCCAGGGGGCGTACCGGTGGTGCGCTGCCTAGCTGGGAAACCGCAACAGGCCGCCTCCCATCTCATCTTCCCCATAGGACACCTGATGGACACTTCCTCTAGCCGTGGTCGATGGACCGCAGCTCGTCCAGCCGTAGTCAATGGATCACATCTCGTCCAGCCGAGTTCGGCGAACCACGTCTCATCCAGCCGGTTCGGGGTGCCCAGACCCAGGCCACCCACTTCACGCGACACCACATCTCCCCGAAACTGCTACAACATTCTAGTCGTGGCCTCCTACCACTAGGTCTCACTGACGGGCACAACCCTATCTTTCCCCAATGGCCGCTGCTGCGGTCTTCCGGTGCACCAACGATACCTTCTTTAGGCCACCAGAGTTTTCTGGTGGTCCATTCTCCAACCAGTTTACACCTACGGGCCCCTCAGGTCATTGCCATCCCTGCTCATGCTGCAAAATCGAATTTTTGCAACATAGAGTATGCAACCACCCAGAAAGAACAATATAAGTTGCTCGGGCCTTATTCGCGTCGGCTCGGGCCCTCCGCGTTAGAGGTGTAAATGAAGGGAGAGGTTCTGGGATTGATGTCCAATCATTTTATGCAAGGATTGAATCCAGAACAATAAATCACCATGAAAATTCACCCTCCCACATAAAAGAGTGAATCACCTATTCATGGGTTGATCCGTGTTCGTTGTTTCTGGAAAAAGAAGAGAGGGGAAGAACATTGAAAAAAAATCAATCACCTACCTCTTTGACATTAGATTCCAAAGCGTTCATCCTAGAAGATTCAAGATGTCGACATTGTCACTTCCAGATCCGTTATTCGAGGTGCGTCAAAGATGATGAAGATCCCCCAGCATTCATCATTCTCTATTGGATAAGATATTCTCTAGAGTTTTTTCAGATAATCTTCCATGTTTAAATCTCTGTCTACCAACGTGTTAGACAATAAAAAGGAAATCACATCGCAACGTTTCAGTTACGCTACAACATCACATTGTTACAATGTTTCATTTGTGAAACAACATCATTGTTATGCTACCATTATTGCATCATTATGCTGTGTGATACATCCCATTAATGATCCTAATTAATGCGCCCACATCACTACAATGTCACTGCACTGCAACGTCATTGTGTCGCTTCTCATCAGATGACGAAAGAAATTAAAATATCTTTCTAAAGTTATTTTATTATTTTATGAAAAGTCTGAAAATAAACTTTTCTGTTCAGCCCTTGCAGGCCAACGTTAAGTCTAATCAAGGAAAATCCTGGTGTTCCATGTTCAACTGTTTCCTATGATTTTCAATCCAAGCAATGATTCAAAATTTAGAAAAACCCACTGGTGCATTTACTAAACGTACCTATTTTTTTTCAAAATTCTATTTCGGGCTCTCTAGGGCTCAGAATCACAGGCCATCAGAGCGTGCTGTCTCAAAATAATTCCTTATAATAAACACATTTACATGGAATTTCTGAGACATTACACTAAATTAAGAAGTTTTGTAATCCAACATGCTCTTATGGACCCATATCATATTATCTGTCATCTCATATCAACAAGGCACATACATAAATGTTTTCAGTTCATGTAACAAATGAAATACTGGCCTTATTTCCCAACCTCAACATTCATGTAAATCCTCCATTCACATCCTGATATCGAATATGTAGTCATCCATTATTGAATATATACTAGTTTTTCCCATTAATGTTTCATGAAATCTATCTATGGTCACATGAATAACATCACCAACCACATATAACATCTCATCACTACACTACATCATGTCAGGTGTCCCAATCAGCTTTAATTCAAATCTTACAGTCTTGATCATTCATATGACCCTTCTTTGTTAGCTATAGACCCATAGATAACATCTAGCAAACTAGAGAATTCAAAACCACAACCTTATTTAAAAAATCCTCCTCCACAAAATAAAAATAGTTTAAATATGTGTAGAATATCCCCAAAGGAATGATGGACTCACCACAGTGAGGGTAGCACTCTATTAGGGTAGTCACCGCCTAGAAATTTTATCATGATATTCAATAAAAAAACTTAAGGGAACCCACTATCCATTTAGGTAAGTGGATGTCATGATCCATACCCTTAAGGAAACCCTTTAATTCCATATCTTGAGAATATCCCATCACAAAGGAATACTAAATCAATATAACCATTTTTTCCCTCTCCTACACAAAGAAAATATATGGGGATACAAGCATTGATCAAAGCTGAGAAACATAACCATATCTATTAAATATTCAACTATTATGATTAAATATGATTATTTACCTCCTATATAATCTAGACATAGAGTCTCATACCATGTATGTTAAGAACCATGTTCTGATAGTGCCACTCTGATCTCCTCAACCACTATGATTTCAACTTCACATAGACTAATTCTACCTTATGAATCTCGATCACACACAATGAGATTTTATAAAACAACTGGTACTCTCACAATAAGAATATGTAAATCACTTAAATATATCATCGAATCCACTATAAAACAATACTAGTAAATATTCACTCCAAAATTTCTCTTAGTAACACTTATATAAATTTAGGCTCTAGCCATGGTTTGGAACCATGGCTATAAGCCCAAAAACTATGGATATAAGTTATAGACATGATTGTAAACTGTGGATATAGGTTATAGACACGGTTGGAAACTGTGGATATAGACCTTCCCATTTCATAAAAACCATCCCTAACCCACCTCGGGATAGATCCCCCTTGCACCCTAGACAGACCACCCCCTACACCCCTGGACATACCCCCTTGCACCCCTACAGTCCCCTTTGCACCCCTGGACAGAACCCATTCACTCCTAGACATACCCTCATTTCACCCCAAGAAAAACCCCCCTGCACCCCTAAACAGACCCCACCCTTGCACCCTGGACAGACCCCTTTCACGCTGGACAGACCCCCCTTACACCCTAGATAGACCCCACATGCACCCCTGGACAGAGCCCACTTCCACCCCTGGACACACCCCTCCCCTGCCCATCCCACCTCCCCTTACAAACGCCCTTTAACCCCTGCATACCCCCCCTCCTCACTTCCCTGAGGACCTCCCACCCTGGACAGACCCCCTGCACCTAGGACAGACCCTCTTATACCCCTTGACAAACCCCCTTACACCCCTGCTGACCCCCCTTGCACCCTAGATGGACCCCCTTGCACCCCTACAGACCCCCCCGCCCCCGCCCTCCTGCACCCTACCCCCTTGCACCCCTCCACTATACTCTAAAAACCCCTCCTGCCCTCCTCCCCACTACCCTGAAGACACCCCCTACCCTTATGCAACCTCCTCTGCCCCTACCCTGCATACCCCCCCCCCCCGCACTCCTACACCCCTGTTTCACCCCTCCCCACTTCCCTGCATACCCCCCCCCCCACTCCTGCACCTTCCCACCGTGCACCCCTCCCGTTTGCCCTGTAGAATTACTTGCCCTCCTCCTCACTACCCTGCAGACACCCCCTTGAACCCCTTCCCACTGCCATGTAGAACCCCCCCTATGTCCTCCTTCACCCTCCCACTTGCACCCCACCCCACTGCCCTGTCGACCCCCCCCCCCCCCCGCACCCCCTCCTCCCCACTGCCCTTCAGACACCCCCTTCCCTCTTGCACCCTCCCCTGCCCCTACCCAAAATACCCCCCCTTCCCTCTTGCACCCTCTACCTTGCACCCCCCGTCCTGCACCCTCCCCCTTGCACCCCTCTATGCCCTACAGACCCCCCCCCTGCACCCTCCCCCGCCCCGAACCTCCTCCCCACTGCCCTGCAGACCCCCCCCCCCCCCCCTCCTGCACCATCCCCCCTGCCCTCCTGCACCCTTTCCCTACCACCCCCCCCCCCCCCCGCCATCCTGCACCTTTTACCCCTCCCCACTACCCTACAGACCCCCTGAACTCTTGAACCCTCCCCCTTGCACCCCTCCCCTATGCCCTGCAGACCTCCCCTACCATCATGAACCCTCCCCCCTCCCCCCCCTCCACCCCACTACCCTGCATACCGCCTTCCCCCCTTCACCCTCCCCCTTCCAGTTTTCCCTGCCCCTTCCAGTTTCCCTTCCCCCTGTATGCCACACACCTTTCACCCTTTGAAAGACCCCCTTGCACCCCTCCAAACCCTACCCCTCCCCCTCCCCCCATGAACCCCCAACTAGTTTTCCATCCCCCCACTGCCCCCTTGCCCCACCCCCTAGCACCCCCAGATAGAAGATAAATCCAAAATACTAGTAGACTATATATAATCAACTGAAAAGAAGATAAATCCAAAAATACCAGTATAATATATATAATCAAATGAACTCTATGTAATTTATGAAAGTGACATTAGACACAAATATATATATCCCTAGAGATAAATATAAGTAAGACAAGACATATATATGAAAATTTTACAAAACATGAAGTACTGAGAAGATACTCTACATTTCACATACTATTGGATCACAATTTATATGTATTATAGACCACTAATATCAAAAGTCCCCATGATTCATAATGAATCTCCTAGCATCCCCGAGCATTTGCTTTAAACACGCCACCTCAACTCTATGTTTATCCAAGCCATCTCTAAACCCCAGAATCTTCTACTCAATCACGACACGTGTGGGCATAATTCCTAGGCATGGTTGAGTATATATATACCCTATAAGATTCCTCATAACCATAATGGTAACATAATTTGACATTTTAGGTCAAATATCTATGTAATCAAGAGTGTTTTAGAGAATTAAAATAAGGAATAATCTATGAATCATGAATTACTAAAAGTATCATGGATAGAAAGAAGTTCTGATTATCTCAACTCTAATCCATTAATGTCATAACATTTGAGAAAAAAGGGAAGCTTAGAAAACTAATGTCACGACCCACCTTCAGTAAAAGGAGGAAAGGGACAACAGATTGTTAGACCCTTCCTTCTTTAAGTTGATGGAGAGATAATGACCCCCGAGACCTGCCTTAAATAGGTCCCAGAGTGGCGACTAGAACCATGGGTATAAAATCACACACAAGATGGAAGGAATTACCCTTTTTATTTCAATAGGATCGGGAGATAAGATAGTAATTCCCAAACAACACCCAAACCTGAAGGTAAAGGTAAATCCCAAAGTAAACCATTCCCATATGCATGTTCAAAAGTAAAATATAGAAGTCAAAAGAACTCCAAAAGTAAAGTACCATGAAAAAGAAAAATGACAACAGCAACTGCCCCAAGGTCCGAGCTAGTACTGTCTCGCACGATCCCTGAAGTCCTCCTGGAAACCTGAAAGAAGTTTATATACGAAGGGTGAGAATACAAGTATACTCAGTAAGGAAAAACAAAGACCCTCATGCACAAGTGGGGAGGCATTATAATGCCCTATGAGAAAAGAGACAAACAAAGCACCTAGGAAGGAAAATTATTCACCTAAGCCTCACAAAGGTACACTCCTCAAATAACGCAAGTCAAGTAATTTATAGTAGTAGCACATCGATGTTTGGGTACCCCACGCCACTTTCCCAGTAGTTACTGAAGACATACTATTCATCGAACCAATCCCTCAATTCTCATAGTAGTCCCACTGCCACACACAGCTCGCAGACACCTGGGCCACAACAACTATCCCGCCTGTAGAAACTTGGGCCACAACAACCATCCCTTCTAGCCTGAAGACACTTGGGCCTTATCCCGAAGATACATGGGAAACAACCTACCCCCAAATACCTTGGCCAACCACCAAAACTACCCTGCCCGAAGATTCATGGGCTAATAATAGACTTTAGGCCATCACAGCCTGCCCGAAGATACTTGGGGCATTTGATAAAGGGAGCAGAAAAGGAGATAATAACCAGCCACTCGTATGAGTGTTGGGAAAAACACACTCCCCCATGAAATGGGGGTGTTCATCACTATGTGGTCAACTTGGGTGTGGCGCGAATAAGAAAACATAAAAACTACAGATATATGTATAGTTAACAAGCACTCATCCCATCCTAGGGTTCCAAAAGCCAACCCAAACATAACACCCTTGTTACTATTCATTCATAAAAGAAGCCACAACACTCACGACCATGTCACAAATAATTCCCAAAACCAATTCCCCATTTAACCCATTCTTAAATTTATGTTCATGTGATCCCATTTATGTTAATTCCCCACTACTGGGAAACTAACAGTAATAACCACAAGCCAGGAAAAGAGGAACAGTCAAGAAAAATTACAGCATTCACACCCGGTTATCTTGTGAAGTCACAATAACAAAGGGATAAGTGAGATCCCTCAAAGTACTGGAACCAAAAAAGGATTCAAGATAAATCCTCACATCCCCAAAACCATGAACCAACTATATGGAAATAGTAGAGGATTTCACCCAAATTTGTATAACAAACAGAGCAACCATAGAGTTTCAGACTCACATCCAAGAGGATCCCATCCCCCCCCCCCTCATCACCCCATATGCAATCAAACAGAACAACACACCTAGTACCAAAACAGAGTGGGAAACTTCAACGTTCAAGAACATCATTCATTTTTTTCTTCTTTATGTTAGTTAGCTGGGGTGACCACACAGGGTTTATGTTCACTGGGCATCCATTTAATCCACCGAGTTTACATGATTAAACAATTCTTATGTTGTAGCCAATTAATCATCATAGAAGTCATGAGTTTATTAGTGCACATATAAGGACCACCAATGTCCATGATTTTCAGTAGGCATAAACCTGCACAAATCAAAAAATAATAATCAAGGAAGGGAATAAAAACAGAATATCTTCATATCAACACACCCCACCACTTCATTCTTTAAAAGTCTGTTTGTTATCTTTATTAAGGATTGGTTTCATCCATTCCAACAGAAAGATTAGCGTAATCACCCCACATGATACATATAAAGGAGAGACAATGGAAAATTCCCTACCTGGTTGATCAAGGATCAAAGTTTTTCTTTACATTCCAAGAACAGGGGATGTGCGACTTGTAGGGAAGGAGCGTCGGGGACTCCAAGGACGAGAAGAAAACTCTAGCACAAGCGCTCCATAGGATTCGGGGAGGGGGGACTCTAGGAACATGAAGAAGAAGAATGAAATCCAGTGGAGAAGGGGGAGGAAGAAACTCTAGCATGAGATATATAGAGGAGATCATGTTGTTACGGGATATGGAATTTTGAATGACTTTAAAGATGGATTGTGGTTTCCCCACGCGGGTAGGAAGTTACACGTGATGATATTAAGGTGTTATTTAACCCCCCCCATTGGGGAGGTTTCTCGAGATTTTTAGGAATTAATTTTGGGATTTAAATGGATTTAAAAAAAAATAATTAATTTATATCAAAAAATTACGTTGCGGGAGCGGGACTGGAAAAAGGAAATGGAGGGTTGGGTGAGGACACGGTGCCACCGTCATGGTTCCACCATGACCGATGCCACTATGTTCATTGCCACTATTTTGGTGGATCCGTATTTTGGAAAAGTAATGGCCAGGGGTGTCCGGTCCATTACATCAGATACCTCTCAAACTATTCTCGCCCTCGAGAATTAAAACCAAACCTGAAGAAAGGACAGGGGTCTGAAAAACCACCTCGAAAGATACCTCTCAAGAGTGAACCTTATCAACATATAGAAACACCTCTCCCTCAAGAAACCATGAAAAATGAAAGGGGTTCATGCTATCCAGTCATTTGGGATAGTGAGTTTCTTCCTCCTTGTCAAGATACTATCCACTTTGGGCAGCACTGACTCGCCCGCACGGGTTTAATCGCATCCACCTTAATGCTTCTTGATTAGGGATCGGGTCATCCCTTCTCCACAGTCAGGACATTTCACAACACTCTCCAGGTAGGGAAGCAAAACATCTCTTAAACTAACATGGTCAGAACTAATTCACGAAAAGTACAGGATGAAACAGAACAAAACTCAAAACAGCTCTGGGTATTGGACGCGCATCTGCGTATCCTGTTCCCAGGTACTTTCTTCGAGCCCGCCATGCCTGCACAACACACGAACCATAGGAATGGTCCATCCACAAAGCACCTTCTCTTCACGACCTTCAATCATCACTGGTCTCTCCCTGAACATTGCATCATCCCCGATATCTAGATCTCCCCAGTCGTCGACGTGTGAATCGTCATGCAGATACCAATGAAGCTGGGACAGATGGAAGGCATTGTGCACCCTTTGTAGCTATGGTGGTAGCGCCAGTTGATAAGACACCTCTCCGACCCCCACAACACATCAAAGGGTCCGATGAACCTTGGAGAAAGCTTACTCCCCCTGCCGAACCTCCATTGTCCACACCGAGGGGAGACCTTCAAGAATACGTGGTCCCCAACCTCAAACTCCAAGGGTCTCCTCCTATTATTAGTATACGACTTCTGCCGGTCCTGAGCCACCTTCATCCTCTCCCTTATAATCTAAACCTTCTCCGTCGTGCTCTACACCACTTCCAGGACATGAAAACATGTTTCCCCAACCTCGGTCCAACCCACGGGTGAGCGACATGGCCTTCCGTATAAGGCTTCAAATGGATCCATTCCAAAGGAAGAGTGATATCTATTTTTGTGAGAAAACTCTACAAGAGTCAAGTGTCGCACCCACGATCCCACAAAATCCACAATACATGCTCGTATAATATCCTTTAAAGTCTAGATGGTGTGCTATGTCTGTCGATCTGTCTAGGAATGGAAAGCAGTGCAAAGACGTAGCTGGGTTCCAAAAGCATGCTGTAATCCCCTCCAGACTCGTGAGGTAAACCATGCATCCCTATCCGAGACTATGGACCTAGGAACTCCTTGAAATCGCACCACCTCATCCACATACCTTCATGCTAAGGCATCCACTACAATTGACTCCTTGATCGCCAGAAAGTGAGCCGATTTTGTCAACCAGTCCACCACTACCCATATAGCGTCGCGACCTCCTTGAACCTTGGGCAGTCCCATGATTAAATACATAGACATGTCATCCCACTTCCACTCAGGGACATCCAAAGGCTACATAAAACCACCTGTAACACGATGTTCAGCCTTCACCTGCTGACACACTATGCATCTGGCCACAAATTCTTCCACCACCCGCTTTACCCCGGGCCACCAGAACTGACCCTTCAAACCCTGGTACATCTTGGAAACTTCCGGGTGCACTACTAGGGGTGATTTGTGGAACTCAGTAAGAACTCTCTTGTGGTTCTCCTCTGGAAAAAACAGATTTTTGTGGAAAAGCACTTGATTCTGACCATCCTCCGTCCACCACTCCTGAGCATCACCATGGTTAACCTGGTCACACATCACTTCACTTTCTGAATCTCCCCACTGGAACTCCTCCACCTACCACAAAAGAGAGGATTGTACTATCATCTGATACAGGAAACCTCTACCACTATCCATCCTTGCATCCAAGTGCAGGGCAGCTAACTCCACCATCGCCTTCCAAGCATCTTCTGACTCTCAAACTACATCTTTCTGCGACTTCCTGCTCAAGGCATCAGCCACCACATTTCTCTTTCCTAAGGTGTAGGAAATCTCGAAGTCGTAGTCCTGAAGGAACTCCACCCACCTACGCTTCTGCGAGTTCAGGTCCCGCTGGGAGAAGATATACTTCCAGCTTTTGTGATTAGTGAATACCACGAAGCGCTCCCCGATGAGGTAATGCCACCACAACTTTAGTGCGAACACGACAGCCGCAATCTCCAGATCATGCGTGGCATAGTTACTCTTATGGGGATGTAACTATCTAGACCCATAAGAGATCACCCCTTGTTGTCGCATCAACACACACCTGTGTCCTTGTCCTGAAGCATCACAGAACACCTCATATGATGCCCCTTCTTTGGGCATCCTCAGCACTAGGGAACTCACCAATTTCTCCTTCAGATAGCTGAAGGCTGCTTCGCACTGCCCATTCCACATGAATGCCTGGTCCTTTTAGGTCAAGGCCTTCAAAGGTGCTGAAAGTCGATGGAAGTGGGGCACGAACCTCCGATAGTAACATTCAATACCTAGGAAACTACCGACTTCTGTCACGCTCTTGGGTGCTGCCCATGAAACAACCACCTAGAACTTCTATGGGTTCACTACTATCAACTGATTAGACACTATGTCCCCAAGGAAATGCACTTCTCTTGTCCAGAACTTGCACTTGGACAATTTACCATAGAGCTGGTGTCTTCGGTGGACTTCTAAAACCATTATCAGGTGCTTGGCGTGATCCTCCTCTGATCTTGAGTAGATCAGGATGTCATCAATAAACATGACTACAAAATTATCCAATTATTTCCATAAGATGGATTTCATGAGTCCCATGAACATAGTTGTAGCGTTCGTAACACCGAACGACATGACCACAAACTCAAAGTGCCCATATCTGCATCTGAAGGCCGTTTTCAAGATGCCACCCTCCTTCACCCTCAACTGGTGATATCCAGACCACAGAATGATCTTATAGAACCATCCTTCCCCCTTCAATTGGTTAATGAGATCGTCTATCCTTGGAAGGGGGTAGGGATTCTTGACCCTCATCTGATTCAACCTCATGTAGTCTATGCACAACCTGAGACCACCATCTGCCTTCTTGGAGAACAAGACTAGAGCACCCCATGGCGAGGCACTTGGTCGAACAAAACCCCTATTCATCATATCATCAATCTGAATCTGCAACACCAGAAACTCAGAAGGTGACATCCCGCAGGGACCCATTGAAGTCGAACGGGAACCAGGTTTTTAGTCTATCCCGAACTCAACATCATGTCATGGGGGTAGAGTCACCACCTCTTCAGGGAAGACGTCCATGAACTCACTGACGATCCCTAGGACTTCCACCATCTCTGCATCCACCGACTCCACTAACAGCTCAGCTTACAAGGAAAGGAGGGGTTCTTCTCGCCTGCTACTCTTCTGGACACCCCGATCGTCGATAAAAGTTACATGTTGACCACCCAAATCAGTAAACACGACCCTTCCTCGGAAGTAGTCAATGACGGCACATATAGAGAACAACCAGTCAATTACTAGGATGACATCGTATGGATGTATCTGCAATAGTAGAAGATCCCTAATATAATGATGTGTCCCTATCATGAGTTGACACCCTTGGCAAACATAAGACAAGTCGGCCTGACCTCCGACTGGTGTGCTCAGCACCAGGGGCGATGAATGTCTCTCGACGTCTAAACCCTGGGCATGGGCCAGAATGGGTGTAACAAAGGAGTGTGAAGATCATGTATCGAACAAGGCATAAGAAAGGGTTCTGAACAAGCTGATCGTACCTCGAACGACCTCTGGTTTTTCTGGAACTGCGGCCTCCGCGACGTGCAACTGCTGCCTCCGCGGCGTGCAACTGCCCACACCCAGCTCCTCTGCCTCATGGCTATCAGCCACCTCTCCGACCACGCCCAGGTCGAGGTACTTGAGGTGCGCCTTGAGGTCTTCCTCCTCCTGCATAGTATTCCCTCGGAGGAGCGAAAGCTTGGTGACCCTGCTGCTGCTGCTGAAAGGGCCTAATTAGAAACTACTGCTACGGAGGTAGGCGTTGAATCTACCCACCCCATCCATACTGTACCATGTCTGGGCACTGATTCTAAAGGTTCCCATGGGTTCCACAGATGAAGCATATATTTCCAGGTCCCGAATGGAAAGGGCGACGACCAAGAGATCGGAACAGGAACTGTTGAGGCCTGCTCCCTACTGGTCGGAAACTAGAGGTCCCTGATGCTGGAGGCCTGCTGCTAACGTCCTTCCCTTTCGACAAACCCAATTTAATTCCTTCTCGCGATACACCTCCCAGTGTGTGCATCCTCCCCACCACCTCCGCCTTTTTCTGGACCTCCATGTATATCAGTAGAGTGAAAGGAGTAACAACATACTGGAGAGAAGGTCAAAGAGCCTCTTCTAAACATCTCGCATGAGACTCCTCATCCAGAAAGAGGTCCATAGCAAAGTGGAGGAGATCCATGAATTTGATACCCAACTCTCTTACTGACATGCTGCCCTGTTGGAGGAAGAGTTGCTTGTGCCTATTTTCAGCCTTCATAGTGGAAGAGTGGAATTTCTCCCGGAACTCCCTCTCTAAGTATCCCCACGTCACCTCAGCCTCCCTATTCCCTCCTAGATAAAGCGTCCACCACTGATGTGCCATTCCCAGCATCTTCCTCACAGCCAAAGGAACCCAGTACTCCGTCGGAGCCTGAATCAAGCCAAAAGCTATCACTAGCTCCTCGAGCCAGCTCTCTGTCTCCATATCTGAGATGCTACGCTCGTACTTCCCGAGAGTCTGTCTCAGAAAGGCACGAAGCATCCTCTTCCACTAATCGTTCTCCTCCTCTCTTTCCATCCTCCACCGATCGGCTGAGTCAACCTCCTGGGACTTGATTTCCCGCACTAATCGTGGTCTTCTCCAAGGTGCCATAACTGTAAGGTAAACAAGGAATACCTAAGCCCGATGTAACGCCCCGAACCTAGAATCCCATAGTTGGTGCATTATTACATAACATTGGCATGATCACAAGAAAGATCAACTCTCGAAAGACCGATTAGTTTAGTAGCCTTGGAAACACTAGATATATTCATAATGTTTACATTACATTAATAAGTGAAAAACTACAACAACATATTGTCTTCATATCCCCTCATACTATCCCTGCAGGTCATTCATAAAATACTTCTTCACATCCTAGGAAAAACAAAACATTTAAAGGGGTGAGCTCAGATGCTCAGTAAGGATAACAGTATAGCGGAAAAATTCATAAATAAACATAAAAATTTAAGGAAATGTATAACTAAAACAGAAGCCTTTTAAACTTGAACTTCAGCATAATATGGAATGGATAAAATGAAATAATGCCATTTACTTATTCACATGAATATTATACTAGTTGAATAATCACATGAAAATATTAATAACCACTTTCATAATGATGGAATGTATAATGCCAGACTATCATAACCATGTATCCAAGGCCTCATGCCAAGACTACAAATAAGATTTTGTCTGCACCTCGTGCCAAGACACTAGTTTGTCTCATGAGACCTACCAATGCATGAAGGAGATATAACAGGCTCCACCCGTCACATATTAATTCCAATGCATTCCTCATATAAAAATTTTGAAATATAACATAAACATTCATATTAAAAACAGAATAAGAAATGTCAATACTTGATCCACAAACCATGAATGGTATAAAAATATCACATCCAGAGTAACACATAACTCATTCAATACAATATGAAAGATTGTATTTTATTAGATTAACCTCAATTGAGAATAATAAAGTATATTTACATGGAGGAAAATAATCATCAAAACTATTAGAGAGAAATATCCCCCTTTTCTTGAAATCATTTAAAAGTCAAACTATTTGTCAAGAAGCCATTTAAAAATAGATTTTTGAATTAAAGTGTCCCATACCACTTTGAAACTTTTAAAAGGAGTTTTAATTTTAAAACATTAATTTCCATATAATTAAATCCTTAAACCCATTTTTAAAAAATGGACATTAATGAGAATGATTCAGAATAATAAGTCTTTAAAACATTTAAAAATGATATTTTAGTTGAAGTTTCTAACCAAAAGAGAGACACAGGAATACAAATAATTGAGGTAATAAAAACTTATTAATGTCATGAGAATAAAGGGATTCATGATATACTATATAAAAGTACATTATATACACCACATAAAAGTGATTTGGTGTATAACAACAAAGAAGTCTCAATGGGATGTAAATTGAGATTAATTCTCTTATAAAGACTGTATCATTAGATTAAGGATAAATCAAAGACATAATTATGTTTTAAAAATATAAATACACTCAATATGATTGGATATTCAGTGTAAATCAATTGGAGGACATTCACACATATTCTTGTAAAAACAACACCAATGAATTGGATGTTTAACTCAATAAATGGAGATTGAGTTAAAATTACTCATATCAGTTCATATCGACGACTAGAGAATTTATCAATGGAGTGATTATGTGTATCAAAGTTATATCCACCGAAAGGGGAGTAGAAATTATGACATAAGAAAATGAATAGTGATTCCACACATAATCTTGGAGTAAAATAATCAATGAAGTATGCGTAAAGACAAATGAGTGGAAATTGAAATTTCAAATTCCCTTATCGATTTGGTAACATACGAAACATACACCCATGAAATAAGGATAATAAAATGATGATGTAAATATCCATAAATTAATTTATATTACACAATGAATAAAATCATGGGCAGTACGCACACCACATGCAATAAATAAGTTGTGAAAAAATGGAAATCTCACGGAATTAAAAGTGAGATAAGAAACCCCTTACTTTGTAATTTTTCCTTGGTCGACGGTAGGTTAACCTCCTGTATAATGGTGAAATAATTTTTATTTAATTATTCAAGAATCATTTAAATTAATATGATATCATATATGATCTTTTAACATTGATTTGTTAATAATATCTTAGTATTATCATCATTTCAGGTGTTAACTTACTCATTTTCCTTTATATTATTTGTTATGTAAGCCGTGTTTGTTATGTATAGGTTGTATATTATTCATATAAAGAATGATATAAATTAATTAAACATTATTTTTAATCATTAAATCATAATTACACTCAAATGGATATGATGGGGAATGAATCTCATCTCGTCCGTGGAGACGGTAGTCCGTACGTACGCACGAGCGACAATATCATTCTTTTGATATTAAAATAATATATAATTGGATGGTATATCATATAGACAGAATAATTATTAGGTTATATTTATTATTTACATGAATTACATGTCATTATTTTACCCATACAAATAATAATTTATTGAATGACAATTACACCACGACGTGGAGACGGTAAGCCGTACGTACGCCAGTATGGTGACATGTCATTTAAAGGACAGATAGAATACTGAATATGGTTGTACCATATTTATAATAACATCATAGTATATTGAATATATTGGAGTTATTATTTTAGAATATAAATAACAAATAAAGAAGAAGTTGAAGAAGAAAGGAACATGAAAGAGGGTGGTGAAAACATTACCTCTTCTTCGGGTTCTTCCTTTTGATTTGATCACAAGGGATCCTTAGGTTGGATTTCTGATCAAACTAAGGCCTCTAGGTTGAAGTGAGGGAACTTGAGAGAGTATTTGGTCAGGGGTTGGCAGAGAAAAAGGCTTTTAATGTTTTAATTAGTAAGAAAGGGGAGTGCCGTTTTATAAGAGGGGTGAGGGGCACCATTGGAAAAGCTAGAAATATTATTTTATAATAAATTCATATTCGGTTTATAATGGCTCCAAAGTATATTATTTATTGGTTAAGGTGGGGATGGGTCGAAAAATACTCAAACAATAGAATTTAGACAGGTTTGGGTCATTATATTAACCTTATCTTTAAGTATTAACTCTTAGTTAATTAGATTCACTTTTATAGTGTCTCTTTGTATTTTTATATTATATGGTTAATAAACATACTATATACATCCAAGAGACCCTCAAGTGGTCTATTAATGATAAACCTATCATTATATAAGTCTCTTGGCCGAACCTTAGATTTTTAGGAGTTGAATATAAATTAATAATATAATATTTGCTTTAAAAACTCTTTTATGTCAATTTTGACACTATTGGGTATTTTGTTTTTGATAAATTCATAACATCATTATTACTTCGAACAAAATTTATATAATAAATCCTAATATGTTATATTAACCTATAAAACTATTGGAATTCATAAAAAGACTCAAATTACATTTATTTTGATATTTATAATATCAATTATTTTAATATTTCATTAATTAGGTAATTACTGCATCACCATTGTGTCGTAAATAAATTAAATTATTTAATGTCTAAAATTTATAAATAAAGTACCATAATTTAGGAAATATTTTTAGATTTCTAATAAATATTTACAATCGAATTTATCTTACATATAACCCTATATTTAAAATGTTTTAGTAAATAAACTTTGATTTTAACTCTTTTAACTCTTCTTTGAATTAAATAATAATAAATGTCCTAATCTAATCAAAGTGGACCTAAATGATCATAATTTATTCATAAGGTTTCTTTTGGTCAAGAAAAACCTGTCTAAAAGAATTAGGACATGTTTTAGTGTAATATTAATATCATTTTTACCCTTAATTACCCTATTACTTTTAACAGTGGTAAATAAAAGTAGAAAGTTACTATTCATCAAAAATTATTTTCATCTCACTGAACCACATTTTACTCTTTATATTAACCATGTCTCTTGGATTTTAGAAATTCCACTCACATAAGTGGTAAAATTAAGTTTTATGTGAATTTTCAAATTCTCTTAGGAGGTGGGTAAAAGATGGTGAAAAGTTCAATAAAATTTTTATATATCTAAAATTATTCTAAACTAACTCAAACAAATTATATTGAACTTATATAGGTATTATGTATCTATTTTGACCTTAATTAAAATTAAATTAAATAAATAATTATTTAAATAAAAATTCAGTTTTAAAATATAACTCAGTGTTTTTTCACTATTCATCAAAAATTGAAAGTTTCAAGAAAAATACCAAAAATTAGGCCTAAGATATATTTGATAATATGAATTCAAATATGATGTCTATTTTAACAAATTAAAAATATATTAGTTTCATTAATTAATTTAAAAATTAATTCATGTTGTCAAAACAAATAGCGTGTTTTTAAGAGATAATAACTATCAAAAGATTGACACTTGTTTATGTCTGGTTTAAATGTGAAATGACGTCCAATGACAAAAATTGTATTAAAAGGTAAAAATATTTTCTAAATATACTTTAAAACCACTCAAATTCATAATTTATCACTATTAATTATTTTGATTAAAAAAGTTGTTTTTAATTAAAATTTAGTAATTTTCACTATTCATCAAAATATGAAAGTTATCCAAAAAGTACCAAAAATTCACCTTAAGCTAATTTCAATATTAAGAATCCAAAAATGAAGTCCATTTTGAAAGATAAAATTTATAAAATTTCAAAAAGTAGGTATTACTATTCATAACAGATAGTTTGATTGGTTGTGGTGTGTTTGAATCTCGAAGTTGCGTACAATGCAAGCCATTGCATTATTTAAAGGGAAACGTACTGTGGAAGCTTAGAGGGTTACATTCTCCCCTCCTTCAATAAATTGAGTCATCAATATTTTTTAAAATTGGGCTTGAGAATATAATGGAAAGTCTCACATCGGAAAAAGAGTCAATAAAACTATCACATTAAAAGAAAGGAAGAGAGTTATAAAGGTCACCCAAGATAACCCATACTAGGATTCCATGTAGAAAAAAATGGATATGGACGATAAAATAAGATTCAAGTTCTGATGGAGAGGGATAGAAAACATGATCAGGAGAAAGTTAACAACAAGAAAACCACAAACTTGTGTTGGGAAAAACGGTCATTAGTCTCCCAGTAGGAAAAGTAAACGGACAACATTTTTTGTTTTAAGTTACATTACATAAGGACGAGGAATTAATTTATGATATTGACTAAAAAAATAAAGATATATACATACTTTTTAAGTAGAGTTTCATAATTTAATAAATTTTTACCACTAACTCATTTTTTTTGAACAATGATTATTCAATAAGTCTTGGTCACAATGGAAGATCTAGAATAAACTTTTATAGAAATACATGATCCACGTAGGATAAACTATATATTTACTATTTCTTTAGAGATTAATCAAAACCCAAATGGTTAGTATAATGTCTGATGATCCCCCAAATGGATATTCTATTAGAGAAAAAAACACTAATCTTAATTTCTAAAATTAATCCAACAATACCCCAAAGTTAAATAAATACCATTCAATAATCAATTGTCCTTAAAATCCTTCAATATAATCCAAACTAATATTGAAACCCAAAACTTATAAGAATGTAGTCTTCCACGTTAAATTTTATCTCCAAATGACATCAATTACTCTTAAAGTCATATACTTAAAAGTAATTAACCTAATCACAAATTCTCTATTATAGGTTAATCATTTCCATAAATAACCCAAATCACTATAAATCCACAATAAAAACATAGATAAAAATCCACCATTACTCCTCAAATGAAATCCCATACTATTATATTTTCCTTGGTCATATAGTGTTCACAACAAAGCGAACAACTTCCAAAATAACTTTTATCACTTAATCACCAAATCATTTTCCTATAATAAGGGTATTCATTTGATACGACATAAGATCCCAAATCAAATTATTATTGATCAATAAAATCATTTAACTAAAAATAATAGTCACACTAACCAGGGAATTCACGTAGCCCAGTGCTAGACAATAAATCCCTATCACACTTCGGTTGTGGGTTCGATTCCCATAGCTTTGTTCGACGCGACGGGTTGTCACACGGTCTACGTGTTGTCCTTTTTCAGAAACTATATTTTATAACATTACAAAAATGAGATAAATTCCTCAAAATAACCATAACATAATTTAACCACAAATGTTATCTCATACCTTGCATTTTCATCCCAAATTATAATAACTTATAATTGCCACAAACCCAATGATCATATAAAACCAAATGGTTATTTATAACTATATCGACAAGAGAAAAGATGATTATTCCTCAAATATCATTCTCACATGGAAAACTACAGGGTTACAAATAAAAGAGAAAATTATTCCAAAGTAAACCCATCAACAAGGAGTACTAATACTTTTTAAACATTTCTCCAACCATTTATTTCCAAATAGCTTCTTCTTTGACCATGAAAATATCCTATAGAATAAGGAATTCACTCGGGCAATGGCCAGGTCCCCTACATTTACGGAAAATGACTGTAAATGGATTCTTGGGACCATTTTTATCTTCTTCCATAGTACTCTTCATTTTTCTTTGACAATTTTTCACTTTATGTCCTTCCTTCTCGAATATAAAACATTTCGCTGTACCATTGAGACACTTTCATGGGTGTCTCCTTCCACATTTCCTGCATGATGGAAATTGAGGATTCCTTTATCCATGGTCTCCACTACTGGAGCTCTTATTATTAATCACATTTCTCTTCTTTTTTGAGTCCAGGAATTGGTTAATATATGTATTGTTGATCATATTTTTGGAAATTTGATTTGGCATGAAGATGATATCTTTTACGCCTATCAGAATTCCATTTTTTTTGCCCATTTCCACCACCATTCCCACCTTGTACATCATTCTCAAAGTCACTATGACTTCTTTGGAATCCATCCATTGACTAAAACCAGAACGCATTTGGTGAGTAACAGTTGTCATAAAATAATTTAGAGATTATCACGTCGCCATATTCTCAATTTGAAGCACATTAGGATTAACCATGGTCATTTACTTTCATCTTATATATAATACTTCAAATCGGTTTGTAAAGAAAATGTAAATTATCCTAAGCATATCCCCCAGGAGTGTCGTAACCAAGAGTGCAGCAAGGCCCGTTGTCGTGCACTGTTTCCAATTCGAGTCTAGCTCAAAGTGGTGTTTTCGGGTTTTTCCCCTAGGTACATCTGTGCCAGAGCCGCCTCTACCTAATTGTATCCAGACAGAGATGTATTGCTCAGAAAACTCACAAAATCTCCACAATACCAAAATTCTAGGAAGTTCTTCTATACTGATCCTCAAAGTCTATCTTAGGGATATGTGCTGTAATCAGAGTTTATCTAAATCTAGCTTCCAAGGATTGTACTAAACTTCATTTGATACCAACTGTAACGCCCTGACCCTAGATACCTAGAGTCAGTGCATTATTACATAACATATGCATGATCACAAGAAATATCAAGTCTCTAAAGACCAATTAGTTTAGTATCCTTGGAAACACTAGATATATTCATAAAGTTTACATTACATCAATAAGTGAAAAACTACAACAACATATTGTCTTCATATCCCCTCATACTATCCCTACAGGTCATTCATAAAATACTACTTCACATCCTGGGAAAAATAAAACATTGAAAGGGGTGAGCTCAGATGCTCAGTATGGATAACAATATAAAGGAAACATTCATAAATAAACGTAAAAATTTAAGGCAATGTATAACTAAAACTAAAGCCTTTTAAAATTGAACTTCAGAATAATATGGCAAGGATAAAATGAAAAAATTCCATTTACTTATTCACATGGATATTCTACTAGTCGAATAATCACATGAAAATATTAATAACCACTTTCATAATGACGGAATGCATAATGCCAGACTATCATAACCACCTAGCCAAGGCCTCGTGCGAAGACTACAAATAAGATTTTGTGAAGGCCTCGTGCCAAGACAATAGTTTGTCTCATGGGACCTACCGATGCATCGAGGAGATATAACAGGCTCCACCCGTCACATATTAATCCCAATGCATTCCTCATATGAAAAGTTTAAAATATAACATAAACATTCGTATTAAAACAAGCATACGAAATTTCAATACTTGATCCAAAAACCATGAATGGTATAAAAATATCACATCCACAGTAAAACATAACTCATTCAATACAATATGAAATATTGTATTATATTAGATTAACCTCAATCGAAAATAATTAAGGATATTGACATAGATGAAAGTAATCATCAAAAGTATTAGAGAGAAATATCCCCCTTTTCTTGAAATCATTTAAAAGTCACACTATTTGTCAAGAAGCCATTTAAAAATGGATTTTTGAATCAAAGTGTCCCATACCACTTTGAATATTTTAAAAGGAGTATTAATTTTAAAACATTAATTTCCATATAAATAAATCGTTAAAACCATTTTTAAAACCTGGACATTAATGAGAATGATTTAGAATAATAAGTCTTTAAAACATTTAAAAATGATATTTTTGTTAGAGTTTCTAACCAAAAGAGAGACACTTGAATACAAATAATTGAGGTAATAAAAACATTTTAATGTAATGATAATAAAAGGATTCATGAAATACTATGTCAAAGTACATTATATAAACCACATAAAAGTGATTTGGTGTATAACAACAAAGAAGTCTCAATGGGATGTAAATTGAGATTAAGTCTCTTATAAAGACTGTATCCTTAGATTAAGGATAAATCAACAAAATAATTATGTGTGACAAATATAAATACCCTAAATATAATTTGATATTCAGTGTAAATCAATCGGAGGACATTCACACATATTCTTGTAAAAACAACTCCAATGAATTGGATATTTAACTCAATAAATGAAGATTGAGTTAAAATTACTCTTATCAAGTTTATATCGACGACTTGAGAATTTATCAACGGAGTGATTATGTGTATCAAAGTTATATCCATTGAAAGGGGAGTGGAAATTATGACATAAGAAAATGAATAGTGATTCCACACATAATCATGGAGTAAAATAATCAATGAAGTATGCGTAAAGATGAATGAGTGGAAATTGAAATTTCAAATTACCTTATCGATTTGGTAACATACGAAACATACACCCATAAAATAAGGATAAAAAATGATGATGTAAATATCCATAAATTAATGTATATTACACAATTAATACAATCATGGGCAGTACACACACCACATGCAATAAATAAGTGGTGAACAATGGAAATCTCAAGGAATTAAAAGTGAGTTAAGAAACCCCTTACATTGTACTTTTTCCTTGGTAAACGGTAGTTTAACATCCGGTATAATGGTTAAATAATTGTTATTTAATTATAAAATAACCATTTACACTTTTAAGATATCATATATGATCCTTTATCATTGATTTGTTAATAATATCTTAGTATTATCATCATTTCGGGTGTTAACTTACTCGTTTTCCTTTGTATTCTTTGTTACGTAAGCCTTGTTTGTTATGGATTGGTTGTATATAATTAATATACAGAATGATATCAATTCCTTAAACATTATTTTTAATCATTAAATGATAATTACACTCAAATAGAAATGATGGGGAATGAATCTCATCGCGTTCATGGAGGCATTAGTCCGTACGTACGCACGAGCGACAATGTCATTCTTTTGGTATTAAAATAATATATAATTGGATGGTATCTCATATAGAAAAAATAATTATCATGTTATATTTATTATTTACATGAATTACACGTCATTATTATAAACATCCAAATAATAATTTATTGAATGACAATTACACCACGACGTGGAGACGGTAAGCCGTACGTACACACGTATGGTGACATGTCATTCAAAGGATGGATAGAATAATGAATATGGTTGTACCATATTTATAATAACATCACTGTATATAGAAGATACTGGATTTATTATTTTAGAAAATAAATAACAAATAAAGATGAAGTTGAAGATGAAAGGAACATGAAAGAGGGTGGTGAAAACATTACCTCTTCTTTGGGTTCTTATTTTTGATTTGATCAAACGTGCTCCTTAGGTTGGATTTATGATAAAAATAAGGCCTATAGGTTGAATTGAGGGAAGCTGAGAGAGTATTTGGGAAGTTTTTGGCTGAGAAAATAGTCTTTGAATTCGTGAATTAGTGGGAAGGCGGAGTGCCCTTTTATAAGAGGGGTGAGTGGAACCTTTGGAAAAGCTAGAAAAATTATTTTATAATAAATTCATATTCGGTTTCAGATGGCTCCAAAGTGGATTATTTAAATTTTAAGGTGGGTATGGGTCTAAAACCACTTAACCAATAGAATTTAGACAGGTTTGGGTCATTATATTAACCTTATATTTAATTATTAACTATTAGTTAATTAGTTTCACTTTTACAATGTCTCTTTGTATTTTTATATTATATGGGTAATAAACATACTATATACATCCAAGAGACCCCCAAGAGGTCTATTAATGATACACCTATCAGGATATAAGTCTCTTGGTCGAAACTTATATTTTTAGTAATTGAATATAAATTAATAATATAATATTGTTTTTAAAAACACTTTTCTATCAATTTTGACACTATTGGGTATTTTGTTTTTGATAAATTCATAACAGCATTATTACTTCGAAAAAAATTTATATAATCACTCATAATATGTCATATTAACCTATAAAATTAGTGGAATTCATAAAAAGTCTCAAATTACATTTATTTAGATATTTATAATATTAATTATTTTAATATTTCATTAATTAGGTAATTACTGCATCACCATTGTGTCATAAATAAATTAAATTATTTAATATATAAAAATTATAAATAAAATACTATTATTTATTAAATATTGTTATCATTCTAATGAATATTTACAATCTAATTTATCTTATGTATAACTCTATATTAAATTTTTTTTAGTAAATAAACATTGATTTTAACTCTTTTAACTCTTCTTTGAATTAAATAATAATAAATGTCCTAATCTAATCCAAGTGGACCTAAATGATAATATTTTATTCCTAAGGTTGTTTTTGGTAGAGATACACTTTTCCAATAGAATTAGGACATGTGTTAGGATAATATTAATATCATTTTTACCCTTAATTACCCTATTTACTTTTAACCGTGGTAAATAAAAGTAGAAAGTTACTATTCACCAAAAATTATTTTCATCTCATTGAACCACATTTTACTCCTTGATATTAACGGTGTCTCTTGGATTTTAGAAATTCCACTCACAGAAGGGTAAAATTATGTTTTATGTGAATTTTCAAATTTTCCTTCGAGGTCGGTAAAAGACGGTGAAAAGTTCAATAAATTTTTTATATATCTAAAATTATTATAAACTAACTCCAACAAATTATATTGAACTTATATAGGTATTATGTATCTATTTTGACCTTAATTATATTTAAATAAAATAAATAATTATTTAAATAAAAATTCGGTTTTAAACTATAACTCAGTGTTTTTTCACTATTCATCAAAAATTGAATGTTTCCAGAAAAATACCAAAAATTAGGCCTAATATATATTTGATATTATGGATTCAATAATGATGTCTATTTTACCAAATTCAAAATATATCTGTTTCAATAATTAATTTAAAAATTAATTCCCATTGTCAAAACAAATAGCGTGTTTTAAAGAGATAATAACTATCAAAAGATTGACACTTGTTTATGTCTGGTTTAAATGTGAAATTACGTCCAATGACCAACATTGTATTAAATGGTAAAAATATATTCTAAATATACTTTAAAACCACTAAAATTCATAATTTATCACTATTAAATATTTCGATTAAAAAAGTTGTTTTTAATAAAAATTTATTAATTTTCACTATTCATCAAAATATGAAAGTTATCCAGAAAGTACCAAAATTTTACCCTAAGCTAATTTAGATATTACTAATCCAAAAATAAAGTCCATTTTGAACGATAAAATTTATAAAATTTTAAAAAATATGTATTACTATTCATAACTGCTAGTTTGATTGGTTGTGGTGTGTTAGAATCTCGAAGTTGCGTACAATGCAAGACATTGAATTATTTAAAGGGAAACATACCGTGGAAGCTTTGGGGTGTTACAACTGAGTAGTGCAGAAGATTTAAGTTTTCTTAGACTTTTTATTCATTTTAAATTCCCAGAATACCCATGAAACACAAGAACACAAGTCATTATAATGCATGTACCTTCCTTAGGGTCTCTACCCTGAAAGCAGTGTAGCCTCACTTGGCCGTTCAGTTGGTCCATAGTCCTTCCATCAAATCATGTGGGGCCCTAAAATCATGTGCCCTAGACGATCTTCTCTGGCCTATTTCACGCACCAAGATCACCCATCACTGTTTCCCTACTATCCCATGCAATCCTCACTATTCCTAACTCCAAACTCCATCCTATCTCTCATCCTCCGAGCCTCTCATACCATTCTGTCATGATCCGCCTTCACCAAAAGGATGGAAGGGATAACAGATTTCTAGACCCTTTCTTATTTATGTTGAAGGAGAGATAATGACCCACGAGACCCACCTTCAATAGGTCCCGAAGTGGAGACTAGAAACAAGGGTATAGAATCACTCACAAGATGGAAGGAATTACCCTTTTTATTTCTATAGGATCGGGAGATAAGATAGTAATTCGCAAACAACACCAAAAGATGATGGTAAAGGTAAAGCCCAAAGTAACGCATTCCCATATGCATGTGCAAAAGTAAAAGATAAAAGTCACAATAACTCCAAAAGTAAAGTACCAAGAAAAAGGAAAATGACAACAGCCACTACCCCAATGTCTGATCTAGTACGGTCCGACACGATCCCTGAAGTCCTCTTGGAAACCTGAAAGCAGTTTATATACGTAGGGTGATCATACAAGTATAATAAGTAGGGAAAACCAAAGACTCTTGTGAACAAGAGGGGAGGCATTCAAATTCCCTCTGAGAAAAGAGACAACCAAAGCACCCAGTAAAGAAAACTATCCACCCAAGCCTCACCAAGGTACACTCCCCAAATAACGCAAGTCAAGTAATGTATAGTAGTAGCACATCAATGTTTGGGTACCCCATGCCACTTTCCCACTGGTTACTGAAGACATCCTATGCATTGAACCAATCCCTCCATTCTCACCACAGTCCCACTGCCACACCATGTCTGCAGAAACTTGGGCCACAACAACTATCCCACCCGTAGACACCTGGGCCACAATAACCATCCTACCTCGCCCGAAGACACCAGGGCCTCATCCCAAAGATACTTGAGTAACAACCTCCCTGCAAACACCTGGGCCAACCACCACAACTACCCTGCCCGATGATTATTGGGATAATAATTGACTTCAGGCCATCAGAGCCTGCCCGAAGATACTTGGACCATTCGAGAAAGGGAGCAGAAAAGGAGCTAATAACCAGCCACTCGTAGAGGTGTTGGGAAAAACACCATCCCCCATGAAATGGGGATGTTCGTCACTAAGTGCTCAACTTGGGTGGGGCGCGAATAAGAAAACATAAAAACTAAAGATATATGTATAGTTAACAGGAACTCATCCTATCCTAGGGTTCCCAAAAGCAATCCCAAACATAACACCCTTGTTACTATTCATTCATAAAAGAAGCCACAACACTCATGGCCAAGTCACAACTCATTCCCAAAACTAATTCCCTGTTTAATACATTCTTATCTTTGTGTTAAAGTGATCCCATTTAAGTTAATTCTGTACTACTGGGCTACTAATAGGCATAACCACAAGCTAGGAAAAGAGAAACAATCAACAACAATTTAAGCATTTACACCCGGTTCTCTTGTGAAGTCACAACAACGAATGGATAAGTGAGATCCCTCAAAGTAATAGAACCAAAGTAGGCTTCAAGATAAATCCCCACATCCCCAAAACCATGAACCAACGATATTCCAATAGTAGAGGATTCACCCCCAATTCGTATCACAGGAAGAGCAACAACATAGTTTCAGACTCACAACCAAGAAGATCGCAACCTCACCATCATCACCCCGTAGGCAATCAATCAGATCAACACATGTTCTACCAAAACAGAGTGGGAAACTTCCAGGTTCAAGCACATCATTCATTATTTTCTTCTTTTGGTTAGTTAGCCGGGGTGACCACACAGGGCTTTATGTTCACTGGAAATCCATTTAATCCACTGAGTTTACATGATTAACCAATTCCCATGTTGTAGCCAATTAATCATCACAGGAGACAAGATTTTATTAGTTCCCAGATAAGGACCATCAACACCAATGATTTTAAGTAGGCATAAAATTGCACAAATCACAAAATAATAATCAAGGAAGAGAAGAAAAACAGAACAGTTTCATATCAACACACCCCTCCCCTTCATTCTTTAAAAGTCCATTTGTTATATTCATTAAGGTTTGGTTTCATCCATTCCCAAAGAAACAGTAGCTTACCCACCCAACATGATACACATAAAGGAGAGACTATGGAAAATTCCCTACCTGGATGATCAAGGATCAAAATTTTTCTCCATGCGCCAAGAACAGGGGATGTGCGGCTTGCAGGGAAGGAGCATCGGTGACTCCAAGGACGAGCAAAAAACTCCAGCACAAACGCTCCACAAGATTCGGGAAGGGGGGACTCCTGGACCACGATGAAGAATAAAGAAATCCAGTAGAGAAGGGGGAGGAAGAAACTCTACCGTGAGATATAAAGAGGAGATCCCGTTGTTACGAGATATTGAATTTTGAATGACTTGAAAGTCAGATCGTGATTTCCCCTTGTGGGTGGGCAGTTACAAACGATGATATTAAGGTTTTATTTAATAACCCCTATTAGGGTGGTTTCTAGGGATTTTTAGGAATTAATTATGGGCTTTAAATGGATTTAAAAAAATATAATAATTAATTTACGTCAAAAAATTACGTTTCGGGAGCGGGACTGGAAAAAGAAAATAGAGGTCTAGGTGAGGACACAGCGCCACCATCATGATGTCATCCTTACAGTGCCACCATCACGGTGCCAATGTTTTGGTGGAGCCATATTTTGGCAAAGTAATGGGCAGGGGGTCCGGGACATTACAACTTAAGATCCCCCTACCCAGACAGGACACCCCTACAAGACACCTTCCCACATGAAAAGCCCCCCATCCACTCCCCCCAATTGCACAAACCCCCCTACACAGCCCCACCTACACATCCCCCCACCCATGGACAGCCCCCTCGGACAGATCCCCCCTCCCCCACCCGGACAGGACCCCCCTGCAACACCCCTTTTCCCCTACAAAGGCCCCCTCCACTCCCCCTCTAGATAGACCTCCCCATTGGACAACCCTCCCACCCCTACATAACCCCCCTAGAAAGAGCCCTCTCCCCTACAGACAGCCCCCCAGCATTAGTTATTGCACATGCTATCACACAATAATAATTTAGTTCTCTAATAAATGAGCCACTACTCAATAAAAACACAACTTCTCAAAAAAAAACATGTTCTAATGGTCTAAAAACTATCTAATTCTCAAATTAAATAAATCATAAATTGCTCAATAAGGGTATATGAATTCTAAAAAATGAAGTAGAACTCATATTTGGTACATGTAAAAGAAAATATAAACTGAAACAAAATTAAATGACCCACTGCTTGAAAATATACCACTTCTCCAATCATTCATGACGGTGTATTTCTCAAAAATTGAGTTTTAGTCCACCATGTCACCTTGAATTCACTATAGAAACCATACATGAATATTGATTATACTTAATATATTGAAAACATACATCTGTGATGTAATGCCCTTACCCCAGTTACCCAGATTCGATGCATTATTTTAATACATTGTCATAATTACAAGGAATCAAGTCCTGAAATACTGATTAGTTTAGCAGTCTTAGAAAATAGATTACATACATGGACATTACATTACACTTTAAAAAAATAAAACAAAACATAAATGATCCTTTGATAACTCAATTAATCCCCTAGTTTACTCCTGCTTATCAATCATAACACACTTCTTGGAATCCTGAGAAAATTAAAACATATAAAGGGGTGAGATCAGATACTCACATAGGATAACAATATAGCAGAAACATTTATAAATAAGCATAACCATTTATGGAAATGTATAAGACTAAAACACAAGCCTTTTAAACTTAAACTTCAGCATAATATGTAAAATATACAATAAAATAATTCCATTTACTTATTCACATGGATATTCTAATAGTAGAATAATCAAATGAAATATCAATATCCACTTTCATAACCATGGAATGCATAATGACAGACTATCATAACCACATAGTCAAGGCCTTGTGCCAAGACTACAAATAATATTTTGTCAAGTCCTTGTGCCAAGACACTATTTTGTCTCATGAGACCTACTGATTCATCGAGGAGCTATAGTGGGCTCCACTTGTCACGTACTAAGTCCAATGCATTCCTCATATGAAAAGGTTCAAACATAATATAAACATTTGTATTAAAATTGGAATACGAAATGTCATCACTTTACCCATAAACTATGAATGATATAAAAATAACACATCCACATTCAAAAAAATCACAAAATCTTCAATACAATACTGAAGATTTTTATCATAATAAATCAACTTCAAACAAGTTTAAAATCCATTAAAGTATTTTGACATAGATGAAAATGATTTGTAAAAATCTTTGAAAGAAATATTCCTTTTTCATGTAAACGTTTAAAATTCACACAATTTAGAAAGGGAGACATTTAAATACATTTTTGAATCAATGTGTCCCATACCTCTTTGAAACATTTGAAAGTAATTAACATTTTTAAATATTCATGTCTATTTCAAAAAAATCCTTAAACCCATTTTGAAAACATGGACATTAATGAGAATGGTTTAGAAGAATAAATATTTAAAACATTTAAAATGACGGTTTAGTAAAAATTCCCTTAAAATAATCTCTTTGAAAATTATTTTATGAAACATGTACATGGTTAATAAATATTTCCCAATAGATAATTACATAAAAACAATCTCGGATAATAAAAAGATTTTAAAATTAACCCTTTACTTGCACTTTCCTTTAGTCGAGGGTATGTTTAACCTCTTATATGAAGATCATAGTATGTTATTAAGTTATAACATAACCATATTAATATTTATGATATCATACATGATTCATTTATGACTTTATACTTCCCATTTAATAATAATTTCCATGATAAATTAATATTTTGGGTAATAATCGCTTTGTTTATCATACGTGTTTTAACTTGTTAATCTTGATTGTATCACTTAGACCAAGATTTAAATACTTCCAGATATAAAACATGATGTATATCTCATATATATTTATAATATAAATATGTATAATAGATAGATATATGAAATGAAAATCACGGTTTAAGGAGACTGTAGTTCGTACGTATGCATAAACGGTGTTTCTGTTTTCATATCATTTTGAACGGAACTAAGTGAATAAGATATATGTAATTACATACATATATATATATATCTCCAGTAGAATTATTATTTCATATATTACATACTTCTTAGTAACATATATTTTTATAGTCGTCGATGGATGGTGATCATGGAAATGAATATCATCACGTCGTGGAGATGGTAATCCCTACGTACGCACGAGCGACAATATAATTTCCGTAAAGGTGTGGAATTGGAAGGTATATTAATTTTATTGAGACATTAGAATGTTATTATAATTATTTATATACATATTACTCATCATTATATCCATCCAAATAACATAGTTTTGAATAACAAATTACACCACGACGTGGAGACGGTACGACGTACGTACACATGAATGGTGACATTATCATTCAAAAGATGGATAGAATAATGAATATAGTTGTTCCATATTTATAATAACATCACAGGATATATAAGATAATGGAGTTATTGTTTTATAATAGAAATAAAAAAGAAAGTGTATGTGGTAGAATAAGAGAACTTGAAAGAGGGTGGTGAAATCATTACCTCTTCTTCGAGTTCTTCCTTTTGATTTGATCAAAAGGGCTCTATAGGTTGGATTTCGGACCAAAAAAGGCCTCTAGGATTAAGGTAGGATAGTTGGGAGGATATTTGGGTAGGATTTGGATGAGAAAAATGGCTTTAAAGGTGACAATTATTGAGAATGGTGAGTGCACTTTTATTAGAGGGGTGAGGGGTACATTAGGAAAAGTTAGAAATATTATTTTATAATTAAATCATTTTTGGTTTCTAATGGCTAAAAAATGAATTATTTAAAATATAAGGTGGGGATGGATCAAAAACAACTCAACCAATAGGTTTTAGACCGGTCTAGGTTACCCTATTAACATTTTCTTTTAAATTTTACTCTTAGTTAAGTAGTTTGACATTTACCATGTCTCTTTATATTTTTATATTATATGGTTGATAAACATTCTATAAAAAGCCAATCAAAACTTAATTGGTTCATTAATGTATTATATATTATTATATAAGTCTTTTTTCCGAACCATAGATTTTTTGGACTATTATATCAATTAATAATATAATATTTTTTTTAAAAACTATTTTATGTTATTTTTGACACTCTTTGGTATTTGTTTTTTGATAAAACAATTACGTCATGATTACTTCATAAAAAATACATTGATTCAATGATAACATGTCAGATTCACCTAAAAAATTCGTGGATGTCATAAAAAAGTTTTGAATTATATTTATTTTAATATTTATAATACCATTTATTTGATTCTTTCATTAATATGGTAATTACTGCATCATCATTGTGTCATTAATATATTTAATAATTTAATCTCTAAAAATTATAAATAAAATATGATTATTTATGATATATTTTTACCTTTCTAAGGAATATTTAAGTCTAATGTATCTTATGTATAACCCTATATTAAAAATGGATTAGTTATTAAACTTTGATTTAAACTCTTTTAAATCTTCTTAAAATAAAATAATAATAAATGTCTTAATCTAATCCAAGTGGACCTAAAAGGTCATATTTTATTCCAAATTTTGTTTTTGGTCAAATTAGACTTATCCAATAGAATTAGGACATGTTTTAGGGTAATAATAATATCATTTTTACCCTTAATTACCCTATTTACTTTTAATCGTGGTAAATAAAAATATAAAGTTACTATTCACCAAAAATTATTTTTAGCATATTGAACAAAATTTTACTCCTTGATATTAACAATGTCTCTCGTATTTTCTAAATTCAACTCACAGAAGAGGTAAAATTAAGTTTTATGTAAATTTGCAAATTCTCCTAGGAGGTGGGTAAAAAACGATAAAAAGTTCGATAAAATATTTTATATCTCTAAAATTATTATAAACTGATTCCAATTTGTTACATTGAATTTATATAGGTATTATGTATCTATTTTGACCTAAAATAAATTTAAATAAAATAAATAATTTTTTAAATAAAAATCCGGTTTTAAACAACTGAGTGTTTTTCACTATCCATAAAAAATTGAATGTTTTCAGAAAAATACCAAAAATTTACCCTAGGATAATTTCAATATTTAGAATCCAAAAATGATTTATATTTTACCAAATTAAAAACATATAATTTGCATTTATTGATTTAAATTTAATTCTCATTGTCAAAACCAAAAGGCATATTTTTAACAAATAATAACTATCAAAAGATTGACATTTGTTTATGTCTAATTTCAACGTAATATTACTTACAATGAACATAATTGGATTACATGATAAAAATATAATCTATTTATACTTCCAATCCAATAAAATGTATAATTTTACACTCTAAATTAATTTTACTAAAAAAGTTGTTTTTAGTTTAAATATAGTATTTTTCACTATTCTCCCAAATATGATAGTTATCAGAAAAACACCAACAATTTATTGAAACTAAATTTTTATGTCCTGATTCTAATGAAGAAGTTTATTTTGGAAAATTGAATATATAAAAGTTTCAAATATTGGATTTAAAAATGTTTCTCCATTAAAAGACGATAAAATTGTATTTTTTTAAAAATACATCTTTTATCTAAAAAAATGTATTTGTTCTTACATTATTTCTAAGAAACTCATAATATGAATTCTATAATTATAAGGATTATATAAAGTTCTAAATTCAGTGAATACTATTCATAACCTCTTTTGAACGACTAGTTTGGTATGTCGTGGTGCGCTTGAACTCAGTGTTGCGTGTAGTGAAAGTTATTGAATTACTTTGAAGAAGTAACATACTATGAAATATTGGGGTGTTACATTTTCCCTCCTTCAATAAATTTCATCCTCGAAATTTGAAATTTTTCTTTGAAAATAAAAGATTGAAAATATAAAATACCTTTGTGGGAAAACCCACATCGAAAATTGGGTTAATAAAATTTAGTCTTAATAATAGGAAAAGGTGAATGAAAAAGTCACCAAAAAATTATGATCTCGATTAGGATATCATTGGTAGCAATTAGATACACATAATTGGAGGAAAAGCATAAATAATTATAGGGAGTGATTGAGGTCATCGGTCACAAACAATTGTATTATTGAGGGCCTCAAAGCCATCAATCTATGATGATTTAAAATATCATCGGTTCAACAAAACATAAGGCATTAGGATAACGCATTTTTAGTTTTAATATGCCTTACCTAAAGTTTAAGAATTTATTTATTCATATAATAAGATAAGAAAATATATATATATATACTTGAAAAGTAGAGTTCCATCTTTTAACTAATTTCTAGCACAAACTCATCTTTCCTTATAAAAGATAATAGAACTTAAAAAATAATCTATTTATCCTATTCATTTAGGGTTCCAAAATTTGAATTTATAATTCATCTAATAGACCCTTTAAAAAACAACATTATTCAATCTTGGACATCACATGGGTCAGTGATATTTGATACAACCTTGTCTCCCTTCGGTTGTGGGTTCAAGTCTCGCGGCTTTGCCGGACGCGACGGGTTGCCGCCCGACCTCCAAGTTTTCTTTTTTATGGAAATCCAAAAATAACCTTAACAACATTATCCAATTTCAAACTTAATCCATTATAGCCTTTAGAATTATCCAAAATATTTATATCCAAACTCTCAGTCCAAAATTTATATGTAAGTTAAACATAATGAGGATCCTTTATTCTAGGTAATAACATGTGAAGGCATGTATCATGTATTCTTTTACAACACCACAACATCATAAATTACCAAAATATACCATCTCTTATTCCAAAATCACTACCTCATTATCAGGGACATATTAAATATTACCTTTCCTTCAACCATGTATTTTCAAAAAAGTGTACCTTACTATTTTGTCACTTTTTTTAGAACCATATAATTTCAAATCCTCAATAAAATAGTACTGCAGTATAATCCTTATTTATCTCCATAATTCATGTAACCAATATACTGTTGATACATCACCCAAATGAAATAATTATATAATAACAACATAAGAACACTATACATTCCTATTCATCTGAGGTAGTATCATAACATGATTATTATCCAA
Organism: Viscum album; assembly: GCA_963277665.1. Classification (NCBI taxonomy): domain Eukaryota; kingdom Viridiplantae; phylum Streptophyta; class Magnoliopsida; order Santalales; family Viscaceae; genus Viscum; species Viscum album. The sequence goes on along the minus strand of OY728164.1, from coordinate 1,559,161,380 downwards.
TAACATCATTTGTGGTATACTCTTATGAATGGGACATTGATTCGCTTAGGGTCTCAATGCCTTGGAGATGAATCATTTTAAATTTGAAAACATTTTCTTACCCTTGAAATCACGTACTTGGTGTCCTTTTTCTCCACACTTATAACAAACTCCCATTCCCTTCAAGAACATACCATGGTGATTCATTCCACATTTATCACATATTGGACAATACTTCTTTTCCCTCTTCCCTTGATCCATCTTTCGCTCTTCCATCATTTTCTTCTCTTTCTTCCCTTCAATTCAATAGGACATAGAGAATTCTTTCCTTGTCTTATTTACAAATGATACTATTTCTTCATATGTTGAGAATACATGGTAGACTATTTCCCTTCTAAAAGTTGGATTAATGCAATGAAAGATATGATCCTTATTACTATTTGGATCATACGTATTGATGGAGTTCGCATTCCTTCTACTGGGTGCCATTTCTATACAATGGCATACACGAGGTCAGTTTATGAATTGAAATGAATAATTCCAAACATGTAAAATACTTAACATAAATTGAATAGTTTATGGATATAATCTACAAAAATATTTTCTTTGCGTAGATATATACTCGTAAATGCTTCATAATGATTTGTAAATAAAATGAGAATTATCCAAATCATATCCCCCGAGAGTGTCGTAACTAAGAGTGCAACAAGAACCGTTGTCGTGCACCAGTTCCCGTTTGAGTCTAGCTCAAAGCGGTGTTTTCAGGTTTTACCCCTAGGTACATCTGTGTCAGAGCCGCCTCTACCTGATCGTATCCAGACAGGGATGTATTTTCTTAGAAAACTCACAAATCTCAACATTACCAAAATTCTAGGAAGTTCATCTATAATAATCCTCAAAGTCTATCATAGGGTAATGTGCTCTAATCATAGTTTATCTAAATCTAGTTTCCAAGGTTATTGCTAAACATCCTCTGATACCAATTGTAACTCCTCGACCCCATTTACCCAGATTCGGTGCATTATTTTAATACAATGGCATGATTAAAAGGAATCAATTACTGAAAGACTGATCAGTTTAGTAGTCTTGGAAAATAGATTTCATACATGGAAGTCACATTAAACATTAGAAAATAAAACACATAATTAATGATCCTTTGAGAATTCCATTAATCCCCTAGCTTAACCCTACTTATCAATCATAATACACTTCTTGGAATCCTAAGAAAATTAAAACACAGAAAGGGGTGAGATCAAGTGCTTAGTTAGGATAACAGTATAGCAGAAACATTCATAAATAAGTATAAACATTTAAGGAAATGTATAAGAATAAAAGAAATCATTTTTTAAACATAAACTTCAGAATAATATGGAAAATATACAATAAAATAATGCCATTTACTTATTCACATGGATATTATACTAGTTTAATAATCACATGCAATATCAATAGCCACTTTCATAATGATGGAATGCATAATGCCATAGTATTATAACCACATAGTCAAGGCCTTGTGCCAAGACTACAAATAAGATTTCGTCAAGGCCTTATGCCAAGATATTAGTTTGTCTCATGAGACCTACCGATGCATTGAGAAGCTATAACGGGCTCCACTCGTCACTTACTATGTCCAATGTATTCCTCATGTGAAAAGGTTTAAACATAACATAAACATTCGTATGAAATCTGTCATACGAAATGTCAATACTTTACCCATAAACCCGAAATGGTATAAAAATAACACATCCACAGTCAAATATTTCACAAAACCATCAATATAATACGGAATATTTTTATCATCGTAAGTAAACTTAAAACAAGTTTAAAATCCATTAAAGGATTTTGACATAGATGAGAATGATTTGTAAAATTCTTTGAGAGAAATATCCCTTTTCATGAAAACATTTAAATGTCACACAATTTAGAAAAGGAAGAAATTTAAATAAATTTTTGAATCAAAGTGTCCCATACAACTTTGAAACTTTTTAATGTAATTAAAATTTTAAAACATTCATGTCCATTTAAATAAATCCTTAAAACCATTTTAAAAAATTTACATTAATGAGAATGGTTTAGACGAATAAATCATTAAAACATTTAAAATGATGTTTTTGTAAAAATTACCTTAAAATAATCTCTTTCAAAACTATTTTATGAAACATGTACAAGGATAATAAATATGTCCCAGTAGATACTTATGCAAAAAAACCATGGATAAAAAAGAGATTGTGAAATTAACCCTTACCTTGCAGTTTCCTTTAGTCGATGGTAAGTTTAACCTCTTGTATGAAGATCGTAGTATGTTATTAAATTATACCAGAACCATATTAATATTTATGATATCATACATGATTCATTTATGACTTTATACTACCCATTCAATAATAATTTCCATGTTAAATTAATATTTCGGGTAATAATCGCTTTCTTTATCATGGGTGTTTTAACTTGTTACTCTTGATTGTATCACATAGACCAAGATTTAAATACATTCAGAATATAAAACATGATTTATATATCATATATATTTAGAATATAAATATGTATAATAGACATATATATGAAATAAAAAACACCGTTTATTGAGACGGTAGTCCGTACGTACGCATAACCGTTGTTTCCGTTTTCATATTGTATTGAACGAAACTATGTGAATAAGATATATGTAAGTACATATATATATATCTCTCTAGTAGAATTTTTATTTCATATATTACATAATTATTTGTAATATTTATTTTTATAATCGTCGATGAATTGTGATCGTGGAAATGAATCTTATCTCGTCGTGGAGACGGTAATCCATACGTACGCACGAGCGACAATATCATTTACTTAAAGGTTTGTAATTTGATGGTATATTAATTTTATAGAGACATTATCATGTTATTTTCATTATTTCTTTAAATATTACTCATCATTATATCAATCCAAATAACATACTTTTGAATAAAAAATTACACCACGACGTGGAGATGGTAAGCCGTACGTACACACGCATGGTGACATTATCATTCATAAGATGGATAGAATAATGAATATAGTTGGGCCATATTTATAATAAAAACATAGTATATATAAGATACTAGAATTATTATTTTATAATGGAAACAATAAATAATGATTAAGTGAAAGGATAAGAGAACATGAAAGAGGGTGGTGAAATCATTACCTTCTTTTTCGCGTTCAGCCTTTTGATTTGATCAAAAAGGATCCTTAGGATGGCTTTATAACTATTGGAAGGCCTATAGGATGAATTTAGGATAGTTGGGAGGATATTTGGGTAGGGGTTGGCCCAGACAAATGGCTTTGAAGGTGTGATTTAGAGAGAAGGGGTAGTTCCCTTTTATAAGAGGGGTGAGGGGACCTTAGGAAAAGATATAAATATTATTTTATAAGATAATAAATTTCGGTTTATAATGGCTCCAAAATGAATTATTTAAAATATAAGGTGGTTATGGGTCGAAAACAACTCAAACAATTGGTTTTAGAGAGATTTAGGTCAGTATATTAACCTTAACATTTTGATTTAACTCTTTGTTAAATAGTTTGAAATTTTCCATGTATCTTTTTATTTTTATATTATATGGTTCCTTAATGTCATATATATTATTATTTAAGTGTTTTGGATGAACCATAGATTTTTAGGACTATTATATCAATTAATAATATAATACTTCTTGTAAAAACTATTTTATGTCAATTTTGACACTCTTTGGTATTTGTTTTCTTGATAAAATAATTACAGTATTATTACTTAAAAAAATACATTGAATCAATCCTAACATGTTATATGCACCTAGAAAATTAGTGGATGTCATAAAAACTTTCATGTTATATTTATTTTAATATTTATAATACCATTTGTTTGATTCTTTCAGTAATAAGGTAATTACTACATCATCATTGTGTTATTAATAAATTTAATTATATAATGTCTAAAAATAATAAATAAAATACCATTATGTATGAAATCATTTTATCTTTCTAATGAATATTTATAGTCGAATTTATCTTATGTATAACACTATATTAAAAATGTCTTAGTTATTAAACATTGATTATACCTATTCAAACTCTTCTTTAAATAAAATAATAATAAATGTCTTAATATAATTCAAGTGGACCTAAAGGGTCATATTTTATTCTGAATGTTGTTTTTTGTCGAATTACACTTATCCAATAGAATTAGTACATGCGTTAGTGTAATAATAATATCATTTTTATCCTTAATTACCCTATTTACTTTTAACCGTGGTAAATAAAAGTAAAAAGTTACAATTCACCAAAATTATTTTTATCTTATTGATCCATATTTTAATCCTTGATATTAACCATTTCTCTCAGATTTTTGAAATTAAACTCACAAAAGCAGTAAAATTAATTTTTATGTAAATTTGCAAATGCTCCTGGGAGGTGGGTAAAAGACGGTAAAAAGTTTGATATAATTTTTATATATCTAAAATTATTATAAACTGACCCCAATGAATTAAATTGAATTTATATAGGTATTATGCATCTATTTTGACCTAAACTAAATTTAAATATAATAAATAATTATTTAAATAAAAAAGCCAGTTTTAAACAATAACTCTATGTTTTTAGCTATTTATTAAAAATTGAATGTTTTCAGAAAAATATCAAAAATTTTCCCTAGGATAATTTAGATATTCTGAATACATAAATGATGTCTATTTTACCAAATTCAAAACATAGAAGTTGCAATGTTTAATTTAAAATCAATTCCTGTTGTCAAACCAAAAGACGAATTTTTAAAAAATAATTACTATCAAAAGATTGACACTTGTTTATATCCAATTTCAATGTAAAATTACATAAAATGACCATAATTGGATTAAATGGTGAAAATATAATATATTAATACTTCCAAACCATTAAAATTTATAATATAACACTATAAATTATTTTTATTAAAATCATTGTTTTCAGTAAAATATAGTATTTTTCGTTATTCACCCAAATATGAAAGTTATCAGAAAAACACCAAAAATTTATTGAAACAAAATTATTATGTCCTGATTCTAAATAATAAGTTTATTTTGTAAAATTGTACATATAAAAGTTTCAAATATTTTATTTAGAAAGGATTCTCTATTAAACGGCGTTAAAATTGCATTTTTTGAAAAATACGTCTTTTATCTAAAAAATGTATTTGTTCTTACATTATTTCTAAGAAACTCAGAATATGGATTCTAAAATTATAAGGATTGTATAAAGTTCAATATTCAGTTAATACTATTCATAACCTCTTTTGAATGGCTAGTTTGGTAAGTCGCGGTGCGCTTGAACTCAGTGTTGCGTGTAGTGCAAGTTATTGAACTACTTTGAAGAAATAACGTACTATGAAATCATGGGTTGTTACATCTGATACATACTATTGCAATAAATGTAGATTAAACATGAGTAAGCATCCCCCCACACATCCCCCTTTCACCCCCTACACAGCCCCCTGCACTCCCCCTACACAGCCCTTGCACCCCCCCTACACACCTACACACACCCCCTTTAACGTCCCCACTGCCCCCCCACAGCCCTTGAAACCCCTTCACACCTGAAAACACCCCCAAATTTGGAAAGTGGAGTGAATGTCCCCCTGAATAAGACACCTTGTTTATTTCAGGACATCCAATTAAACTTTAGAATGTAGGCATAACCATTACATAATTCACTACATGAGGCATTAACACTCATGTGCCAAGTTTACTATGTTTGGTTCAATTTAACTCATTCAATTAATTAAAACATAGTAATTATATTTATAAAATCAAAGGGGGGTCAATTAGTGGTGACTAAGTCATTACAACACTTTCCTTCTTGGGAAATTCCATCTTAAAAGTCTAACAGAACTTAAAGGGTGTTTTGGTTCAAAAATATGTTTTATTAAAAAGAGGGAAACCCCCTACACACCCCCCTGCACACCCCATGCAGCCCTGTAGGCATAACTGTTACATAATCCACTACATGATGCATTACCTCCCAAGTGTCATGTTAACCATGTTTGGTTCAATTTAACACATTCAATTCCTTAAAGCTTAGAAATTCTATTTATAAGATCAAAGGGGGTCAGTTAGTGGTGACTTGGTCATCACAACACATGCCTTCTTGGGAAATTCCATCTTAATAGTCTAACGACACTTAAAGGGTGTTCTGGTTCAAACAAATATTTTAATAAAAAGAGGGAAACCCCCTACACACACCCCCTGCACAACCCATGCATCCTCTACACACACCCCTGTAGGCATAACCGTTACATAATTCACTAAATTAGGCATTACCTTTCATGTTTCAAGTTATCCATGTTCGGTTCAATTTAACTCATTCAATTCAATAAAACATAGAAATTCTATTTATAAGATCAATGGGGGTCATGTAGTGGTGACTTGGTCATTATAGCACTTTCATGCTTGGTAAATTCCATCTTAAAATTCTAATAGCACTTAATGGGTGTTCTAGTTCAAACGTCCATTTTAATAAAAAGAGGGAAACCCCATACACACTCCCCCTACACACCCTGTGCACCCTTATAGGCATAACCGTTACATAATTCACTACATGAGGCATTACCGCTCATGTTCCAAGTTAACCATGTTCGGTTCAATTTAACTCATACAATTCATTAAAACATTTCAATTCTATTTATAAGACCAAAGGGGGCCACATAGTGGTGACTTTGTCATTATAGCACTTGCCTGCTTGGGAAATTCTATCTTAAAAGTCTAACGAAACTTAAAGTGTGTTCTGGTTCAAATAGCTGTTTTAATAAAAATAGGTCAACCCCCTACACACACACCCACACACACCCCATGCACCCCCTGTAGTCATAACCGTTACATAATTCACTACATGAGGCATTATAGATTATCTTCCAAGTTAACCATGTTTGGTTCAATTTAACTCATTAAATTCTTTAAAACAGAGCAATTCTATTTATAAGATCAAAGAGGGACACTTAGTGGTGACTTGGTCATTATTGCAGTTGCCTGCTTGGGAAATTGAACCTTAAAATACTAACGACACTTAAAGGGTTTCTTGGTTCAAATGACTGTTTTAATAAAAAGAGGGAAACCCCCAACACACATCCCCATGCACACCCCATGCACCCCATACACACCCCCTATAGGCATAACAGTTACATAATTCACTACATGAGGCATTACTGCTCATGTTTCAAGTTAACCATGTTCATTTCAATTTAACTCATTCAATTAATTAAAACACAACAATTATATTTATAAGATCAAAGGGGGGCCACTTAGTGGTGACTTGGTCATTACAGCACTTGCCTGCTTGGGAAATTCCATCTTAAAATTCTAACGACACTTAAATGGTATTTTGGTTCAAACCGTCATTTTAATAAAAAAGGGGCAACCCACTACACACCCCCATGCACACCCCATGCACCCCCTACACACCCCCAACACACCCCCCTGCCCCCAACCCCCCCCCCCCCCCCCCACCCCATGCCCCCTTCTCCATGCCCCCTGCCCTGCACACCCCCCTGCCCACCCCACAGCCCCTACCCACCCAATGCACCCTCATGCCACCCTCCACAATTAATTCAACATCAACCACTTAATGAATGGAAAAGCATATCAAAACACTCAGAGACATTTCACTCATTACAATAATAACTATTCATTTAATTCTAATAAGGCCCTCTCAATTTAATCACTCAAGGAAAGGCTTTCCACCATGAAAATTCTTTCCATACAAATCATGTTATTCACTTAGTGGTGACTAAGTCCTTACAACACCTGCCTACTTGGGAAATTCCATCTTAAAAGTGTAACAGTACTTAAAGGGTGTTTTGGTTCAAACAACTGTTTCAATAAAAATATGACAACCCCCTATAGGGATATAAAAAGGGTAAAGTAAAATGTGTGCTTTATGACTAAAAACGACATAAAGTATAAGGAAAACATAAATGCAATAATGTCATGCAAGGTATACCACTGTGAGTTTTCACAGACATCGCACCTCCATTGGAGGGGTTTTATTACAAAATCATGACTTGTTCATCAAACAAAACAATTATCTTAACTAACACTTATTCAAGAATTTCAATTTAATATAAAATGCATAATTAAGTTGGAAACTAAATGAAATTTAAGATATTAATTAATTACAGAGGCTAGAGAGGGACCCTACCTTAACCTCATGGCACGTTTGCTTTTGATGATGACAACTCAAACAACTTCACCTATGGAGATAGTTGCCGCAACACACAAGAATAGGTCCTGGGAGACTTCAACAAAATGCCACTGATATGATGAATCATCATTAATTGAACCAAAAAATTGAATTGGGGGGAACATAATTAGTGAGAAAGGCAATAATATAATAGGTGACGATGAATTTTTTTTAATGTAAATGAATGAACTATAAAGTCCAAGTTCATACCATAGGGGTTCCATTTAGTCTAGATAACTGAACTCATGAATTTTACTACTCCAGTGTTGTAACTTGATGTTCAAATACCAATATGCACCTGGTAAGAATTAAAAGAAAACATAAAACTAATTAGTATGGTTAGATCTATGAAAAATATATAAGAAAAATATCATGCACAAATTTGGTGCATCATACATGAATTAAGATGCAGTGCTATAAGGATTGTGTGGTTAGATAAATAATTATAATTCTCCTATAATCTATCTACCACCACAACCATCGAAAATAATACTCTTATTATAAACTTCATGAACTCTTAAGAGAGTCAATACTACTCATATACAAAAATAAAATATTGATATTTTCCACCTACAATCCCTCAGTGTGAATGCATCAAGGATAAAAATAATCCTCAAAGATATAGAATTTCAGCCTACATGAACCATCCAATCAAGATAAACCCACAAAACCCCTTCACATTGGATTAATCTCACTCTAGTACATGAGAAGAAGCAAGTGAAAAAAATAATATTGTATGTGAGTGTAACCCCCCCACCCTACACCATCCCCCACCCTACACTAGCCACCCCCCCCCCCCCCGCTCTCAGCAGCCCACCCCACTAGCCCTACATCATCCCCCTACCCCCTACACCAGCCCCAACCCCCAACCACCAGTCCCCCAACAACACCCCCAACAACCACCCCCCCACCACACACACACACCACTACACCAGCTCCCCCACCTCCCCCTGCACCCCCCCCCCCCCCCGCGCACCAGCCCCCCCAAACTTTAACTGCAGAAAAAAATAAAAAAACATATTCACATCCTTGAACAACTATAAAAATAGAATTTTCTATTAATATAAATATATAAATATAAGGTTAAGAGATGAATAGACATTACAAGTAGTTAAGAAGAAGAAAAAGGAGACCGTTATACAGAATATATTCTAAGAGATGATTTTATTTCTTACTTTGACCATAATTACATATATTAGAAGAAATTAAAACTATTGTTAAAGAAGAAAATAAGTGTAAATGTGAAGTAGAATGATCTCATAAAAGAGATAAAAATGTCCATGATGAAATGTGTATCATAAGTTAGGATACCAGAATCTCTTAATAAAAAATTGGTTGCTAAATAAAAGAAACTTCATGAGGCACAATATAGGTATCTTAAATCTGGAAACGCCTTAAAGAATATGATATATGTGGATATTCAAGATGAAACATCCAAGGATGATGAGAAAACTAGCCCCATGAAAAACATACACCATTTTTCTAAATTATCATGTGATACTAAATCATTTTTCCTTTCATTATAAATATTATGATAAATAATTTGAATATTTTTAAGAAGATTAATTGTGTAAAAATGTTCCTCCTATGGATGGCCTGAGAATAGAGAAACCCCTTGGAAATGGGAAAATAATGGTTGGAGGATGCTTGGAAGACAAGAATAATTTTATAAAGAAAAATCATCAATATAAAGGAAGATCAAGTTTCAAGGGATATTAATATTATTGTAGAATTTTTTGGTATTAATATTATGAGTACTGGTACAACATGTCATTTCACTGGAACTAGGATGAAAAAAGGGCGATCAGACCTGAGAAAAATAATATTAGTTGTATTAGAATTAGGAATAATCTTATAAAAACAAATTTATAGCCTAAAAACTATTGGAAAGGTATCGCCTCTTTATTCCGATTCATTTTATGTATACATTCCTTTTGAGAATTAAAGAAAACAATTGGGGAGATGGATGACTGTTGTATTATTTATGTATAACAAAAATGAAGTATCCTTCCTAAAAAATCATTGATATTAGATTTTACATGATGAAGAAAGTGAGACCATCCCTCAAGGGGTGAAAAGCATAAATTATCATTTTCATTAATGACAAACTGTATGGAATCTCAAAATCTGGACAACCTAATTCTAATTGGTCATTGAGGTTTTGTTGAACAACCCCAATATTAATTTTTATATTGACATCATATAATCAATGATTTATATACTATATTTATCACTTGTTTATAAACTCTTGTTTCTATAATGGTTTTTTCCTCATAGACTTATATATGAATATCTCAAGTCTGTTTTCCAAGAATATCATGTGATTATAACCTTCTCTCAAAAGTGGATAATTTTGACACTTCAAATATATGTAGGAGATGAAGATTTCATGATGGGAGTTGATGTGGCCTTATTTTTACTCAGTTTGCCACATCTTTTTATTACATTTTATACAATTTATTTAATTATTTTAACACTTTTTAATTAATTTTTTCACTTTTGTAATTTTATCACTAAATATGTTAATTAATCATTTTTTATAGTTAATTATGTATTTTTAGTCTTTAAATTGATAATTTTAATCTTACTAAACTATTCAACTCTAATTATGTCTTATTTAGTTTGGTTAATTTAAATCTGCTTAACTTTATAATAGTTAATATTTATTATAAACAATTATTTTATCTATGTAATTCAATTTAATTAACTTAGACTTTATTTTAATATTTAATCATTTAATTTAGTTACAATAGAATAGGTTAACATGTTAATTAACGTGTTCTGCCAATCATTTAAGTAAATAATTTGTGTTTTTAATTAATTTAAATAGTTCTTTTTTTAATTATGTGTTAAAATAGTTAATTAATTAATTAATTAAGAGTTATTAAGCATTAATTATATTATTTTATGTATGTAGATTAATTATTAAGACACCGAATTTTGAATTTAGTCTACCAGTGAGGTAGATAAGAGCTTGCGGTGACTTATTGGGTTACCGATGCTTTTCATTTTCATCTGCTGGTACTCTTTAATTAATTTATATAGTAATTTCAATTTAATTCTTTTATTATCTTAGTTTAATAATTATTCAGTTCTTAGCTTAAGTGTTTTCAATTAATAATCTTAGGTATGGTTTTAATATTTTAAGGTTTAATAAAAATCCTGTTATAAATTTATGATACTAATCTTTAATTAATTATTTTCATTCTTCATATTTATTTTGTTTAAAGTTTTAATTTTTAGTACAAAATAATTTTTGAAGGTCACGTTTTATATTATTTTAGTTTTAACGGTGACTCTTAGTGCAGTGTACCGATGAGCTTTTTATCTTGGTTATAACGGTGACCCTGCGCCGCATTACCTCACCGTTACCCACTTACTTTCTCTACCTCACCGTTATGCAAACTCATCTCAAACCTCACTGTTAGCTTAACACTGTCCCTTTCCAAGCCTAATAGTGAACCCTGCTTCACTATTTTACCTAACAGTGACCACCTCACTATTGCGCTTCATCTCCTTTTATTTCCCTCTGTCAGTAGCTCTCTCGCTGTTAGACAGTGCCCCGCACCTCACTGTTATATCCTACCATTACCCATTACTGTCTCACTGCTTTAGCAACCTCACTATTAATTTTTCCTTTACCTCACTGTTATTAAATTTCTTCTAACCTCACTATTACCCAATTTATCTCTACCCTACTGTCCCTTTTCCAGCCTCACTGTGACCTCATTCCTCACTACTCCCTCTCCACCTCACTGTTTCTGCCATTTTTTCTCACCGATGCAATTCTCACCTCTATTCCTCACTGTTCCACTCCTCTGTTCCACCCGCATCCTCACCGCACCAACATCACAAAAACTCACAGCAGCACCAAACATAAACATAAGAAAAAAAAACATGAATCGAATCACCGAGTAACACAAATCCAGCAGCAATGATCCAATTTACTGCTCCTTGTCGAGCCGTTGCTCGGCCTGCTTCAAACCGAACCCCTGCTCCCTTCCCTAGTTGCGGCTTCCCCCTTTCCCATTCCATCAGCCGCGCTGAATCACCCCACCGCTGCCTTTAACCCTAACCCGAGCTGTAGCCGATGCCGAGCTGGAGCCGAACCGAGGAGAGAGGCCGCCGCTGTTTTCCGCTGGCCGTCGCTGGAGCTGAAGCCGAGCCGAAGGACCTGACCGCGAGCCGCCGTCTTGGATAGAGGAGTCCGTCGCCGGCACTGAGGAGATCCGCCGCACCCTGTTCAGCTGCGGATGAATAGACAAAGAGACGACGTGCCGCGCTGGTTCTTGATTGAAGCTGCTGTCCGTCGCTGCTGCTGAAGAAGAGCTCAAGTCGCTGGAGCTGTGAGGTGATGAAATCGCCGGACGTCCCATACTGGATGTGGAGCCGAGATGCTTCCTAGAAGGAGGTCGAGCCGCTGCTGTGTGAAGCAGGGAAGTCCGCCGATGTGGGTGTGATTTGCTGAAGCCGGACCACCTGCTGGATGCCGCTGGACCGAAGTGCAGGCCTTCCGCGCGGCTGCTGTGGAGCTGCGCCAAAGAAGACAATCCCTCCCCTCTGCTGCGCTGTGGAGAAATGGGGGAGGAGGAAGAAGCTAACACAAACAAAAAAATATAGTATAAGTAATATAATAATAAAAGTAAAATAAAGTAAGAAGTGAAAAAAATAATAAAAGGTAAAGTTAAAGTAAAGTTAACTTTACATAAAAAGTTAACTTTACATAAAGGTTTACTTTACTAAGTAAAATTAATATAAAATAATTTATAAAAGTTATTAATTTAAAACATTTATAATTTTATTAAAAGGTTAAATTGTAAATTAAACTAAATTAATAATAAATGTAAATAATAAATTAATAAACTATTAATAGTATAAATATATAATTAATAACAATTATAAGTAAACTAAAAATTTACATTTTAATTTAAAAATATTTAAAGATTAAGTTTTAATCCTAATTTCTAAATTAAGATAAACTAATTAATGAATTAGTTGACCAACTTAATTTCTTAAATAGTAATAATTAAATTATTAATACTTTCTAAATTATTTAATTTCTAATTACTTATTTATTTATGACGTCAAATTTTAATAATTTAGTTAAAATATGATAAACTAAAATAATTTAGTATTTAGTATTTATATTTATTAATTTAATGAAATTAATAGCTTTTGATAAAACTTTTTAATTAATTAATTTAATAATTAACTCAAATTACTTTTAATTGGTATTATAACAGTAATCTTAAATAATATCTTTCAAATTTTAGTTAACTCTTGTTGAGTTTTATTTATTTCATTTTGTTTAAAACATGGCAGGTTCATTCAGGAGTCAAGTTTACGTCCAAGTACGTGCAACTAACTCATTCGGAGTTAGTTACAAAGGAAAAACTCGCGCGACATGCCTGTCGCGGAAAAAAACACACGTGTGCGGTGTGCTCGTGAGGAAAACATGAAGTCGGTGGAAGACATGCAGTGACAAGTAGCAGATGACAGATGGTATTTAAGCAGATCAAGCAGCGTTTTTGAGGGGGACTCTCATTAGACATTCCACACCAGACAATACGAGAGCAGAACTCCCGGGAGATGATAGTGTCAAACTGGAGACTAAGGAGCCCGAAGGCAGAACGATATTTAGGGAGTCTTTCTCCCTCTTTTCTTAACGTCTTGTACTCTGTTTTCGGATTGTTTTCAATGATATATTTCATTATGAACATGAGTTGATTTTCCATCTCGGGAGCTTCAAGCTTTGTTGGTTTATCTGTTAAATTGTTCACTACTCATTGATTGACATCAGAATTAATCGGCGAGATCAACTCTGATGTTAAGTAAATTTGTTCACACTTTACTGTAAAAAAATGTCATAGTTTCAAGTTCAATTGGCGAGGTTGAACTTGATCTTAAATTTGTTCAAGCGTTAATGTCATTACAGTTGGAGTTTTACGGTGAGTTTAACTTCGACTGTATTCTTTTTCAAAATTCTAACAGACGATGATCTTTAGAGTGGCGAACTCTAAAAGTCATACTTATGTTTGATGTTTCTTCTGGCGAGGAAGATATATCAAACAATTTCTAGGGTGTGATTCAATTAAGTTTAGTGGATAGTTATCCTTTTAATCATCAAGTTTGGAATTCCCGAGAAAATTGTTGTTCTTAGCTCCTTGTCTTTGCTGCTTAAAGTAGTTAGCTTAATTTCTTAGTTTAACAGTACCTAGTGCAATTTTATTCCCTTTGTAGAAAATTTAGTTTCTTTGTAAAGAATCTCGTTTCCTCCTACTGTTTCTAGCTCATCTATTAAAAATAAAAAAAAATAAAAAAGGTAAAAAGATTTTCACTCTCTCCACTGCTGACAATAGTGGAGTATATTTTTCTTAGAACCTTAGACAACTCATCTGCCTTCTCTGTGGATCGACCCTGCACTGCTGTACTAGTGTAGGAGTATAAATGTAATTTTGAGGGACGTGACGACCTCCGGCCGCTCCAAAATTTGGCGCCGTTGCCGGGGAAGGCACGCACCGAGAGTCTAGGGTTTAAAAAAACACACAAAAAAAACACACAAAAAAACACAAAAAAACTGATTTAAAAAAAAACTACTTTGAACTATATCTGCTACTTTTGTTGTTTTGAAAAGAAAAAAATCTGCTTCACAGAGAACTGTTGTGTGTTTAAGCTCATTAAATTTTGAATTAAAAATGGATGTTAAACAGAATTGGAATCAACCGGGACCTAACTGTGTTTGTTGTGGTGATTATGGACATACTGCTTGGCAGTGTGTCTATAACCAGCCACAACAAGATGTTTACACTGATGAAAATGAACAATGTGAGTTTAGTCTTATCACCCTAGCTAAAATTGAATTAATTGATTCCAAACTAGATGCTAGGGTGGAAAAAATTAATAATTGGTTAACTCAAACCCATGAGATTCAACTTAGATATTCTCAAGAGCGAGATCAAAGAATGAAAAGAATAGAAACCATGCTCTTGGAATTGCAACAAAGGGTTAAATAACAAGAAGTATTTGAAGAAAAGGTAAAAGAAAATGTTTACAAAAGATTTGAAAATCAAGTGGAAGAAGAAAGTGATAATGAAACTGGACAAGAACCCATTCACTTTGAAAAATCTGACTCTGTTGAATTAAATCTGGAAATAACCAACTCTCTAAATAAATAACACATCATTGAAAATCCAATAAAGAACTTTAGTGGAATCGAGTTGGACAATTTTGAAGATGAATTGAAACAGATTGAAAAAGATAGCCCAGTTCTTTTCATAATTCCTACACTTGAGAAAAATCACTGTTTTAGAAGCTTTGCGAATGAAGTCACTTGGGTTGAAGATATACTTGTAACTAGAAACTTGAATGTTAAAAACTCTTCACCCAAAATTTCTGAAATTCTGAACATTGAGCCTGAACTTGATATTGGGTACACTTTGGAAGAGAACCTTAAGCTGGAAATCACAGAATTTCAAATCTTTGAACCTAAGTTGAAAACTTCTCTTTCATGTTTTGAAACTCCAAACCCAATAATTTCTGAACTGTTGTTGGTTGATAAGGATGAGGGAATGATTTTTGAAGAAAAACTAACTGATGAGTTTTCATTTCCCTATTCTCATAGTGATCATTTTTATGAAACTTTGTGTACTGAAACAGAAAGTAGTGTTGTCATTCCTAGGGAAAACTGTTTGAATTTGAATAATCTTGAACATGACTTAATTGAAGCTGAATTGAACATTTCTTCCCCAGAACTGAACCTTCTTGAACACATTACGGACATGGTTTTAGAAAGTGAGCCTTCTGAATTTGAACTTGAAAGAGAGGTTGAACACACACTGGAATTAGGTAGAGTTGATTTGTTAGAAGTAGTAGATGTTCAATGTGAGTTAACAGATGAGGATCTTTTGGAAGAGATTTATAACATTGTTAGAGCTGAACCACTTAGTGATAAAATAAATTCTCTTTCTTGTTTTTCACTTCCATCCTCACCTGTGATGGGTGCTGATTATTTTCATGATACTGATATTAGTTCAGAGAGGGAATCATACCTGAGTTTCAATTTTCATAATTCTGTTCAGAACTTAATTGAATTCCCTCTTGAACCTGCTAATCAGTACTCACCCATGAGCACCCTTGAATGCGAATCTTTTAGTGTTGAAGTTGGAGAAGATAGCTCTGAGGACATTGTCATACCCTTTGAAACACCTAATTTATTGCTACCACTTCCTAAAAATGTTAATATTGATAAATCTGAAACAATTATGGAAGTGGACAACATTATGCTTACAACTGTTAAAGGGTGATACTCAGGGATTATTTTAGGCTATGATAATTTAGTTGTTGTTGTATTGAGTCTTGGTGCCCACAATCTTCACTGCTCTGTTAAAAATAAATGGGCCAAACACTTGTGGTGGTTCCTATTAAGGAAACCACATCCACCTAGTGACTACGGTTAGTTGCTAGGTGAGTCTGGCTGGGGACATTAAACCTAGCGCTGCATGGGAGGCAACCCATGGTCTTGTTTTGTTAATAAATAAAAAAATTGTGATTAAATAAAGTCTAACTGACGACTTAAAATTCAGTGCTTCATGGGAGTCAACCCATGCTCTTTCTTTGTTTTTACTTTTGTTCTGTTCTTATTTTACTTTGAATAAAGTGCTGCTTTGTTTGCTTATATATGCTCTGTTTTTGCTGGATAATTGTTCCTGGTCTATATACTCTGTGTTTTTAGGAATGCTGCTTCTGTCATCTAAGGAGTGGAATTCCCATTGTCATTTTTGGACAAGAGCTTAGTCAGGGAAGTACTTCAACTTGTTGCACTTATTTTTCTGCTCCTGTTTTGGTTATTAAAATTCTGTTTTTGCTTAAAATTCTGCTTGCTTAAAATTATGCTTGTATTATAAGATTCTGCTACATGTCGTGTAACTAATGAATTAAAAATCTGCATGAGCTTCCTTGATTTAAAAAACTGAATTGCATTGTGATAAAACATTTTTACTACATGAAACTAAGTGTGGGGGGGAGTACATGCTGCTGATCATTTGAGTCTGCTTGTTTCGTTGAGGTGTTTAGCATGAACTTTATCTGCTATATTGAACATTTTATTGAACTCAATCTGTTAAAATGCTTACACCCAATTAATTGTGCACCCACACATTATATAATTCTTTTGAGCTTAATGAAAATCTTTGTCACTTTAATGTGTGTATGGATATGAACCTGCTGTAAGTTATTCATTGTGGCAAAATAAAATTTTTAACTTCATTGAGACCTTTATACATTTCATATAATCTACTAAATTGAAAATCTATTTTGAACCTTAAATTGATTAATTGTTCTTCCCCATATTTAGAATTCAACTTTGGGGACAAAGTTGGTTTTTAAGTGTGGGGAAGGGGGTCAATTCATGACTGTGCTAGACTGTGTTTAATTGTAATGCTCATCAATTCTCACTGCTTTTAAACTTTTTGTCAAAAAAAATGGTCAAAATTTTTCAAAAAAAAAAAAAAATTCTTCACAATTTTAGTCTTTACACTGCACTCAAATGAGTCTTGCCTTAGGATGGTGCTTGATTGGAAGTTGAGTCTTGCTTTGAGTCTGAAATGAGTGTTAGTGGATGATTGCTGAGTGGAATTGTTTAGTGGTTTAATGAATTTTGGTTAGGAACTTCTTTTGAGAGTGATA
Source organism: Viscum album (assembly GCA_963277665.1). NCBI lineage: Eukaryota > Viridiplantae > Streptophyta > Magnoliopsida > Santalales > Viscaceae > Viscum > Viscum album. Next base: position 1,559,143,506 of record OY728164.1, on the reverse strand, counting down.
TGGGAAATCTTTTAGTGGATTTAAGATCATAATTTTAGGTACTGGAAGGTTGACTTTTATCCGAGGAGCCTTTTCATTCTGTTAATTTATAAAAATGATCATTTTTATTGAGTCAATGTAAATGGTTTCTATATAAATCTTTTGAAACTGGAGTAATACTGGGCATCTGGGATCCCACGGTGATTCTCTGAGACCTTAGATGCTGGGTGCGTTTCTGTTTACTATAAGCCCTCTGTACACTCTGAATAAGTGCATTGCACAGTGCTTGGCACAAATTACATGGCTTGGGAAAAATAAATAAAGTGTCTAAGGTCAAAAATGAATTCATTAAGGTGAGGGGAATGATGAACTCCAGATGAAGAGGGGGACAACTGGTTTATATGGGAGTCATTTGGGTTGTATCAATAAAGTGATTTCAAAAAAAAATTATCTATGTTTTAATTTTGGAACCAAGGGGATTAGTCAAAGTACAAAGTTCCTTTTGTTAAGGTTTTGATTCCACTTTCATTTTACCTTTTATCACTCTTGAATTTAGAAATTGAGCTTGAATTGAAGTAAGTCACTAGGCAGAGTCATATATGAAGCAGGACACCTTCATTTATGGATGATTCATGGTTTACTTGAGTTCCCTTTGAGTAGTGGTTCTAGGTGAGACTTTATTTGAGGTATGTGTTCAATAGCCTAGGCACACTTTTTGAGTCCTCTGTTGAAACTTATTTGAACATTGCTGATTTGTATAATTCACACTTTTTTAAAGATGATAAAACATGGGATTGTTTGAGGACAAACAATGTTTAAGTGTGGGGGAATTTGATGTGGCCTTATTTTTACTCAGTTTGCCACATCTTTTTATTACTTTTTATACAATTTATTTAATTATTTTAACACTTTTTAATTAATTTTTTCACTTTTGTAATTTTATCACTAAATATGTTAATTAATCATTTTTTTATAGTTAATTATGTATTTTTAGTCTTTAAATTGATAATTTTAATCTTACTAAACTATTCAACTCTAATTATGTCTTATTTAGTTTGGTTAATTTAAATCTGCTTAACTTTATAATAGTTAATATTTATTATAAACAATTATTTTATCTATGTAATTCAATTTAATTAACTTAGACTTTATTTTAATATTTAATCATTTAATTTAGTTACAATAGAATAGGTTAACATGTTAATTAACGTGTTCAGCCAATCATTTAAGTAAATAATTTGTGTTTTTAATTAATTTAAATAGTTCTTTTTTTAATTATGTGTTAAAATAGTTAATTAATTAATTAATTAAGAGTTATTAAGCATTAATTATATTATTTTATGTATGTAGATTAATTATTAAGACACCGAATATTGAATTTAGTCTACCAGTGAGGTAGATAAGAGCTTGCGGTGACTTATTGGGTTACCGATGCTTTTCATTTTCATCTGCTGGTACTCTTTAATTAATTTATATAGTAATTTCAATTTAATTCTTTTATTATCTTAGTTTAATAATTATTCAGTTCTTAGCTTAAGTGTTGTCAATTAATAATCTTAGGTATGGTTTTAATATTTTAAGGTTTAATAAAAATCCTGTTATAAATTTATGATACTAATCTTTAATTAATTATTTTCATTCTTCATATTTATTTTGTTTAAAGTTTTAATTTTTAGTGAAAAATAATTTTTGAAGGTCACGTTTTATATTATTTTAGTTTTAACGGTGACTCTTAGTGCAGTGTACCGATGAGCTTTTTATCTTGGTTATAACGGTGACCCTGCGCCACATTACCTCACCGTTACCCACTTACTTTCTCTACCTCACCGTTATGCAAACTCATCTCAAACCTCACTGTTAGCTTAACACTGTCCCTTTCCAAGCCTAACAGTGAACCCTGCTTCACTATTTTACCTAACAGTGACCACCTCACTATTGCGCTTCATCTCCTTTTATTTCCCTCTGTCAGTAGCTCTCTCACTGTTAGACAGTGCCCCGCACCTCACTGTTATATCCTACCATTACCCATTACTGTCTCACTGCTTTAGCAACCTCACTATTAATTTTTCCTTTACCTCACTGTTATTAAATTTCTTCTAACCTCACTATTACCCAATTTATCTCTACCCTACTGTCCCTTTTCCAGCCTCACTGTGACCTCATTCCTCACTACTCCCTCTCCACCTCACTGTTTCTGCCATTTTTTCTCACCGATGCAATTCTCACCTCTATTCCTCACTGTTCCACTCCTCTGTTCCACCCGCATCCTCACCGCACCAACATCACAAAAACTCACAGCAGCACCAAACATAAACATAAGAAAAAAAAACATGAATCGAATCACCGAGTAACACAAATCCAGCAGCAATGATCCAATTTACTGCTCCTTGCCGAGCCGTTGCTCGGCCTGCTTCAAACCGAACCCCTGCTCCCTTCCCTAGTTGCGGCTTCCCCCTTTCCCATTCCATCAGCCGCGCTGAATCACCCCGCCGCTGCCTTTAACCCTAACCCGAGCTGTAGCCGATGCCGAGCTGGAGCCGAACCGAGGAGAGAGGCCGCCGCTGTTTTCCGCTGGCCGTCGCTGGAGCTGAAGCCGAGCCGAAGGACCTGACCGCGAGCCGCCGTCTTGGATAGAGGAGTCTGTCGCCGGCACTGAGGAGATCCGCCGCACCCTGTTCAGCTGCGGATGAATAGACAAAGAGACGACGTGCCGCGCTGGTTCTTGATTGAAGCTGCTGTCCGCCGCTGCTGCTGAAGAAGAGCTCAAGTCGCTGGAGCTGTGAGGTGATGAAATCACCGGACGTCCCATACTGGATGTGGAGCCGAGATGCTTCCTAGAAGGAGGTCGAGCCGCTGCTGTGTGAAGCAGGGAAGTCTGCCGATGTGGGTGTGATTTGCTGAAGCCGGACCACCTGCTGGATGCCGCTGGACCGAAGTGCAGGCCTTCCGCACGGCTGCTGTGGAGCTGCGCCAAAGAAGACAATCCCTCCCCTCTGCTGCGCTGTGGAGAAATGGGGGAGGAGGAAGAAGCTAACACAAACAAAAAAATATAGTATAAGTAATATAATAATAAAAGTAAAATAAAGTAAGAAGTGAAAAAAATAATAAAAGGTAAAGTTAAAGTAAAGTTAACTTTACATAAAAAGTTAACTTTACATAAAGGTTTACTTTACTAAGTAAAATTAATATAAAATAATTTATAAAAGTTATTAATTTAAAACATTTATAATTTTATTAAAAGGTTAAATTGTAAATTAAACTAAATTAATAATAAATGTAAATAATAAATTAATAAACTATTAATAGTATAAATATATAATTAATAACAATTATAAGTAAACTAAAAATTTACATTTTAATTTAAAAATATTTAAAGATTAAGTTTTAATCCTAATTTCTAAATTAAGATAAACTAATTAATGAATTAGTTGACCAACTTAATTTCTTAAATAGTAATAATTAAATTATTAATACTTTCTAAATTATTTAATTTCTAATTACTTATTTATTTATGACGTCAAATTTTAATAATTATTTAAAATATGATAAACTAAAATAATTTAGTATTTAGTATTTATATTTATTAATTTAATGAAATTAATAGCTTTTGATAAAACTTTTTAATTAATTAATTTAATAATTAACTCAAATTACTTTTAATTGGTATTATAACAGTAATCTTAAATAATATCTTTCAAATTTTAGTTAACTCTCGTTGAGTTTTATTTATTTCATTTTGTTTAAAACATGGCAGGTTCATTCAGGAGTCAAGTTTACATCCAAGTACGTGCAACTAACTCATTCGGAGTTAGTTACAAAGGAAAAACTCGCGCGACGTGCCTGTCGCGGAAAAAAACACACGTGTGCGGTGTGTTCGTGAGGAAAACATGAAGTCGGTGGAAGACATGCAGTGACAAGTAGCAGATGACAGATGGTATTTAAGCAGATCAAGCAGCGTTTTTGAGGGGGACTCTCATTAGACATTCCACACCAGACAATACGAGAGCAGAACTCCCAGGAGATGATAGAGTCAAACTGGAGACTAAGGAGCCCGAAGGCAGAACGATATTTAGGGAGTCTTTATCCCTCTTTTCTTAACGTCTTGTACTCTGTTTTCGGATTGTTTTCAATGATATATTTCATTATGAACATGAGTTGATTTTCCATCTCGGGAGCTTCAAGCTTTGTTGGTTTATCTGTTAAATTGTTCACTACTCATTGATTGACATCAGAATTAATCGGCGAGATCAACTCTGATGTTAAGTAAATTTGTTCACACTTTACTGTAAAAAAATGTCATAGTTTCAAGTTCAATTGGCGAGGTTGAACTTGATCTTCATTTTGATCAAGCGTTAATGTCATTACAGTTGGAGTTTTACGGTGAGTTTAACTTCGACTGTATTCTTTTTCAAAATTCTAACAGACGATGATCTTTAGAGTGGCGAACTCTAAAAGTCATACTTATGTTTGATGTTTCTTCTGGCGAGGAAGATATATCAAACAATTTCTAGGGTGTGATTCAATTAAGTTTAGTTGATAGTTATCCTTTTAATCATCATGTTTGGAATTCCCGAGAAAATTGTTGTTCTTAGCTCCTTGTCTTTGCTGCTTAAAGTAGTTAGCTTAATTTCTTAGTTTAACAGTACCAAGTGCAATTTTATTCCCTTTGTAGAAAATTTAGTTTCTTTGTAAAGAATCTCGTTTCCTCCCACTGTTTCTAGCTCATCTATTAAAAATAAAAAAATATATAAAAGGTAAAAAGATTTTCACTCTCTCTACTGCTGACAATAGTGGAGTATATTTTTCTTAGAACCTTAGACAACTCATCTTCCTTCTCTGTGGATCGACCCTGCACTGCTGTACTAGTGTAGGAGTATAAATGTAATTTTGAGGGACGTGACGACCTCCGGCCGCTTCAGGAGTGCTCAAAATCGAAGACCACTATCAATGAGTTCTAAAAATCCATTCCGTACTAACCCTATAGCCATTTTGTATCTCTAAACCAGGGGGTCCACTATTTCAGATCACTCATTATCTTCCTAGGACCTATCTAACACAACTAGAAGGACAATAAAAGAAAACATCATATCAATCTGAGTGCCAAATCTAGATCTAGTAATATCCCAAAGTTACCATCCTATTTCTAGTACCTGAGCAGGGAACTTCCTCAACCATATTTAGAATAAGGCACAAAACACAATTCTATCAAATTCAAGAACAAAACATTACATAATTGCCACAATAGGCTAACATTTCCAAACTTTAGGTTCTAAGGTAACACCCAAAGACACTAATTATTAAATCAGCACTTACCCTCTTAGGGATAATAAAACATGGGGCACTCACGATCCCCTAGATCACGTCTATCAAATCATGATCCAATCTGGATAGGGAAACCTCATCTAGTGACTATGAAAACTAACCCATCCACGATCATCACCTCACCCACAAGGGAATCATTAAGAAACACCACACCCATAAGAAATTCCCTAAGGATTCCTCAGACCCATCCCAAAAATAATCTAAAGGACACCCATCCTTAACCAAAACCTTGTGGTGTCATCTTACCCAAAAGGTTACAATTGGATTAAACCTCCAGCAAGAAGATCCAAAACATCAACAACTCAAACACCAATAAATTGGTCCAAACATCCATGAAATATAGAAAATAATACTTTTTACTACCTTCTAAGATATTTAAAAACACCTAAATCTATACGCCTTTGACTACCAAAGAAAAATTCTTATGAACATCAAAAGAATCCCATTGGCATCACCTGTGGAAATTTATCCAAAAAACGTTCAACCCCCACTTGGGTCTCACACCACACCTCCATTTAACGAAATATCAAATCAAAACCTTCATGGAAAAACTCCCTATACACTACTCACTTTGAGAGTTCTAAATCCAAAAATTGGGCAGAACCTTCCTTCTAACCTAGACTAAAACAAAGCATCTCACCAAAGGCCTCTAACTACTTGAGAGTTCTAACACCACACCTCTCATAGAAAGTAACATGGATAGACCATCATAGGTCCAAAATAAAATCCCAAGTAAAGAATTATATCCATGTTTCTCCCCTTTCCTACCCTTATGTGTCACCTAAGAGATTGTGAGGTTTTCTCTTCAATCAAAAACCAAGGGTGAGGTTTTATGAACAAAACCCCTCTATGATACACCTGAGACCCTTAATTGTCAAAGATGACCCAAAAAGGTTCTCAAGTGGCTCCCAATAAATAAATAGTCATTTAATAACTAAATAAATTAATAAAAAACTATAGATTGAGAAATGTGACAAATATAGAACGCCCAACATACCTTATGATGAAAACTCTAAAGCTGAAAACCTGAACCTATGTTCAAACAGTGTCCCATGAACCTATATCACGCCATGAAGTAGAAAAAATTAATTATAAAAATTTATAATAAATTAATTAAAAACAACCAAATAAGAATAAATGCCTAAAATATTATTGTGGTTCTTCCACATTCTGAAACCACAACCAACTGCCTAAAAGATGCCAAAAATATACCCATGAAATTTATCTCAGAAAAATCCATAACAAGAAAAACATGATTACCTTGAAATTCTAATAAATTTAACTAAAAATTCAAAAAAAATACATTAGGCCTCATATCATCTCGAAAATTATGAGTGATGGCATGCGTTCTGCATAACGATACATCTAGTCTCTAAGCTGTTGTAATGAACCATGATTCTTGGTCAATTCCATCATGTTATGGTGGAATCAGCACTGAAACCGTTAATTGTAACCATTAAAATTAGAGAGGATAAAATAAATGTAATAAAGAAGGTAATGTATAAATATTACTACCTAAAATCATGGAGTATGAGGTGTACTAAAGGAGGAGGTGGAAAGGAAGCCTCAAAGCAGCATCGGTGGGGAGGTGAGGTGACTATAGGGAGGTGGATAGGTTATGTCGGTGGGGAGGTGGGCTGGCAGGGCCAGAGCTACTTCAGTAGGGAGGCGTCAGAGCCGCGTCAAAGCCAGCGGGGTGGTCTACTGGCTGTGTTGGAGTTGAAGGGGGAGGAGGAATCGCGAGGGGAGGAGGAATGGTGAGGGAGGAGGAGGGGAGGATAAATCCTGATGGGATGAGGGGAGTAGGAATGACGAGGACGGTGAGGGAGAGGAATTTGGGTGGGGTAAGAACGATGAGTAATGGCGAGGATAGTGAGGGGAGTAGGGATTGTGATGCGGGAGGGAGAATTTGTGGGAGGGATAGGGCTTCGGGTGAGGGAGGAAAGCCCGATCGAAAAAATAGATGATGTATTACCACACCTAGTTCTTTTGGTGTGGCCACATCTTAAATATAGCCACAAATCAATTAAACTATGGCTATAGATCCGTGGATATAGATCATTTTTCTAGTAGTTTTGCACTAGAACACCATCTCTAGAATTAAAAATGACACATATTTTATTCTCCCATTGATAGATAACCCTGAAACACCATTTTTAAGAATTAATGCATCCCTCCACATTAACAGGAATTGAATTATCATCTATGAACATAGAATATAATTCCATTATTATCATATCATGGGTATATGGATAAAAATTCATAATGGTGGAATTCACTAATAACTCCCAAGGAAATCCCACAGATGGTAGGGTGTAGAACGCACCACAAATCCTCAACTAAGTATCACTACATAATACTTGAATTGAAAGTTAATTTCTATTGAGGTTGATACCCCTATATTTATTCTATTTAATGAAGGAATATCCTAAAATATCTCTTTCACCACTATGTATAAACTCACATTACCATAGGTGGTGAGTGAAGGATGTTACAATCTGTGGAAACTCTCTAGGTGTCAAGGATTGGGATAGTAGTTCCATAGGAATCAATAACTTTCAAAAATCTGATGAAGAATGAATAACTTATAAGAACTAACCAAATGGTGTGGTTATATGAAAGTATTATAAACATAACTATATCCCTTTTACCCAACACTATCCAAACATCCACTGAAAAAATTCATAATATGAAACTAGTCCTATAATAAGGAGGTTTTTGATCTTGATAGTATCTTCAATGTGTAGGTCTTTCTATGAATATTTTTAGGAAAACGTCAGGTAAAATTATTACCTACATCATTAGCTACGGTGTATCTCTACCAAGAATAATTAATCTACAAATTCTTGGTTGAGGTCTCTGATTAGGTGGTCCTTCATGGAAAAACAACCAAAACTCTATAACTCTTCCTCTATAGTCTCTTCCCAAACTGATAAATTCAAACTTCTCAATCACAAAACTTTTAAAGGGAACACTTTAAAAGTAAATTGGTATTATCTTGTACTTGGACATGGTTGTGTTTCCCTATAGAGGGTTTAATATCCGTCGATAATAATTCATCCTAAACAAAGTATGAAACTATAACCATTTTAGATAATTCACATCATGAGTTTGAGGAAAACAATATATATTGATGGCTCACTATATCATAGTGGGAGATCAACGTGTGAATTTTAATCTATCCAATGAGAGTTTGAAAAAGATGGAAATGTGAGCTATAGACTCTATATGACCTCTGTCACCCCTAGACCAGGATCTCCCCATAAATCCATGATTCATCTATCATCATAACTCACACAACATATCTAGTCTCATGGTAATATTTTCCACTCAGTGGGAACCACTATTCATTCTACAAGAATGATTTTCACTAAGAATAAATGGAATAAAAATCAATTAAATCAAGATGAAATAATTTATATAAACCAAGTCACTAATACATTGTATCATCACTTAAAAATTAGAAACACAAGTTCCAACTATAGGCATGTAATCTTCATAACATCACCTCTTTACACGAGATGGATATTAGTAGGTAACACCCTTAATTTGTTAGGATGAAACCAAAAGGATTAATGAATATATAAGTGAGATAAAAAGGTAAGGTAATGATATATAATAATTGAACACTATATTAAGAATGTAATAACTTTATTATAACATACAATGATTTTTTAGAGAACTAGGATGAAAAAAATGTTATCAGAGTCCTATTGAAAAGATACATCCATCATAATACTTATACTTTTCTCTATTGTTTTATAACCAAATTTAGGACACCCTTAAAATCATTACCTCAAATTCACAAACACTTCCTCACACGACTAATCACTACAAATATTTTCCCTAGAACTAGATTACTTTGATACCACTCTAATAGGATCCAACCCACTGAGGCAGTACCTTAGAAGATGTTAAGCTAAGTGTTCCATCCCAACCCCACCTCCAATTGGCTAGGTGTTGGTGACCGTAATTGAGTAAAATATCCCATTATATGAGGGTAATTAGCTTATAAAATCCTTCAATATACCTATGATGACCCATTCCTTAAACATATATTATTTCATAATTCCTAAAATTATTTTTTAATAAACAAACAATGAGGATCTAGTGGTCCATTTGTTTTGGAAGATTAGACATAAAAATACATAACATTAAACAAAAAAAATCCAATTTATTTTACACTTTAAATATTCCACATATCATAAAAATATCTTTTAAAACTACACAAATTATCTTGGGTAAAAAAAAGGAAAACTGTGAGCTAGAAATACCAGTAATGGAATAAACATGGAAATAATTCATAACATGAGAGTTAAGAGACATAACATGTTATCATTAAGGGGATGATCAAAATAATAGATACATTTAATAATTAAATTAAGTCATTATATAATATAAATGTAGAAGAAAACATAAAACATGACATTATAAACATATATTAAGGGTCATTCTCAAGAAAATCATCAGAAGTCCCATAGTGGATTAGGTTCACTTCCTAATCCCTTACTAAAAGTCTCATGAGATATAAATATTTATCCAATTAATTTTAGGTATATATAATTCATGTTCCACCCATAACATAATTAAAATTAGACATATGTGTTCCATATGTGGAAAATAAACCAATAATAAATCATAAGAATGTAAAACCCATGAAATTAAAGTGGTTTTATAATTCTGATTGAAGGCTTAACTGAAGGATATATCATTTGGATACCCATGGTAAGAGGGGAATAATTTTTATTACATTACTAATTAATAAATTGACACAACTATTTCATAAAAATATCCATGGTGGAAAATCCATGAGACAAATCTTGGAGAGGGAAGATTAAAATTGAAACATTCGGGTGGTTCTTTGTAAAATAAGTGAAGTCTCTTTTTAAAGGAAAGACCTTACTATGTTACATAGTAAAAAAATTTAAAAAATTTGGATCTTTATAAAATAATGAATTATTTTTGAAGATATTAATTATTTAAAAATATTTTTTTGGGGTGATGCTCGACATGAGACAAAAAACTAGAATGTTCCCTTAAACTAGGTTTAATTAATGGTGGAAATTTCAAAGGGAACTAGAAAAAATTTATAAACCCAAAAATGAAAATGGATATTTAAATAGGTATATATTTAAAATAAATATATACATCAATAAAATAAGTAAATTTGAATAATATTTTATAAAATGGAGAAAAATAAAGAGAACTTGTAATTGACAGGTCATGAAGGAAGAATGAATGATCTGTTAGAATCGACCAACACTTGATTCGAATACCATTTGATGAAAATAAATTAATTTGGATTATAATATCTAACTAATTAAAAATAAATAAATTATAAAAAATTCATTATATGATTCTTAATATTTACACCATAAAAAAGAAACCATGGTGCAAAAAATGTAACATGTCTCAAAGAGAGGAATTTGTGGTGAAAACACATACAACTTCTGAACTATTTGAGTCAAAAACCCATGAGAGATATAAATTTGAATATAAAATTGAAAATCATTAAATAAAAGATAATAATTATTAAAAAATATTATTGGGATAGTAGAAACACCTTTACAAACAAATCATGATTTGTAAGAAGGAATATATCTTAATATGTCAAATTTTTGAAAAGAAACCCTTACGGATTAAGAAACATTTCAATAAAAACCACTGGAGAGAGGGAGAGAGATTGAAAATTAAGTTAAATATCATGAATAAAGATAATCCATAATATTAAATATCTAATTTTTAGTATACATAATATTTAAAATAATTTATGTGCATAAATGAAAATGACTCTTAATGAATGAATTTTTGAGATGAAACCCTTACAACTGTAGATATTTTTGAATCAAAAGTAATTATAAGATTTAAAATCATATGTTTATGTAAATAAATTTAATTAAATCATTTATTATTCAAAAATAAATTTATTTTCAGTATATAAACTATAGAAACAAGTTATTGATGCCTGATATTAGAATATATCTCAATGAAGAGGAATTGAGACAGAACCCTTACCTCACGTTTATAAGTGATATAAAGTTTCAATTAATGTACATAATAAGTAGATTAAGTTCATTATATATATAAACAAGAGCCTAATTCACCAATATTTCATTTTATATGGTCTATAATTTTTTATTTTTAATATAATTTTTTCTTATGTTGGTAACATAGGGTTGTTTGGTCAATTTTTCCTTAACTACTTATATATATGAACCATGGTTGAGAATGTTTTAAAAATAGTTTAATTATATTTTAAAAATTATAGTGTTATTCAAATAACTTTTGTATATTAAATATATTTTTTAATTTAACCATGATGGGTTTTGATGATAAATGAAACCCACTGGTTGTAGAGGTGATAGTTCACACATATGCATGATTAATGATTCTATTTCTCTACTAATGATATGGAAATAAAGTAAATTATAATTTGAAATTTAAGAATTAGATTAATATTATAGATATCATATTTATTAATCAATTAAATCGTTTTTATTATCCATTAATGGTGGTGATGAAAAACAGAATTTGTTGCTTTGTGGAGGCAGTAGACTGTGAAACGTAGTAACAATACCTTCATTTTTTATTGTAGTATGAAGAATAATGAATAGTTTTTATTATATTAATATTAAAAGAAATAATAATAATAATGAAACTTATTTAATTATATTATTATATATATAATATATTTGGAAGTGGAATATCAAGGACAAAAACTTATGAAGGAAATAATATTTACGTGAAGACTTTATATTTCCTTATAAAACTCCTCTGAATTAAATGGATTAAGATAACTTAGTGTGAAGATAGGTTTTATAAAGTTCATGTTAATTCTAGTAGGAGATATTTTGGAATAGATTCAATGAATATTTGAATGGTAAATTTAACTATAGTGGGGTAGATTAGATCCTCTTTTACAAGTGGAGAAAATGTCACCTTCGAAAATACCCTTTAAACATCCATAATAAAATTACACTATTCCTCGGTGAATAGATCCAAAGATTTTAGATAATGGAGTGTGAGGACTATTTTAGTATATAAATACCCAACCATGTATTTAAACATGTTTTTAATCATTTTGTAGGGTTTTTTACTACTATGTTTTTATATTTTACTCGTACTTTTAAACTGGGTAACTAGTTTTTTACTAAGTGGTTTTAAATTTTATTAAAAATATAATATGACCAATAAAACAAAATATTAGAATTATAAAACTCGATTTAACATATATTTAATCAAATTAGATTTCTAAATATTATAATATTATCTTTTAAATTATATAAGTTAAAGTGTAGAAAATTGTTTTGATAGAAAAACAACATTTTATCCATTTTGAATTCTTAATCTTATATGGTATTGATTACTAACTAAATGAGTTATGATTTTTTTATTTATTTTTTATAAATAATTTAAAATTAATTTTTTATATTATTTTACTTGTATTTATTTGATATAAATTCCATGATATTTAAAAAAATTAAAAAAAACTGTTTAACCATTATCATGGTAAATAGCATTAATCCTAATAATCTAAATTTTATACCTAAGAATGAAAATGGCCATATTAGACCATATGAATATTATTATTTCAAGTATAATAATCATTTAATCAAATCAACTTTATATGTGTAGGAAATTAATTTTAAACGATAGCGTATGCAACGTGTAAAAACTTGTTTTTTCAGAAAATGGTATTTTTAAGCACAATGTTTATCTGTTGGACAAAATTATCTATTTTTTATGACAATAATATTAAAAATATTATAATTTATCAAAGAAGAGTTTTTTATTGTAATAAATATCTATAAGCTAGTTTTACCCATGTTCAAACTTAATTAAATAAACATATAAAAAATTGTATTTATAAAATAATAATAATTTTTTTAAATTGAAATTAATATTTTTTGAACCTAATATTTTCAAATGATTTATTTTAATTTATAAATTTATTTTTTTATCAAATATATTTAAAAACATTCAATTCATATAAAATTGATTGTATTAACAAAATCATTATTTTTAAATATTCAACAAAAATTTGGTTATTTTATAAAAATCCTAAAATCTCAGAGTAATTAATTTTATATAAAATTAATTAAAAAATAAAAATAATTTTATTAATTTAAAATATTAAAAATCAAAAAAATAACAATATAAAGGTGAAAGGCATATAACAACAATTTTTAGAAAAACATAATGTTTATGTAAAATGACATTATATTCTTATTTAGTGTAAAGAAATATCTATTGGATCGATGATAAATTATTTTTACATATATTAAATCAATATATAAATGTAAAATGATTTCTTTTTAATAGAGAAATGAATGACTCTGAAAAATAATATTAATTATAAAATTAATTTTAGGTTGGAATAATCATTAGATTCTATAGATAATAACTAAATATTTTAACATACTACTTTATACATAAAAAAATCCATTATAACCTCCAAGTAAGATATAAGGGTAATATAACTGATAGTGACTATCATAGGTGCTGATTTAGCTAGCATGGATTTCACAGTGATTTCTACATGCATATGATTTTTTCAAAAACGATTTATATCAACTCATAATTACTCCAGTTTTTTGTAGTATTGGTCTAGGTAAACCCTAGAAAATATGCCTCCCTTATAAGCTCGTGAAAATGGAATATGTTAGGAAAACATCTGCTTTTGGATTCTATATCTTACTACATCATTTATTAATAGTTTGTCATATATTTACTTCAATTTATACCGTATAATTTAATGGATATGTTTCAACAATCATATTTAATATTCAAAATATATCATGTATTTTGTTTAATTTTCGTATAGCATGTGAAACATTCTATTTATTATATTATTTATTTAAGGATGATTTGTTGTAAAATCTCAGGTTGTTACATTCTCCCTCCCTTAAATAATTTTGTACTTGTAATTTTAATCATTCAAAACTAATTCAAGTAGGTGAGTGTATTCTAAACATATTAAACATTCGAGATATAAATTCTAATATGACATATCAATTACTTAATTAGGAAATACTAAGTTACTTATCTTTCTGCAAAATAAACTTATCATTAATAAAATAATGTCCCCATTATGTATATACCATAATAATATATTCTTCATTACATACATTAACCAAAACCACTTGGATATCTAAGACATTAAAAATAGAGAAATCACATAATAATTCATAAATTAACTATATATTTAAACATAAAATGGCATTAACCACTATTTTATAAATTCACACACTGATCATAATCCCAAAAATTAGATAAACCTTACTAAATGTATATTGAATAATATTTTCATAAAATCTATAATCAATTATAATAATCTATAAATCACTTTTTATAATCAATCAACCCATTATTTTATAAACATCAATAAAATATTAATATTAAGAGTTATACATTCCTTAATCATGTGTTCTTAAATAAATACCAACAAAAATACATCCTTTTCATCATATCAATTTTCAAGGTTATTGATTCCATTTGATTATTATTTGAAATCATTTAAAGTAGAAATAATAAAGAATAATCCTTATATGTTTAACATTGAACCTATATCATTTTTAATATACCAAAATTCCATCAATAAATACCACCAACTAAAAAATATATTTGATTATTAAAACATTGATTATAATACCAAACATAGTACCTTAGGCAAGACAAAGAAACTCTCTTTTCTATCATAATAGTAATATTCTAAGATTCTCACCCATTTAAGTAGGATACCTTATTTGGTTATAATATAAAGTTATTTTTTCATACACACATTTCTGTGGTTCATCCTCATGATCATGTTACAACTAAATACTAAAACCAAAATTGTTACGATAATAACCAAAAGAATTAGAGTATATGAATATGAAAGATCAACCCTATGATATCTTCTCAAATGATAAATTCATTTCAACCAATGTTACTTTAATTTCAACCATGTCATACTTGGATAATACTATAACCCTATATATATATATCCATACTTTTCATAAATATATATCACATTTTATTATATGAATATTCATTATATAACATTACGATCAATACCAGAACCATATAAGTACAATGTCTTTGAAAACATGGATATGTAAACGACTTGTTCATATGATATATACATCATATTGGACTAATATTATCATAAGTATAATCTTTTTTACATAAATCACACTTAAAACGTTTCGTCATATCCTGGGGAAAGGAAACATAATAAATGGCGAGCTTTGATACTCATTAAGGGTAAATAAGTGATATAACAAGGATCACTTATATTTGACATGAGAATAAGGGTGTGATAACATGATATTAAAATTTTAAAACCGTACCATACATATAAAATATCATAATACAGACTCATGGACTAAATATTAGTAGTTCATAAGACATGAATCATAAAGGAGTCGAAGAACATAAGCCATGAGAGCATAAAATTGCAATACAAAAAAAAATTTGTGGCCTAAAAATAAGAATAGAAAATAATTTCCATAGTATTGAAAGCTAACTAACAATAAAATCATATTGGATTGTGTTGTTTCCCCAAGACATAGATTTTTTAGTCAATTTTTACTCCCATTAATATCATAGTATAAAAACTTCCTTACTAAATTGGGTTTACACCCCATTTCAGTCCTTATTATCTCCCTAAATATCCATTTTACCAAATAGATTGAAGGTATACATAATAAAACACATCACATAATGAAAATCATACATATGTGTGCCACATGATCAGAAAAAATTCATCATACCCATGATAATGATTCAATTTTGATAAACATTTCATCACTTCATCATAGAATAACCTGTGGAAAAGAAATGGGTTTCATAACTTAATTAACCCATGGGAAAGAAATGGGTTTCATAAAATCATACCAGAATCATCATCATAATAATACATCCAAATATTGAAAGTGGATCGTATCTTTGGATCATATCCAAAATAAAATCATAAGTAACATCAAAGGATTTCATCTTATAAGAAATTGAATTTGAAATATATCTCGAATAATTATTGAGGAAAATACCCCTTTCATTTTAAAATTATTCCTTTTAAAATTTTAAAATTTTAAAATTATTATAGAAAGAATTATATTTGTAAATAAGCATTGTAACTTGTAAAGTAATTTTAAAATCATTGATTATTCATGATGGTAAGAAATTTCATTCATGTCGAGTATGTTAAAATAAAGTTTTCCTTCAATTTTTTTTGGTAAAAAGTAAAGAGTACATCATTTGGAATAAATTAATATAAATTTTAAACTATTTTTTAATAATTTAATTATGGGGAAATTAATTTAAACCATCATTTTAGAATATAAAATTTCAATTTAAAACATTTGTAGAAAATATGGATATGGTATAAAATGTATTTTCGATCAAAGAGATAAATAAAGTTTGTTTTCCTTAAAAACATTAATTTAGTATATTGAGTTATTAAATAGAGGAAAAATGGAAAAAGGACATTTAATGCCCAGAAGAATACATATTAGAATAAAATTAATGATATTATTGAGAGTTTGATCATGAAATTTCATCAATTAAATATTAATTATAAAAAATCCTGATAAATATTGATATTATAACATAAATAACATACCAATTTGGTACCTTTCAAATCAAAACCTCATGAAAAAGAAAATCTTACATGTATTTTTAAATCTCCATAATTTAATGAGAATCTTAATAAATTACATTCATGGGAATTATATACATCACATAAAAAATTGGTAAATATTACATTTGTATCATAAAAATAAAAGTGAGGAAAAAATCCATTACATCGAGTATGACTTTCTTAGAAAGAAATTTAACCACTTTTATAATAAATTTAAATTTATAATAAATATATAAAAAAGTAATTTAAATAATTTTAATATAAAATATGACCCCTTATAAACTTTTTAAACCCATTTATTAAAAATTCCTAAATAAAATCACCATTTATGTGTGTAACCTGTTTTTCTTTCATCAGAATTTTGATTCAGTAGTTTCAGTCCTTGTACGTTGATCGTGGTTACATAATTTCCATAAAATTAATAATGATATAAATATAATATATTTAGTTTATATATATATAAATATGTTGAATCTTCCATAAAAAGTAGAGATATAAAAATGAATTACACCGTTCATAGAGACTGTATGTCATAAGTACAAGTGACATTAACATTTTTCTTCGGATGTGAATAAGGTAGATAATGGTTATTACATTTAAAAAAAATTATAATATATAATATTTTTAATTATGTATTTTATAATAGATACAATGAAATTATATGTGGTAAACTAATAAATAAAATTTTGAACAGTCAATTAAGAGTTATGCATCTTCATTGAGACAGCTCTTTTGGATTACACCTTAATCGTTCAAGGGACAGTATTTTGCAAATACCAGAAGGTATAGGATGTGATAAAGGAATACATAAAGGTATTATGGTAGGTATTGGATTATATACAACTCTCATTAAGTGTTGATAAGAAAGGGAAGGTGGTATCCTTTTATAGGGGATGCAAATAACACACATGGAATTACATGAAAGATTAAATAATATGTATATCATTATCACGTGAAGTGGAAACAATGAAAAAATTAAAATATAAGATGTGATAGGGTATAAAAAACTCAACCAACATTATTTGGTCTTGTTTTGGATTACAGTTTAATCCTATCTTGTTTTTAAACCACTTTAAACCCATTTAAACATTAATTAGGATAACTTAACATTTTACAATGATAAGTTAATTATATGAAAAAAAAATTAAAGGGGAATTATATTTCATTAAAAATTAAAATTCTATACATGGAATTAATTTTATATGATTTAATTTCTATAGTTTTAAGAATTAATTTTAATATAAGAACAGAAAATGCAGGAAAAATTGTTTCTAGGAAAATACCCAATTTAAGAGTGAAAATATCTTTACGTTGAAAAAAATTAATAAATTGGTTTCCATTATTTTTGTTAAATATTAAAACAAATTAATATTTTCAATCATTTTTTAAAATTAAAAAATTAATGTCATCTTGTAACCATGCCATTAAATAAAAAAGTCCCTAAATAGTTTTAAAATTTGAATAAAATATAACTTATCTACACAAAAGACAAGATATGGTTCTAAATTAAAATTAATGACTTAAAATAGTTAATTTAACTTCATACGAATACCTTTGGTAGATAACCACTCATACTATTGTATAAATTCAATTTTTATGTTTATTTTAATGCATTACCCCATGGTTTTAACCCAATTTCACCTCTTTTACCTAGGTGTTAAATAGTTACTATGGTCATTAATCATATTGATAAAAAATTATTTTTTCAATATTATATTATATTAATTATTGAAATAAAAAATATGGAATATATTTTTTCCAAATATAACTCAAATAAGTGACAGGATTTAATTTTAAATTTAACATGAAAAATTCCATGAAATGTAGGTTTCCAAAGAAAATGTTTTCTTAAGTTATAAATTTATATAATTAATTGCCTCACAAAAAATTACTTTAATGACCTAAATTAGAATAATAAATTCATATATAAAAATTAATTTTACCTTTAAATATTTCTAAAATAAATGGAACTTTCTTAATGCTTTAAACAAAATACCAGTTTTCCTTAAAAATCAGTATTTTTCACTATTAATCCAAAAATATTATTTTTTATTAAAATTTACAAAAAGTTACTCCAAAATAATTTTTACATGATGATTTAAAAAATAAAGATTATTTTTTCAAATAAGGTATCTAAAATTTGTTGAAGTTAATTATATTATTTACTCTCAAAAGGTAATAAAATCCATTTTTGTGGGAAAATGTATTTTTGAATCATATAAAGTCTTTAATAAAAACTATGTACTTATTTATCAATATATATTATTTATCTAAATAGATTATAAATAATTTATTTAAAAAATTATTCAAATTTAATAAAAAAATCTAATGACTGTATTGTAATGGTATACTACATTATGGTTCATTTAGACTCGGGGTTGTGTGTATCATAAGTAGTTGAAGAAATTAATTTTTTTAAGAGAAATATATCATAAAATATCATGTAGTTACATTATACCCACCTTAAAATGAATTTATACCTCATAAGTATGTCACTACAAATACAAACAATTGAGGATATCTATGTTTCATTACATCTACTAGTTTAAAAGTAACTTCATTGAATTTTGAATTCCTCTAGAGAACTTCAACTAGGAGAGTAATATTTTTCCATAACACATTATACATACTATCCAAGATTTATATTGACCATTCATGATAGGAAATATCCGTCTAAAATAATATTGTCTCCATGTTTAGTACATGTTATGGATCAATCATACACTTTATCATGAGAGATACATGGAATACATCATGAAATAAAGAGAAGTTTGCTGGAAGATTAAAGTGATAAGGTGAATTCATTACTCAGTCAAGAATATTTAAGGTACTAATATACAAAGGTTTTATATTTAAATTTGTTCAAAATATCAAAATCTTATTCCATATATAAATTCATAGGAATACATTCTCACCAATATAAAATTATAGATTTTTATGATGATTGCTGGCAAAAAAAATCAACTGACTTTGAGATAACATGATATGATATTAAATGAATCTAAATTTATCTTTCATTTCCATAACGAGGTTAGGTACCAATATATTTCATTATATAACTCCATCTCATTAAGTTGGAGTTCTATACTTTTTTATAAATAGGGCTTCATAAGGATCCATCATAATACTCGAGTGAAAGCTATTTTTGTAATAAAAAACCACTAGAGGAAGGTGTTAATACAAAAAAGATTTGAAATACATAGAAAAAGATATCAATATATCCTCTAGGGGTTGGAATGTTCTTTTAGATTAAATATATATCTAATGATGGTATGTAGTTCTAAAACATAAATTTATATCTATATCATACAAAATTCATTTCTATAACATTAAGGCAAAAATCATATCCCAATCATATACAATAGAATGTGGTACTCCATTATACCTTACCAAATAATTAATTTATATTATTTAAATATGATTAAGAGAGAAACTGTATCAGATATAAATGAAGTGTTCTAACTTTCTTAGGAAATATACTACAACCCAAATAGAATTATGGCCATTACAATTTTTTGGGAGTCCAACAAAAAAATCCATAGTGATGTTTAACCATTAACATTTTGGTATGGGTAATGGTTGTAACATCCCATTATACTTATATCTATTATACATAACTTTCTGAAATTCACACTAAGAAACATACTATATAATATATCTCTTGATGTTATCCCACTAGAAATAATCTTTCATATGTATATATATATGTGTACTTATAGGATGCATAGATAATTATATATTATGAGATTAATACAATAATTTATTCATAAAATATGGGTTTTATAGGAAACTTGCATGGTTCCCAAACCGTATCATTCCCTCATAATCAAGGTTGATCTTAGGAACATTTTTCACATTTATTTCTAGGTCTACCACTTTCTTTTGTGCCTCTTTAATATTTACCTAGAGAGATGATTGAAAAATCATTTGGAAAAGATAAAATATTCTCTTTTCTATCAAGTTATCAATATAAATTATTTTAAAATCATGTAATAATGGATATTTTTTTCATTATAGATATGCTAGCATGATTATTTTTACTCAATTCATCAACCACCTTGTTCGCTTTCCCTAGGTGGTAGTGTATTGAGAAATTATAATCTTTAATCAACTACAACCATACTTTTTAGTTTATATTCATCTCTTTTTGAATTAATATATAAATTAAAATTTTATAATCAATATATATTTCACACAATTCTTCATAATGATAATATCTCTATATCAATAATGTAAACAATACAACATCTAACTCCAAATCATGAGTTGGGTAATTTTTCTCATAAACCCTTAATTATCATGAGGTACATGATATTATCACATCATTATATATGATGAGACATCATAGTTCATCCTTTAATACAACACTATAAATCACAATCCCTTATCCACTACAGGTTAGTGTAATAATCGGTGCACTGACTAACCTTCTCTTTAGTCCCTTGAAATTTTCCTCACAATTATGTGTCTAAAAGAACTTGACTCCCTTACAATTTAACTTGATGAGTGTATTATATTTTCATGGAAAATTTTCCAAAAATTATTTATAATATCTAGGAAAACCAAGAAAAATACATATCTTAGTCACTATAGTTGGTCTGGGCCAATATTCAATTACTTTAATAATTGATGGATCCCCAAACATACCATGTCTTGAGAATATGGTTAAAAAATATAGATTTTTGATACCAAAATCCACACTTGTTAAATTTTTCATAAAACTTATCCTTACATAAGGTCATCATTAATGTCCTCAAGTGATCTTAATAATATTCCTTCCTATTTGAATATATAATAATATAGTTTATAATTTCTATTAAAAACTTTTCAAGTATTTATATAATGACTCCATTAATTAAATCAATGATGATAGAGGGGGAATTAGTAAGACCA
This sequence comes from Viscum album, assembly GCA_963277665.1. NCBI lineage: Eukaryota > Viridiplantae > Streptophyta > Magnoliopsida > Santalales > Viscaceae > Viscum > Viscum album. The sequence continues at coordinate 1,559,121,692 of OY728164.1, read as the reverse complement.
AATGAAATCACTATAGTTTTTTTTCATTAAAATTTACAGAATGATTTCTTCTTTATATAATATTTTTTTACTATCGATTAATGATTTCCATAACAATGTTCAATCCTATAAAAGTATTTATATGCAAATTTTTAATCAAAGAATTCATCAATACATTGTAGATGATACGTTTTCTTCGCATTAATCTTATTTTGTACCTGATAATAAATATAGAGTCACTAATTAGCCACTTAATTAGGCTAATATTAATTGTTAATATATATAATATTTATGTGATTTATTATTTATACACACCATTTTAGTGCATTTTACACTTTGAACATTAATTCACATTATGATTGTAATTCCTTCATTAAATGTACTATTATATGGTACATTTTTGAACACTTTATAAAATAAAAACTGGTCTTGATTTTATTTTCATATTTTATTTTCAGGTATCCAATTATATAAGGAATAATTAATGATTTTGGAGAACTTCAAGATTCACAATGGAAGACCACCAAAGTGAGATTTTATGCCAATACATTCTAGGTAAAGTAAACTGCACATAATCCCAATAAAGAGAATGTAGAGCCCAAGATAAAAGCCCAATGCTTATATAAATTTAGATGAAGATAGAGTACATCTTGGGGAACCTTTCATAAAAAGTGATAAGAGCTAATTCGGATTTTTTAATGGAGTTCTAGGTGGCCCAAGTGGAAGATGAAATTCTGGGCCAGATTCCAGAGCCCAAAAAAAGAACACTATTTCAATAATATATCGCAAACCAAAATTAAATTTCTGTTGAAAAGTTACATTAGTTTAGGATACATCAAGAGCTCTATTTTATTATTCTATGGACCACTCTAATTCATCCATGTAGAAGGACATTTTGATGCGTATGTTCAGTGGATGCAAGGTGGCTGCCACTTCAGCTCAAGGATAAAGATGTCCACTATCCCTTACTTTCCACCACCCTAGGCCTACTATACTCAAGTGGGATCCTTTTTACTGTTGGAATCATTACCATAGACTCTTGAAATTCCTATTAATGTATGTGGTGGTGTAAGAGTTTACCATCTTTTTTTCTTTCTTTCATTGTAGTGTTTTCCTTCTATTTTTCCATTGTAATGTTCTTCTTCATTTGTAAGTTGTTCGAATCACCATAGTTCTCAATAAAAGTACTTTCTATTCTCTTATTATGTTCATATTATTATCAAATTTATACTGTTACTTTATGGTGTGACTTTATTCATAGAAATACTTGTGAAATTATTCACACAATGGTAGAGTGATTGTTTTCTTTTTATTGTTTTTCTACTTCTTCAATTCCTCCCTCATGAATCTACTTCCCACTTCTATTGAAACCATAGAATCAATGGTGGGATAACCCACATATGGTTTGACCCAAGAGAGTATCAAAGGGATGTATTTTATGTTATTTATGACACCATTAATGTTTAATAACTTCTTTAAATTGTGAGTTTTATTTGATGATTTTATATCTTCTTCGACCTTGTTGAATTTTGAGGCCACATACTTCATGTGATAATACGAACCCTTAACTTGGAGTGATCATAAATTTGGTCCTCTAAGTGTATAGGTGATTATTATTAATTTTTGTTGGTATAAAACTGGTAGGTGATGAAGTTGTTTGATTTTTTTGAATTAACCCATATCGAGTATAAGAAATGGAAATCGTTGAAAAAGAATTTTATCCAATCCACCCTTGTAAAAACCACGGATCAACCCTTCTCATAATTTGATTTCACTTAATTCACATAGTATTCACTTAAACCTATCTAAAATAATCCCATATTTTTTCACTTAATAGCCAAAATTAGTCAATGTAATGTTCGTTTCTATAGGTTTCTTCTTAGGTCTCTGAGGAATTGAAATCCCAAGATACTCTACATTTGATCGCCTAACTCTAAAAACTCGAGTAAATTTGGCCGAGACCAAATTTCAGAATTGTTTCAAAGAAACCAAGTAACTCATCTCAACACCCATTCTATTCTCCCCCATTTCATCTATTCTCATCCAAATTCTCTTATCTTTTCCCTTACTTTTATTTCTTTTGGCGCATGTCCGCTTACACCCATGACCAATAAAACCATTTAGATGGGGTGGATAGTCCTGGGTTTGGGGAGGCAAGTACATAAGGAGAACTATTTTCATTAGATCCTAACCATACTAAAACTCCATATTCAAAAATTGATACCATTTCAATGTAAGGTCTTCAAAGAAACCAACTCATAAACCTGGTTGGGAACCAAAATGGAAATCCAAATGAGGCAGCCCCAAACTTAGGGAATGCGGTCGATAAAACCATAAATGACTACCTCTAACCAGCTTGGACCATTTCACCCTCTTTCATTAGGTATGCTTCTCGAGTAGAAGCCCAATATGTTTTTAAATATCATGTTCTATCCCACCTTCAACCCTTCAATGGGATGGAGTTTGAGATGCCATACCTTCATGTCAAAGAGTTCAACAATGTTGTTGAAACCATGTTCCCACTTCATCAACTTGAGTTAGCTAAGAGGATTCTTTTTCATTTCCCGCAAAATTATCAATCAAAGAATTCATTATACAATCTGATACTTGAATCAATCCACTCTTGTGACCAATTACAAAGATCATTCTACAAAAATTACATTCACCAAGACAAAACAATTTCACTTAAAAAGAGCATCCAAAACATTTTTGAAAAAGAGGGAGAGTCATTCTATGAAACATGATATAGGTTCAAAGACACCCTAAAAAAGGTTCCACCCCATTGGTTTTCTATTCCTGAACAAGTGAGAATTTTTTATGAAGGGTTGGGCCTGGGGAACAAACAATTCAATAACATGATATGTGATGGGTCCATTAAAAACTATGCCCCAAATGATGCTTACAAGTACCTAGAAAGACTTAATGAACAAAACCAAACATGGGGAACATCACCTTATTCTTAAAATTCATAGAGAAATACTGTAATTCATCCCATTAGAGAAGAGGAAATCCTTAGGTCTAAACTCGTATTACACACTAAGAAGGTTGAAGAGACAGGCCTTATGAAAATCCATTAAATCTAATTCATGAAAATGATGAAGAACCACCCATAGATTATGAAAAACCCAATGAGAATGTGAAAGAAAAATAATGAAAAAAAACAATCAAACAACCATCTCCCATCCCTCAACGCATGATAGGAAAATCAAAACCTGAACTGAATGAAACATTAAGAGAAATCTTCTCTCAGGTTAAGTTGAACATCCCCCATATAGATGCAATCCAAACCATTCCTGTCTACTAAAATTACCTTAAGGACTTGTTCAATTTCAAAAGAACATTTTCACATAAACCAAGTCATTTTGGATGCTAATATGAGTACCACCATTCAAGGGACAATTACTCCAATGTTGAAAGATCCTGGTTGTCCATACATAAATGTTGAGATGGGGGAGAACAAAGTTGTCAAAACACTTTGTGATATGGGATATAGTGTGAACCTCATTCCCTATGCCATGTATTTTCATTTAGGGATCGAAGAACTCCAACCCACATCTATCAGTCTTCAACATGTTGATCATAGTGTTCGAGTTCTTAAGGGGATATTAAAGGATGTTTTGGTGAAAGTTGAAAATTTAATTTACGTAGATGATTTCATTATCCTTGAAAATCACCCAATCTTAGGTCATAGGGATAAAACACCCATCATCCTTGGTCATCCCTTCTTAGAAATAATCCACTCAGTCATCCGAGTATGAAATGGGAACATGAAAATAACTTTCAGGATCATGAGTCTAGACATGAAAATCTACAATGAAAACTCTCAAATTTGGGAAGATGAAGATATCCATGAGGATAATTGGATTAGTAGTGGTGATAGTCAACTTGAGGAATGTTAAGGAATTACTGAAGGATGTTAAAGTCAAGAAGAGATTGTTTTTCTTTGTTCACATGGGAGAAATTTGTCTCCTTGGATTGAATCTCTTTTAGATAGCTCTATTGGTAATTTTTTAGAATCACAAATATATGGTACCATGAGTGAAATAAATAACATTGAGTCCATACCCATTTAAGAAACTACATTGGCAAATTTAGTGGATGAATATTATATTCCCAAGGAACCAATTTTGTCAAGAAATATGAACAAAGAAACTGAGTTCAATACAATGTCCCATCCTATCATGGAAAGTGATAAACAATACGACCTTGAATTTAATTTCACACCTTAATCACTCATGTATTCATCTTTAGGGGATAATCGATCCTTTCCTGTTGTCATTTCTTCCTCTCTAGAATCCAATAAAGAGATGATTCTTCTGGATGTCCTATGAAAGCATAAAAAAGCAATTGGATGGACTCTTTTTGATATTCTTGGGATTATACCTCACATTGGAACTCATAGAATTGTTCTTGAATCTGAATCCAAACCATGTCGTCAAGCTCAATAGAGACTCAATACCAATCTTATGGAGGTGGTAAGGAAATAACTTCTTATGTTGTTGAATGCGGGTATCATCTACCCCATTACCAAGTGTGTGTGTGTAATCCCAATTAAATTTGTCCTAAAAAAAGATGGAATCACTATAATCCCCAATAAGGATGGTGAAATTCTCGCTACAAGGGTCAATAGTTGATGGAGAGTCTTTATTGACTATAGGAATCTGAAATCTTGTACTAAGAAATACCATTTCTTTGACAACCCTGCTTTTTATTACAACTTAAACATGCTTTATTACATAAAACATCACTTGATACAACAAAGAAGATCGAGAGGTTTAGTGTCTTTGGGGATTAGGATCATTACATAAAAACTTTAAACTTGAAATACAACATCTTTATTGAAATTTTCCTTTACATTACAACTACATTCCTTCGTACTTAGCGTTGCATGGGAAAACCTGGGGACATGCATAAGAAAAGGGTGAGTTGTAAAGCCCAGTAAGGGAGTACACATGGAATAACATGAGGAGTACAATACATGTTAGGCAATAGGCATATCAATAGGGAATAAAAGAAACATGAACATAAAGGCATGATAAAGCATAGTAATCATAACATTGAAATGTGGCAACAACACTTAACATTGAATTAGCATGAGCCAAGGCTCATTGCACATGGAGCATGAGTAAACCCTCATTGCACTTGAAGCACGAGTAAAACCTCGTTGAACTTTAATTATCATGAGTCAACACTCATTTCACTTGATGAATCATGATACTATACTTTACCCAATGCATTGGAGCGCTATAAGGGCACACCCTTCTTAAACATTTCATTTCATGCATAAGTGTGCCACATGGATCATAAAACATGGATTCATAAAACATAATCATTTATTCCACGATAGAGGAATGTGGAATTCATACATGAAACTTTATAATCAATAAGTAAATGTGCATAAAGGTGAATACCCTTGATGGAGAAATGGGCATGGTATTCACTACACAATGACATTGGCTTAGAAAATCGGTGTGATTTCGGCAGCGTAATGGCGTGACATAAGAATTCATAAAAAAGGTTGATGAGAGAGAAAGGGGATACTAATCATATTTACATGTAATGGAAAGTAAATAATTCAAATAGATACATGTCCCAACAATTTTAATGGAATTTAGATTCATGATACAAATGTATTGCTTGAATGTAAAAGAAGAGAGAGAAGTTCCTTTCGGAATTTCGGCATACTAATGGGTGTACATGGGAGGCATTTAATGAGAGATAAAGGGGTCTCCCATCATTCAAACAATAAGAGGGAAGTATGGGGGAGGTTCAAAACCATCCCCCAACATTCATAATTGAAATTAATAGGGCAACACAACTTAATGAAAATTGACAAAAATGAGAAAGGAAGAAAAAACCCTTACTTGGAAGTGTGCTTCCAAAGGCTAGAGAGAGGCTTGTGAGAGGCTTCTTGGGAGCTTGGGGAACCTTGAGAGGATTCTAGAGAGAGTAGAGAAGAGGCTGGACGAACTCCAAAGGCTTTGAGTGAGGAGGAAGTGGGAGCTTGGGTGAGTTTATATAGGAAAGGTGAGAGAATTCTTTATTATTTAGGTTTGGGACCCCTTATATTAAAATAATCCAAACCACAAACCATCCCATGGTATTTTCCCATTGTATCTGGAAAAGGAAAGAGGAAAACAATATTTTACAAGGCCAGGGTAAGAACTTATTAAAAAATTAGGGATGCTTATGTGGAGGTGAGTCACACTCCCATAGAAATTAATTTAAAAAGGCAAAGTGTTGAATAAGTCTTGAGGGCTCCATTAATGCTTTGAAAAGTAAGTCAAACAAACCCAAAATCACATTATTTTAATGATAAAACACATATTGGAAGAACATATGGATTATGGTATTTTATTACATCACCATTGGGTCATTATGATGTCATAAAACACATTATATATTTAAATGGTATTTAATTTTTACCCAAAAATTTGACTGTCTCAGAAAATTATGAAAAATTCACCATTGGATAATTTTGACATCCTGATTCCAAAAATAATATTTATTTTATATAAATAATTTTCTAAATATGTGAATTTTTACTTTTAAAATAAAACCGACATTTATAAAAAATTCACGGGTTTTGACAGAAATGGCTTTCAAACCTTAATAAAAATTTTAATTGCATTCATAAAATTATTAGGTCATTTATATTTAATAAAAATTAATTTAAGATTAATAATAATATTTTATTAAAATATTATTTAATTCAAAAAATCCCTTAATTTAATAAAATATAATTCTGAATTAAATAATAACCATAAAACACCATTTGTACTTTAAAAACTATTTACAATGTATCAAAAATGACAAGAAATTATATTCATTATTATATACAAAAATAATGAAAATGAACAAAGTACTACTTATTTGTTACATAACCACATAAAATAGCCGCATAAGACCTAAGGGTAAGGTGTGCGATGGTGATAGACTCTTGGGGCGGCTCGGATAACATCGCTCGAGTGGTAATCTCTATAAACTTCAACTTTTTCCGTAGACGGTCCCGTTAGAGCTTGAAATAATGAAGCTCAGCTTGGGCTTGGTCAAGGGTGAAGCCCAAAGAGGCCACCTCTTTTCCATGCTCCGACAAATGGGCTTCGTATGGGGAAATTCTACTAGATGAGGCCATCGCTTCCTTTGTCTGAGTAAAATTGGGTTCGTTAAAGCCATATATTTATACTACTCAAGTGATCACTGTTCAACGACTATAAATGTAACGGTCACAAATCTTAACATAAAACTAAAGAAGTTGACATCTGATAAAAACATTTTTCATAAAGAAACATTTAACTGGATCAAGAGGGATTTTCCATTAATGAAACTTTGGGTCGTTAAAATATTCCCCCCATAAGAAATTTCGCCCTCGAAATTTTCCTTTTCCCACACTAAAACAAATGTGGGTAACTCATCTTCATCATATCCTCAGACTCCCAAGTTGCTTCTTCAAACTTCTGGTTTCTCCACAACACCTTGACGAGGGGCATTGTCTTATTTCGTAGAACTTTTTCTCTACGATCTAATATCTTCACTGGTTGCTCCTCCTAAGGGATCATCTTCCAATTGTACCACCTCGGAAGAGAGTACATGTGAAGGGTCCGGTATGTACTTCATTAAGAGGGATACATGAAAGACATCACGCACCTTGGCCATAGTAGGTGGAAGTTCTAGTAGATAGGCCACAGCCCCAACACGATCAAGAATCTCGAAGGGGCCGATGTACCTTGGGCATAACTTCCCTTTCTTTCCAAATCTCATGACCTTCTTCAATGGAGATATGCATAAAAACACCATGTATCTGACTTTAAACTCAAGGTCTCATCGACGATTATCTTCATAACTCTTCTGTCAACTTTGGGCTGCCTTGATATGCTGCTGAATGGTTTTCACCTTCTCCACCATTTCTTCGTCCATTTCTGGTCCAAGCAGCTTATGTTCACTGACCTCATCCCAACATGCCGGTGTTCTACACCTTTTCCCATACAGGGCTTCATATGGTGCCATTTGTATGCTCGAGTGGAAACTATTTTTATAAGAGAACTCAACCAGAGGAATATGTTAATCCCATCCTCCTTTAAAGTCCATTGAGCATGCTCTCAACATGTCCTCAAGTGTTTGGATAGTCCGCTCGGACTGGCCATCAGTTTGAGGATGATAGGCCGTACTGAAGTTCAGTTCAGTATTCAGAGCATGTTGTGGAGTCTTCCAAAACATAGAGGTGAATCATGGATCTCAGTCAGACACAATAGATAGTGGTACTCTATGAAACCATACCACATCCCTGATATATATCCCTTCCAGTTGATCCAAAGAGAAATCCTCTCGAATAGCAATGAAGTGTGCTGTCTTTGTATGACGATCCACAACAACCCAGATTGGATTTTTGCCTTTGGATGTCCTTGGAAGTCTGGTGACAAAGTCCATGGTGATGTTCTCCCATTTCCATTCTGGTATAGGAAATGGTTGCATCATCCCTTTAGACTTCTGCCTCTCTGCCTTCACTTGCTGACACACCAGGCACTTTGATGTATACTCAGCGATCTCATTCTTCATATTATCCCACCAAATGTTTTCTCGGAGATATTGATACAGTTGTGTGCTCCCTAGGTGAATAGAGAAAGTTGAACTATGTGCATCATCCAAAAGTTCCTTCTTCAGCTCCAGACTTGATGGAACACATAGTCTTTTCCAAAACCGCACAGTTCCTTCTTCATTAACATTAAACTCGGAGGATTTACCCTTTTTGATAGCTTCCACTTTTTCTTGAATTCCCACATCATCCTTTTGAGCATCCTTTAACCTTTACAAAAGAGATGGTTGATCAATCATTTGTGAAAGGATTGATGATGTTCCCTTCTTTATGATTCCCACGTCCATCTTCATCAAGTCTAAGAAGATTGGATCCTTCTCAATTCTCATCATTGATATAATCGCTAGATCCTTTCTACATAGGGCATCCGCCATCTTGTTCGCCTTCCCAGGGTGGTAATGTATTGAACAGTCATAATCCTTGATGAGCTCTATCCATATTCTCTGGCGCATATTAAGCTCTTTCTGTGTGAATATATATTTAGGACTCTTGTGGTCAGTATATATCTCACATTTCTCTCCATAGAGATAATGCCGCTAGATTTTCAAGGCAAAGATCACATCAGCCAACTCTAGATCATGCGTTGGATAGTTTCACTTATGGATTTTCAACTGCCTTGAGGCATAGGATATCACTTTATCATTCTACATCAGCACACATCCTAAGCCCTTTTTCAAAGCATCACTGAATACCACAAAATGCTCCCCACTTGTGGGTAATGTGAGCATGGGTTCAGTGATAATCCTCCTTTTCAAATCCTTGAAGCTTTCTTCGCATTCATCACTCCAAGAAAACTTTACTCCCTTTCGAGTTAGCTTGGTAAGAGGGTTGGACAATCGTGAGAAATTTCTCACAAATTGTCGATAATATCCAGCTAACCCCAAGAAGCTATGGATATCAGTTACTGATGTTGGCCTCGGCCATCCCTCAATTGCATCTATTTTGGAGGGGTCCACAGATATCCCATTGCTTGTGATGATATGGCCCAATAGTGAGACTTCCTTCAACCAAAACTCACACTTTATGTACTTTGAATAGAGCTTCTCCTTGCGCAAAGTCTCTAGTACAGTTTTTAAATGCTCCTCATGGACCTCCTTGGTTTTGGAGTATATTAGAATATCATTTATAAAGACTACCAAAAATTTGTCGAGGTAATCTATAAAGACTCTATTCATCAAGTCCATGAATATTGCTAGAGCATTGGTGAGTCCGAAAGGCATTACTATGAATTCATAGTGCCCGTACCTTGTACGGAAAGCAGTCTTGGGGATATCTTCCTTCTTCACCCTTACATGATAATATCCTGACCGCAAGTCCACCTTGGAGAAGTATTGTGCTCCACATAGCTGATCAAACAAGTCATCAATTCTTGGGAGAGGATACTTGTTCTTTATCGTGATTTTGTTAAGTTCACGATAATCGATGCAAAGACGCATTGAACCATCCTTCTTCTTGACGAAGAGGACTGGTGCACCCCATGGTGATGCACTTGGGTGTATAAACCCTTTATCCAGGTTCTCCTGTAGTTGTTTCTTTAGCTCTTCAAGCTCAACAATAGCCATTCTATATGGAGTCTTGTATATTGGTAGCGCCCCAGGTATAAGTTCAATTGAGAACTCAACATCTCTTCTTGGAGGAAGACCAGGAAGTTCCTCGGGAAACACTTTAGCGAATTCCCTCACAATATGCATTTCTTCAAAGGTGGTTTCTTCCTTGGACTCAATCATCTGAGCCAGATATGCATGCTCATAAGGCAGTAATATCCATGCTTGAGATGATGGAGATAAAGGAGATTCATCTTCCTCCTGACACTTGTAATGAATCGGGGGTCGATTCTCCATATGGAGTGTGATTTCCCTCTCCCAAAAATTTATGTTGGCTCTATATAAGGAAAGCCAGTCCATGCCAAGAATTGCATCAAATTCCACCAGAGGGAGTATGATGAGGTTCGACGGGAAATTCAATCCACAGATTATAACAGGGGAGGACTTATACTCATGGGATGCAATGATTTCCCCATTTGTCGTACTCACTGACATCTTTACTTCCATGATTTTTGGTGGTGCTGGGATTGTTCTACTAAACTTTTGAGATATAAAAAAATGCGTAGAACCTGAATCAAAAAGTGCAATCGCTATTCTTGAATGAATAACTAGCGCACCTGTGACCACTTCGTTTTCGGGGTTCACTTCGGGAGAAGTGATGGCAAAAGATCTTCCTTGATGTCTTGGAGGTTGTTGGTTTCCTCCGAAAACCCTTGGATTAGGGCACTGATTTGAAAAATGACCAAGTTCTTTTCATTTGTAGCATTGAACAATGCGTTAAGGTTCGAACGGAGCATTCCTCTCCTCTGTCGCAGCTGCGGGTCCTTCTTGCCGACAGTTAATAGCTAGGTGCCCTTCCCTTCCACACTTGAAGCATTTTCTCGTCCCCCTAAGGAAATTTCTAGGGTGCTTCTTTCCGCACTTTTGGCTAGTGGGGTGCTGGAACTTGTTAGCGCCGTTGGATTTATCCATCGGCCCACCAGCATTGAAGTCCACCTTACGCTTCTTGTCCACATGATACCCCTGTGATTCTCCGATCTCCATTTCAACCTTGAGGGCAATCGGACAATTTCCTCATAGCTGTCGAAGTCACGGATCGCTAATTCTTTCCGCAAGCTAGGATTCAGCCCACCAAAGAAGCGGTCAACCTTGCATTCAGGGGTAACGACAAAGCCAGAAGCGTATCATGCAAGCCTTGTGAAGTTTGCCTCGTACGCTCCCACAGATTCATCATCTTTTTTCTTGAGGGAAAGGAAGTCCATTTCCATCTTAAGACGGAGGGTGCGCGGAAAATATTTATTGAAAAACATCTTCCAGAATTCCTTCCATTAAAAAGCCTCGATCTCCTCCTCAGGCTTCGTATTTTTGATCAACGTCCACCATTGATCAGCTTCACCCTCCATACGATAAGCCGCCAGGAGAACCTTCTCTTGTTCAGAACATTGGAGGATGGAGAATATCTTTTCAATGGAGTTGATCCATTGCTCAGCGATCGTGGGATCATATGATCCACTAAACGTAGGAGGCCTTTGTCTCATGAAGCTTTCAATAGAGACTTGTTCTTTCATAGGGGGGGTTGAACGTTCCTCTTGACCGGTGTTTCTATTCAAAACTTGATTTAGCTGAGAGAGAAGCGTGACAAAGTTCACGATTCCCACTCCCATTGGATTGGGCATCTCATTAGTACAATCATCACACTAATCTTCACAACGGTTGTTAGCCCGAGTTCTCCTATTACCGGCCATTGGCTGGAATAAAAGGAAAGTTAGGGGTAACACATAATGGGTAATCCAAATAAAAAAGTTTATGACTTATAAATACACTTTAATCTCTTTAACTCATGAGTCTATAGGATTCAATCCAATATTTTCATGATCTACCTTCTAACATTTATTCTTAGGGGCATTTTTCCCTTAATAAGGGATCATAATAATCTTGTAAATTTGTCAAAACATATCCCCCGGGAGTGTCGTAACCAAGAGTGCAGCAAGGCCCATTGTCGTGCACCAGTTCCCGTTCGAGTCTAGCTCAAAGCGGTGTTTTCGGGTTTTACCCCTAGGATACATCTGTTCCAGAGCCGCCTCTACCTGCTCGTATCCAGACAGGGATGCATTTTCTTGATAAAACACTTACTCAATACTTAAAAAAACATAGGGATGTTTTTTTATACTTAGTCTTGTATCTAAGGCATTACTAGGGTTTCCTAATCCCAAAAATAACTAAACCTATCCTCTGATACCAACTATGACAACCCTGCTTTTTATTACAACATAAACATTCTTTATTAAATAAAACTTCACTTGATACAACAAAGAAGATTGAGAGGTTTAGTGTATTTGGGTCTAAGGATCATTACATAAAAACTTTAAACATGAAATACAACATCTTTATTGAAAACTTCCTTTACATGACCACTACATTCCTTCGTACATAGCATTGCATGGGATAACCTGAGGACATGCATAAGAAAGGGTGAGCTGTAACGCTCAGTAAGGGAGTACAAATGGAATAACATGAGGAGTACAATACATGTTAGGCAATAGGCATATCAATAGAGCATAAAAGAAACATGAACACAAAGGCATGATAAAGAATGGTAATCATAACATGGAAATGTGGCAACAACACTTAACATTGAATTAGCATGAGCCAAGGCTCATTGCACATGGAGCATGAGTAAACCCTCATTGCACTTGAGCACGAGTAAACCCTCGTTTCACTGGAATTAGCATGAGTCAACACTAATTGCACTTGACGTATCATGATACTATACTTTACCCAATGCATTGGAGCGCTATAAGGGTGCACCCTTCTTAAATATTTCATTTCATGCATAAGTGTGCCACATGGATCATAAAACATGGATTCATAAAACATAATCATTTATTCCAAGATAAAGGAATGTGGAATTCATACATGAAACTTTATAATCAATAAGTAAATGTGCATAAAAGTGAATACCCTTGATGGAGAAATGAGAATGGTATTCACTACACAATGACATTGGCTTAGAAAATCGGTGTGATTTCGGCAGCGTAATGGCGTGACATAAGAATTCATAAAAAAGGATGATGAGAGAGAAAGGGGTTACTCATCATATTTACATGTAATGTACAGCAAGGAAGTAAAATAGATACATGTCCCAACAATTTTAATGGAATTTAGATTCTTGATACAAATGTATTGCTTGAATGTAAAAGAGGAGAGAGAAGTTCCTTTCGGAATTTCGGCATAGTAACAGGTGTACATGGGAGGCATTTAATGAGAGATAAAGGGGTCTCCCATAATTCAAAAAATAAGAGGTCAGTATGGGGGAGGTGCGAAACCATCCCCCAACATTCATAATTGAAATTAAAAGGGCAACACAACTTAATGAAAATTGACAAAAATGAGAAAGGAAGAAAAAACCCTTACTTGGAAGTGTGCTTCCAAAGGCTAGAGAGAGGCTTGTGAGAGGCTTCTTGGGATCTTGGGACCTTGAGATGATTCTAGAGTGAGTAGGGCAGAGGTTGGACGAACTCCAATGGCTTTGAGTGAGGAGGAAGTGGGAGCTTGGGTGGGTTTATATAGGAAAGGTGAGAGAATTCTTTATTATTTAGGTTTGGGACACCTTATATTAAAATAATCCAAACCACAAACCATCCCATGGTATTTTCCCATGGTTTCTTGAAAAGTAAAGAGGAAAACAATATTTTACAAGGCCAAGGTCCGAACTTATTAAAAAATTAGGGTTGTTTATGTGGAGGTGAGTCACACTCCCATGGAAATTAATTTAAAAAGGAAAAGTGTTGAATAAGTCTTGAGGGCTCCATTAATGCTTTGAAAAGTAAGTCAAAAAAACCCAAAATTACATTATTTTAATGATAAAACACATATTGGCCGAAAATAAGGATTATGGTATTTTATTACATCACCATTGGGTCATTATGATGTCATAAAACACATTATATATTTAAATGGTATTTAATTTTTACCCAAAAATTTGACTGTCTCAGAAAATTATGAAAAATTCACCTTTGGATAATTCTGACGTCCTGATTCAAAAAATAATATTTCTTTTATCTAAATAATTTTCTAAATATGTGAATTTTCAATTTTAAAATAAAAACCGACATTTATAAAAAATTCACGGTTTTTGACAGAAATGGCTTTCAATCCTTAATAAAAATTTTAATTTCATTCATAAAATTATAAGGTCATTTATATTTAATAAAAATTAATTTAATATTAATAATAATATTTTATTAAAATTTTATTTAATTCAAAAAATCCATTAATTTAATAAAATATAATTCTTAATTAAATAATAACCAAAAACATCATTTGTACTTTATAAACTATTTACAATGTATCAAAAATGACTAGAAATTATATTAATTATTATATAAAAAAATAATTCACATGAACATAGTACTACTTATTTGTTACATAACCCCTTAAAATAGTCGTATATGACCTAAGGGTAAGGTGTGCGATGGTGACAGACTCTTGGGGTGGCTCGGATAACATCGCTCGAGTGGTAATCTCTATCAAATTCCACTTTTCCCGTAGACGGTCCCGTTCGAGCTTGAGATAATGAAGCTCAGCTTGGGCTTGGTCAAGGGCGAATCCCAAAGACGCCACCTCTTTTCCGAGCTCCGAAAAATGGGCTTCGTATGGGGCAATTCTATTGGATGAGGCCATCGCTTCCTTTGTTTGAGTAAAATTGGGTTTGTTAAAGCCATATATTTATACTACTCAACTGATCACTATTCAACGTCTATAAAAGTAATGGTAACAAATACTAACATAAAACTAAAGAAGTTGACATCTTATAAAAACATTTTTCATAAAGAAACATTTAACTGGATCAAGAGGGATTTTCCATTAATGAAACTTTGGGTCGTTACAATTTCCCATTGCCCATTATTGATCATGTCCTTGAGAGAGTGGCGGGTCGTCAATTCTATTGATTCCAAGATGGATTCTTAGGGTATAATAAAATTGAGGTATCCTTAGAGTATGAAGGAAAAAAAACCTTCACTTTTCTATTTAATAATTTTTCCTTCAAGCGCAGGCCCTTTGGGTTATGTAATTCCCCTGGTACCTTTCAGCGGTGCATGATGGGAATCTTCTCGCGCATGGTGGCAGATTGTTCAGAGGTCTTCATGGAAGACTTCTCCATCATTTGGGATACTTTTGAGGGATTCCTTCTGAATGTTGAATAGGTTTTTTCAAGATGTAAAGATAATAATATCATCTTAAATTGGGAAAACTTCCATTTCATAGTAAAGGACTTGTTCTAGGCCATCTAGTATCTGGTGAGGGAATGAAGTTGATAAAGATAAGGTTGACATCAATCGTCACCTTCCCTCCACTAAAATTGTTAAGGAAGTGAGGCCCTTCTTAAGACATTCTAGTTTTTATAGTAGGTTCATTAGTAATTTCATCTCTATTTTTTTGACAACTTTTTTCTCTATTAGTGAAAGATCTTCCATTGTTATGGACAAAAATCTATGAGGAATCATTCTCTACACTCAAGTCAGCTCTTATCTATCCACCTGACATGCAATATCCAAAATTGGAAACTTCTTTTTTTGATCATGTGTGATGTGAGTGACTTCACAGTAGGAGTAGTCTTAGGACAACGGTGTGAGAAAACACTTTGTGTCATTTCTTAGGCAAGGAAATTGTTAAATGATGCACAAATCAACTACACCACCACTGAGAAAGAGTTTCTTGCTATTGTATTTTCCTTAGAGAAATTGAGGAGATATCTCATAGGATTACCCATCATTTTCTTCATTGACCATTCATCCCTAAAATACCTTTTCCTAAAACAATATTCCAAGGATATATTAATTAGGTGTGTTTTTCTTCTTCAAGAGTTCAATTTATCCATTAAGGATAAAGAGGGTGTTGAAAATGTTGAAGCTGACAACCTATCTAGGATATAATTCAAAGATAACTCACATCACCATTCTCTGTCTGATTCATTTCTTGATGAGAACCTCTATTTTGTGAGTTATTTCCCATGGTATGCTGACATAGCAAACCATTTGGTGATAGGTGACATTCTAAAATTCATAGGGATCCAAGAAAAGTGGAAATTCTTTTCTGATGTAAAAAACTATGTGTTTTATGATCATTACCTATTAAAGTTATATCCTGATGAAATCATTAGGAGATGTGTTCTCGAGTCTAAGAAAGAGTCCATTTTAAAATTTTGTCATGGAGGGACATGTGGATGCCACTTTTCAACAAGGAAAACCACTACAAACGTTCTCCAAAGTGGTTTCTAATGACATAACCTCACTAAGGATTCATTCCAATTTTTCAAATGTTTTCCTCAGTGTTAGCAATTAGGATCCATTACGAAAAGGAATCAAATGCCCCTCACACCCATTCTGGTGGTTGAAATATTTGACAGTTGGGGAATTGATTTCATGGGAACCTTCCAAAACTCTAAGAGATACCTCTACATTCTATTATCTATTGATTATGTCATAAAATAGGTTGAGTCCATTCCCACCAAGTCTAATGAACATCATGTTGTAATCCGATTTCTAAAAGAGCACATATTTTATCGATTTGGAATTCCAAGGTATATAATTATTGATTGAGGAAACCATTTCTACAACCACCCAATCTCTTCACTCATGTCTAAGTATGTTATTTCTCATAAAGTTTCCACTACTTACAATCCTCAAACCCAAGGTCATGCTATGTTAGTGAATAGGGATATTAAAAAAATTCTTGAAAAAACTGTCAATCCCTCTGGGAAATATTGTTCCGAGAAACTATTGGATTCCATTTGAGAATATCGTACAGAATTCAAAACCATCCTAGGAATGTCACCATATAGGTTGGTTTATGTAAAAACAATAAATTTACCTATTGAAATTGAGCATAAGGCATTTTGGACAATCAAAAAAATGATTTTCGACATTTCGTTTGCTGAAGTAGATAGGAAATTAGATCTTAATGAACTTAAGAAACTTATGATGGAAGATTATGAAAATTCATGGATAAATAAAGCTAGAGTACAGGCCTACCAATTTAAGAATCTCAAAGATAAACACTTTGAACTGGGAAAATTCACGATCTTGAATAGTTTGAAACATCATTTACACCTAGGAAAGTTAAGGTCTAGAGGGTTTGGTCCATTCATAGTGCATCATGTGTACCCCGATGGGGAAGTTGAGATTCAGGATCCCACATGTGGTCACATTTTTAATGTCAATGGCCCTAGGTTAAAACCATTTATGGAATCATTCAATAAACAAGAAACATAGGTTGAGTTAATTGAGCCAACCTATCAACCAATAAAAATTGATATATTTAGGATCCATATCGGCCTAATGATGTTAAAAAAGAACTAAATGGGAGGAAACCTATGGATTTCATGTTTCCAATATTTTTGAATCATCTTTATTTTTCAAATAGGATTAATGAATCATTTTGATATTTTAAAAAAATTGACTATTGACATGTTCTTCTATTATGAGTATGGATTGGTATGAAAGGGGATCCCCATATTCATCTATGTCATATGGTGTGATCCTTGAGTAATACCATACCTAGAAATTTAAAAATAAGGCAATGTATCATCAGTTCATTTTATTTTTGAGAGTTTGTAGGTTATAATGAAAATAACTAATAATAAAAATAATAATTTAAAAAAAATTAAAAGGACACGTCATATGTCATTGTGAAAATCCAATCACAACTAGAAAAGTCATGGGGGCTCGAACCCAAGACCGAAGGGAAACAGGGGCATGCGCTTACCACATACCTACAACTTATAGAGCTTACTTATTCTATAATTTTTGTATATATACTTATATTTTACTTTTTTATAATATGAATATATATATATATATATATTGTTTGTTAGTTTGTTTTTATCCCTTTTCTACTAGGGAACTCTTTGAGTGACATGGATATCAAAGGAGGAATCAGGAGTGTTGTGAACATCAACTTCAAAAAAGGTGACTTTGTTCCATATTTCATATTTGAAATTTATTTTATAAATCCTCTCATATACCACTACACCCTTATAAATTTAATTTTCTTTAAACACTGGGACAATGTTATTCTATGTTTGGGGTGAAAAGAATAAAAAAAATTATTAATTCTTTGTGTATAAAAAATGTGTGGAAGGAAAAATTTCTCTTAACCTTGAACATGATAATATACATTTCACACTTTGAAACTGAATATCAATCAATTTAGAATGACATAATTCTGATTTTAATCCATATATATTTCATGAGCATTGATTTTGGAAATTGTTGCTGTCTAATGTGATATTTCATTGTTTATATATTCAACCAAATAAAAAAATCACAATGCTCGTCCTTTGGATAGTGGGGTATTAGTTTGTGTTGATGGGGTCTCCCAAATAAATATCATAGGTTTAGTTATCATTTTAGTTTTAATATGAGTATTCAAAAAAAATTTAAAAAAACAATAAATGTGCACGTAGAGCAATGAAATGACCAAATACATGGATTTTAGAACTTAAGGATCGCGACTCCGTAGATTTCTAGCCCAGAGTTAGTAATGGTATCACTATTTGTGGTAATTTGACCTTTTTTTACTGAGTTAACTCAATATTATTCCCGAGTATGTGGTCTTTATTTGGTGCCCTAAGGTCTTTGAGATTGTGAGTAATCAGCAAAGTCTCGTTATATGGGTTGAATCTTTTGAGCAAAATTTCATTTAACAGGGAAAAATTGAAAAATAATAATAATAATAAACTATAATTTTTTTGAATACTCATATTAATATTGAAATGTGATTCCACATAGAGCTTCCATCATTTCCCACCTTGAATAAATATGAACCCCCATGTCTATTGTGATGCACACAAAATCATCACGCTTAATTGACATTGGATGAAAATTGTTGTTAAATTTGAAAAAATGAGTGGGATTGAGATTAGGATCTTCTTATGAAACTATATTTTATTAAAATATGTTGATGGGTTTCATGATTTTTTGTCATAAGGGTTCTTTCTGATCAATTTTTATTAAAACGTTTTTGGAAAAGGTAATTTGAATTGATATTGTTGGGATATATGTTGCTCGGGACTAGGAAAACTAAAATTGGGGGGTTGATTATCCACATAATTAGGATAATATTAATTATTAATATATATAATATTCTTGTAATTTATTATTCATACACACCATTTTAGTGAATTTTACAATTTGAACATTAATTCACATTATGATTGTAATTCCCTCTTTAAATGCACTATTACATGAAATTTTTTTGAAAACAACCTAAAATAAAAAATGTTATTGATTTTATTTTCATATTTTAATTTCAGGTATCCCATTCTATAAAAAAAATTAATGATTTTGTACCACTTGAAGATTCACATTGGAAGACCACCAAAATGGGCTTTTATGCCAACACATCCTATGAAAAGTAAACTGGACAGTATCCCAAAAATGATATTGTAGAGTCCAACATAAAATCCCAATGATTCTAAAAAGTTAAATGAGGATATAGTTCATCATGTGTAACATTTTATCAAATAGTGAAAATAGAAAATTTATATGTCTTAATGGAATTCTAGGTGGCCCATATGGAAGATGATATTCTGGGCCAGATTCTACGACCATGAAAAATAGCCCAATATTTTGATAATATATCGCAATAAAAAAATTCTATTTTGGCTAAAATTTTATAGGAGGTTACAAGACATCTGGGGATCCATTTTCTTCTTCTATGAAACACTCTAATTCCACAATCTATGAGGTCATTTTGATGCGTTTGTTTGGTGGATGCAAGAAGGATGCCACTTTAGGTCAAGGATAAAGATGTCCACACTCCCTTAATTTCAACCACCCTATACTTAGCATACTCAAGTGGGATCATTTTTAATACTGTGATATCAACCCAAAACTGTTGAAATTCCTATTTAAGGAAATTTTGGTGGAGGAGTTTACCATATTTGGTTCTTTCTTTAATTTTAGTGTTATGCTTCCATTTTTCCTTTGTAATGTTCTTTTAATTTGTAAGTTGTTCAAATTACCTTAGTTTTAAATAAAAAGCCTTCATCCTCTCTTATTATTTTGTTATTATTCTCACATTAATACCATTTCTTTATGGTGTCAATTTATTCATACCAAACCTTGTGAAATTATTCACACATCGGTGGAGTGATTGTTTTCTTTTTATTGTTTTTTACCTTTTCAATTCCTCCATCATGACTCTACTTCCCGCTTCCATTGAAATCATAACATCAATGGAGGGATAAAAAACTTATGGGATGATCCAAGGGATTCTAAAGGGGAAGTATTGGATGTCATTTATCACCCCATTAATGTCTAATCACTTTTTTTAATTGAGTTTTTTATTTGATGATTTTAAAACATCTTAATCCTTTTTGAATTTTAAGGCCACATACTTCAAGTGATAATATTAAACTTTAGCTTGGAGTGCTCATAAATTTGATCCTCTAAGTGTATAGGTGATTAGTATTATGGTGTGTTGGTATAAAACTAGTATATGATGAAGTTGTTCGATCTTCTTGAATAAACCCATCTCAAATATAAGAAATTGGAATTGTTAAAAAATAATTTTAACCAATCCAACCCTTATAATAACTTAGGATCAACCTTTCTCATACTTCTATTTCACTTAGTTCACATAGTGTTCACTTAAACCTATCTAAAATCAACCCGAGTTTTTTCACATAATATCCGAAATCAGTCCATAGTGTATGCATGTCTATAGGTTTCTTCTTAGGTCATTGAGGAATCGACAAACCAAGATACTCTATATTTGACCGCTTAACCCTAAAAACATGGGTAAATTTGGGCAAGTACAGTCACATTGATCCATTGTTCTCCTTGAAAAAGAGAACAGGTGCACCCTATGGTGATGCAATTGACCAAATGATTCCCTTTTCATGATTATCCTTATGAATATTCTTTAATTCCTACAAATTAATTAGATCCATTATATATTGATAATTTTAAATAGGTGTAGCACTAGGAATCAGTCATATTGAAAACTCAACTTCATGATTTGATGGAAGACTAGGAAATAATCCAAAAACACCTTAACAAAATCCCAAAAAATAGGAATGTCTTCAATTTTGAGATTCCCCCTAACCATCTGAGATAAATACCCATTTTTAATAGGAATCAATATCCATATAATTTATTTAATTTCCATTGGAAATTAATATTTATCACCAAAACGATATATGATCATAGGTTGGTTCATAATATCAAACATGACTTCTATTTCAAACAAATTTATGTTGGATCTATGTAATGAAATATAATCCATGCCTATGATAAAATCAAATTCATATAGAAGAAGAATATTAATATTTTTTGGAAGTAATGTCCTAAAAACTTCAATCAGGGAAGGATCATATACTTGTGATGCTATCATCAAACCATGGGGCTTTTCACTAATAATTCAATATAAAATATTTAAGGATATGAATATACATTCATTTATAATTTCTTTGATATATAGGAAATCATATAACTAATATAAAAAGGTTGATTTAGTATTTGGTCATGTCTATTTCCACCTCAACATATTTGTTTCATCATTAAAACCTGAATAAAACAAAAATAGTTGGCATGAACATGAATAATATTTTATTAGAGTGATTAATTGTATGATCATGGGCATCTTTTGAGGTAAGTTCTTGTTTAAATTTTTTTTAAACCACATTATGTTTGTCAATTAAAATTTCATGAGTGTATGAGTGTCCTTGAGGGTGTTATAGGGGTTTTGGACCTAAATGTGGGGAGAAAGTGTCTATTTAGTGCATGTTGCATGGTAGGAACATTGTTAGAAGTAACTAGGAAACCTAAACACGATTTCTTAAAGGTGGAGTGAAAGTTAATAAAACCAAGAAAGGGGAAGGAAAAACAATGTTTCCTTAGACAAATCCATCCCACACGATCACCACACAATTTTTCAACCCATGATGGTTCCCAGAAGACTGTACAACCTGGACCTCTCTTGGACAGAGTGTCGTGCACAATTGTCTCACCTTTTCTCCAACCGTGTGACCAAAATACAAACCCCATTAAAAATATGGTTTTTACTATTTTACCTGTCATGCTTTAAGTTTTTTCACCCGATTTTCCCATATATTACTCCTTGAGCAGTAAGAGTGAAAAACCAAACGCTCATAGTCTTCTCAAGGATCGATCTCCCTCATTTATAATATGTTTGTAGTGCTGTTGGGTGAAGATATAATCTCTAGGTGAATCTAATAGTCATATTCCATCCTTTTCCCAAATTAGGGTTTCTATAATTGTCATTCGTATTCTGAATCCCTAAAACCCTCTTTTTATAGTGAATCATAGGTTAGGGATTCGAAGGGTGTATTAACTGTAATCAAAGGCTAAGGTTGACGATGAGGTTGTCACTGGTATTGAAGTTGCTGGTCTTTAAGTTATATCCCCTAGTCTCATTGATTTTTTTATGTTTATGTGGATATTTTTCTCTACTATTGCGTTGTTCGTTTGGGTTTCCATGGTAGGAATGGTGAATTAGTTAGTCAATTGATGAATTGAACCCCTCATGATCCCCATGGGATGCATGAGGTTGTTTGGTCTGGGTTAAGGGTCAACCATGGGGTGTTCCACTTTCGTGAACATGGGATGGTTTATTGAACATCAAATTGAAAAGGGGATTATGTGATAGAACCTAGGATTGTTTTTTATCATGTTAAAATGGGATACCAAAGAGAATTGTGTTTATTTTTTCAACACTGATTATGAAATGGAAGAAATGTTAATTTTGTTTAGTTGATAACATGGCTTAAAGGGGTGTTTAGTATAATGTAAATGTGTTAATAGGGTATATGGTAGATGGTATATGTGATAACGGGTTATGTTATATAAATGGTATATAAGTTAATGAGATATGAATTGTGATTGATGTATGTGCTTAATGGGTTAAATCATGTAAATGGTAAATGTGTAAAATGGGTTCTAGCACGTGAATGGTGAATTTGTAAACTGGGTTATGGCATAAGAATGGTTTATGTGTTGAATGAAATATGTTTGATAAATTGTAAATGTGTTCAATGAGTTATGGGTTTAATGGTCTACGTGTTATATGATTAAAGAATAATGTGCACAAGTCTTGGTGGTATGTGGGGTATTTAATTGAGATTATATTCCCACATGATTGGTTTTACTAAGTCACTAAACCATATCCCCACAATGGATGGGTTAAAGAGATTGACAGGAGCTCTATGACCAATAACAGTTGCATTTGATGAGATTACCTGGAATGAGGCTCCCAGGTAAGTGTTATGTAATTGTTTGGGAGATGTTCTCCCAAGGGAGATAGGGTACTTGAATTATTCCCCTTACTCATAGTTTATATGACCTTTATAGGCCAAAGTGTGTTGGATGGAAATTATTAACCCATGAAGTAAATTATTAAAATGGTTAATGTGAACTTTTATAATTAATGAAAACCTATTTAGTCTTTCTTTTCTTTACTTTTATTATGTATTTTCATACAATATTGGTTTAGATTTGATATTTTGTAGACACTTTTGGTGGTGACGTATTGATTTTTACTCACACACTTGTTAGGCCACCATTGGGTACCCAAGTAGACTTCTTGTATGCAGATCAATATAATGGAAATGGGCCTATTCTAGATTGTCGAGTGGGATTGGGATGTGCATAGAGGAGGGAACCAAACATGGTCGTGGGACCCATTTAGGTATTTTTCAGCATGTCTTAATTTTATGTTTTTTTACACCTGGTACCATTTGAGATGACATAGGATATTTACTATTTGGTTGCGGTCTTGTACCCAGTTGTGGGATATTGAACTATGATGTATGTTTATGTTTTACCAATTATAGTTATTTTATATTTTATCTACTCTGGATTACTCTGATAAGGAGGGTATAGTCTCCCCACATTATCTATTAGACCATCGCTGCTAGTCGGAAACCATTGGCATATGGGGAGGCATTCCTGAGGTCATGTTGTGACCCTGCCCGGGGTACCAGATATATTGGCTACTAGTCCCGGGATGTTAAGAAAGTGGTATCATAGGGGTTTTTATTATGATATTATTTTGGGAACATATACAGGCGATTGGGGTGTGTTGATCCTTGGAAATAAGCCTGTGCGTGGGAGTAGCTAACCCATGTATGGGGGAAAACCCAAGTAACTAGAGTGGGATTGTTGTTATTGATATGTTTTTGTTACAATTGAATAATATTTTTCCAATGGGAGATGTACTTGTTGTGTGATGTGATTATTTCAAATAATTTTGATCATGGACAAAATGGAATGTGGTTATGAATGCATGCATCATTTTAGGCACACAAGGATCTTTGTGACATGAAACATGGTAGGAACACATGGGAAACAACTTTGGTATGTGAGGAATAAAGTTTTTCTCATTGTTTTTCTTAAATTTTTTGAACGAAATTGTATCTAATAAAGTTTATGTACATTAGTAAATGGAAATAATGTAATTGGATAACTAAATAATAATTCATAATGAAGAGTCATATGTGGTTTGAATTTTTTGTGATAAGTTTAAAAGATAAAAAGGTTCCTAAATAAGAAATATTTACGTTGTGATAATGAAATAGTTATAGAGGGCATCCAATGAAATACTTGTGACTATGTATGTTGGTTTAAACCATGTTGACAATGACCCATGGTAGGGATGGTTTAGGGTATTTCTATAAATGTTTCTATAGATGTTGGGATAGTGTATGTGGAGTGTGTTTTTTATGGTCAGTAGTGTAGTTTGTAGGTTGTATTTTACACCTATTTGTATTCATTTTATGTTTTTGATGATCTTTTTAAATGTCTACATGAGTTATGTTGGTAATTTCATATGGTTGGGTGAAATGAAAGATTAAAACATGAATTATTAGGTTTATAATGGTGAAGAGAGTCCGGGAAGAATGTTTAAATATGTAATTTTTGGGGACCTAGTTAATGAGTCTCCATTATGTTGTCTATTTTTCCCTTTTTGGGTAGTTTTGGTAGTGAGAGTGCCCTAGGAGGAGACCTTTATTAAATTTTGAAGGCCTTGGTGAGTTTCAATGTGTTTAATATAGGGGTGTTTTTATCTATGCTTGTGGTTAGGACCTATACTTGAGGTTGAGTGGTATTATATAATAACATGGATGTGGTAACTTTTGTGGGTTGTGATCATGTGGGTTTCATTGGTTTTTGAAACGGATGTCTTCTTTCATGGTGCAGTAAGTTGTGGTTGTGTTTTTATCGGCTTATAACCTAGAGTAAATGCTTACATTGGTTCATTGTATGTAGTTTGTTTTAGAGAAGAGGTTGGAGTGAAACCCTTGAGTTGAGAATTTTTGTATGCTTTATTTATATATAATGTATAGAACCTAGTGACTTGTTACCCCTATCCCTAGCTTTGGGAGATGATAACTTTTAACCTTCGAGGGAGACCTGTGAGAGGGTCAGACATGTGTCGAGTGTTCTTGGGTGTGTAAGGAAGATGTGGACATTTTGGATTTGGGTAGTGAAGGACATAATGTTCTACCTAGTGATAGTATGACCTAGAGGGTTATGTGGAAATATCAATGACTTTTGAGATGCGATCCGAGATGTGGATATGAATTTACATCCTTTGTAAAAGTGAGATTGACCTTGAGGAAGTTTAAGCCAGTATTGTAGGTGCCTTGGGATATGAATCATGGGAGACTCTTCATTGATGGAATCTATTTATGGTGAGTACCATCAATTTTTTGTTATTTTTATGGGATTTCCATGGTTTTTTTATTAAATAACTAATGTACATGTGGTTTTTTTATGTTTGGTTTTGAAGGATACAATAGTTATAATACCTAACATGGTGGTCTTGGAAATATTTGATGGAGGAATTGGGTTGAATATGGTTGGATGATGAAAGTGTGATCAAAGCATGAATGAATTCTTTCTTAATGTAAATGACACCCATGATGAGGGGTGGACATTTGTTCGGGTTTGTTTGTACGAAAATTTGGTTCGTAAAAAGGGAACACTGAGTACACCTTGAGTTAGATGAGGATGATGAGGTATGAGGTGTGGTATGTTGTGTATGTAGGAATTAGGCCTAGATCTAGTGATTTGTAGATCATATCATCTAGATATGGGTTCAGTGTGGGGTCACATGAAAGTGTAAAACCACGAAGGATCTGATGAGGTCCAGATGTGGACATGTTTTTAGAAAGTAAATTGGTGGTTAGGATTGTTAAATAGGTGGATCGAGATTAAGAACCTGCCATTTTCTATGAAACTAGTGGGAAGTGCTGGTTGCGTGAGAGATTGATTGGTATTGGATTGGTGTGATAGATCATTGTGTCTCTATTATGAGTCACAAGGTTTATGCTGGAAGGACTGAAGAGGTGTGGTGGCGGTAGTTCCATAGGATGCATTGGTTCGTGACAACATGGTAGAGAGCCGTGAAGTGGTGGAGAGTTTGATTACAAAGCTCCTCTTGATTTGGTGGTGGTGTGCTAGTGTTTGATGACATGTTGGTGAGAAGATAAGATCAATACCTGGGAAGGTTAGGGTGTACCTATTGAAGAGGTGAAATCAAGAGTGGATAATTGGTGAGGGTATTCATTTAGGACCTCTTAGCATACTCTATGTTAGTGATGATCATAGAAAATATCTCAACATCATCCTAGGTATGATGAGAGAACTATAAATTTACACCTATATACCTAGATGTGTTTTGATTGGATATGTGGACTCTAAGAGGTTGCACTCATTAGGAATTTTTTTTGGAACTATGTGGTATAATGTAAACCATTGACTGATTACCAGTGAGGTCCTCATGATGAACATGATACCGAAGAATTACATGTGTTATATTCATGGACGATGAGAATGTAAAGTGATTAGTGAAATTTCATATTTTAAGTGGAATCTAGATGGCCTTTTACATGTTTTTGGGTTTATCTTTTGATCAAAGCGTGATCTGTGGTGCTTGCAATTTCTTAGTGAGAGTAGTGATTAGGGAACTCCTATAGTGGTGAGTGGTTCATATGTCTTAGATGTTTGGCACCGAATATGGAGAGGATATAGTGGCATCAAGTTGATAATAAAAAAACCTTTGAAAAAAGTGTTTGGATTCCTTAGAAAATGCAAGGTGGTCTTTGGGTGTGGTTGTTGATCGATCCAGGTCTTGGATTCATGCTCAAGGTAGTTCATAAATAAAATAGATATGTTTGTGTTTTAATTAATGATGTGCATGATAATGCTTATAAATAGTTCATGGAAATTGATGTTTAGTGTTAGGAACTTATCTGATGTTGGTCATTAAATCAGGTGCTTATTTTTTGGTGAACAAGGATCATATTTAAGTTTGAACTCATACTGGCCATTGTAAGTAGTATTATTCCAACAGTGAATCTGAGAATTCCAGGATAAGCCATCCAGGGATGACATGACTTGGTTAGAAAAAGTTGAAAATTCAGTGAGTTTTAAACCACCTTCATTAGATGTTTTGTGAATAAAATTGTAGTTTAATAGCATAAAGGAGATTCAAGAAAGAACCATGTTGTCTTTGGTCAATGTATGGCTATAGAGGTGCATGTGTTAAGAATGTTTATGGGTGCAGTGGAGTGCGATGATGGATCAAAAAGTGGTGGTATGCCTTACGAGTTAATGCTTCATGGGATGGTGATGGAGGTTGTGTGTCAATAGTGGAAGATGGGTTTTTTATGACAATCTAGCCAGGGATGATCCACCACATTATAGAAAAAGTAATAGAAATGGTTAGTATAAACAACTATGGATTTTATTTTTTAATTAAAAGTGCGTTTCAAGAATGAAGGTGTACTTGAGAGTGGTCGAGTTGTTCTTATTCCACAAGTGGATGGTGGATGAATGTCAATTCTATATGGTATAGATGGAAATTATGGATTCTAATGTTTGATGGAGTTCTTGTGGATGTTTGGGTGTGGTGAGTTGGGAAACACATACAATATGTTTTAAAGGTTTGACTTGTGTTTCTAGTGGTTGTTTTGGATAATGGAAGTTCCAACATTGTAAGAGGGTAGTGGGGAGATGAATCTTAGGGTGGGAAAAACCAAAACTTTGAAGAGTATTCAAAAGATGATGTGATCTGTATTATGCACTCAGATAAGAAACATATTAGGTTTTGGGTTTTCGTTATTGGAATAGAATTAGTTGTTGAATGGTTAAATACATTCAGATGATGTTTATGCTCCGATTGTGCCTCAGATGCTTAGAATTGAATGAGACAGTTGGGTGTCGAGTTAAAGATTGATGTAGGTAAGATAGTGTGGTTGGAATGCATGTGTTTCTTGAGGTGATGCAATGATTGTATCACCATTAGAATTTTGGGAGATGGGTGATGTGACACTAAGTTATTTGGTCCCAATTTTGTGGGGAGAATTGGAAAAAATGTGTTCTTATTTAATTTGACATGGTACTACAGTGCATTTTTGGTACCCACTTGTGTGGTAGTTCAGCGATGTTACCTAAAATTTTATCTTGTGTTAGATGTTAGTTATTTTGAGCATGATGTTGAAGTGTCCTTTGAGAAGTATTCCATTATTTTTTTGGATTTTAGTGAGAATTGTTTTTGGGGGAACGACTCTGGTGTTGGTTGAGTGTTATAGTAGAAGGGTAATGTTCATGAGGGAACTCGAGAATAAGAAGAAAATGTATGGACCTAGTGGTCCAATCTTTTACCTTGAAGACTAAGTGATGTTTTTGAATGTATCTTTAGGAAGAGATATTATAATATGGTTATGTCGTAAGATACCATGCTTTTCATGAGGTATGTTCTTATTTATAATTTGGTTTAAACCACTTTAATTTGGTTAATGAAATGTTACTGAGTGTGTGAGGGTTGCTTTAGGTGTTCGAGACATTAGAGAAGGGAGAAAGTGTCCATTCAGTGCATGTTGTATGGTTGGATCATATTTAGTAGTAACCATGCACCCTAAACATGATTTCTTGAAGGTGGGGTTCATGGTTAAGGAAACCATGCAAGGTAGAAGGGGAAAATGTGTGGGCTTGGATAGACCCATCCCACACAGTAACTGCATGATTTGTTAAACTTTGTGGTCTACCTTTGAGATCATGAAACTCAGCACCCTCTTGGATAGAGGATGGTGCACGGTTGGTACATATATTGGAAAACTATGTGGCCAAAATGTGTGCCCCATTAAAAACATGGGGTTTTACCATTTTTACCCTCAAGATTTATATTTATTCACCCAATTATTTCCACTATTATTCCTGCAACTTCAAGAGTGGTAAACGAAACTCTCCCAAGCTTCTCAAGTGTCAATAAACCTTGTTTCTAATCCATTTGGAGCATAATAATAGAGTGATACTAACACTCATCTTCCTCCCTTTTTTCTGAATTATTGTTTGTAGAATTTTCCTTTTTCTTTCAAATCTATAAAAATCACCTTTTCCAATGAGTCTTAGTTTGATAATTTTAAGGGTTCTTGGGTTGGAATCAACCCACATTTTCTAGTGAGTCTTTGGTTGAGGATTTTATGGGTGCTTGGGTTTGAATCAATGGATAAGGTTGAGTGTGTGGTTTTCTCTAGTATCATGGTAGGTGGTCTACAAGTCATATCCCATAGTTTTGTTGATTTTTTATGTGTATGTGGTTATTATTCTATGACATTGTGTTTTAATTTTGGTTTTATATGGTTGGAATGATGAATTAAATGGTTAATTGATGAATTGAAACCCTCATGATCCTTATGGGATGCATTGACGTTGTTTGGGCTAGGTTGAGGGTCACCCATGTGGTGTGCCACTTTCATGAACATGTGTTCAAGTTATTAAATGAAATTGAAAAGGGAATTATGAGATGGAAACTAGGGTATTTATTTTTATCATGTTAACATGTGATACTAATGAGAATTGTGTTTTGTTTTTCAACACGAATTGTAAAATGGAAGTGATGTTAATCATGTTTTTTTAATAACATGGAATAGGGGGGTTTGGTATAATGTAAATTCGTTAATGGGCAATGAAGAAAATGGTAAGTGTAATAATGGGTTAAGGAATGTAAATGGAATATGTGTTAATGAAATATTAATTTTTAAGATTGTATGTGTTCAATGGGTTATATCATGTAAATGTGTAAAATGGGTTACACAATGTGAATGGTAAATGTCTAAAATTGTTTAAGGCATGGAAATGGTTTATATGTTGAATGAAATATAGTTGGTAAATGGTAAATGTGTTCAATGTGTTATGGTTGTAATGATATATGTGTTAAGTGATTAAATAATCTCGTGCACATGACTTGGGGGTATGCGGGGTATTGAATTGAGGTTTTACTGTCTGGTTAGACTAAATATATAAACCCCAACCCTACAATGTGTGGGTTATGGAGTCATACTGAGGCTCTATTCCCCTAATAGTGTCATTTGATGAGACTACCTAGACTGAGGCTCAATGGTATTATTTATATAATTGTTTGTGATATGTTATGTCTAGTGTGATTGGGTATTGGCTTCTTCCCATTATGAATTGTTTATATGAATGGAATTGTCCGAAATGTGTTTGATGGAAATGCTTAAACTATGAAGTAAATGATGAAAATGATTAAAGTGGACTTGGTTAATTAATGACACCCGATTTAATGTTTGTTTATCTTGTTGTTCATTATGCATATTCATAAACTATCTCTTCAAACTAGATATTTTGTAGACACCATTGGTGGTGGCCTACTGAGTTGTACTCACACCATGCTCGGGTTCCATTCGGTACCCGATCAGACATTATGGGTTCAAATCAGGATAAGGGAAAGATCCCTATACTAGATGGTTTATTTGGTCTTGGGATGTTCATTGAAGTGGGAACCACACTTTTTTTGGGACCCATTTTGGGATTTTTCTACTTGAATTTATTTTAGGTTTTCTTTACACCTTAAATCATATGACATGACATAGATTATTTAGTATTTTGTTGTGGGCTTGTACCCACTTGTAGGAAATTTACTTGTGATGTATGTTTATGGATTACTTATTTTGTTTATTTCATATTTTATCTAATGTGTATTAAAGAGGGTACAATATCACCACGTTCTCTATTAGACCCTCACTGCTAGTTAGAATCCTCTAGCATATAAGGAGGAATGTTGGAGGTCATGTGGTGACTCAGCTTGGGGAATCAAATATATTTGATATCGGGCCAAGGAAGTTATATTAAATTAAAAAACCATTCATAGGATGTCTAAATCATTACACCTTCTATTCAACCTTTCACACGTTAGGTTTTACCTAGATCATCCATGATCACGATCTATTCAAATCCATCATAATGGTTCTTAAAGAAAAAATGAAATAACCCAAGAAAATACCTTGGGAGCTTCAAAACAAATATTCTATAAGGGAACACTAAACATTAAGAAAAATGATGGATGAGATATAATTGACCAATTATTTTTTGGGGTTATTAACCCTAGATACATATAAGTTGTAACATCCCAGACTCAGATGCCACTGAAGGTCCCAAAATATCCATAGACCATATGAACTAAAGTTAATCTACCCAAACACTAGAGGATTATGACTATAAGTGAGGGCCTTGGTGTGTTAGTGGGGATACTTTTACCTCATCACTAGAGTGTATCAAAATGGAAATATAAATTCATATATGAAGTGGATGTAGTAAATCAGGAAGAGGTATGATAAATGAACTAGATAAGAATATATAAATCATACCAGAAGGAAACTCATATAAAAAAGATGATGATACACGTCTTGTGTCTAATACAGAATCCCAAATAGGCATACATGGTAGGTGTAAACTACAATGAAAAAAAGTAAAAAATCCAAAAAAATCCATCTAACATCACGAGCCTCATCTTGGTCTCATGCTACAATACTCCTAATAAGAAATCAAGAACCTCTAGTAGGGTGTTTTTCATAATCTATACCTACCATCATATAGTCTATTTGGGTACCATCAGTGGCCTAAACAGGGTGTGAGTTATATTCATTGTAGGAAACCACCCAAGCTCTAGTGTCATCTAATTAGTGAATATATAATAATAACACTATGTAGACAGTAACATAATATGGACAGGAAGTATTGAAAGTAGACAACCCATAAAGGTATAGGTTCCCATTGAAAACCATCCTCTACTGCCTTCTATGGCCTCATCATGTATGTCTTTGAATAACCAGTGATTCATGTATTAATTTATAATCATGTTTATTTAATTATTTTGTCAGATTTAAATAAATAAGTCTCAAGAACTAGCATGTAGCCTTGTGTCCCCTATGAGAATGTGATCAAGAGGTTCCCAACAAGGTCACAAACATGGTATAAGTCTCCAAATGAATCCAAGATTTCTCTTTGTCCTAGAATACACATTCTATAAATAATTTCATTAATTAATAAATTAATATCCTCAACCCATCCGTGATATTCCTTAATTGGAATCTAGGTATCACTCTAGGCGTAACATGAACTAAGCACCCTACAATCCCATCCTAGTAATTCCTCTTGGAAATACTAGCATCGATCTAGGTGTGATATAATATGATTTCCACTCCAGTCCATATTTGATAGTCCACTAAGGGAGCCAAAGTATCACCCATGGAATATATGATCAACTACCCACTGAGTCTATCTTTGAAAATTCATAAAGATTCCATGTATCTCTCGGGCATAAAAAGTCATCTCCCATGAGTCCATCTTTTGCAGTCCACTAGGGAGTCCAAGTGTCATTCAGAAATAAGCTAGGTAGAATCCAAAGGAGTCAGTCCATGAAATTAGTACATGAACCCATGTGTCACCGAAGTAATTTATTAAACATTCAGACAATATCATTTAACTATTTCAAGTTCATCACCAAGAACGTTTCATTCAAAACTCACCTTAGAAGGTTGATCAAGGCATGTTATAAGCCTATAAGGCATAAAATCATAATGATGTCACATGGTAATTTCATTATAAAAAGAAAACTCATTCTTAAACAGTCAATTACATGGAAAGGGCCTATGATCATTGTCATCCATCCCATTTCTCTAATAAATTCAACTAACAATTCAAATTAGAATTCAATTTACATTTCAATTCATCAATTAACATCCCATATAAAGGGTAAATTACACACCTCATGGGTGAACCAATTAATATGCCACCCATGGTGGTCCATTTGGTTATACAACACAGCCTATGGATGGTTCCAATTCGGGGTCCATAACATTTAATCAATTTTAAAGAGGTCTCATTAATTACTTAGTCCATACCTATCAATTCAAATCATGGATCAAATTCCATTTCAAAGATGTCAAGATGAGTGTTGGGTGCACAAAGCAACAAAATATTTATAAACACGTATACGTTTATGGAAAACCATGAGACCACCTACTGTAGGTCCACAGTATATTGCTCATCCAGTATTAGCTCCTGATTTGACTCAGATTGGGAGAAAATCAAAGAACGAATAAAGAAACTATAAATAGGGAATATTATATTGAAACTAAATAGTGCATCCAATACCAAACCAAACTAGGAGAGACACAAAATGAATTGATATATTACCAGTTCAGATCCAATGAGATTAATTGATCTCAATTTGGTTCTTGGATGGATAAGATCCCCCAAATCCTAGTTTAGGCGTCATAGTGATATCCCAAATTGTGAGGGTGTTGTCCATAAGAGAAATATGAAATTATGGTTTGAAATTAATTATTAAATGTGGGAAAAAAGTAATTTACCAATAATTCATAGGTAACATGGTTTGGACACATGGTTTTCCAAACCGTGTGCCAACCGTGTGCCCACTGTTGTAGGAAGGGGCACACTATATGGTTTGATCACATGGTTTGACTAACCATGAAAAACCATGTCTTATCCCACTAGGAAAATTACGGATCTAACTACATGGTCATGGGACCCAGGTCACATAGTTTATTAAACCATATGATCTCCCTATGCTCACTATCTAGCCTTACACATTTTGTAGTAATCATGAGGCCTACCCCACATAGTTTTTACTAACTGTGTGATAGCACATTTTCACCACAAAGGTTGGGTTCTTGGCATCAAACAAGAATTAGAAACCCCTAAAACCACTATTACCTTAATTGGAATTTATATTAGGCCATATTTATGTATTTAAACCTAAAATTGATGGAAAGACAAGGATCTGTACCTCAAGGAAGAACCAGTTTTTTACAAACACTACCCCTTAAAGAAATATGTACCCAAATTTCCCACTCAAGTGTGGTCAAGAATATCCATAGAATAAATCCAGCCACTGTACCCATACATTGGTCTCCCTCTCCTAGGTCTCTTCTTTAACATGACTGTGTTTCCATATCACCCATAATAGAGAAACTAATTGGGATCAGAGAACCATCATGATATGATCCACAATATGAATATGTTTCTCCTAAAAGGACTCACATACCTATAACTCAACCTCCTAGTGATGAAAGGAATGAGATAGATATGAATGATAGAGGTGAAATTGAGATATATGGAAGACCTCTTGCATGAACCAACACCTCTATGGTAATTGTAGCTGATAGGATACCATCCTGACTCTCTCAATAATCTGAAACCATCTGACATATTACAATGAAATATTTCACTATATGCTGATACGCCTATGTACTATCCTTAATGAGTCATATAGAAATATATAATCACTAACCTTGAGCTATAGATCTCTTATGCAGTGATCAACATAAGATTGATATTGAGACTTTACAGTATCCATCCACTTCTGAATCAACTTAACCTACTCTATAATCTTATGAAGGAGATGAGGTCCAAGCATAGTTGCCTCACCTGCCTCTAACCAGAATAAGCATGATCATTATAGATTATTTTAAAAAACCTCATAAAGATCCATATGAATATTATCCTAAAATAGATTATTGTAGGAGAATTCAACTAGGGGTATGTGCCTCTCCCAATATCCTTCAAAATCAAAGATTCATGTTCATATAATTTACTCAAGCACCTAAATCGCGAGTTCTGACTGGTCATTATTCTAAGGGTGGTATGTTATGCTTAGAACCACTAGTTTACATAACTCCCAATACATCCCTTTCCAGATCCATGAAGTAAACTGGGCATCCCTATTGGAAACAATAGTATGCAAGACCCCTTGAAGTTGTACTATTTCACAAATATACTACCTTGCAATCGCATCTATTTAAAAGGCCTCATTGATAGTTAGGAAATGAAAATACTTTTTGATCCTATCAAAAACAACCCATACAACATCATTAACTGAAGGAAAACTTGGTAAACCTGTCACAAAATCCATCGTAACATCATTTCATTTCTACCCGGGAATAGGAAACTTCTATAAAAGTATGAATGGTAGCTAGTGTTCCACCTTCAAATTCTAATAGGTGGAACATATCTTGACTTCATATGCTAAATCAATTCTCATACATGGTCACCGGTGTTGGAGATGTAAATCCCAACACATCTTATTGACGTTGGGATGCACATCCCAAAAAAACCATGAAATTCTCATATCATCTCCTTACGTATGTCTGTTGAAACCCATACATGACCATGTATATGAATAATTTCATCCACTCCTATAATCCAACTACGATGTGGTTCCTTACCTACCACACTATCTTATAGGAGTAGGTCCTCATAACCTAATAGATGCCTCATCCGCACTCTATACTGTATGGTAGAGTTCACAACTAAGGTAGATATAAAGGTCTTCCCCAAACTATCCTACACCTCCAATTTCATCTCGTAGAATAAGGCCATGATCTTCCACTGGATATTGGCCTACTAAACTTCCTGTATATGTGTCCACATTCTTAGTGAATTGACCTCAGCATTTCCTTTCCCATGCATGTAGAAAACATCCAAGTCAAATGACTATAGGTATTCCATCAACATTTTCTACCTCAGATTAGGATCATGCTATGTAAATATGTAATTGAGTGTTTTGTGGTATTTTTATGCCAAAAAATAATCTCCAAGTAAATAATCTCTCCATCAATGTAATGAATGAACAATTGTAGCTAACTTGAGATCATGCATTGGGTAATTCCTCTCATGTGGACTCAATTTATGATACCTTATGTCAAAAATATATCTATCTACATAAGGAATTATTCTATAATGATAACTGATGCATCATAGTAAAAAATGTAACTCTGGAATGAATTTGAAAAAATTAGTATTGGTGCTGAAGTCAATCTCCCTTTCAACTCTTAAAAAAATGAATAACATGCATATGACCATACAAAAACCACTCCTTTCATAGTCATGACCATGAGAGGCACTGCTAGGATCGAGAAATCATGTATCAAAGATCATTAGAATGCAACTAGACCCAAGACACATTATAACTCAATGAAACACTTTGGATGATCCTAGGAAAGCATAGCTCTCACCTTATCTAGGTCAACTACTACTTCTTTATCTGAGATTATGTGACATAGAAACGGGATTTGATCCAACCAGAAGTGGCACTTGATGATATTATCATATAAATAATGACATCTTAGTGAATTAAATATGATATTAAGTTGTTTGGCATGGTCATGTCGATTGTGAGAATACACCATGATATCATCAATGAATACCATGAAAATTGATTCCAGATAATGATAGAATATTTGGTTCATTATTTACATGAAAATTATAATAACTTTCATGAGAATTAATAGCATAATCACATACTTATGTAGAACATACCTTCTATGAATGGATTTGTGAGGTATTCCTAATGGTCTAACACACACCGAATGACAACCAAATCTCAAATCAATATTAATGAAAATATGAGCTCCTCATATCTGGTCGAATAGTTCATATATCCACGACAAAAGATACCTGTTCTTAATTATAAACTAGTTTAAATTTTAGTTATCCACTCATACCCAGAGATTTACAGTAAATGTTTTTTTAAAAATGACCAGTGAAACCAATGGAGAAATACTGGGTTGGATAATCCATTTACCTCTAAATCCTCTATCTACCTCTTGTTCTCATGTATCTCAGTAGTATACATCCTGTAAGGAGGAATGGATACTAGTAAAAAATCTAGAACTATCTCTATAGAAAACTATACCTATCTCAACAAAGGTAAACTAGAATATTTTTCTCAAAAAATGTACTTGAAATAATCAACTACTAGAGGGAAATCTTCCTGACGTATTCCCTAATTATCTAGATATAAACTCATAATATATGATCTAATATTCCTCAACACATGATGCTTAGTACTAGATCTACTTGTATGGACATCTCATTCACCATTGTGAATAAACTCTCCACCCTATTGATGTAAAGGTCACCCTTAAATGATAGAAATCAATGAAATATTAGACGGGAACCAATCAGTATATCCTGAGAATGATATCAAAACCTGTCATCTTGAGGAGAAAACAGACATATGAAGTGACACCCTCAATCTCAAGGGAGAACACCCTGCACTAATGTACCTACTATATTCTAATTCTCAAAAAAATATCAATCATCACAACACCATAAAAACACAAAACACTGATCCTATCACTCTCTACAATGGGAAAAAATATAAAGAGATGATAAGTGAATGTATAAAAAATACATGACACTGAAATAGAGGATACAAGTCTAATACCTATCACTGTAGAAGATCCATGATTCTTCTCCTTAGGTGTCAGTTTCATTTTGTATATCTGTCATAATCCATAACCCTTTTATAGAACTTTTATACCTGTAGCGGATTTGGTATTTCATCGCTGTATGTATGGGATCTTACTAACATGACCACTACCACCACCTTGGCCTGACCGACTGGTTGAAATCCATCTCCATACCAAAAGATAAGTTTTTGAACACACTCTTACACATAGAGTAAGTTCATACCATCTCTCATTAGTTTTCGGATGAAATGTTCTCCAAAGGAGCTGTAGACGGCCCATCTTTCAACAAGATCGATACTCATATGGATCCCTCGTATATCGAGGCCTCATATTTCCTAGTTTATTGCACTGGTGGCACCTCACATGGTTACCCAAGTAAGTTCTCTAGCTACTAATATCACCACATGTAAGCTCTAGATGACACTTCCTACCACTGGTCTATGTAGTACTAGATCTAACCACCATACCTCCCTCGCTCACAACCCCTACCTCACTTAGGTTATGATTTTTTATAGGAAAATAATTCAATATTTTAGAAATATATGTTATCCAAAAGAAATTCACCTATGATCGAATTTCATAACTGAGATCATCCTCAAATCACCTAGATTTAGATAACTCATCACCTATCACAATGGGTGAAAAGAACTGGAGCTCCAGAAAATAGGTAGAATAATCTATGACTGATAACACGCCCAGATCTATGCTCACGAACTCTCAGGATATATCGACCCACAATATCTCAGGATAGAAGTAATCATATAAGGTGGTATGAAAATATATCCAAGACATCTTCTGATGACGATCAATTTGAGTAATCAAATCCCACCCTTTTTTGGAAGAATATCGTAGCATATATGTAGATATATTTACCATCCACTCTAGTGGTGTCTCTATATTATCAAATATAGATAGAACAGCCTCTAGCCATAACTCCATAGCTTGTGGTCCTTCATCCAACCAAAATGTAGCTAGACGCTATCACTGGAACACGCACATCAACTCTACCATAGTCTTGGCTGGTTGTGATGCACCCTGACTAATTTGCATGAATCTTATAAAGAATTCACAGAATAGTGCCTCAAATCTTATGTCTGGTAAAACTATTGGTGTCATAGATATAACTAAAAGAGGACCAACTAATATCCCATAGCCCACCACCTCCAAATTATGGTCATCGCCACCCTCCTAGAGTACAACTGGAGGTCGTCAGGGTGGAATGCCTCTACAATTCCAAAAACATTCCTCAGATAGGAATGTTATCAAAGTTCATTTCTAAATGTGTATATATTTAAACAGGATAACTGCAAGACTTTTTATATAAGAAGAAACCCCTATTCTTACTCATTTATTTAGGTATAGGTGACGTGCATATCATATATAAGCAAGATATATTGTCTACTTCCAACTACTGAGGATGTTTCTAGGTCAATTTATCCTCTATAAATATAACAATTTCCATTTTATTCATATAGTAAATTCCATTTTATCATTATTCATTTTAAAATAGTTGAACCAAATGGTTCACCAAATTCCAATCCATAATGGCCCATACTCCTTATGAACAAAAATATGGAGTCCACCTAATCCACACCATAAAACATTCCAGAATTTCTATCACAACAATAGGTTTAAAAATTGTGGAACATATCACAAGAATATGCAATTATTCAGTGTATTCTATAGGGCATGGAATAATGCATGGAATGTGAAATATAACAGGTTCCTGAGATGATGCATGAGATGGAACACCCACATGTCATTGGGTTACAACATAATAGATCCCAAAATCATACAAATGTTAACATCAAAATTAAATTGAATCACCTAATAGTAGAATCCAATCATCTTCAATAGTTAAAATCTAGAAAAAATTTAATTTGAGGCAATTTTGCTTTTTTCTATAATTGGGCTAGGTACACCAAGGCACTACTCATTACCAAATCCCTATTCTTTCATATCCCAATATATTGTCTCCAAATAATAAAGAAAACCAAAAATGAATTCTATGATACCACATTGTAATTTCCCAAACCCAGATGCCACTAATGGCTCCCTAAGACAAGTTTTCCACATGGCCTCATGCGCATCTCCCCACACTCCATAGGCTACTGACAAGCGATGAGGTCCAAGGTTTTTATATGAGGAGTCTATTCCCTCCTCACTAGAATATAACACAGTGGGAATACAAAATATGATAAGTAGCGGAAGTAGTAAATCAATCAAAAAGATGATAAATGCACAAGTCATTAATATATAAATCATACCAAAAAGAATCTCATATATAGAAGATAATGATACGTGTCATGTGTTTTGTAAAACATACAAAATATGTATACAGGGATGGTATAAGATACAAGGAATAGAAGTTCAAAAAAGAAAAAAAATCCAATTATCATCATGATCCTCAGCTCCATCCCATGTGCCCCTTCTCCTAAACAACAATCAAGAACCTATAACAGGGTTTTTCCATTATCCATGACTGCAATCATATAGTCTATTAGGGTACCATTATTGGCCTGAACAAGGTGTGAGATACAATCCTAGTTGGGAACCAAATAAGGTCTATTTCCATCTAGTAAGTTAATATATAATAATAAAAGTGTGTATTAAATAATAGAATATGTAAAGGATGTAATAAAAGTAATCAATCCATAAAGGTCTGGGTTCCCATGGACACCCATCCTATGCTACCTAATTTATCCTGAGTATGAAATTCTATGAAAATAATTATTCCTTCATTAATTTATAATCATGTTAATTTTTTTATTCAGTCACATTCAAATAAATAAGCCTCAAGAATTGTAAAATATGCATGTGTCCCCCATGAGAATGTGATCAAGAGGTTCCTAACAATGCCATAGACATGGTATAGGTCTATGACCAAATCCAAGAATGTTATTTTCTCCAAAAGATGCAACATATGAATAATCTCATCAATAAATCATTTAATAACCATATCCCATCATTGGAATTACTAAATTGGAATCTAGGTATCGCTCTAGGAATATCATGAATCAGGAGCCCTGCCATACCATCCTTGGCATTATTCATGGGAATCTTGGTATCGTTCTAGGTGTTTTATAATGTTATTTCTATTCGAGTCCATCTCTGGAGGTCCACTAAGGGAGACCATGTATCACCCAGGGCGTATATGATCTACATACCTTTGATTATATCCTTGTAAATCCATAAGGAGGCCAAGTATCACTCGAGTATATAATAGTCAGCCCCCATGAGTCCATCCTTGGTAGTCCACTAGGGAGTCCAAGTGTTACTCATGAATAAGCAATGTAGAATCCAAATGATTCCATAAATTATGTTTGTATGTGAACCCATGTGTTACCCAAGTCATTTATTTAACATTAAAATTATGTAATTTAACTATGGAATGGTCATCACGATGAAAAATTCCTTAAAAAATCACCTCAGAAGGTGGATTAAGGCATGGGATAAGCATTGAAGTCTTGTCCTTATAATTATCTCATGTGGGGATTTCATTAAAAAATGGAAAATCATTCTTAAAAAAATAACTAAATGGAAATAGACTAGTGTAATAGTCATCCATCCCTTGGATTTAATCAGTTCAACTGACATTTCTAATTATAATTAAATTTACATTTCAATTCATCAATTTAAATCCCTTAGAAAGGGTAAATGAAACACCTTAAGGGTGACCCAATTCATATGTCACCCATGGTGGATCATTTGGTTGTACAACACACCCAAGGGGTGGTTTAAATTCGAGTTATATAACCATTAATCAATTATAAATGGGTCTAATTAATTAAATTGGTCATACCTATCAATTTAATTCATGGAATAAATTTCATTTCAAGGGAATCACTCTGAAAATCTGGCACACAACACAATAGAATATATATATATATATATATATATATATTTACCTTGATGGAAAAACATGAGACCACATATAGTAGGTGTGTAATAGATTTCTCATCTAATATCATCTCTTTATTCAACTCAAGTAGGGATAAAATCGATGAACGAGTGAAGAACCTATAAATAAGGCATCTAATCTTGCACCAAAATAGTGCAGATTATACCCAAACAAATGAGGAATGTTACAAAAGGAACTAAGATCTTATAAATGTGGATCCAATGAGATGAATGACTCTTGATTCTAAGTATAGATGTGGAAGATACCTCAAATAATAATTTTTGTGTAAATGTGAGATCTTAAATGGTGAGGATGGTATTCATAGGAGAAACAAGAAATCATGTTTTTAAATAATGGATTAAATTATGATAAAATGTAATTTCCCAAGAATTCATGGGTCGCACGATTTGGCCACAGGGTTGGCCAAACCATGCACTAATCGTGCGCCCACTACTATAGGAAGGGGTACACTGCACGATTTTCTCACATGATTTGACTAACCATGCAAAAACCATGTCTCATCCAATTATCAAAATTATAGACCTACGTGTAAAATAATTCCACCTAAGTTTCATTGTTTATTAAAATGTTCATGCTTCTTCTACTCACTTTCCATCCTTGCATGATTTTTGGTAATCGTGTAGCCTAGACCATGTTGTTTCTACTAACAGTGCAACATACCTTTTTCACCTCAAAGGTTGGGTTATGAGATCCAAAATGCTTCATACACCCTCAAAACCTCCATGACCTCAAATGGAATTCATATTAGACCATATTTATGAATTTAAGCTAAAACTGTATGGAAATAAAAGGATCCATACCTCATGTAAAAACCATGTTCTTACATAAGTCAAAATTACATCCAATTGTAGTATCTATAAAGAGATATTTTTCTAGGAAAACTGATCTCATTTCATTTCCATAACTTAGTATGTTATTCTATACATAAAATATCTTATGGGTTCTCAATTAAGTGTTATATTTTGAGTTTATAAAGGTAAATAAACATTTCTATGACACAAACTATAGCAATACATAATTTTCATACATAGATATATTTAACTTATAATATGACTATCCATTAAATATCATTACAATCCTTGCCAGAACCATATAGATATAATGTGTTTGGAAACTTGGATACATAAAAAACTTCTTCATAAGTGATATACATAATATTCAACTATGTTTTTTATAACTAGATCCAATATTAGATATATTATATATAAAAAATTTCTTCATATCCCGAGGAAAAGAAATACAAGAAAGGGTGATCTCTGATTCTCAGTAATGGTTAGAAAGTGAGATATCAATGATCACTTAACCATAACATGATCATAAGGGTATACCAATATGGGAATATCATTTTAGAATGATACCCTAAATATCAAAGACCATTATCTAGAGTCATAACATACAACTTGGCAGTTTATAAAATAGGAATCATAAAGGAGTCAAAGGACATGATCTATGAGAAAACAACATTTTCATTAAACATAAGATTGAGGCATATCCATAAACATAGAATATTATATCCTCAGTATTCAAGGTAAAAAAATACTATCATAGTGGAATGGGTCCACTCTCCAAACCATCACTTCCATAGTCAATTTTCACAACCAAGAATATTATTGTGGATATAATCACTTACTAAACTGGGAACACTATACTTTAATTTTCTTATTATATAATAAAATATCCATATTTAAGAAATTAATTAAAGGGAAGAATAATTCTAGTTGCAAAGAACACATAATTAAAATAATGTATATGTTTTCCTTAATATCATAAAACATTCACCATAACCCATGAAAAATAAATTGGTTTCATAAACATTTTATAATTTCGTTATAGAATAACATGTGGAAAAGAAACATATTCCATAA
Source organism: Viscum album (assembly GCA_963277665.1). Classification (NCBI taxonomy): domain Eukaryota; kingdom Viridiplantae; phylum Streptophyta; class Magnoliopsida; order Santalales; family Viscaceae; genus Viscum; species Viscum album. The sequence continues at coordinate 1,559,078,179 of OY728164.1, read as the reverse complement.
CTTAATTAACCCCTGGGAACAAAAAAATGTTTCATATATTTATACATAAACCATAATCATCATAAGAAAATGAAATATTTAAGTGTATGGTATCATTAGATCATATTTCTAGTAAATCATAAGTAAAATCTTAGGATGACATCTTAGATGAAAATTTCTTTAAAATATATAAGAAATATTTATTGAGGAGAATACCCTTTTCATTATCAAATTACTTTATTTAAAATCTAAAAAAATCTAAATAATTATATATATTTTTTAAATAACCATGGAAACATGTAATGTAAGAATAGAATCATTGGTCAGTCCCGATGATTTGATATTTCATTCTTGCTTTGTATGTTAAAAAAATATTTCACTCACATTTTCAACAAAACATAAAAAATTACTCATTTGGAAAAAGAAAAAATGATTCATTTTACATCATTTTTTAAAAATTAAATCATGAAAAAATTACATTAAATGGTCATAGAAGAATATAAAAACATCCTTTATTTTTTTTTAAAAACATCGATATGGAAGAAAAATTATTTTCTAATAAAGAAATAAATACAGTAAATTTTCAATAAAAATATTCGTTCGTTATCATGAGTTCTTAAAGATAGGAAAATTAAAATAAAAACATGTAATCTAAAAAGTAACTAGATAAGTAGAAAATTAATGAGTTTATTGAGAGGTAGATCATAAAATTTCGTCATAAGAAACACAATCATAAACTATCCCAATAAATATTGATATTTTATAATAAATCCCATACCACTTTGGTACCATTCAAGTCATGACCTAATATAAGAGATAAACATACATGGATATATAAATCCCAATATTTTTAATGGAAATAATCATAAATGAAATTCCTATGAATTATATATCCCACAAAAAAGTAACATGTGTTGAATATGGCATGTGTCTCAATGAAATAAAAGTGATAAGAAAACCCTTACCTCAAGTTTTAATTGATTTAATAGCACTTTAACCTCTTATATAAAAAATATAAAATTATTATAATTATATAACCAATTCAGGTACATAAAAATAATATTATATATGATCCACTTAGAATATTTCAACACCCATTTGTTAAAAATTATTTTCTAAAATCATCATTTCTGTGTATTGACTATTATATTTTTCCTGAGAATTTTGATTAAGTTGTTTCGGTACTTGTACATTGATCATGGTTCCATCATACATATAATTTTAATAATGATATATATATATTGATTATATATATATATATATTCATATATAAAATATAGTTATATAAAAATGTATGACAATGTTCATTGAGATGGTAGGTCGTACGCATTCATGAATGTTGTTTTCACATTTCAATGGATGAAAAAAAACAAAGGACGAAAATAATTAACCTATAAAATATAATTATTAACTAATTTTTTATATATAATCATTAAATTTTTTCATTATTAACATTGTTTGTAAATTAGATGATAAAAACGAATCACATCACTTCTTGGAGGTGGTTGTCCACAAGTATGCACATGTGACTTTATTGTATTCAAATAGATGAGAAAAAGGTGGATAATGGTTGTTTCATTATAATAATAAAAATTAATAATATTTTATAAACTGAAATAATTATTTTATAATTTTTAAAATGAATTTATAGAAGGTAGGATACAATATAAAAATGAAAATGCTCAGTTGCGAGGTATACCTCTTTGTCAAGAAACCTCTTTTGTCTTACACATTCTTTGAAGGGATGGTATTTTGGAAAGAAAATAATATGTAGGATGTGTTTAAGGAATATAGGAAGGATTAAGGGAGGTATTTTTTATGATATATGGCTCATAAAGTGTAATAAAGAGAGGATATTTGATATCCTTTTATAGGGGAGGGAAAAGAAAAACATGGTGTTTCCAAAAAATATTAATATATATATAATAATCATTTCAAGTGTCATTAAGGAACCCAAAATTAAAAAATAAGAAGTTATAGGGTTTAATTGAACTCAACCTATCTTATTTGGGCATGTTTTGGATACAGTTTAATCCTTATGTTCTAGGGAAACCACTTTAAACCCATTTAAACCTTAATGAGGATAACATAACATGTTACAATGGTAACATAATTACATGACCGAAAATAACAATTAATATAAAACAATTTGCACAAGATGATTTAAATTTTTGAATTCATTTTATAATATTAAATTTCAATCTTTGGTAGATATTACTTTTAATATAATAACACAAAATTCTTGACAAATAGTTTTTAGAAAAATATCTGATTTAAGAGTAAATAACATTTTACCTTAAAATAAATTTATATATTGGTTTACATGATTTATTTTGGTTAAATTACAATATAATTAATGGTTTTATATTTTTTTGGAAAGATAAAACTGAATGTAATCTTCCAACTATTCCACTAAATGCAATGGGCCAGACATAGTTTTTATTTTGGATAAAATATAACTTATATTTACAAAATTAAATCTAGGGTTCCAAAATTAAAAATAAGGATTTAACATAAATTAATTAACTCATTAATTAATCCTTTTGTATAAATACATTCATATAATGGGATATAGGAATTTTATATGGTTTTTTTAATGTTTTACATGACAGTTTTTACAGAATTTTGCACTCTTTTACTAATGTGATAAATATTTGGTACGACCACTCTTAAAAATGACCAAAAATTATGTTTTACAAGTTATACTATATTAATTATTATTATTATAAATATTGAATTCATTTTACAAAATAAAAATCACATAATTAGGAAATTTTAATTTAAAATTAATCCTCCACGACATGATGAAATGTTATTTTATAAATAATTTTTTTGCTTAAGTATACTAGTTTTTATATAAATATTAAACATAAAAATGATTCTAATTAACTAAATTATATTTTCAAAAAATAGTGTAGAATTAATTTAACTTTAAAAATATATATTTTTAAATGGGACTACGTAATTTCTTTAAATAATAAGAATTTTTTCAATAAAAAATATCATTCTTACTGTTAATCATAAAATAAATATTTTCAGAAAATTCTAAATAATTCACTCCAAAATAATTTAGAAAAGATTATTTTAGAAATTAATTTCATTCTATGATGTAAATTTTAGAACATTGGTTGAAATTAATCATATTATTTACTTATAAAAAGTAATAAAATCCATTTTTAAGGGAAATTATATTTTTTAAGCATATAAAGAATTTACTAAAAATTGAGAACATATTTGTCAATATATTTTATTCATATAAAACCATGATACATAATGTTCATAATGTTTTTATTACTATTCACTATAGCAATTTAACAACTAGGATTAAAGAATATATTATATTATAGTTTATTTAGTCTCAATGTTTCATGTATCACAATCTATCAAATAAATTAAATTTATTTGAGGATAAATGTAATAAAGAATAAGTAATAGAATACTTCTTAATAAGGAATTAAATCATTCATAGCGGATCATAAATAGTATATGATCAGCCAAATAATATCCCATAGGAATGTCAGACTAAGTGCACGGGAATGGATAATTATATGTTCACTAGAATAATAAATGAGATATACTCTACCAATGATTTTTGGTATTATTAATACTAGATTCATCTATTCTAAAATAATTTCAACTATTAGTTTTCATACATGGAGGTTTTTCTAAAAAACCCACATAATCATTACTTTACCAAAATTTTAGGATATTATCATATATTGTGGCTTATCCCATAAAATTATCCCTAGTTTTTCACTAAGGTTTTGTTACTATCCAAAAGTAACTAGAAGTTAATTTGATACATATTATTATGAACTATTCCTTAAAAATATATTGTCTCATATTTCATAATATTAATTTCCAACAAATAATCACTAAGGATTGAGAGGTCTACTATATTTGGTATATTAAACATAAAAATACATCAAATTAAACATAAAAACAAAATCATTATTTAAAACTCTATATAGTGGTTATAATATCCAAATATATTCTAAAAAATTAGAGGATATCTTTTGGAAAACACATATGTAAAAGGGTGAGCTTTAAATCCCAATAATAGAATAAATATTGAAATAAAGCATAACATTGGAATCAAGAGGCATAACACGATATCATAAGGACTATGGACACAATCATAGAGACATGGAATAAGGAATGATGTTATAAGATCATAAATATGTTGTGAAAAATACCACATGGAATCATAAAAATAATTCAATGGTGACACCTAAAACCATCATCATAAAGTGGGAAAAGTCCCAGGGTGGATTCAGTTCTCTCACAAATCCCTTACATAACATATCACCAGATAAAAAGATTTAACTAATTCATTGAAGAAATCTATAATTTTAGTCCAAAAGTTTATATAATGAAAATAAAAGACATGTGTTATATAAGAGGAAAATAAACCATTCATTATTTATAAGCATGATCAAACCCATGAAAAAGAAGTGGGTTTCATAATTATAATTCAAGGTATAATCAAAAGATAAATCATAAGGATATCCTCGAGAAAAACTAAACAAATTATTTTAACTTTATTAATTGAAAAATGGATATAGGTTTTTAAAAGGGGTTCTAATGTTTAAAATTTATTATAAGGATCTTGGAGAATAAAAAATGAAAAAAACCACTTGGGTGGTTCTTTGTGAAATAATTAAAAGATATTTTTAATGAGGGGAAAACCATATTATTTTTCATAAAACTAGATTTTAACCCGAATTGTTATATTTAAAATAGTGATCTTTTTTTAATAAATATTAATTTTTTAAAAACATTTTATATTTGGGATTTTCAATATGATATAAGAAAGATGAAATTCCATAAAATTGGGTTTACATAAAAGTGGTAATTCTGATGGGAACAAAAAACATATATAACCCCAAAAATGAGAATTTTATTTAACTAGTTATATATTTAAGGGATATATATATATAAAAGAGGTAAATGATAAAAATATTTCATAAAGGGAGAAAAATTAATATAAAATTTAACTAAAAATTCATGATAGAGGTACAAAAGATCCCTTTCAACCAAGAAAACACATGACTCGAAGGAAATTTAAAAAAAATAAGATTATTTGGATAAGTAGATCACATGAATTAAAAGTAAATAAAGTATAAAAAATTAACTGGATTATAAATCAAATTTTTACCATTCAAAATTAATCATGGTTTCAAAAAATATACATGTCTGAAAGAGAGGAATTTGAGATGAAAACCCTTATAGATTTTGAGATTTTTGAGTCAAAACCCGATGAGAGAAAGAACATTGAATAAAAAATTGAATATAATTAAATATAATATAATTTTTATTCAAAAAAATAAAGGGTTTTTAGATACCCTAATCCAAATAAATCATGGTTTATAATAACAAATATTTCATAATAGGTGAAAATTGAGCCAAGAATCCATTTAGACTAAATTAACATTCTATTAAAAACACCTTGAAAGAGAGAGAGAGAGATTTAAATTGAAGTGAAAATAACATGAATAATGATAATAAATTATATTAATCATCCAATTGGAATTATACAATCTATTATAAATATATTATATGGGTAAAAGAAATTTTGTCTCAAAGAAATGTTTTTTGAGATGAAACCCCTTTCACCTTAATAATTTTTGAATCAAAAGTAATTGGATGATTGAAATCCATATTTTTATATAAATAACTTAAATTAAATAATTTTTTATTCCAAAATACATTTTTTGGAAGCATATAAACCATATAAATATGAAAAATAGTGCATAAAATCAAAAACATTTCTCAATGAAGAGTAATTGAGAAATAACCACTACATATAGTCGGAATGTTATATGAACATTCACTTAACATACTGAATTATCATATTAATTTAATTAGATATATAACCAATAAAATAATTCATCCATATTTAACTCTCCATTATGTATCTTTTATCTTTTGTTATATATTTATATTATAATTTTCACATATTTCTATTATTCATGGTTGTTCAGTCATTTCTTCCATAACTGCATATGTGTTTTAACCGTGGTCAAATAAGTTATAAAAATAGATTAATAATATTGAAAAAATTAATAGTTTTATATAAATATTTTTTATATATTTGTTATATTTTTAATCTATCCATGATGGGTGCTCATAAGAAATGAACCACATTGCTTGTAGAAGTGATAGTTTACATACAAACATGTGATTAATGTATTCATTTCTCAACTAATGAGGGTAAAAAAGTATTAAATAATTTTAAATTTCATATTAATATTAATATTATATATATAATATTTATTCAATAAATAAATCCTTTTGATAATACATGAACAATGGCGATGAAAAATTGAAGACATCGCTTTGTGGAGGCGGTTGTCTACACAACACACTAACAATATTTGTTTTATTTCGTAGAATACAAGGATGAATAACTAATTGTTATTACATTAATTTAATAAAATATTATTAATTTAATTATTCGAATTTAATTATATTCATTTGGAAATAATATATTTAGAAGATGAATATTAAGGAGAAAAACATAAGAAGGAGATAATACTTACACCAGAGACTTGGTCTATCCATTTAGAACTCCTTATAATTAAAGGCCTTAGGATAACATAGTGTCACCAGATGATTAATAAATATTGAGGGAAACCTATTAGATTATATTTTTCTATATTTTCATGGAAAACTAAAATGGTAAGTGTAACCATTTAGGGGTGGAAGTGATCACTTTTTATAAGTGAAGAAAATGGAACATTTTGGTATCCCCTTCAAAACTTCAATGATAAAATTACATTATTCATTGGTCAATAGATTAAAAAATTTAAAATAATGGAGTTCAGGGTGTATATGGGTCGATAAATAATCAACCATGGATTTCTACATAAATTTTCAAGATGATTTTGGGTTTCATACCATTATATATTTTTTTTACATTTTACTCTTCTCATTTTAACCTAGGTAACTAGTTTTTTATTAAGTGATTTTATATTTTATTAAAAATGTAACATTACCCATATAAACAAATTTGGGTGCACTAGAACTAAATTTATTATCATTTTAAAATAATTTAAATTGTAAATATTATACATTTCACGACCCAACCCTATCGGCCCCGCGCCCTAACTACCTCAAGCCCACCTCTATATACTAGAGGCTAGTGACAAGCGATGAAGCCATAATAAGCTCAGGGACGCATTCGCCTAAGTACCTGTACACATGCAAACACAACCCACTCGATGAAGAAGCACATAGTAAATAAAAAGGAAACCAAAATACAAACAGTTGTACCCCAACCACAATCATACATCAACCACTAAATAGAGTAAGTAAAGTGCTATAAGTACTAACAAGTAAACTGAAAAGTAAAAGGGGAAAAAACGATCCCTTCCAAAAAGGTGCCACAACTTGAAAATAGGTAAACAAAATAAAAAAACTAGATAGACTCCCACTTGAATACTCTATCATGATCACGGCACACTGATCCAACTACTGTGACCTCTACGCTCCTCTCTAGTCACGATCGACCTGTCCGTCGTCAGCAAGGGAACACCAGGTGCAGGTAAAGCCCATGCAGGGGTGAGTATAACGATACTTAGTAGGATGCCCAGAAATATTGAGGGAACAATAGAGGAGGCACTAAAGAGGTGAGTTGTAGACTAACAAAGACAGTAGTAGAGATTAGTAAAGAGAGTGCAGCTGAACCTAATAGAAATAAGTAAGCATGAACCCCAAGAAGTGGGAGCGAAAGTAGGGTGCAATTATATATATATATATATATATATGTGCTAAACAAGAAACTCAAAGGAGTTTCTAAGGGGACCTCCATCACCAAGATCAGCATCTCTCCTCGTCCACCTAGGAAGCCCAAGTTAAAGGGGATCAATCACCGCACTTCGATACTATCCCCTTTGGGCGACACTGACTCGCCCGCATAGTTCTCGGTTGATTCTCAAGGACGTGTCTCAGTGGGGAAAGTTCACCTCTTCCTTGTGGGTCCTTAGTTAATGTTAAAACAATCACACCACTGATCCGTACAACCAGGGCCCCACTCTAAAAGTCATGATGAAAAGTCACCAACTTGCCTCATAAGAAGGGATGGGTCTAATATGCCAACGGGTGACCCAGTGCCAAGCCCTACTGGAGGGTAAATCAGAATAATATATCGGGTGACCCACTTCCCAGCCATGCTAGAGGGTAGACCCTAATACATCATTAGGTGACCCACTACCCAGCCCTGTTGGAGGGTAGACCTGGAATAAGTTAACAGGCGACCCCCTGCCCAGGCCTGCTGGAGGGTAGACCTAGAACAAGATGACGGGTGACCCACTGCCCAGCCCTGATGGAGGGTAGACCCTCAAGAGTCGTCAGGTGACCCACTGCCCAGCCCTACTAGAGGGTAGACCCTCAAGAGTCATCGGGTGACCCACTGCCCATCCCGGTTGGAGGGTAGACCTGAAATCGGTCTGATAGCTCTACCCCACTACTGAAATCACCAGGTGTCACTAACAATGCCACCATGCACTGGTTCGGAGTGCGTCAAAAAGGGATCTCCGTCCAACACCCTCCTATGTTTCCACATTTAACATTATCTCAAAGAGTCTTTTCATGCATAAACGAATTATTTCGTTGCGGTCCTCATGAAAAAACACGTGATATAGACTACTTACTCGCCCGAAACAGACAACTGGTGAATATGGAACTATTCACTATAGCCAGCCTGTGTGGGGTCTTCACCCCAACTCCGATACTCATCGTGAAAACTGCGCCATCACGTTGCTCTCGGAAAAAAACATTCAGAAATGACTTCTCAAATGCCTCGAACGGACGTATGTTGAAAAAGGTGCAACAATGTTGCACGTAGCTCAAAGACAGAGAGTAGGGCCCATGTCGCAACTCCCACTTCAATTCCTGAAACACAACTCGAAAACTCTGTCTCAATGCCAATGTCGCAATGCCGCTGACGATGCTCGAATCAGACCTCGGATGTGCCCGCGCCATCCAAAACAAGAATCCCGGCATAGCACTTAACGAGTGTGTCGCACCACTGAACTCCCATCAAAAGAATTAAAATCTCTGAAACCATATCAAAACCTTCTTCTTGAGATGAGGATTACACTACCATAGACATCACGCAAAACAGACACCCATAGCGAAAGTTACGGGTGTCTGAAGCCGGAGAGGACGAAGCCCCTTGGGCCAGACCGGCCCAGCCGTGGACCCACAGTCCACACTCAGACCGGCAGAGGCGGGTCATCCCATGTGAAGACCTGTAGGATGTGGGTATTTTTCCCCTGTGGGGTCACGTGCTGCGACACCGGTCCACCACTCTGTACCGCGGGCTACGCCCGCTGCCTGCCGCCTGAAGTGCGGACCACCGCCTACCGCCTGAAGCGCGGACCACCGCCGCCTTCCTCCTAGAGCACGGACCGCCACCACGTAGCACCTAGAGCACTGCTACCTCACCGCCTGGTGCCCGTGCCGCTGCTGCCTGGAACCCGTTGGACCACCGCTGGAATCGCCGGAAAGCGGGGAAAACAGACGGAGAAATTCTCGGGGCCACCCCGGGCACCTCGGGACTCCGAAATTCAAACCTACACATGCGTTGGAAATAAATGAACAAACCCTACTCAAAAATGGGATTCAATCAACAATTAGACTACAATTCGACATATGAAATTAAATTTAAAGATAAAACGGGAAACAAAACAGAGAACGAACCCTCCTACCTCGTTGGGCGTAGCCCGAAGCTTCACCGATGGTCCGCCGGAGTTGTCGCGCCTCACCGGAGTGGTGGAGGAGTGGGGAGGAACTCCTCCTTTTTAGTTGGGAGGACATGCGCCATGGAATAACAAGGGATGGGAATCATTGGAGGTGGTTGTGTTTAAATAGACGAATTAATTAATTTTAATTAATTTTTAAAACATCCACCAGTAGGCCCGTACCCAGACTCTCAGCGGGGTCGAGGTTAAACCTCCCCTAGGTTAAAGGACACGCCCTGAGCACAATGGAGGTCTTAGAATTTTAATCTGAGCCTCTATTATAAAGTTATAAAATTCAACGCCCGAGGCTTCTAAATTAAAAAAACGCCCCTGGTGGCATTTCTTAGAGAAGGGTCGCTCCTGTGAATGTAACACCCCTCCTAGGGTAAATGGCATATTCCGGACTCAACGATGCCCTTTTATTCCCATCCGAGTCACTATTCAAGAGTTATTCTATTTATTTAGCGTGTCCAGTGTGAATGCTCACCAAATTTAATTCCGTCCACACCAGGGCTCAGAATCACATGCCGTCTAAACGCCCTGCCCTGGAATAACAGAAAGAACGTTTCAAAGCCTTATAGGCTCAAAACCGGGGTTCTTAAATCATTCTCTCCTTCAAGTTTTTCATCCCCAAAAAACAAAACAACAAAAACAACTTGGGATACTGAGCCCACATCTGTCTCTTCTACTCCTAGGTGTTCTCCTACACCCTCCCGTGCTGCTACAATACACGAACTAGAGGAATGGCCAGTCCGCACAGATTCCACCTCTGTCGGTCCTCAATCTCCACCAGGTGCTCTGCAATGGTGGCTCCATCATCAATAGCCAGCTCTCCCCAGTCGATAACGTGCATGGGGTCGTGCACATATTTCCTCAGCTGCGACATGTGGAAGACTTCATGAACTCTCTCCAGCTGCGAGGGTAGAGCGAGATGGTAGGTGACCTCACCAACAAAGAACACGATCTCAAAGGGCCCAATTAACCTCGAGGAAAGCTTGCCTCCCCGGCCGAGCCTCTGAGTTCCACGTCGCGGGGAGAATTTCAAAAAGAAAAGGTCTCCCTACTCAAACTCCAAGGGCCTGCGACGTCGGTCTTCATAGGACTTCTGCCTGCTCTGAGCCATCCTCATCTGCTCATGGATGACCTGCACCTTCTCTGCTGTCGTGTGCACTAACTCTGTGCCCATGAGGAAGGTCTACCTAACCACCATCCAGCAAAAGGGTGACCTGCAGGGTCTCCCATAGAGGGCCTCAAAAGGATCCATGAAAATAATAGAGTGGTAACTATTTTTATATGCAAAATCTACCAAGGGAAGGTGATCCTCCCAGCTCCAGCCAAAGTATAACTTGCATGACCTGAGCATATCCACGAACACCTAGATAGTGCGCTCGGTCTGCCCATCAGTCTGGGGGTGAAAAGCTATACTCATCCGCAACTGAGTCCTGAATTCCTCTTATAGGCCTCGCATTATCTTGACGTAAACCACGCATTACCGTCGAAGGCGATTATCGAGGGTACTCTATTAAGGCGGATGATCTCCCGAACATATAACTGTCCCAGACTCTCCACCGAGCTCTGATCCCTAATATCAAGGAAGTGTGCCGACTTCGTGAGTCAGTCCACTATCACCCAAAAGGAGTCATGGCACTTCGATGTGCACGGATGCCCTGTGACAATATCCATAGATACTCCATCCCACTTCCACTCTAGGATATCAAGGGGCTACAACAATAATGCCCAAACATGGTGCTCTGCCTTCACCTGCTGAAAGGTAACACACTGAGAAACGAACTTAGCTACGCTCCGCTTCATTCCAGACCACCAAACTGCCACTGAAGGACTCTATAAATCTTCTCCAAACCGGGATATACGGCCATGGTAGAAGTTTGGAACTCCCGCATCACCTCCTCACGCATCTTTACTGGTACTACATCTCTTACCTAGAACAATATCTCATGATTCCCTCCATTAGAATACCCAAAAGGTGTGTTGCCCGTGGATATCTGATCATGTATTACGTCACTGTCGATATCCCCCAGCTGGGACTCTCTCACACGCTCAAGGAGCGTAGAGGTCAACACAATCAACTGTAGAAAAGACGTACTCTCCTGCTCCACCAAGGTCAGCTGTAGGGAAGCCAACTGCTCTGAAGCTTCCCGCACTAGATGAGCCTGGGACTTCCTGCTAAGGGCAACTGCTACTACGTTTCCCTTCCCTGGAGTGTAGACAATCTCAAAATCATAGTCCTATAGAATCTCTAGCCAGCACCTCTACCTCAGATTCAGATCCCCTTGAGTGAAGATATACATGAAGCTCTGGTGGTCAGAGTAGACCACAAAACGTTCACCCAGAAGGTAGTGTCTCTATAGCCTTAAGAAGAAGACCACCGCTACAGGATCCAAATCGTCAGTCGCATAATTTTATTCGTCGGGACTCAACTACCTCGACCCATATGCAATCACTACCCGCTGCTGCATCAGCAAGCACCCGAGCCCTGCTCTTGAAGCATTGTAGTATACCATGAACTCAACGCCCACCTCTAGCAGCCTCAACATTGGAGCACTAGACATCCTCTCCCTTAACTCCTCGAAGGCCTTATGGCACTGATCAATCCAAGTGAATAGTCATCCCTTCCGCGTCAATGGGGAAGAAATCCTGGGGAAATTCACCATGAACCTTATGTAGTACCCCGCCAAACCAAGGAAGCTCTGCAGCTCTGACACATTCTTGGGTGGATCCCAAGTAAGCACTACCTCTATCATTGCGGGATCCACATCCAAACCTTGTTCCATAATGATGTTCCCCAAAAAGTGAACCTCGTGAATCCAGAACTGGCACTTCGAGAGATTCCTGTACATCTGGTGCTCTCAAAGTAAGTCTAGGACTATCCTCAAATGCTCTGTGTGCTCCTCCTCTATCGATGAGTAAATGAGTATTTCATCAATAAAGACAACCACAAACCAGTCCAAGTAATGCTGGAAGATCTGTTTCATCAAATACATGAAAACGGTGGGGGAATTCGTCATGCCAAAGGGCATTACCAGAAACTCATAATTCCCATAACGTCAACGGAAAGCCAACTTCGGAATATTAGCCTCACGAACCCAAAACTGGTGGTAGCCAGATCGAAGATCAATCTTCGAGAACCACTTAGCATCCCGCAATTGGTCGAAGAGGTCGTCAATCCTTGTAAAAGGGTACTTGTTCTTTATCGTGGCCTGATTTAGGTGACAATAATCCACAAAAGGTTGCAGACTCCCATATTCCTTTTTCACAAACAAAACTGGAGCTGCCCAAGGGGATATGCTGGGCCTGATGAATCCCTTCTCACGAAGGTCATCCAGCTGAAGTCGTAGCTCCCGAAGCTCTGTGGGTGCCATCTGATATGCTACACAAGATATCGGAGTAGTCCCTGGCTGGAAGTCAATGCAGAACTCCATATCTCACCTTAGAGGTAGTCCTAAAACATCCTCGGGAAAGAAATCTATGTAGTCCTTTATGACGGTAGGAATCCAGGTGCCTATAGAGTCTGCTACTGTGAGAGCCATGCATGACAGATGGTTCGAAAATGGTCGGGGTCTGGTGCTTAGAGTACCCATCTGCTCTTCCATGAGGTCTCGTTCACCAAGGATGGTGAACCTCGTCACATCAGAAAACTCACCTCTGACTCTTCTGTGACGACAGTTGATCTGAGCATGAACCATAGAAAGCAAATCCATTCCCAGGATGACGTCGTAAGGTTACATTACGATGATGATCAGGTCCCACGTGAAACTCCATCCTTCGAATGATAGTTCACACTATCTGCAGATAAATGTCATCAAAGAGGCGCTTCCTGTAGGAACCTCGAGGCTATGTGCAGGTGTTAGCGCCTCTACTAGAATCTCCATCTCCCGTACCAACAGTAGTGATATAAAGGAATGGCTCCTGCCTGTGTCTACTAGTAATAAAGAAAGTGTGGAGTAAACACAAAGCGTACCTTGGACCATCTCGTGCACTGGAGTGTCTCGAACACTATAACGCCCCGACCCCAGTTACCCAGAGTCGGTGCATTACTTTGTAACATTGGCATGATCACAAAATATCAAGTCTCGAAAGACCGATTAGTTTATTATCCTTGAAACATTAGATACATTCATAAGTTTTACATTACATCATAAAGTAATACAAAACTACAAAAACGTCTTATCTTCATATCCCCTCATATTATCCCTTCAAGTCATTCATAAAATACTTCTTCACATCCTGGAAAAATTAGAACATTGAAAGGGGTGACCTTAGATGCTCAGTAAGGATAACAATATAGGGGAAGAATTCATAAATAAACATAAACATTTAATGCAATGTATAAGTAAACAAAAGCCTTTTAATCATGAACTTCATCATAATATGGAAAAATAAAATGAAATAATTCCATTTACTTATTCACATGGATATTCTACTAGTCGAATAATCACATGCAATATCAATAACCACTTTCATAATGATGGAATGCATAATTCCATACTATCATAACCACGTATCCAAGGCCTCGTGCCAAGACTAAAAATAAGATTTTGTCAAGGCCTTGTGGCAAGACACTAGTTTGTCTCATGAGACCTGCCGATGCATCGAGGAGCTATAGCAGGCTCCACCCGTCACTTATTTAGTCCAATACATTCCTCATATGAACAGGTTTAAAAATATCATAAACCATAACATAATTGTATCACATAAAACATGCATAAAGGAAACATAAGATTTCCACAATTCAATCAAAAGATATCAATACAACACATTGATATAATAAAAACCTTATCAAAACCATTTTCAATACCAAAATAAAAGATATGTAAAACATGGTATTTATTTTTCTTTTAAAAAATATTATGGCTTATAGAGGAAGCCGAATCTCAAATAATAGTCACGGCGGCGGAGAAGTCATTGTCACCGCATACGTAAGAAAAAAACATTGCTTTTGTCGTTTAGTAAAAACGCTTCGTATAAAAAAATTCCATTTGAATAAAAGTAAAAGTCAAAGGGGTTTATACACCGTATAAATGAAAGTTGTGTATAAAACCAAATATGCCTCAATGAAAGGAGATTGAGACGAAGTCCTTACAAAGATAATTTTTCAAATAAAATAGATCTATTATGTGTATTCACTATAATTACACATAAATAAAGTACAAATAAAAGATAGTACATAATAATATCATTACATAATTTGAAAGTAAGAGATTAACCCAAAAAACGGAAAATTGGGTCAAGAAGTTCCCTTACCTCGTGTCCGACTTGACTCGACCATTCTTTAACCTCCTGAATAATAAAATAGAGTTAATTTATAATTTCTTAATAACCTTTTTAAACATTATTATTCCTTTTATATCACTTATTACCATTTTATGAACATTATGCAATTATTTATGTTAATAACGATCGTTTCATCGATCTTTGGTACTTGAGTCAAAAATAGACTTCTTAAAATTACAAGTTGTTCATGTGGTAAAATATCCATTATATCCATAATTATATTCACGATGTAGATATCATATAAATAATATATATCCAGTATATACATTTATTTATAATATTACATAACATTTAGAGGTAAGGAATGAAATGCACCGTTCATGGAGACGGTAAGCCGTACGTATGCATGAACACTACTTTAATTTCTATTTCTTATTTAATGGAATGAAGTTATAATTATATAAAGTTATAATATAATTCTAGCATAATATAATGTATAATACAATTTACTCCATCCTTTATACATCCCGCATATGGAATTAACGATTCAAATCACTTTGAGGGGGCGGTAGTCCGCACTTCCTAAAATGAAAATATCAGGTTTACCCATAATGGAAACCATAGAGGTATGCCATAAATGAAAAATATAGAAGATTAAAGAAAAACATAAACATATTATATATCATATATAAATATAGTGACATCTTAATGACCACCTTTTAAGGTGTTATATGAGTGTTGACCAATCATCGTTTCGTGAGATAGAAATTCGCCATCCACAGAAACAGTATGTTCTTTAACCATTAGATGTAGTTGTGTGTAATTGTAGCTCGAATACTTCTTATAACAACATCCTAGTATATTGAGGATACTGGTGTTGTTACACAATAAATTAATAAATAGTGTTTAGGGGGTTGGAGAAGCAAAATAAAACAAAATAACATAAGAGAAGACATTACCTTAAAATCGGGTAACTCTTTTTGATTTGAGCCAAAGGCTTCCTTGGGAAGAGTTCTGCCCAAAGTGAGGCTTCTAGGAGTAAGAGAGGAAAGTTGGAAGAGTATTTGGGCCGAGGTTGGCCAGTCCAAATGGCTTGACATTGTGAATAAGGTGGTAGAGGTGAGGGCCTTTTATAAGAGGAGAGAAGGGGCACTCTTGGAAAGATTGAAATGTTACTTTATTATGAAATGTTTTTAGGATTATAAAGGTCCCACACTGATATATTTCGAGGATAAGGTGATAAGGGTTCGTAATCTACTCATACAATAGGTTTTTGACAAGTTTAAGCGTTATATTTTATATTATCCTTCCATTTTATTAAAATCGTTAATTAATGAGGTAATCGCTGCATCATCATGGTGTCATAAATAATTTAATTTATTAAATGTCTAAAAATTATAAAAAAAATATCAAGATGTAGGAAAGCTGTTTAGATTTCTAATTAATATTTATAGTCAGACATATGACTTGTATTACCCCATTTAATTTTTTTTAGTAAAACAACTCATGTTTGCGACATTTTTATTTTAACATTAAATAAAAAGTTTTTAATGTCATTTTCCTACCAAAGTGGCTCCATGGGGTCCCCAAGTTGACCCATGGATTGTCTTGGTCGGCCATGACTCATCCAATAGGGGTAGGACAAGTGTAAAGGTCATTTCATATTATTATAACATTATATTTACCTTAAATTACAATAATTATCTTTAATCGCGATTAAGTAAACTTAAAAGTTACTATTCACCAAAAATTATTTTAATCCCATTGAACCACATTTTACTTTCTAATGACAACCATGTATGTCAGATTTTTGAAAATCAAAACACAGAAGTGTTAATGTTTCATTTAAACGAAAAATCTGTTTTCTAACTATCACTTAGTGGTTTCACTATTCATCAAAAATTGAAGTTTTTCAGAACAGTGCCAAAATTTCACCATAAGCTATAATTGATATTCTGAATTCAAAAATGAAGTCTATTTTACAAAATTACAAACATATAAGTTGAATTAATTAATTTTATAATTAATTCCCGCTGTCACAACAAATAGCGTGTTTTTAAGAAACAATATATATCAAAAGATTGACAATTGATTATGTCCAATTTCAAAGTGAAATTAATTCTAATGGAAACCATTGGATAAAATAGTAAAAATATATTATAATTATACTTTAAAACCAATCAATAGTATAGTTTATCACTATAAATTATTTTTATTAAAAAACTTGTTTTTAAGTATTTTTCACTATTCATAAAAAATTGGAAGTTCTCTGAAAATTACAAAAAATTCAACTGAGGATAATTTCGATATTCTGAATACAAAAACGAAGTCCATTTGGCAAGATAAAATTTATAAAATTTCAAAGATTAGGAATTACTATTCATAACGGCTACTTTGATTGGTTGTGGTGTGTGATAGAACTCGAAGTTTCGTACAACACACGCTACTGTATTATTCAAAGAGAAGTGTACCATGGAAGCTCGGGGTGTTACATTCTCCCCTCCTTCAATAAATTGCGTCCTCGCAATTTGAAATTTTTCTTTGAAAATAAACGGTTGAAAATAGAAAATACCTTTGTGGAAATCCCACATCGGAAATAAGGTTAATAAAAATATAACTTTAAAAGAAAGAAAGAAAAGTACAAAGGTCACCCAAGATAGCCCATACTAGGGTTCTATGAAAATATGGATATGGAAGAAAAAGAAACCATCGAGGTTTGATGGAGAGTTGTAGAAGACAGGATTAGGAGAGAGTTAACAATAAGAATGTCACAAACCTGTGATTGGTTGAACGATCATTGAATCCCCAGTTGGAAAAGTTAACCGGAAACGTTTTTGTTTTAAGTTACCTTTCATAAAATTGAGGAATTTATTTAAGAGATTTACTAAGAAAGTAAGGAAATATACCTAATTGTCGTGTGTACTTTCATTCTTTAATAAATTTTTACCACAAACCCATCTTTCACTCCAAATGGTAACAGAACTCAAAAATATTCTACTTATACTAATTGTATAAGGTTCTAAATATTACCACATACCATTTAGATTAGGAAAACTATTATGTAATAACCAGGGACTTTCTATAGGCTAGTGGTAGGTAATAAAGGCCTATCGCACTATGGTTGTGGGTTCGATTCCTGCAGCTTTGTCCGATGCGACGGGTTATTCCCCACCCTGTAGGTTGTCCTTTTCCTAAAACAATAGTGTTATAATATTCCAAAAATAACCTTCATAAATGTTTTAACCTTAAAAAATACTATCCAAAGATCAACTTAATCCATTCCAACCTTTATAGTTATCCAAAATACCTCAGTCCAGACTTTCTCTAAAATGTCCTTAAATTCCAAAATCCATTGCAACATTAGATTCCCCAAACAACGTAAGGTTTCTCTTATTTTCACATACTGAAAATATGATTACCTTCATCATATTACACCTTAATGAAAACAATAAGTACAGTAGTACAATCCTTATATATATCACATTATTCTTATAACCATAATCTAGTTCTTGAGTCCAAAAACACAAATACAATAATTATTAAACATCATCTGTAGTAATAGCATAAGCTTGGCCTTGATCCCTTGGCCTTTTCTAAGGTAAGTTTACCTGACGCTTAGGACATTCATTTTCATAATGCCCCATTTCCCTACAATTTTAGCATTCATCATTGATAGCCTCTTTCCTTCCCTTGCAATCATGAGCCTGGTGACCTTTTTCTCCACATTTATAACAAACTCCAATTATTTTTAGGCAAGTACCAGGGTGATTCTTCCCACAATTATCGCATAATGGAAAATCATTCTTTCCGTTTTTCCCTTTATTTGTCTCTTGTTCCACTGTTCTCTACTTCTCCTGGTTTACTTTGTTGTCATAAGACTTAGAGAATTCCTTTTCTGTCTTGATAGAACATGAGACTATATCTTCGTACATTGAGAAAGATTGTGATACTAAAGCTTGATGGAGAAACGGTTTTAACCCATCAAAGAAACGGTCAATCTTACTTCTTGGGTTCTGTATATAACCTTCAGAATATCTTGCTAACCTTGTAAAGTTGGCCTCATACTTTGCGACATTCTAATCCTCCTTTTCCCTCAGACTCAGAAATTGCCTTTCCATATCTGCTCGATGGTCACATGGAAAGTATTTTTCTAAGAAAATTTCCTTAAACTCCCTCCATTCCATTCTTGATACTTATTCATCTTCCTTTGTGTTTTGAATCAGCGACCACCATTGATCGGCATCTCCAGTGAGCTGGTAAACTGCCATGAAAACCTTCTCCCTTTCGCTACTCCCCAAGGCGTGGAGTATTTTCTCTACGAAGTTTATCCATTGCTCAGCTACTAATGGATTTGTACCCCCATTAAATGTTGGTAGTTGTTGCCTCATGAAGCGGTCTAACATTGATCCTCCAAGTTGTGGATCAGGGTGCTCCATACGAGTAAGGTTATTATTTATAACCCGAGTGAGTTGTCCCAGTATGGTGATAAGTTGATCAACACTAGTTGTATCTCAAGCTCCACAATAATTATCTTGAGCAGGAGTGAAATCCCAACATGGAGGGCGTGCATTTATACGGTTTCCATTCCTCCCACTAGGCGCCATTTCTAAACAATGTCATAAACTAGATTAGTTTATGAATCGAAATACATAATTTCATACTTGTAAAACACTTAACATAAATTGAACTATTTATGGATATAATCCATAATCATAAAAATGTTTTCTTTGAAAAAGTATGTACTCATAACCCTTCATAGAGGTTTGTAAAGAAAATGAGAATTATCCTAAGCATATCCCCTGGGAGTGTCGTAACCAAGAGTGCAGCAAGGCACGTTGTCGTGCCCCAGTTCCCGTTTGAGTCTAGCTCAAAGTGGTGTTTTTGGGTTTTACCCCTAGGTACATCTGTTCCAGAGCCTCCTTTACCTGCTCGTATCCAGACAGGGATGTATTGCTCAGAAAACTCACAAAATCTCTATAATACCAATATTCTAGGAAGTTTTTCTATACTAATCCTCAAAGTCTATCTTCGGGCTATGTGCTCTAATCATATTTTATCTAAATCTTACTTCCAAGGTTAGTACTAAACTGCCTTTGATACCAACTATAACGACCCGACCCCAGTTACCCAGAGTCGGTGCATTACTTCGTAACATTGGTATGATCACAAAAGATCATGTCTCGAAAGACTGATTAGTTTAGTAGCCTTGAAACACTAGATAAATTCATAAGTTTTACATTACATAATAAAGTAATACAAAACTACAAGAATTTATTGTCTTCATATCCCCTCATATTATCCCTTCAGGCCATTCATAAAATAATTCTTCAAATCCTGGAAAAATTAGAACATTGAAAGGGGTGAGCTCAGATGCTCAGTAAGGATAACAATATAGCTGAAGTATTCATAAATAAACATAAACATTTAAGGCAATGTATAAGTAAAAAAATCCTTTTAAACATGAACTTCAGCATAATATGGCAAAATAAAATGAAATAATTCCATGTACATATTCACATGGATATTCTACTAGTCGAATAATCACATGAAATATCAATAAATACTTTCATAATGATGGAATGCATAATTCCATACTATCATACCCACGTATCCAAGGCCTCGTGCCAAGACTAAAAATAAGATTTTTTCAAGGCCTCGTGTCAGGACACTAGTCTGTCTCATGAGACCTACCGATGCATCGAGGAGCTATAGCGGGCTCCACCCGTCACTTATTAAGTCCAATGCATTCCTCATATGAATAGGTTTAAAGATATCATAAACCATAACATAATTGTATCACATAAAACATGCATAAAAGAAACATAAGATTTCCACACTTAAATAACAAGATATCAATACAACACATTGATATAATAAAAACATTATCAAAACCAATTTCAATACCAAAAGAAAAGATAAGTAAAACATGGTATTTATTTTTCATTAAAAAAATTTTATGGCTTATAGAGGAAGCCGAAGCTCAAATAATAGTCACGGCGGCAGAGAAGTCGTTGTCACCGCATATGTAAGAAAAAAACATTCCGTTTTTCGTTTAGTAAAAACGATTCGTATAAAAATATTCCTTTTGAATAAAAGTAAAAGTCAAAGGGGTTTATACACCGTATAAATGAAAGTTGTGTATAAAACCAAATATGCCTCAATGAAAGGAGATTGAGACAAAGTCCTTAAAAAGATAATTTTTAAAATAAAATAGATCTATTATGTGTATTCACTATAAGTACACATAAATAAAGTAAAAATAAAAGATAGTACATAATAATATCATTACATAATTTGAACGTGAGAGATTAACCCAAAAAACGGAAATTGGGTCAAGAAGTTCCCTTACCTCATGTCCGACTTGACTCGACCGTTCTTTAACCTCCTGAATAATAAAATAGAGTTAATTTATAATTTCTTAATAACCTTTTTAAACTTTATTATTCCTTTTATATCACTTATTACCATGTTATGAAAATTATTTAATTATGTATGTTAATAACTGTAAAGACCCGTAAATTTCAAGGAAATTTTTTTTTCTTAATTTTCTTTGGAATTTTACAAGAGCGCAGTTTCTGACGGCACCTGATTCCGAGGCCCGGTGTGCCCGGAACCATTTTCCGAAGTTTGGTTCGGGTACGTTCAGTGAACGGACTAGCGGGTTTTTTCTAACTTTTGAACCGGTGCCCGAAATCGAATTCTGAGGGCACCGATGAAATCGCAGTGCCGGTATTCACTTAGAAACGCCTCTTCCGGAGTTGCGTTTGCTCGGGTGTTGTTTTTAATTTTCGGGCTTAAAGTTAAGAAATAAAATAATTTTGCGACAACTTTATTTTATTTCACTTAAGCCACTTGGAAGCCACCTGAAGCCACTTAAGGGCGGCTTGAACTGAGTTGAACTGGATAGGATGCTATCCAGAAATGTCCTACCCCCTTGGTAGGATATTTGTGAGGTGGGGGCCGCACGAGCCCCGCTGTTTCTTTCCGCTAAGAAACGCACCCGTGAAAACCCGTCTTAATGAAAGTCAACCGACGCGCTTTCTAAATTCTTAACAGACCATTTAATTGGGCTGTTTCTTTCGTGAATTAAATGGGCTGTTTCTTTCATGAATTAAATGGCCTGTTTCTTTCGTTGAATTAATTCAATGAATTAATTCAATCGTTTCTTAAACCTGTTTTCGTGTGTTGGCATATTAATAAAATAAGACCAACCCAAATCTTTGGAGAAGGTTTGAGAGGATTCTTGTTTCTTCAGCTCCCTCACGAAGGACGCGAAGAACGCGAAGAACGCGAAGAACGCCGAACCCGGAAATCGACGACGCTTTCGTCCGAGACGTTCTTCCGATCTCCGATCTCCGATCACCGACCATTTGAGGTGAGTGATTTCGGATTTCCGCTCAAGGTTCTTTCCTTTTGGTTTTAAACACAGATTTAATTATTATAATTTAAATCTGTTGTTCTTGGTTCGTTGAGCTCGCCGACACAACACGGGATTCCGCGATGACGCGATGCCTCCCCGCGACGATGCGACGATCTCTCTCTTCCGCGAAGATCTTTTCCGCGAAGAACGCCTGCGCGCGACGATCGACGAGGTAGGGATTTTTTATATTATGAGAATTACCCCCCTTTTTAATTTTATTCCCGTCAATGTTTCTTAAAGAAATTAAAGAACCGTTTTTGTGGACAATTTTTAATCTTATTAAAAATTGTTGTTTCCTGTGTGGAATAAATTTCTCCCCGTTTTTTATTTCTAACGCGGAGGGTGCGGGCCAAACGAACACGGCCCGACGACCCTCCGTCGTTCTTCGTTTTGTGCAGATTTGACGGACGACGACGGAACGTGCCGCAGCGGTTGTTTGACGATCCTGCAGTAAAGAACGGATCCCGGGAGGAGCAGCGGCGCAGACGGGAAGGAAAACGGGCCACCGGAGCGACGCCGGCGGCCCGCGGAAGCTACCGGCGGCGGCCAACGGACCCGCGGCCGTGCGGGTCTGGTTCGCCCAGGCGGGACGCGGCTCAGCCGCGTCCGCGGTTCGCCAGCGCGGCCCACGCGGGCCGCGACTTTCCTCAGGCCGCGGGTCAACTCCCGCAGCACCTGGCGCTCAGCCGCTCGGCTGAGCCGAGCCAGGCCGGTCCGACCGGCCGGGCCGACCCAGGGAGGTCGGGCCGGGTCAGCCCGGGCCCGTACCCCCCTTCTTCGGACGTTTTCGTTCAAACGCCCGTAACATGAGCTTCGTGCCTCCAAACGACTCGCCGTCAGCGGAAACGCGATCCTTGGATCGAGACGGTCGTTTCGGTATATCACACTCAAGGTTTCGGAATACATTGAGTTCGGCCGAGTTGGTTTGTACACGAGACCAACCGGGCCTTCGGAGCGGAAACGCTAATATCTTGAGCTACGGACGTCCGATTGACGTGCCGTCAGCTTTGTTGAATTCCTCTAAGTGAGAAGGATCTTTTGGAATACTCCGCCCGAGGTTTGGATGCAGGTGGAGTGCGGTCGGGTTGGTTTTGCCTTAAAAACCAACCGGGCCCCTGGGACGAAAATGCCAATAACTCTCAGACCGGGCGTCCGATTGACGTGCCGTCTGCGACGTTGAGTTCCTGTTGACGATACGGAACTTTTGGATACATCAACTTCGGACTTTGTGTCAGTTGATGTATCAGCCTCTCGGCTCGTGGAGCGGACCCTCCCGAACGAGCTTGCTGTGTGCGGGAACCCTAGTGGTGGCTGCGACTGCTACTTCGACAGCGACGACCGTGCAGAGATCCTCCGTGGACTGCGGTGACGATTGTGCAGATATCCTCAGTGGACTGCGACGACTACTGCACTCAGCGATCCGCCGTGGATCAGTGCTACCGGTCCTGTGTGGGCCCGATCCAGTGTGGGTCCGATCCTGCGTGGGTCAGCGCTCAACGGTTCTGTGTGAGCCAGCGCCTACAGGTCCTGCGTGGGCCCGGTCCTGTGTGGGTCCGATCCTGTGTGGGACACTGCGTGGTTAGTACCTATCAATCCTTCGTGGGTCCGACGACTTAGATGGCTCAGTGATCATCTTTATCGTCATCCGAAGAAGTATACCTGTGTGAGCTGAATCTTGTGTTTCTCTCCTTTGTCGATTGTGTTGAGCTATCCTGTGTGGATTTATTGTTTACTCTCCTTTGTGGATTGTGTTGTTCTATCCTGCGTGGTATGCGTTTTGCTTTCCTGTGTGGACTGGGTTGTGCTAGGGCTCGGACGTTGGAGCCGATCGGGGAATTGATGACTTAGGTATATGTATGGGCATATACCTAAGCCGTGTCAGATGTTACTTCGTGATTGTATCTCTCCTTCGTGACTTATCCTTTGTGGATTTCGGGAGACCTTCGGGGGTCTCGGGGTCCCTACTGAGTAGCTTATACTCACCCCTGCACGGGTTATGCCCGCACTTCGTGGTGTTGGTTGCAGACGACGGACATCGCTGATCGTGGAGGAGGCGTGCGGAGCAGGACAGTACCTGGAGGTGGACCACTGGGAGGGACGTACTCGGAGCGGTTAGGTGGACCCGAGGAGCAGTGGAGGCTATCTGTACCCACCCTTCAGGTGGGACTTCTAGAGGACGGCTCGACGCTGCAGTTTTTCCTTTCAGTTGCTGTTTTTCCTTTCAGTTGTACTTTACAGTTGGGCTTGTATTTCCGGCCCCTTTTACTTTCAGCACAGCTTGTACAGTTTTTATTAGTGTTTACTTTTCCGCTTGCTTACTCTGTGGTGCTTGTTTACTTTTCAAAGGCAATGCCTTCCCTTTTTTTTGGGATTTACGCCTTGGTGCTAGTCGCCAGCCCCTGGCCTATGGAAGGCGGGCTTGGGGTAGTCACGACACGAGCCCCGAGGACGGGTCGTGACAAATTGGTATCAGAGGTGGTCGGTTCTACCGCAGACTCTGATCTTTCTCCTATATGAAGCAATAGTGTTTAGCGTATTGAGTGTGGTTATCAGTCCAGTGAGTCCATTGTTGGTGCGGCGGCCGACGTATCCATACACCAGGACCCTGACTTCTGATTTCCGACTTAATGCACGAAAACATTGATTGCATGTGTGTTTCAAGTTTTCTTTGTGATTACTTGTGTCAGCTCACCAGGTATACTGTTCTGACCGTGGCATAATTGTTTCCTTTTCAGGATGGCACGACGACAGCAGCCAGCTAGGGTTCCTAGAGTAGGGCGCGACGACAACCCGCCGAGCGACGAGGCCTCGGTACAGGGCCCGTTGACAGCAGAGGCACCGGCGGTACCTTTACCCGCCGAGCCCCCGATGCTTCCAGCACTGGCAGCTGACGACCCACGACGCCTTGGATCTCTGCACGAGTTCCAGCGCCAGCGACCACCCAGGTTCCGTGGGGAGTCAGACCCCCAGGCAGCCGAGGACTGGCTGGAGGCGGTCGTCCGAGTTTTCAGGCTAGTGAGGACACCAGCAGACCTCATGGTGATCCTCGCGGCGAGCCTACTGCACGCAGCAGCCGGACGCTGGTGGAGCCTGATGCTCCAGGTACACGATGAGGCCACCCTCATCTGGACGGACTTCGAGAGCCTATTCCGCTCAGAGTTCGTCCCGGCCACCCTCCGTGCGGTGCGCATCCAGGAGCTTCTTCAGCTGCGGCAGGGCAGCTGGACGGTCGCTCAGTACGCGGCGAGGTTCACCGACCTATCTCGCTTCTCGACAGACATGGTACGAGACTCCTTCTTCCGGGCCCAGACCTTCGAGCAGGGATTGAGACACGAGATCAGGGCATCGCTGATCTCCCTCAGCATCCCGACCCAGGCAGGAGTACTGGAGCGAGCCCTCCTGATCGAGAGCTTCCTGGCTAAGTCCACAGCGAGACCTACCGTAGGGCGGCAGGTAGCGGAGTCTTCGGCAGCTGGTAGCCGACGGATGACTCAGGGTTCCAGGAAGACCAGGCCTTCCGGCAGACGACCCCGGGACACTGGCTCAGCGGTGCGGGGCACACAGCGCGGAGCCACCCTTCCGAGAGGCAGACAGTGCAACGAGTGCGGCGGGCAGGGCCACATGGCTCGTGACTGCCCGACCCGTCGTACTGAGGGGCAGCAGACGGTGGAGTGACCCCCCAGGCAGAGGCAGAGGGTCGACCGTGGCGGTCCGCAGGGAGGAGGCGGACGAGGCAGAGGAGCTGGCCGAGCAGCAGGTGGTGGGCGACGCTTTGAGGCTCTGCCACCACCACCACCAGGAGGCCCGCCCCGACCACAGGGAGCTGGCGGGAAGAGACAGGCTCAGCTCCAGGCAGCGGAGGCCTACGACCACAGCGCGCCAGAGATGATTTGAGGTACGATCTGTGTCTATTCCACCCTTGCTGCAGTTCTGATAGACACAGGAGCGAGTCACTCTTTCATAGCCACTTCCCTTGTTCGGAGCTCGGAGATTCCGACAGAGCCGTTGGCTCGATCCTTACGGCTAGAGACTCCTATGGGAGTAGACTCGACGATTACGCACTGGTGCCGGTAGTGTGAGCTTACTCGAGGAGGCAATAGCTTCGGCTGGGATCTTCTTGTAGCAGCGTCGAGGCCTTACGACGTCATCTTGGGCATGGATTGGTTATCTACGGTCCATTCTCAGATTGACTGCATTAGGCGCAAGGTGCGATGTGTGCGCACTGACGGGAGTAGGTTCACCTTCACCGGCGAGAAGGGATCCTTAGCAGCACAGGATGGACTCACGTAGAGGAGAGGTCAGCCCATCACTCATCAGTTGGCTAGCCTCATCCTGGGAGCAGTTGACGTGTGGAGTCCCAGTTTTCCTGCAGTGGTGGATCAGTACGCGGACGTCTTTCCCGACGACGTTCCAGGACTACCTCCTCGCAGAGAGGTAGACTTTTATATTGACCTATACCCTGGTACAGCCCCGATATCCACTCCAGCATATCGGATGGCCCCCGCTGAGGTTCGAGAGATGCGGGTACAGTTGGAGGACTTGCAGAGCATGGGGTTCAT
Source organism: Viscum album (assembly GCA_963277665.1). NCBI lineage: Eukaryota > Viridiplantae > Streptophyta > Magnoliopsida > Santalales > Viscaceae > Viscum > Viscum album. The sequence goes on along the minus strand of OY728164.1, from coordinate 1,559,051,243 downwards.
CCGACCCAGTGTTTTGCCCTGGGCTTCCCCGATTTTGTTCGCCAAGAAGGCGGACGGGAGCTTGAGACTGTGTGTCGATTATTGTCGCCTGAATCAGGTGACAGTGAGGAACAATTATCCGCTACCCAGGATTTATGACCTCTTCGACTAGCTCAAGAGAGCACGGTGGTTCTCGAAGATAGACCTCAGGTCAGGCTATCATCATCTCAGAGTTCGAGACGAGGATGTGAAGAAGACGGCCTTCAGGTGTCGGTATGACCACTATGAGTTTTTGGTTATGCCTTTCGGCGTGACCAATGCTCCCGCAGTGTTCATGAGCCTCATGAATAGGATCTTCCAGCCATACCTCGATCGATTTGTCGTGGTCTTCATCGACGACATTTTGGTGTACTCGACGACGGAGGAGGAGCACGCCTACCACCTGTGTGTTGTACTAGACACACTCCGAGAGCACCAGCTTTATGGCAAGATCTCGAAGTGTCAGTTCTGGTTACGTGAGGTCCACTTCTTGGGGCACGTCATTTCTGAGGCGGGAGTTCTAGTGGATCCCGCGAAGATCGAGGCAATGCTAGCTTGGGAGCCACCCAAGAGCGTGACAGAGGTGCGGAGTTTCTTGGGCCTAGCCAGATACTATCGGAGATATGTGCCGGAATTCTCCAGAGTTGCGGCCCCACTCTCAGCATTGAAGAAGAAGGGGAAACCCTTCGTGTGGTCAGACAGATGTCAGCAGAGCTTCCAGGAGCTGAGGCAGAGGTTGACCAGCGCACCTATCTTGAGGTTGCCTGAGGAGGGAGTTGGATACGTAGTCTACTGCGATGCATCAGGGACCGGACTCGGGTGTGTCCTGATGTAGGAACGAGCCGTGATTGCCTACGGATCACGTCAGTTGAGGCCTCATGAGCAGAACTACGCTACCCATGACTTGGAGTTGGCAGCCGTGGTCTTTACCCTGAAGACATGGCGACACTATCTGATGGGCGAGCGCTTCACAGTCTTTTCTGACCACCAGAGTCTCAGGTACATCTTCTCTCAGAAGGACCTGAACCTGAGGCAGCGGCAATGGCTCGAGTTCTTCCAGGACTATGACTTTGAGATAGTCTATACTCTTGGGAAGGGGAACGTTGTGGCTGATGCCCTCAGCAGGTGGACGGGCATCCAGCTACTTGAGGAGGCGACAGAGCAGCTAGCCGCTTTGCAAATATCCTTCGTGGATAGAGACGGAGCAGCCTTCCTTCAGTCTCTCACAGTCTCTCCTCCGCTTCTTCAGCGGGTCAGAGAGGCACAGAATGGGGACGTTGACTGTGAGACACGGCATGCACAGATATCCTCGGGACAGGCACCTAATGGTTTCTCCCTTGGAGCAGAGCACGATGTCCTTTTCAGAGGACGTACCTTGGTTCCAGTCGCTTTACGAGAGGAGGTGCTGAGAGCGTATCACACTTCTCCTTTGGCGGTACATCCTAGAGTGGCGAAGATGTACCAGGATCTCAGACGACAGCACTGGTGGCCGGGCATGAAGAAGGCTGTGGCAGAGTTCGTTTCACGGTGCCTCACCTGCCAGCAGGTGAAGGCAGAGCATCAGGTACCAGCAGGTTTGGTACAGCCCTTGGAGATCCCGGAGTGGAAGTGGGACAAGATATCTATGGACTTTGTGACTGGACTTCCACGCACTTCCAGAGGTCACGACTCCATTTGGGTGATTGTTGACCGACTCACCAAGTCGGCACACTTCTTGCCCATCCGAGAGTAGGGCTCAGTAGAGAGCTTGGGGCGTCTCTACGTTCAGGAGATTGTACGACTTCACGGTGTTCCATTGACTATCGTCTCCGATCGGGACACTCGTTTTACTTCCCGGATTTGGAAGGGGTTGCAGGAGGCGTTCGGGACGCGGCTATGTCTGAGCACCGCCTTTCACCCTCAGACGGATGGTCGGGCGGAGAGGACCATTCAGACTCTCGAGGACATGCTCCGCGCATGTGTCCTCGACTTTGGTCGCAGCTGGGAGGACCACCTACCCTTTGTAGAGTTTGCGTACAACAACAGCTACCACTCCACCATCGGGATGGCACCCTACGAGGCGTTGTATGGAAGGCCTTTCAGATCCCCTTTGTGCTGGACATACCCTGGGGAGTCAGCACTTGTGGTACCAGAGATGGTCCGAGCCACGACAGAGAAGGTCCAGGTCATCCAGGAGCGGATGAGGACAGCACAGAGCCGGCAGAAGTCATATGCTGACAGGAGGCGGAGGCCACTAGAGTTCGAGGATGGCGAACACATCTTCTTGCGTGTCTCACCTCGACGTGGTTTGCGGAGATTTGGCCGAGGCGGAAATTTGTCTCCACGCTTCATCGGACCCTTCCAGGTCCTCAGCAGGGTTGGGGAGGTGGCTTATCGCCTGGCTCTGCCACCTCAGTTGCACCGGGTGCACGACGTCTTCCACGTATCCCAGCTGAGGAGATACATGCACGACCCGACGCACATCATTGACTATGGGGAGCTAGACGTGGATGATGGGGCGACTTTTACGAAGGTCCCAGTGGAGATAGAGTATCGACAGGAGCGGGTCCTACGTGGGCGATCAATCCCTCTTGTGCGCATCAGATGGCAGCACGGGAACCTCCAGGAGAGCACTTGGGAGCGGGAGGCTCAGATGCGTGCTCAGTACCCACATTTGTTTCCCTAGTTTTTCATGTATCTTTACGAGGACGTAAAGTCCTGAGGTGGGAGTAATTTAAAGACCCATAAATTTCAAGGAAATTTTTTTCTTAATTTTCTTTGGAATTTTACAAGAGCACAGTTTCTGACGGCACCTGATTCCAAGGCCCGGTGTGCCCAGAACCATTTTCCGAAGTTTGGCTCGGGTACGTTCAGTGAACGTATGAGCGGGTTTTTCTAACTTTTGAACCGGTTCCCGGAATCGAATTCTGAGCGAACCGATGAAATCGCAGCGCCGGTATTTTCTTAGAATCGCCTCTTCTGGAGTTGCGTTTGCTCGGGTGTGGTTTTTAATTTTCGGGCTTAAAGTTAAGAAATAAAATAATTTTGCGACAACTTTATTTTATTTCACTTAAGCCACTTGGAAGCCACTTGAAGCCACTTAAGGGCGGCTTGAACTGAGTTGAACTGGATAGGATGCTATCCAGAAATGTCCTACCCCCTTGGTAAGATATTTGTGAGGTGGGGCCCGCATGAGCCCCGCCGTTTCTTTCCGCTAAGAAACGCACCCGTGAAAACCCGTCTTAATGAAAGTCAACCGACACGTTTTATAAATTCTTAACAGACCATTTAATTGGGCTATTTCTTTCGTGAATTAAATGGGCTGTTTCTTTCGTGAATTAAATGGCCTGTTTCTTTCGTTGAATTAATTCAACGAATTAATTCAATCGTTTCATAAACCTGTTTTCGTGTGTTGGCATATTAATAAAATAAGACCAACCCAAATCTTTGGAGAAGGTTTGAGAGGATTCTTGTTTCTTGGGCTCCCTCGGGAAGGACGCGAAGAACGCGAAGAACGCGAAGAACGCCGAACCCGGAAATCGACGACGCTTTCGTCCGAGACGTTCTTCCGATCTCCGATCTCCAATCTCCGATCACCGACCATTTGAGGTGAGTGATTTCAGATTTCCGCTCAAGGTTCTTTCCTTTTGGTTTTAAACACAGATTTAATTATTATAATTTAAATCTGTTGTTCTTGGTTCGTTGAGCTCGCCGACTCAACACGGGATTCCGCGACGACGCGACGCCTCCCCGCGACGACGCGACGATCTCTCTCTTCCGCGAAGATCTTTTCCGTGAAGAACGCCCGCGCACGACAATCGACGAGGTAGGGATTTTTTATATTATGAGAATTACCCCCCTTTTTAATTTTATTCCCGTCAATGTTTCTTAAAGAAATTAAAGAACCGTTTTTGTGGACAATTTTTAATCTTATTAAAAATTGTTGTTTCCTGTGTGGAATAAATTTCTCCCGGTTGTTTATTTCTAACGCGGAGGGTGCGGGCCAAACGAACATGGCCCAACGACCCTCCGTCGTTCTTCGTTTTGTGCGGATTTGACGGACGACGATGGAACATGCCGCAGCGGTTGTTTGACGATCCCGCAGTAAAGAACGGATCCCGGGAGGAGCAGCGGCGCAGACGGGAAGGAAAACGGGCCACCGGATTGACGCCGGCGGCCCGCGGCAGCGGACGGCGGCGGCCAATGGACCCGTGGCCGCGCGGGTCCGGTTCGCCCAGGCGGGACGCGGCTCAGCCGCGTCCGCGGTTCGCCAGCGCGGCCCACGTGGGCCGCAACTTTCCTCAGGCCGCGGGTCAACGCCCGCGGCACCTGGCGCTCGGCCGCTCGGCCGAGCCGAAACAGGCCGGTCCGACCGGCCGGGCCGCGCCCTGGCCGGGCCGGACCGGTCCAACCAGGTCGGACCCGGTTCGGGTCGACTCGGTTCGGGCCGACCCAAGGGGGGTCGGGCCGGGTCGGCCCGGGCCCGTACCCCCCTTCTTCGGACATTTTCGTTCAAACGCCCGTAACATGAGCTTCGTGCCTCCAAACGACTCGCCGTCAGCGGAAACGCGATCCTTGGATCGAGACGGTCGTTTCGGTATATCGCACTCAAGGTTTCGGAATACTTTGAGTTCGGCCGGGTTGGTTCGTACACGAGACCAACCGGGCCTTCGGAGCGGAAACGCTCATATCTTGAGCTACGGACGTCCGATTGACGTGCCATCAGCTTTGTTGAATTCCTCTAAGTGAGACGGATCTTTTGGCATACTCCGCCCGAGGTTTGGACGCAGGTGGAGTGCGGTCGGGTTAGTTTTTCCTTAAAAACCAACCGGGCCCCTGGGACGAAAATGCCAATAACTCTCAGACCGGGCGTCCGATTGACGCGCCGTCTGCGACGTTGAGTTCCTGTTGACGATACGGAACTTTTGGATACATCAACTTCGTACTTTGTGTCAGTTGATGTATCAGCCTCTCAGCTCGTGGAGCGGACCCTCCCAAACGAGCTTGCTGTGTGCGGGAACCCTAGTGCTGGCTGCGACTGCTACTTCGACAGCGACGACTGTGCAGTGATCCTCCGTGGACTACGGCGACGACCGTGCAGAGATCCTCCGTGGAATGCGGTGACGATTGTGCAGAGATCCTCAGTGGACTGCGACGACTACTGCACTCAGCGATCCTCCGTGGATCATTGCTACCGGTCCTGTGTGGGCCCGATCCTGTGTGGGTCCGATCCTGCGTGGGTCAGCGCTCAGCGGTTCTGTGTGAGCCAGCGCCTACAGGTCCTGCGTGGGCCCGGTCCTGTGTGGGCCCGATCCTGTGTGGGTCCGATCCTGTGTGGGTCACTGCGAGGTTAGTACCTATCGATCCTTCGTAGGTCCGATGACTTAGATGGCTCAGTGATCATCTTTATCGTCATCCGAAGAAGTATATCTGTGTGAGCTGAATCTTGTGTTTCTCTCCTTTGTGGATTCTGTTGAGCTATCCTGTGTGGATTTACTGTTTACTCTCCTTTGTGGATTGTGTTGTTCTATCCTGCGTGGTATGCGTTTTGCTTTCCTGTGTGGACTGGGTTGTGCTAGGGCTCGGACGTTGGAGCCGATCGGGGAATTGATGACTTAGGTATATGTATGGGAATATACCTAAGCCGTGTCAGATGTTACTTCGTGATTGTATCTCTCCTTCGTGACTTATCCTTTGTGGATTTCGGGAGACCTTCGGGGGTCTCGGGGTCCCTACTGAGTATCTTATACTCACCCCTGCATGGGTTATGCCCGCACTTCGTGGTGTTGGTTGCAGACGATAGACAGCGCTGATCGTGGAGGAGGCGTGCGGAGCAGGACAGTACCTAGAGGTGGACCACTGGGCGGGACGTACTCGGAGCGGTTAGGTGGACCCGAGGAGCAGTGGAGGCTATCTGTACCCCCCCTTCAGGTGGGACATCCAGAGGACGGCTCAACGCTGCAGTTTTTCCTTTCAGTTGCTGTTTTTCCTTTCAGTTGTACTTTACAGTTGGGCTTGTATTTCCGGCCCCTTTTACTTTCAGCACAGCTTGTACAGTTTTTACTTAGTGTTTACTTTTCCTCTTGCTTACTCTGTGGTTCTTGTTTACTTTTCAAAGGCAATGCCTTCCCTTTTTGTTGGGATTTACGCCTTGGTTCTAGTCACCAGCCCCTGGCCTATGGAAGGCGGGCTTGGGGTAGTCACGACACGAGCCCCGAGGACGGGTCGTGACAATAACGGTCGATTCGTCGATCTTTGGTACTTGAGTCAAAAATAGACTTCTTAAAATTACAAATTGTTCATGTGGTAAACTATCCATTATATCCATAATTATATTCATGATGTAGATATCATATACATCATATATATCCATTATATACATTCATTTACAATATTACATAACATTTTGAGGTAAGGAATGAAATGCACCGTTCATGGAGACGGTAAGCCGTACGTATTCATGAACGCTACTTTCATTTCAATTTCTTATTTAATGGAATTAAGTTATAATTATATAAAGGTATAATATAATTCCAGTATAATATAATGTATAATACCATTTACTCCATCCTTTATACATCCCACATATGTTATTAACGATTCAAATCACTTTGAGGGGGCGGTAGTCCGCACTTCCTAAAATGAAAATATCGCGTTTACCCATAATGGAAACCATTAAGGTATGCCATAAATGAAAAATACAGAAACATAAGTAAAACATAATCATATTATATATCATATATAAATATAGTTACATCTTAATGGCCACCTTTTAAGGTGTTATATGAGTGTTGAACAATCATCGTTTTGTGAGGCAGAAATTCACCATCCACAGAAACAGTATGTTATTTAACCATTAGATGTAGGTTTGTGTAAGTGTATCTCTAATACTTCTTATAACAAAATCCTACTATATTGAGGATACTTGTGTTGTTACAAAATAAATTAATAAAAAGATTTTAGGGGGTGGGAGACGCAAAATAAAACAAAATAACATAAGAGAAGACATTACCTTAAAATCAGGTAAGTCTTTTTGATTTGAGCCAAAGGATTACTTGGGAAGTGTTCTGCCCAAAGTGAGGATTCTAGGTGTAAGAGAGGTAATTTGGGAGAGTATTTTGGCTGAGTTTGGCCGAGACAAATGGCTTGACGGTGTGAATAAGGTGGTAGAGGTGGGGGCCTTTTATAAGAGGAGAGAAGGGGAACTCTTGGAAAGATTGAAATGTTACTTTATTATGAAATGCTTTTCGGATTCTAAAGGTCCCAAAATGATATATTTCTAGTATAAGGTGATAAGGGTTTGAAATATACTCATCGAATAGGTTTTTGACAAGTGTATGTCTTAGATTTTACATTATCCTTCCATTTTATTAAAATCGTTAATTAATGAGGTAATCGCTGAATCATCATGGTGACATAAATAATTTAATTTATTTAATGTGTACAAATTATAATAAAAATATCATGATTTAGGAAATCTTTTTATCTTTATAATTAATATTTATAGTCAAAAATATGACTTGTATTACCCCATTTAAAAATTGTTTTAGTAAAACAACTCATGTTTGTGACATTTTTATTTTAACATTAAATAAAACGTTTTTAATGTCATTTTCCTACCAAAGTGGCTTCATGGGGTCTCCAAGTTGACGCATGGATTATCTTGGTCGTCCATGACTCATAGAATAGGGGTAGGAAAAGTGTAAAGGCCATTTCATATTATTATAACATTATCATTACCTTAAATTACACTAATTAGCTTTAATCGAGATTAAGTAAACTTAAAAGTTATTATTCACCAAAAATTATTTTAATCCCATTGAACCACATTTTACTTCCTAATGACAACCATGTATGTCGGATTTTTGAAAATCAAAACACAGAAGTGGTAATGTTTCATTTAAACCAAATATCAGTTTTCTAACTACCACTAAGTGGTTTCACTATTCATAAAAAATTGATGTTTTTCAGAACAATGCCAAAATTTCACTATAACAGCCCGAGATTTTATGAAAAATATTCTTTTTTATTTCACTAATGTCTTGTGTTGTACGCTACACCAAAAGAAGCTTGCACAACATGCATCCTTGACTTGTCTTGCATTACACGCAATCACGACCTTCCTCGATAGCGTGTGTAGTACGCAATACCGAGTATCACTAAACAACGATATGCTATTAAAATATTATTATAACTAGCTGTTATGAATAGTAATAACCACCTTTTAAAATTTTAGAAATTTTAGCTCTCAAAATGGACTTCATTTTTGGATTCGGAGTATCGAATTTAGCCTAAGGTGAAATTTTGGTACTTTTCGGATAACTTTCATATTCTGATGAATAGTGAAAATTACTAAATTATAATTAAAAACAACTTTTTTAATAAAAATAATTAATAGTGATAAATTATTCATTTGATTTGTTTTAAAGTATATTTAGAATATATTTTTACAATTTAATACAATGTTGGTCATTGGATGTAATTTCACATTTAAACCAGACATAAACAAGTGTCAATCTTTTGATAGATATTGTTTCTTAAAAACACGCTATTTGTTTTAACAGCAGGATTTAATTATAAAATTAATTAATGCAACTTCTATGTTATGAATTTGGTAAAATAGACTTCATTTTTTTGAATTCGGAATATGAAATATAGCTTAGGATGAAATTTTGGTATTTTTCTGAAAACTTTCAATTTTTGATGAATAGTGAAACCACTAAGTGGTAGGTTAAAAACTGAATTTTGCATAAAACATAATTTTACCACTTCTGTGAATGGAATTTTGAAAATCCGACTGACACGGTTAATATCAAGGACTAAAATGTGGTTCAATGAGATGAAAATAATTTTTGGTGAATAGTAACTTTTTACTTTTTTTTACCACGGTTAATAGTAAATAGGGTAACTAAGGGTAAATATGATATTACTATTACCCTAACACATGTCCTAATTCTATTGGATAAGTGTAATTCGACCAAAAACAACCTTATGAATATAATATGACCATTTAGGTCCACTTGGATTAGATTTTGACATTTAATATTATTTTATTTAATGAATAGTTAAAATAGTTAAAATCAATGTTTAATAACTAAAACATTTTTAATATGGGGTTATACATAAGATAAATTCTACTATAAATATTCATTAGAAAGATAAAAAGATTTCCTACATAATGATACTTTATTTATAAATTTTAGACTTTAAATAAATTAATTTATTTATGACACAACGATGATGCAGTACTTACCCTTTTAAGAAAATATTAACATAATTGATGTTATAAATGCTCAAATGAATGTAATTTGGGACTTTTAATGAATTCCACTAATTTTATATGTTACTATGATATATTAGTGTTGATGTAATCAACTTGGTTCGAACATATAATTCTGTTATGACTTTCACAAAAATCATATATCAAATAGTGTCAAAATTGACACAAAATAGGTTTTAAAACAAATATTATATTATTAATTGTTATTTTATTCCTAAAAATCTATGGTTCGGCAATATGACTTAGATAAGGATATATATATTAATAATAAACAATTTTGGGTTCGTTTGGCATGTTATAGTAAGTTTATTAACCATATAGTGAAAGAAAACAAAAAGACACGGTAAAAGTTAAATTATTTAACTTAGAGTTAAATCTAATTCATAAGGTTAAAATAATACCCTAAACTTGTCTAAATACTATTGGTTGATAGGATTTCTACCTATCCCCACTTTCTCTTCGAAATAAGACCCTTTGGAACCATTATAAACCGATTTTGACATTAATATAAAATAATATTTTGAGGTATTCCTAAGGTGCCCCTCTCCTCCCTTATAAAAGGACACCTCCTCCCCCTCCTCCTCACACCAATTTGAGCACTCAAGCTCGTCAAACCCATGCCAAAATCTCTTCTCCACTTCCCTAGAAACATTATAGAGGTTCTGGTCTTTCTCAAAGACCAATTTTAGTGCCCTAAGAGGAGGTCTCAATGAGGCGCTTCAAAGAAGAGGTAATTACCGTTACCAATTCTTTCATCTTTATTTCTTCTTCCACTTCTTCTTATTAAGTTGTTTCATTATGAAGTAATAACATCAGTATCACTCATATACTGATATGTTATTATAAGTATGAAACAACCCTATTTCACCATCTATCCATCCTACGGAAAAAGAAATCACCGCGCGAGCGTACGTACGGAATACCGTCTCCACGCCGTGGTGTAATCTATTTTCCACCATCACCTTACAAGGATGAGTATAATGGTGTAATGAGTAACTATATATGATTATTATAGAGTGATATTTATACTGAAATAGTATACATACACTTCAACACAATTTCACGACCATGGGAAAGATATCATCGCTCGTGCGTACGTACGGACTACCGTCTCTACAACACGATGAGATTCATTCTCAATGATTAACCATTCATGAATGATTATAAAGTATATATAATATGTACCAATGAAATATATGATATAATAATGATACTTTATTTATTTATATATTTATATGTATGTCATCTACTTAATTCCATTCAATTCAATAAGGAAACGAAAACAGCGTTCATGCGTACGTACGGACTACCGTCTCCATGAACGGTGTATTTCTTTCCCTTTAATGATTTATTATATATATGTATATCCTGAATATATATATATATATAAATCATGTTTTATGTTCTGGAATTAAGTAATCATGATCTAAGTAATCATACGAATAATTACAAGTCAAAACACGGACGACAAATGAAACAATTTTACCCAAAACACTCTTTAACATGGAATTTACAAAAGAACGGGTAATATAAAGTCATAAGTGAACCATATATGATATCATAACAATGAATATGATTCTTTAATAATTAAATAACATTATTTAAACCATTATACCAGAGCTTAGGACACGTACAAAGCAAATCAGACCTAAGGTAAGGGAAATATCACAATCTCATTTTTATCTGAGATTGTTTATTCGTAAGTATTTACTGGGGTGTGTTTTATCATCCACATCCATGTTCCCTCAATATGTAATATTGTTTCCATCGACTTATAATAGTCTAAATCCAATTTTACCCTTCGGTGAGTTTTTAGTAAAGAATATGAAAGGAATCTTTTGTCGTTTTTTTCGTACGAGGTACTTTTTGACTTTTCCGACAAAAGTACGAAGAATGTTTTTTTAACTTATACGGCATGAATGGATTCTTAAAACATTATTTCCAAGAAGCTTCCTTTACAAGTTTTCAAGTTTATTTTTAATTAACTTCTTTTATTTTAAAGTCGTATGACATGTTATGAAAGGAAAAATGTTTTTGAAGTAGAAAGGATATTTTCCTCAAGAATGGAGTTCAAGTATTTTATCAAAATTATTTTCCATCTAAGATAATAAAAGGGTTCTGTTTTTATCCCTATTATTACATGGATTTGATTATTTTGTGATGGAAATATTTTTATGAATTTCTTTATCTTATATGGATTGTTTTATGATGTCATGTTGTTCAAGAATCCCATTTTTATTACATGGGTTATGCGATGATGTATTATTTATGATTATGTGGCACACATAAGAAAGGATTCATTATAAGATGGATGGGACCTATATCTCCCTCCAATGCATTTGGTAATGATTTCATATCTCATGAGATAGACAGGGCTGGAACGGTAGGTTATACCGGTTCAGTGAAACAGGACTGAAACGAGGGTTACTCGATTCAGAAAGGGACTTTGTCCACTAAGATAGTCTTGGCAATGAGTCTTGAATAACAAGAAATGATTCTCTATGATTATGTGTGAATGCCACAAAGTTTCATGTTTTAAGTTATGATTATTGTTATAACATTTCATTGCCATTATTTACCCCATGTTATGAAATTATGATCTCTTTTGCAGGTTAAGATTTCCAAAAGTTATGTGCTTCTATATATGATGTGATTGATATTTCTTTTGTTTACCATTACGGAGCATTTGAGGTCACCCTTTTATGTTTTCTTTTCCCCAGGATATAAAGAAAGGTTTTAGGTAAAAAAAAGGAAGATCTTTATGGGAGATTTTGAAGATCTTTCACCACGATTAGAAGATTATATTCCGAGTTTCCAAAGACACTAAACTATTACGATCCTTGTGTGTGTGTTTTTTGTTATGTACTAAGTATTCCGCAAATATAATGTAATGTCCATGTACGTTAAGCTTCGGGTCTCTACAGTTGGTATCAGAGGAAAGGTTTGGTCAAACTTTGGAAACTAGGATGCGAAAACGTTAGTGAGAAACCTAAAGATATTTCTAAGGTATGTCTAGGGATTCCCCTAAGGATAAGTATACGTATAGGATATAGTCCTAGAACTATGGTAACGATATTAGATTAAACCAAAGATGTTAGATATTTAAGTTACTCCCCCTTTATTATGATTTTTGCCTCTCACACTATTCTTTTTGGGTTTTAGACGATGGCTGGAACCCGAAGGAACCGTGTTGATCAATGCAATGGACAATGTAATGATTGTCCTCCTGAACAAACAAATGTTATGGGAGATGGAGTGCAAAATTTTATTTCTATACTTACATAAGCTATGAATCATTCTGGACTTCCAAATGAGCAGAGAAGGGAACAATATTCTATTGAGTCCTTCATGAGGCAACGTCCACCTTCTTTCAGTGGGTCTTCTGATCCACTTGTTGCTGAACAATGGATCAGTACCACTGAAAAGATATTTTCAGTTCTTCAATGTTCTGAACATGATAAAGTCATCTTAGCAGTATATCGTTTGGAAGGTGAAGCTGATCAATGGTGGAATCTTATCAAGAATACAAGGCAAAGAGATGAAATTGAGTCCATGGAATGGGACGAGTTCAAGAACTTATTTTCCAATAAGTACTTCCCTCGTATTCTTCGAAAAAAGATGGAGAAGGAGTTTCTTGAACTAAAGCAAAAGGATGATGAATCTGTTGGTATATACGAAGCGAATTTTACAAGACTTGCAAGGTATGCATCTGGCATTATCATCCAACCTGAAAGTAAAGTTGATCGATTTTTCAGTGGCTTAAAACCAAGTCTTCGAAGGGCATTAGCTATAAGAGACTTCAGTAGGTATGAAGAAATTGTGAGTTGTGCTATCAAGGTAGAAATGGAAGTTGGTGTTACATATCCATCTCATGGTTTTGACAAGAAACCAAAGATGGAGTTCAAGGAGAAATCTCAGAATAATGGTGAAAAGAAGATGAATGTTTCCTTATGCACAAAGTGTGGAAAGAAGCATGGTGGAGATTGTATTAAAGGGACTAGAAAATGTTTTAAGTGTGGAAAAGAAGGTCATCGAGTAGCTGAGTGTCGAAGTAATGGAAAAAGGGTTTCTAATGATGTGAATAAAGCAAACACTGTAGAGAACGCACCACCAACACTTCAATGCTTCAAGTGCAAGGAAATGGGGCATTATGCTAATAAATGCCCTAATCCAAGGGTTAGTGATGATCAACATGAGCAACCACTGAAGGCAAAGGACAAAGGGAAGTCACATGCGATCACTATTGACAATGTTGAATATGACAATGATGTGGTGGAATGATTAAGTGTTTATGTAATGGGATTCCAAAATAATGTTGTATCATTGAGTATTGCAATATTTATTGATGTGGTATTCAAAGTGATTGAGATATTTTTTGGAAATAAGATGATATGCGCATAATTAAGGGAAAACGAGAAAATGAAATGTTTAATAGTATTCATGAGCTCATGATTGATATAAGGACTAAGTGATATCATGGTTTGAGTATATAGAATTTTGAGGATTTTGGTATGTGGAAAGTGTTAACTTTAAACTGCATTCATGTTTTCACTAAGGTATTCAAGAGAATACATGATTAAGGACTTTGAATGTTTGGAATGTGACCAACAAAACATATCTTATGATATATGGGGATCAACGATGGTATTAAATCTATGGTAATCGTTTTCACTATGTTATGAGAGTGGACTGCAGTATTATGGATAAGCCTAAAGATTGAAATGGATTATGTTGGTAATAAGTGAGTATTATTTAAGGATAGAAGTTTTTTTTCAATATTATTGATGGGATGTAATAGTAATGTAGTTTTAGAAAAAGGACAACCTGCAGGACGGGCGACAGCCCATCGCTTCGGAAAAGGCTGTGGGAATCGAACCCACAACCGAAGTGCGACTGGCCTTTATCACCTACCACTGGCCTACATGAAGTCCCTGTTTAGTAGAAACTAGTTTTATTATATTAAGAAGTATGATATATGAAGTATAAGTCCATTTTAGGAACCATATGTGATTAATCTCACTATAGATCGACTTATGTATATAATTTTTGCTAACCTTTTGTTTGAGATAGATGGAATGACCCGTCATTCTATCACATGATCTGCTAACACTTCAAGAATAACAAATTCAACTTCATTTATTTAAGATATGAAGTGGAAATTGTTCAAGGCATGAACAACAGTGAGATTGTACCAAAATAAAGAAAGTATTTATTCTAATTCAAATTTTCAACTTTAGGGAAATGATCTTGAAAACCAAAAATGTTGTCCTAGTGATCTTATACCTGATGAATCAGATGGTACCTTAGATCGTCACAAATTTATGGATTTGTGATTACTGGATTTTCCATAGCCATGTTCTCTACCACTCTCCATCAGAACATGATGGTTAGATTTCTCTTCCATATCCATATTTTCACCTATGTGGAAACCCAGTGATTAGTTTATTTGGGTAATCGTTACATTTCATACTTTAGTTTTTAAATCCAAGTTTTGTTATTCATTTTTACGATGTGGGTTTCTATTAAAGAAACTTTCGAATAGTAAACCATTTATAACCCCGACGAATTTCGAGGGCGAAATTCATTTTAAGGGGGGTAGAATGTAACAGCCCGAGATTTTATGAAAAATATTCTTTTTTAATTCACTAATGTATTGTGTTGTACGCTACACCAAAAGGAGCTTGCACAAAACGCATCCTTGACTTGCCTTTCATTACACGCAATCGCGACCTTCCTCGATAGCGTGTGTAGTACGCAATACCGAGTTTCACTAAAGAACGATATGCTATTAAAATATTATTATAACTAGCCGTTATGAATAGTAATAACCACCTTTTAAAATTTTAGAAATTTTAGCTCTCAAAATGGACTTCATTTTTGGATTCGGAGTATCGAATTTAGCCTAAGGTGAAATTTTGGTACTTTTCGGATAACTTTCATATTCTGATGAATAGTGAAAATTACTAAATTATAATTAAAAAAAAATTTTAATCAAAATAATTAATGGTGATACATTATTAATTTGAGTTGTTTTAAAGTATATTTAGAATATATTTTTACAATTTAATACAATGTTGGTCATTGGATGTAATTTCACATTTAAACCAGACATAAACAAGTGTCAATCTTTTGATAGATATTGTTTCTTAAAAACACGCTATTTGTTTTAACAGCAGGATTTAATTATAAAATTAATTAATGCAACTTCTATGTTATGAATTTGGTAAAATAGACTTCATTTTTTTGAATTCGGAATATGAAA
Source organism: Viscum album (assembly GCA_963277665.1). Lineage (NCBI taxonomy): Eukaryota > Viridiplantae > Streptophyta > Magnoliopsida > Santalales > Viscaceae > Viscum > Viscum album. Next base: position 1,559,035,704 of record OY728164.1, on the reverse strand, counting down.
TATAGCTTAGGATGAAATTTTGGTATTTTTCTGAAAACTTTCAATTTTTGATGAATAGTGAAACCACTAAGTGGTAGGTTAAAAACTGAATTTTGCATAAAACATAATTTTACCGCTTCTGTGAATGGAATTTCGAAAATCCGACAGACACGGTTAATATCAAGGACTAAAATGTGGTTCAATGAGATGAAAATAATTTTTGGTGAATAGTATCTTTTTACTTTTTTTACCACAGTTAATAGTAAATAGGGTAACTAAGGGTAAATATGATATTACTATTACCCTAACACATGTTTTAATTCTATTGGATAAGTGTAATTCGACCAAAAACAACCTTATGAATATAATATGACCATTTAGGTCCACTTGGATTAGATTATGACATTTAATATTTTTTTAAATGAATAGTTAAAATAGTTAAAATCAAAGTTTAATAACTAAAACATTTTTAATATGGGGTTATACATAAGATAAATTCGACTATAAATATTCATTAGAAAGATAAAACGATTTCCTACATAATGATATTTTATTTATAATTTTTATACTTTAAATAAATTAATTTATTTATGACACAACGATGATGCAGTAGTTACCCTTTTAAGGAAATATTAACATAATTGATGTTATAAATGCTCAAATGATTGTAATTTGGGACTTTTTATGAATTAAACTAATTTTCTAGTTTACTATGATATATTAGTGTTGATTTAATCAACTTGGTTTGAACATATAATTCTGTTATGACTTTCACAAAAATCATATATCAAATAGTGTCAAAATTGACACAAAATAGTTTTTAAATCAAATATTATATTATTAATTGTTATTTTATTCTTAAAAATCTAAGGTTCGGCAAAATGACTTAGATAAGGATATATATATTAATAATAAACAATTTTGGGTTCGTTTGGCATGTTATAGTAAGTGTATTAACCATATAGTGAAAAAAACAAAAAGACACGGTAAAAGTTAAATTATTTAACTTAGAGTTAAATCTAATTGATAAGGTTACAATAATACCCTAAACTTGTCTAAATCCTATTGGTTGATAGGATTTAGACCCATCCCCACTTTATCTTCGAAATAAGACCCTTTGGAACCATTATAAACCGATTTTGACATTAATATAAAATAATATTTTGAGGTATTCCTAAGGTGACCCTCTCCTCCCTTATAAAAGGACACCTCCCCCCCCCCTCCTCCTCACACCAATTTGAGCACTCAAGCTCGGCCAACCCCTGCCAAAATCTCTTCTCCACTTCCCTAGAAACATTATAGAGGTTCTGGTCTTCCTCAAAGACCAATTTTAGTGCCCTAAGAGGAGGTCTCAAAGAGGCGCTTCAAAGAAGAGGTAATTACCGTTACCAATTCTTTCATCTTTATTTCTTCTTCCACTTCTTCTTCTTAAGTTGTTTCATTATGAAGTAATAAAATCAGTATCACTCATATACGGATATTTTATTATAAGTATGAAACAACCATATTTCACCATCTATCCATCCTACGGAAAAAGAAATCACCGCACGTGCGTACGTACGGAATACCGTCTCCACGCCGTGGTGTAATCTATTTTCCACCATCACCTTACAAGGATGAGTATAATGGTGTAATGAGTAACTATATATGATTATTATAGAGTTATATTGATACTGAAAGTGTATACATACACTTCAACACAATTTCACGACCATGGGAACGATATCATCGCTCGTGCGTACGTACGGACTACCGTCTCCACGACGCGATGAGATTCATTGTCAATGATTAACCATTCATGAATGATTATAAAGTATATATAATATGTACTAATTAAATATATGACATAATAATGATACTGGATTTATTTATATATTTATATGTATGTCATATACTTAATTCCATTCAATTCAATAAGGAAACGAAAACAGCGTTCATGCGTACGTACGGACTACCGTCTCCATGAACGGTGTATTTCTTTCCCTTTAATGATTTATTATATATATGTATATCCTGAATATATATATATATAAATCATGTTTTATGTTCTGGAATTAAGTAATCATGATCTAAGTAATCATATGAATAATTATAAGTTAAAACACGGACGACAAATGAAACAATTTTACCCAAAACGCTCTTTTACATGGAATTTACAAAAGAACGGGTAATATAAAGTCATAAGTGAACCATATATGATATCATAACAATGAATATGATTCTTTAATAAGTCAATAACATTATTTAAACCATTATACAGGAGGTTCAGACACATACAAAGCAAATCGGACCTAAGGTAAGGGAAATATCACAATCTCATTTTTATCCGAGATTGTTTATTCGTAATTATTTACTGGGGTGTATTTTATCATCCACATCCATGTTCCCTCAATATGTAATATTTTTTCCATCGACTTACAATAGTTTAAATCCAATTTTACCCTTCGGTGAGTTTTTAGTAAAGAATATGAAAGGAATCTTTTGTCGTTTTTTTTCGTACGAGGTACTTTTTGACTTTTCCGACAAAAGTACGAATAATGTTTTTTTAACTTATACGGCATGAATGGATTCTTAAAACATTATTTCCAAGAAGCTTCCTTTACAAGTTTTCAAGTTTATTTTTAATAAACTTCTTTTATTTTAAAGTCGTATGACATGTTATGAAAGGAAAAATGTTTTTGAAGTAGAAAGGATATTTTCCTCAAGAATGAAGTTCAAGTATTTTATCAAAATTATTTTCCATCTAAGATAATAAAAGGGTTCTGTTTTTATCCCTATTATTACATGGATTTGATTATGTTGTGATGGAAATATTTTTATGAATTCCTTTATCTTATATGGATTGTTTTATGATGTCATGTTTTTTAAGAATCCCATTTTTATTACATGGGTTATGCGATGATGTATGATTTATGATTATGTGGCACACATAAGAAAGGATTCATTATAAGATGGGTGGGACCTATATCTCCCTCCAATGCATTGGGTAAAGATTTTATATCTCATGAGATAGACAGGGCTGGAACGGTAGGTTATACCGGTTCAGTGAAACAGGACTGAAACGAGGGTTACTCGATTCAGAAAGGGACTTTGTCCACTAAGATAGTCTTGGAAATGAGTCCTGACTAACAAGAAATGATTCCATATGATTATGTGTGAATGACACAAAGTTTCATGTTTTATGTTATGATTATTGTGATTACATTTCACTGCCATGATTTACCCCATGTTATGAAATTATGATCTCTTTTGCAGGTTAAGATTTCCTAAAGTTATGTGCTTATGTATATGATGTGATTGATATTTCTTTTGTTTACCCTTACTGAGCATTTGAGCTCACCCTTTTATGTTTTCTTTTCCCCAGGATATAAAGAAAGGTTTTAGGTAAAAAAAAGAAAGATCTTTATGGGAGATTTTGAAGATCTTTCACCACGATTAGAATATTATATTCCGAGTTTCCAAAGACACTAAACTATTACGATCCTTGTGTGTGTGTTTTTTGTTATGTACTAAGTATTCCGCAAATGTAATGTATTGTCCATGTACGTTAAGCTTCGGGTCTCTACATTCACCCTAAGCTATAATTGATATTCTGAATTCAAAAATGATGTATATTTTAAAAAATTACAAACATATAAGTTGAATTAATTAATTTTATAATTAATTCCCGCTGTCACAACAAATAGCATGTTTTTAAGAAACAATATATATCAAAAGATTGACAATTGTTTATCTCCAATTTCAAGGTGAAATTAATTATAATAAACACCATTGGATAAAATGGTAAAAATATATTATAATTATACTTTAAAACCACTCAATAGTATAATTAATCACTATAAATTATTTTGATTAAAAAAGTGATTTTTAAGTATTTTTCACTATTCATAAAAATTGGAAGTTCTCCGATAATTACAAAAAAATTAAACATAGGATAATTTTGATATTATGAATACAAAACCGAAGTCCATTTGGAAAGATAAAATTTATAAAATTTCAAAAATTAGGTATTACTATTCATAACAGCTACTTTGATTGGTTGTGGTGTGTGTTAGAACTAGAAGTTGCGTACAACACACAATACTATATTATTCAAAGAGAATTGTAACATGGATGCTTGGGGTGTTACAAACACCCATGCCCTGAAGCAACCCACGACCCCTACAGCCATCTCCTTGAGCCTAGTGTGGGTTGCCTGGTGGCGATGGTGGAGGGATCTAGAAACACCGTCCTCCACCTCCTTGTCATATCGCTCTACCTGCGCCACCTTCCTAAAGACTGCCCGGTCCTCACCTAGGTGACCCCCTGGTCACGGCGCTGCCTCCACCTCTATGGTGTGCCCGCTGCTTGCCACGGTTGCTCAGCATGCCTGGTCGGGCAGTCCTATGCTAGGTGATCCAGTTCGTCGCACGCATAGCACCAGCTCTCTACTGTCTTCCCTGGTGCCCTACGGTGCCACTGCGGTGTGCGAGCCTGGCCCTGGGTCTGCTCACGGAAGGGCCTCCTTAGCTGAGGCCCAACCCTATGTAGTCTTCCTGCTGAAGACTCCACTCTAAAGCGGCCACTGCTAGGTCATGCTATCTGGCGCCCCTCAGCCAGGAATCTCTCGGTCACAAGTGCTCACTCCAGCACCCCGTCGTAAGTGGGGATGTACAAGGGTACCACACTAGAACGAATCTCCCTGTGAAGACCCTGCTCAAACTTCCGCGCCCGGAAGTAGCTGTCGCGGATCATGTCCTGCGATTAGCGGGTAAGATCAGTCAACCGGGCCGAGTATTGGGACACATACATCCCTCCCTGCTTCATCTCCAGAAGCTCCTGGATCCTAATGGAGTGTAAACACGAGGGGGAGTACTCCTCCAGAAAAAGAAACTGGAAGTCATCCCATGTGAGGGATTACTCGTCATGGGTCTGCATCACCAGATCCCACCATCACCCTATTGTCTCGGGGAAAGGATTGGCAGCTAGGGCCACCATCTAGTCTGATGGGGTCTGTACCTGCCTGAAGAGTTGTGCCAATGACTCAAGCCAGTCCTCTGACACCTGGGGATTCGTGCCCCCATGGAACCTTGGCGGCCTCTGACCCTGGACGTCTTGCAGTGCGCTCAGTCTGCATGCAACCTCGGCCTGAGCTGCTGATACTAACTGCCGCTCCTCAGGTGCAGGGGCTACTGCTGAAGCGCTGGGTAGAAGGGGATCATGTGAGGGTCCTTGAACTGATGCCTCATCACTCGCCAAGTCGTCGTCATGAGATGTAGAGGGTAACCTGGCTGGCTGCTGTCGTGGGGGCATCCTGAAAATTATCAAGGGATACCGCGATCAGATGAGAATATATATATATATATATATAACAGTAATAAAAATGGGGATGACTCAAAAAAAGATACAATAAGACTCAATCCTACATGATTCATGTTTCAAAATTCCCTACATCAACTGTCTCAGCATGCCGAGTTGACAAGAGGGTTATCTGTTTCCTGGTGAATGGATACGTAGGCCGCCCATACCATTACTGGACTCCCTGGCCTGAGAGCCAATCTCGAGACACGCCAACATCATTTCCCTAAATCCCGACCAATTACTTTTTAGGTACATCGTAAAAACACCCCAAGGAATGAATCTTGGTCTAATACCACTTTGTCTCAAACCGACCCTACCAGTCCCGAGCCGCAACTATGTCAAGACCGCCTCCATAGGCTACAGGCTGGAAACCAGCGCCGAAGGCGTAATAATCTCGGGGAGACCTTCGCCAAGTACCTGTACACAAACACACACAACCCACTCGATGAAGAAGCGCAAAGTAGATAAAAAGGAAACCAACTGAAAAACAGCTATACCCCAACCACAGTCATGCATCAACCACTAAATAGAGTAAGTAATGTGCTGGAAGTACTAACAAGTAAACTGAAAAGTAAAAGGGAAAAAACACATGCCCAACCAAAAAGGTTCCCCAACATGGAAATAGGTAAACAAAAGAAAACAAATAGATAGACTCCCTCCTGAATACTCTAGTATGACCGCAACATGCTTCTCCAACTTCTGTGACCTCTGCGCTCCTCCGTAGTCACGATCGACCTCTTCATCGTCTGTAAGGGAACACCAGGTGCGGGAAAAGCCCAAGTAGGAGTGAGTATAATGATACTTAGTAGGATGCCCCGAAAGCTCAAGGGAACAATAGAGGAGGCACTAAAGAGTTGAGAAATAGACTAACAAATACAGTAGAAGAGTGTAGTAAAGAGAGTGCAGCTCAACCCAACAGAAATAAGTAAGCACGGACCCCAAGAAGTGGGAATGAAAGTATTCTGAAATTATATATATATATATATATACTCATCAAGAAACCCAAATGAGTGTGAAAGGGGACCTCCATCACCAAGATCAGCATCTCGCCTTGTCCACCAAGGAAGCCTAAGTCAAAGGGCCTTAGTCACCAAACATTGATACTATCCGCTTTTGGTGGCACTGAATCACCTGCACGGTTTCAGGTCACGTCTCAAGGTCGCATCTTAGTGGGGAATGTTCCCCTATTCCTTGAGGGTACTTAGGTAACGTTAAAACTTTCACACCACTGATTCATACAACTAGGGCCCCGCTCTAGTAGTCATGATGAAAAGTCACCGACAAGCCTCATAAGAAGGGCTGAGTCTGATATGCCAATGGGTGACCCACTGCCCAGCCCTGTTGGAGGGCATATCATATTAAAATATCGGGTGACCCACTTCCCACCTCTACTAGAGAGTATACCCTAATAAATCATCAGGCGACCCACTGTCCAGCCCTGCTGGTGTGTGGACCTGGAATATGTCGAAAGGCGACCCACAACCATGCCCTGCTAGAGGGTAGACCTTGAAGAAGTCGATAGGCGGCCCACTACCCAGCCCGACTGGAGGGTAGACCTGGAACAAGAAGACGGGTGACCCACTGCCTAGCCCTACTGGAGGGTAGACCCTCCAGAGTCGTCAGGTGACCCACTGCCCATCCCTACTGGAGGGTGGACCCTCAAGAGTCGCCGGGTGACCCATTGCCCAGCCCGGCTGGAGGGTTGACCCGTAATCGGTCTGATAGCTCTTCACTGCTGTTGACATCACCATGTGTCACTAACAATGCCACCGTGTGTTGGTTCGAAGTGCGTAAAAAAGGGATATCAATCCAACGCCCTCTTATGTTTCCACATTTAACATCATCTCAAAGAGGCTCCTCATGCCCAAACGGATTACTTCGTTGTGGTCCTCATGGAAAAACACGTGAGATAGAAAACTTACTCTCTCGAAACGGACAACCGGTGAATATGGAACTATTCACCGTAGTCAGCACATATGGGACCCACAACCTGACTCCGATACTCATCGAGTGAACTACTCCATCATGATTCCCTTGGAAAAACACGTAGAAATGACTAATCAAACACCTCGAACAGACATCTGGTGAAAAAGGCCGACAATGCTGCACGCAGCTCAAAGACAGCCCGTAGGGCCCACAACTCCACTCCCAATTAAATTACCAAAACCATACTGGAAACTTCCTCCTCTATTACATGGTCACAAAACCGCTGATGGTGCTCGAATCAGACTTCGGATGTGTCCACGCCATCCAAAACAAGAATCTCGGCGTAGCACTTAACGAGCGTGTCGCGCCACCAAGATCCTGTACCGGTAATTAAAATCCTTGAAAGCATCTCAAAACTATCTTCTTGAGCCTAGGATTACACTGCCATAGACAACATGAAAAAAATACACCCTTAGCAAAAGTTACGGCTGTCCGAAGCCAGATGGGATGATGCCCCTTGGGCTGGACCGGCCTGGCCGGTCCGCCGGGTCTGGGCCGGCCCGTGCCGACCGGCCTGGCTCGCAGCGCTAGCACGAGGCATAGCCGCGCGGGCCGGCCATGGACGCACAATCCATGCTCAGACCGGCCAAGGCTGGTTATCCCGCGTGATGACCTGCGAGACGCAGGTCTTGTTCCCCCGCGGGGTCGTGTGTCGCGACCCCGGTCCACCCCTTCATGCCGTGGGCTGCACCCGCCGCCCGCCGCCTGAAGCGTGGACCGCCGCCGCCTGCCACCTAGAGCGCAGACCGCCACGGCCTAGAACCAAGAGCGCCACCACCGCACTGTCTGGATCCCACACCGCCACCACCTAGAACCCACCAGACCACCGCTGGAATCGCCGGAAAGTGTGGAAAACGGCCGGAAAACTTCCCACGGCCACCCCGGGCACCCCAAGACTCCACAATTCAAACCGAAACATGTGTTGGAAATAAATGAACTAACCCTACTTGGAAATGGGATTTTCTCGACAATCGGACAACAATTAAACATATGAAATTAAATATAAATATAAAACAGGAAACAAAACGAAGAACGAACCCTCCTACCTCGTGGGGCGTAGCCTGAAGCGTCATCGACGGTCCGCCAGAGAAGTCGCGCCTCGCCAGAGTGGTGGAGGAGAGGGTAGGAGCACCTTATTCTTTGTTGGGAGGAATTGCGCCAGGGAGAACAAGGGATGGGAATCATTGGAGGTGGTTGTGTTTAAATAGAAAAATTAAATAATTTTAATTATCTGTTAAAACATCCACCAGTAAGCCCGTACCCAGACTCCCACCGGGGTCGAGGTTAAGCCTCTCTTAGGTTAACCTCCATGCCCTGAGCATAATGGAGGTCTCAAAATTTTAATCTGAGCCTTCATTCTAATGTTATAAAATTTGACGCATGAGACTACTAAATTACAAAAACGCCCCTGGTGGCGTTTTTCACAGAAGGGCCGCGCACGCGAAAGTTACACCCCTCCTAGGGTAAATTACACATTTCGGACTCAACGGTGCCCTCGGTTTTCCCATCCGAGGTACCATTCAGGATTTGTTCTATTTATTTAGCGCGTCCAGTGTGAACGCACATCAAATTTAATTCCGGCCACACCGAGGCTCGAAATCGCACGCCGTCTGAATGCCCTGCTCTGGAATAACATCAAGAAAGTTTCAAAGTCTTACATGCTCACAATTGTGGTTCTTACAATACACTAAAATTTAAATTAAAATAGGTAATGTGTAGAAAACTCTTTTATTATAAAAAAATACATTTCGACCATTCTGGATCTTAATCTTATTTAGTATTGATTAATAATTAAATGAGTGTTTATAAATTTATTTATGTGTTTATAAATTATATATGATTCATTATTTTATATCTTTTAATTTAATTTATTTCATAAAAAATCATTTATTTTAATAAAACAATAATTTCAAAAAATAATGGTTTCACCAATATCATGGTAATAAGAATTTATCCTAACAATTTGAATTTTATACATAAAATTGAAATTAGCCATGTAATATAATATAAAATATATTATTTCAAAAATAAGATGCATTTAATAAAACTAACTTTCTATTTTTTGGAAATTAATATTATTGTTAACCCATGAAACACATCAAAACCCATTTTTTTGGAAAAGCATATTTTTTGCATAAAGATTATGTATAAGAAAAAATTATCAATTTTAATGATTAGAATGATATTAAAATTATTATTATTGATCAAATAATATTTATTTAATAGGGAAATAAATCCATAACCTATTTTCCCACAGGTCCAAACATAATTGAACAATCATGGGAAAAATAGCTTTCATAAAATACTACTAATTTTTATAAAAAGATATTCGACGGTTTTGAACATAATATTTTTTATTTTTTACTTTTTAGTTATTAATATTTTAATTTTATATAAAAAAGTTTTAAAAAATTCCAAAATTATATAAAATCTATAGTATTAACAAAAATAATATATTCCACTTTTCACCTAAAATAGATTATTTTAGAAAAATATGAAAAATTTAACATAGCTCAATTTTGATATAATAATTTCAAAAATAAAGTTTAGTTTATTAATTTAAAAATCTAAAAATCAATGAAATTTTTTACAATATATAGGTACAAGGTGCAAAATAATAATTTTTTGAAAAACACATTTATTAAGAGTAATGTACTATATTCTTATTTAGTGGAAATTAATATCTATTGGATGGTTGATAATTTATATAAACATATATATATATATATATCAAATTAATATTTAAAAGGGATTTTAATTCATTTTTATATAATAATTCATAACATGAAAAACACTTATTTTTAAGCATAACATGAATTTTATATTTATACTCTCATTCAATCCTATAGATAACAATTACATGTTGATATCATACTAATTTATACTTGAGAAAACCATTATGACTTCCACTCATAATATAAGGGTAAAGTAACGGGTAGTGGAATTCTTAGGTGATGATTCAACTAATATGGATTTTTCAATGATTCTTAAAAGATTAATCTTTTCCCAAAAATGATTTATCTCAAGCCATAATTTATAGAAATTAGATTGGAATTGGTCAATGAAAAACCAAAAAAAAAGATAAATCCCTTCCAATCTTATAAAAATGGGATTCATAAGGAATACTTCTCTTTCAGGATATCATTTTTTCATAATTTCATTATTGACTTTTGTGATATGGTTACTTCAATTTTTACTATCTAATTTAATGGATCAGTTTCAATGGTCATATTTAATATTCAAAATATATCATGTATTTTGTATTAGTTTGGTATCATCTATCAAACACACTATTTAATATATTATTTATTTAAGTTTAATATTCATTGAAATATCTGATTGTTACAATACTGTTTCATCCAAAATAACCACTCACATGGTCAAGGAAAAATAGTCTGATGCTTTGATTATGGGGGGTGGGGTTGATGTCTTTACAATCATTCACATTAGGTTTACCATTTATGTTTACCTTTAATATAAACTCTTAATGATTCCCACATCCAAAACTGAGTAAAAACCTTCTTTCTAAAAGAAGGTAGTCAATTGGGGTTTCAGACCCAATGTAACTTAGGAACTCACACTGGTCAATAGGATGGGAGGTCAGGATCATCACACCCTTTTGGGTGGGGGGGGGGTGAAATTATTATTAATATGGGACTCTCTTATCAAATTATGATATGTTTTAAAATATCTTCTTAATATAAATTTGAGACCCATCACCATAACACAATGTTATAATAGTGAATTTTTTCATGAGTAAATGTGTGTGGGGGGGGGGGGTCTATTAATGAGTCCATCTATATACATCTGAGGTTATTCATCTATTTTTCATTAGTGGGTATCTAATTATATTTTTAATCTATAAATATTGGATCTCTAGAGTTTACTACCATCCAGGGTGGTGATGGATATATCAAGGATGAGATTAAACCTTTGCGAGTTATCTTATGTATTCTGCTAATAACAAGAATCAAAACCCACATAGTTCATTAAACCCATTCAGTTTAACGTCATTAATAATGGAAATATATGAATTCACTTAGGCACTCAGTATTGAGCTCCAGCCTTTAGTAGGCATCGTACATATCCTAGTTATAAAAGGAATTAGATTCATCATAGTTTAATCATTCCCTTGGGACTTTCACTGAGGTGGATGCCCTTGTATGGGGAAAATAATATTATTCCACTGATAGGGGATTACACACTAAGGATTCCCTGATTTTTGGAGATTTATGATTTTAATGATATGTTCATTGGAAATCCTTAAGCCCACATAAGCCATGCTTAGTGTGAGAAATAAGAGATTACATGTAATTAGTCAAACTGCATATGGATGTGGGACTTATACACTAGGATATCCCTTCAGATGTTTAATATGAGGAAAAATCATTGGTAATATCTCCCACATATCCTGGTAATAGTATAAATCAGATTCATCATAAATCAGTTTCCTTCTCAATATATTGGTGGTAGAGGAAGAATAATCATCCCATGAGAGATTTTGGGTCCTGATGGTTGGAATGTTAGAGAAATTAGAGTAATTACACTGAGTTATATGCCCATTTGATATCATGCCTTAGGTAGGTGTCCTACATGTCTTGAATGTAGTAATAATTAGAGTTACCATAGTTAAATTTGGTCAGGGATTACACCCTGAGGTTTCTATCATATATCCACCGGAAAAGGTTATCATATCCTGGGATATTTTCTTGACACAACATGGTTTTTTTTCTTGAAATGTTCTTGTTGTCTACATGACATTTGTTATTGTATACCTGACATGTCTGTGGTTGTTTTTATGACATGTGTAAGGATGTCTGGTCATGTACAGGCTACCTAGTAGACATTTCTAAAGACAATTACATGTTCCAGTTGAATTGTCCAAAGAAAAACGGAAAATCTGAATTAAATATATTAAAGGCATCACATGATAAAAGATGACATATATGGAGGGTTCCGCATGACCTAGACATCATGTTTGGAGGGAATTGTATGATCAAGATGACATGTCCTAGAGGATGTTTCATGATCAAGGATGGCATGTCTAGAAGACATTGTGAGACCTAGAAGAAATGTCTTGAGGGTTTTACATGATTTAGGAAAACATTCCAGGGGGATATCATGAGACTTGAATGACGTGTTTGGAGGGTATTTGAAGATCTAGATGACATACCATGAGGTTAATATGTGTCTGGAGGACATATTATGATTGGGATGGAAAGCTAGGATGGCTTCATCGGACTTGTGTGTCATGCCCAGAGGGCGTCAGATGACTTTCTTAAAATGTCCAAGGGACATCACATGATACAAATGAGATGTTAAGGGAGTTTCATATGATTTTAGTGACATAGTGATAACTGGTATACATGTACTAGTGACATCATGATATCTATATTATATGTCTTTGTGTCACCACATAACTTGGGTAATATGTCTAGTGGACATCACAAGATAGAACTGAAAATCCCAAAGGACATTACAAGTCTTGGGTGTCATTCTTGGAGGGTGTCACATGACATTCGTGACATGTCCAACGAACATCGCATGATCAAAATGGAATGGAAGGGGAGTGTGGAAAAACTTGGGTGATAGATCCAGATGTTGTCTCATGATATTGGTAGCTCATGCGAGGAAAATAAAGATCAGGGTATCAATATTCACATGAGTCTCCCATATTTTTTTAGTCTTTATTCCCGACATTATTACATATGTTACTTATGTTATTTCATATGTTATATGATTTTTGGTTTTTCATTTCCCAGTCAACATCAGTGACCTCATTCACATGATCCGAATAACACACCATAAGTCCTTTGCATGATATATAGAGTGATCACATAATGATCATGGTCATATCACATGATCCCTTAGTTCATTGCCAATATTTTAGATGATGGAATACAATTCAATTCTGTGAGTGACCACTCTGAGAAGTCGTCCCCTGTACTCACATGTAGTAGTTGCCCAAGGTGTGGGTCCATCATGTGTGTGTTTTTGTCATGAGGGGGGGGATTTATAGTCCCCATTTCCCATGTGATATTCCTCTTTTTTTGTAACATATCATTAAAATATGAGATGGATTTGCCATAGTAATTCATATATCACACACTACACATGATCTTTTTGTGGTTCATCCATGGCGTCGTATGATATTCATTGACCAAGAAAATGTTCATCCATTTCAATTTTTATTAAAACAAGTCTTATAAAAGGGATTTATCTTGAACATGTTTACATGTTAAAGATCATTCACATGGTCAATCCAATATCTCTATAAGTATTTGAGTGATTAGCATTCCCATGGAAAGGATTTTGTGTGATCAGATATAGATTTTATGGGACCATTCTAATGACTAACACTGATTGTCAAGGGGGGATCTGTGCGATCGGGATCCCATGTCCAAGGGCCCTTGAAAAAGGAATTTTTCTTGTGTGTGTGGGGGGGGGGGGTGGGGGGTCTTGTGATCAATGGTGACCACTCGGGCTTCATGACCCCTTTCACATGAAGGAAAGTGTATGCTCACTTTGAAAGAAGCTTATGTGTTTCCCCTTTATATTTACATCTTTATTTTACAAGGATTAGAGATCTCATGTAGACGTGTGAATGTTTTAAATGAAAATCACTCTCCTTATTAATAATACTTTTTGTCACAAATAATGGATCATATAGTGATGGAAGATCATTGTAATTGAAACCACCTTTTCTTGTCTATGGAACTGAAGGGGAAATAAAAAATTGAACTTACATGTCTGATATATTTCATATGATGAAGGTAAAATGACAACATTTTCATACATGACATGGTGAACAAGTCCTTAGGGACCTCATGAAGTATTTCATATCACATGAGCACATAAAACGAATATCAATGAACATATAAGGTCTACCCCTTTTTCATATTTCTATCATATTTTTTTACATGGTATTTTGGATGATTTTTAGGCTCATTCTAGTTGACATGTCACACTGTGAGGAGGGGATCTATTGGAATTCATCATTTGATCACAAATGCTCATCACGACTCCTTGAAAAGAATACAGGGGCATGTCAATCTTCATGTGATCTCAAACGCTCTTCAGGACTACTTCATAATAACAGGGAGGCTTTTCAAAGGTCATCAGTGTGTTCTATATCAGGTTATGCACTGTGCATGACCCGTTCTCATGAACATATAATGGTCATGAGATTGTGTGTACTTATAAAGGTTATACGATCCACATGAGTTTGAAAACCCTCTCTTATTTTGTTTTTTTTGGAGAAAATAATACCAATACTTTATATATTTAATCCCTTTTAGATTGTATGATACCCATTTTTTGGACATCAACCCACCCTCAATAGTGATGTATGTGGGGACAAGGAATCAGTTATGAGGAAAGAAAATGACCACCTGTGTCCTTGGGGATTATTCCAATCAGTGTCTTGGGAGAAATTTGGCCTCTTGGTTGATTTTTGGTATAGAATAAAGGTTCCTATAAATAGGGGACTGAAGGGAAGATCATTCACTGATGATTTCAGCTCTGTAGAGTTCTTGTGATTTTCTTCATTATCATGGCCTCTTCACATGACCACGTTGTAAGATCCTATTCTTAAGACACTTCCATGATATATATTTATGAAATATATATCAAAAGTGTAACGCCCCGACCCAAGTTACCCAGAGTCGGTACATTATTTTATTACATTGGCATGATTACAAGGAATCAAGTCCCGAAGGACCGATTAGTTTAGCAGTCTTGGAAAATAAATTACATACATGAATGTCAAATTGAACATTAAGACATACAAAAAAAATAATCTTTATGAACTCCATTATTCCCTTGGATTAACCCTGCATATCAATCACAATACACTTCTTGGAATCCTGGGAAAAATAAAACATAGAAAGGGGTGAGCTCAAACGCTCAGTAAGGGTAATAAATACAGCAGAAACTTTTATAAATAAGTATAAAAATTTAAAGAAATGTATAATTAAAACAGAAGCCTTTTAAACATGAACTTCAGAATAATATGGAAAAAATAAAAATGAAATAATGCTATTTACTTATTCACATGGATATTATTCTAGTCGAATAATCACATGCAATATCAATAACCATTTTAATAACGATGGAATGCATAATGTCAGACTATCATAACCACGTAGCCAAGGCCTCATTCCAAGACTAAAAATAATATTTTTTCAAGGCCTCTTTCCAAGACACTAATTTGTCTCATGAGACCTACTGATGCAATTTTTTAAGAAGATACTTACGTTTAAAATTTCTCAAATATACTCCAGTGTTTTTCTGAAAACATTATGCAAGCTTTTGAAAAAAAATAACTAATTCTGAGACTGCTTGACTAATTACATTCCATGATGGGTCCACGCACAATCCCTTCCGGTCTACCACAATCGAGATTCGGGTTTTCGGAAAACATTTTTAAGCTTGCGTTAAAAACGTATACATTTTCACTGGATTTTCATATATTTGAGAGAAATATCTCTTTTTTGAAATCATTTAAAAATAACTTAATTATAAAAGAAAAACTTTATTTTGAAAATATCCTTATAAGCGTGTAAGGGACGTTTAAAAGGTGTAATAACGGTGGAGAATAACCGCACCTGCTGTATAAGTTAAAAAAACATTCTTACCATAGTTTTGTCAGAAAGGTCAAAAAGTAACTTGTTTAGAAAACAGTGGAAAAATTCCTTTCAAAAACGTATAAGGTCAAATAAAGATATAAATTAATTTAACCCATTGTCCATTAAATATTAAAAATGTTATGAAATAAATTTTTAAGAAACATGTATGTGGATGATAAAGATGTCCCCGTAGATAATTATGTATAAACAACCTCGGATAATGAAGAGATTGTGAAATAAACCCTTACCAATTTGGTAACATACGAAACATACACCCCATGAAATAGGAATCATACAATGAATATGTAAATACACATAAATTAAATTGTATTACACAGAGAATAATATTATGGGTAGTATATACACCACACAAAAGGTAATAGTGGCAATATGGTGTGAATCTCATGAGAATAAAGAGTGAGATGAAAACCCATTACCTTGTACTTTTCCTTGGTCTAGGGTTGTTTAACCTCCTGTATAATGGTGAAATAATTTTTATTAAATTATAAAATAATCATATACATTAATATGATATCATATATGATCTTTTAACATTGCTTTGTTGATAATATCTTAGAATTATCATTGTTTCGGGTGTTAACATACTCATTTTCTTTTATATGTTTTTTTACATAAGACATGTTTTTTATGGATATGTTGTATATTATTCATATCCAGAATGATATTAAGTCCTTAAATATTATTTTTAATCATCCAATACAATTTAGTCTTGAATGGATACGATGGGGATTGAATCTCATTGCGTTCGTGGAGACGGTAATCCGTACGTACACACGAGTGACAATATCATTCTTTTGATATTAAAATAATATATAATTAGATGGTATATCATATAGATAGAATTCGTATCATGTTATATTTATTATTTACATGAATTATACATCATTAATATAACCATCTAAATAATAATATATTTAATAACAATTACACCACATCGTGGAGACGATAGGTCGTACGTACACATGTATGGTGACATGTCATTCAAGGGATGGATAGAATAATGAATTTGTTTGTTCCATAATTATAATAACATCACATTAAATAGAATATACTAGAGTTATTATTTTAGAATGTAAATAACAAGGAAAGAAAAGTTAAAGAAGAAAGGAACTTTAAAGAGGGTGGTGATGACGTTACCTCTTCTTCGGGTTCTTCCTTTTGATTTGATCAAAAGGGATCCTTATGAGGGCCTTATGATAAAACTAAGGCCTCTATGATTAAGGGAGTGAAGTTGGGAGGATATTTTGGCTGAGTTTGGCTGATCCAAATTTCTTTGAAGGTGTGAATTAATGAGGAGGTGGAGTGCCTTTTTATAAGAGGGGTGAGGGGCTCTTTAGGAAAAACTTAAAGTATTATTTTATAATAAAATAATATTCCTTTTCTAATGGATCTGAAGTTGATTATTCAATGTCTATGGTCGGGATGGGTATAAATCCTTTCAACCAATATATTTTAGACAGGTTTGGGTCAATATATTAACCTTATCTTTTAGTTTTATCTCTTGGTTAATTAGTTTAACACCTACCATGTCACTTTGTATTTTTATAATATATAGTTAATAAACTTACTATATACATACAAGAGACCCCAAAGTGGTCTATTAATGATACAAAAATAATTATATAAGTCCTTTGGCTGAACCGTAGATTTTTAGGAATAGAATATAAATTAATAATATAATATTTGTTTTAAAAACTCATTTATGTCAATTTTGACACTACTCAATAATTGATTATTGTTAAAGTATTAAAAACATTATTAATTAGAAAAAAATTAATTTAAGAAATAATAACATGTCATATTAACCAATAAAATTCGTGTATGTCATCAAAACTTTCAAATTATATTTATTTTAACATTTATAATACCAATTATTTTATTCTTTCATTAATAAGGAAAATAATGCATCATTATTGTGTCAAGTATATTTTTACCTTTTCAATGTCTAAAAATTATAAATAAAATACCATTATGTGGGAAATATTATTATATTTCTAATTAATATTTATAATCTAAATTATAAAATATATAAACCTATGTAAAAAATGTTTTTCTAAAAGATATAAGCTTTTGTCATTTTTGTATTTAATTTAACTTAATTAATATAAAGTGTCTCTATCACCTACAAGTGGCTCCATGGGGTCTAAAAATCGACCCAAATATGCCCACAGTCGGACATGTATCCACCAATAAGGTTAAGACACGTTTTAGGGTAATTTTATTATTATAATAATATTATATTTCTACCCTTATTTACCGGATTTACCCTTTAACCATTGTAAATAAAATATTTACAGAAGTAATTATTCAAAATGTCTAAAAATAAAAGTTACCTATTTACAAAATTTAGACATCATGATTCCAAATATGGAATCCATTTTTCCAAATTCAAAACAATGAAGTGGCAGAAATTAATTTAAAATTAATTCCCACTGTCAAAACAAAAAGTGTGTTTTAAGGTATAATAACTATCAAAATATTGACACTTGTTTATGTCCAGTTTAATTGTAAAATTATGTCCAATGACTTAAATTTTATTTAATGGTAAAATATATTCTAAATATACTTTAAAACCACTCAAATTTGTAATTTATCACTATTAATTATTTTGATTAAAAAAAAATTTAATTAAAATTTAGTAATTTTCAGTATTCATCAAAATATAAGTTATCTGAAAAGTACCAAAATTTCACCCTAGGATAAATTCGATATTCTGAATCCAAAAATGAGGTCTATTTTGAGAGGTAAAATTTATAAAATTTCAAAAAGTAGGTATTTCTATTCATAACGGCTAGTTTGATTGGTTGAGGTGTGTATTAGAACTCAAAGTTGCGTACAACACACGCTACTGTATTATTCAGAGAGAAGCGTACCATGGATTCTTGGGGTGTTACATTGTAAATTTTTGATGTCCCCATTCTAAAGAATAAATTTATTTAGTCAAATTGAATGTATAAAAGTTTAAAATATTGGATTTAAAAAGGCTTCCCCATTAAAAATACGGTAAAATTTGCATTTTTTTGAAAAATACTTCTTTTATCTGAAAAAAATTTATTTGTTCTTACATTATGTCTAAGAAACTCATAATATGGATTCTAAAATTATGAGTATTATATATAGTTCAATATTCATTTAATACTATTCATAACCGCTTTTGAACAGCTTGTTTGGTAAGTCATGGTGCGCTAGAACTCGGTGTTGCGTGTAGTGAATGTTATTGAATTATTTTGAAGAAATAATGTATTATGAAATCATGGGGTGTTACAAAAAGAATAATTTGTGAGAACTATTTCGTGAGATATTCTTTTCCTCAACACTTCCTTGAACCAATAACAAATTAGATCTAGGTAATTTCTTGAGCCTTAGAATTTTTCCATGATAGCACAACCATTTTATATGTTTTTTACGATCCGTTAGTTTAGTCACATGATCTCTTGACTATCATGTGGTTCACATGACCACTTCACAGGCACATGATCAAGAGTTTTATGACTGGATATATAGTCATGAGATGTCCCACAGGTCAAGCAGCCTTAAAGATATCAATATTTCATGTTATTTACAAGACCTGTATTAGGTCATGAAATCAGGAATCCCTTTATGGTTCATTCGATTTTCATGATGCAGATGGAGTCATGGATTTCTTTTGATGATATTTTTCACTTGTATAGTATAATGTAATGTTTATATACATATGGCCTCCAGTTCTTGTGAAGCCTCCAATAAAGCCATCCAAAGGGCCTTACTTACGGGGAATCATAATGCTGACCCTCGATATTGAGTAGATTCTGACAATGATGTTTTGAAGAATCTTATCTCATCTAAACTTCAATGATATCCTTTATCACACTAACTTCCACTATATATATTTGGTATTTTTGATGATTTTTTCATTCCCGATCCTAACCAATGTATTCTATCATGTTGGATTTCATATTCTATTTATTTTATTTAGAAGCCTTTTTTAAGGATGGAAAAATGATTGTAGCATGGTCCTAGGGGTTTCCCTATATGATGGAAAACTCTAATATAGGTCTAAATTGTTGGGGTTTCACCAACCTGACCATTTTTCAATGCTATTTGAGCATATTTTTCTCTTTATTGAACAATACAGGCAGCAAATGGAGCTAGAAATGGAACCTGTGACCTAGTAGAAATTTTTATGATGAATGGTCGTGTCCATTATAGATTAGATAGAGCTATACTAAATTTTCTGACCAGAAACTTGCTATCCAAATTTATAAAGATTTATGGTTTTCTCAGTTCATCATCTACCATAATTTAGATCTTCTCAAAGAATTGATTAGTTATTGGTACCCTAATTCCAATTTATTCCATCTATCTTTTATCAAATTAGGCATTAGCCTTTGAGATATTCATCGACTGGGTGGGATATACCCCCTTGGAGAGATGTGAGATAAGTTGTTTACTACCATGTATGTCTAGGATGACCCCGAACAAAATCTATTCTTAGAAAAGGAAATCCTCAATATTTTAAAATAAAATATAAGGGGGTAGATGAATATTCACTCAATTATCTCCTTTAATGATTGGATTAACATTCTTCTCTGCCATAGGAGAGCTCATTCGACCACTACACGCCCTCACCGATGCCCTTCTCAACATGTTTGTGATAGTATTCAATCACATTGGGAAATCCTGAAGCTTGGAGAGTATACTTCACATGGATTCTTAGAGAGGATAGAGATAAAGCCCAGGATTAGGCAGGTGGGTTTCATGGCCTTGTTCATAAACATGTGGATTTTCCTAGATGGGGATGCAATCTTGGGAATATAAGTTTTCATATTGGTGATGGAAGCTCAGTTAGTAGAAGTAAAATCAATTAATATATATATAATGAATATTTCACACCATTACAAGATTCCGATACATATCCATAAGGGAAATTTCTCTTAAAGTATTAACAGTCCATTCTAGTTTTTATTCAACTAGATAAGGAATCATTTTTTCTACTACAGAAACCAAAACACTACTAGGATACCTAGTAACTAATTTCACAATATAATGTTGAACATATTTTGTGTTTATAGAATTCTATTATTCCCTAATGAGGTCACTAAAATACTGATCTAGTCTAATCATTTCAATTTCATGCCTTATCATGCACCAAATGGGCCAATTGTCGATAATGGTGATGGTTTGATTGACGAAATTTCATAAAAAATCTATTTCTCACATGGTGTTCTCATAGAAGGTATGTGATAACTGATTATTTTCGAGTCATATACCCCTTATCAGCTCACTAGACAATTCATCTTAATCCAAAGGGTTTCTCCTATCACCTTTGTAGGCGTGCAGGGATAATGACATCAAGGGATTATCTGCCAATTTTTTTCTTATATTGGCACATAAAGATACTAATACTGGGATTATACTTCTTCATATTAGTTCCCATATCTTTATATCTTTTAATTATGATCAATAAAGGTTACAATCCTACCTGAGCTGTATACCAGATAGAATGGTCCTTCGGGTGGACAAATCATATGCTTCCCTGACCACCTTTTATATAGCATCGATGGAGCTAATTGAAGATTCTAGTGAGCGTTTGAGGATTTTTTTCTCATCCTAGCGATGAAAATATCATTTATTGGGACATGTTTCTTGAATAAGGTTTTTCTTTGATAAGAGAAGGGGTAATTCATTCTTTGAGATACGAACACATGCACCTTCTTCGCTTTATTATTCATCAGCTCACCCAATTATTCCACCTTCTGATGTAAACACTACAGTAGTTGTAGAGGATTAGACATGGTATAGGGTAATATGGAATCATATTCCCACCCTGATCACTAAGACCCCCTAGGAACATTTTGTGACCAAGAAAAATTTCTTCGCTAGAAATTTTATGACTTGGGGTACGTGGTTTTGACCGCCATACATTATATGAAATCATGATAAAAATAATCCAAACTCAAAAATAGCTTGATACAAGTGAGAACGGATTGAGTTATTTTGATTATGGGAATACCCAAGATTAGATAATTACGGAATCTTTGATGTAATTGGAATAGAGTCATCAGATAATATCTGAGCTACACGTTAAAATGGATACCTTGATCTCACAGATAACGAGACATGAGTAGATCATAACTCACTCAAACTATGATCTTCTAGATTCACCATACTCAATAGGAACTACTTAAAATAGATAGAGAGATGTATACTCTTATTTAGACTCTTCAACCTTAGTCTATAGTAGAAGAAGTGGGGTGAGAGGCACTTCAGTGCTCGATCGACTCTTCTCAGAAGACTTTTTTGAACATCGCATATTCAGCCGATCTAATATTATTGTAGTATGATCACTTATGATTTTTATAGAATCCTTGGAGACACTCAAGAATTTAGATATTACTATTTTTTCATGCTATCAATGAATAGATATTCCAAATTTTATATCCCATTCTATAGTTTTTTTTTCATTCATGATGTGCATGATGTTTTCTTGATCTAATATTGCATGAATCATCATCAATACCCATCTTTAATATAATATCCAGTAAACCTGAATTCATAGATTTGAATTCATAAGTCAAACCAAATTTATCTTGTGATATTCTCATGAATTCCCACTAACATGAAATCCCTCACAAATGTATCTATTCTAGTTATCTTGTGATTATGTGATTCAGAAAAGGATAATTTGTGAAGAATGTATTCCCCCAAAAAGAAAATGATCCGTATTTTTCTAAAGTCAGTGGACTTAATGATATTATATTTATTTATTCTAAGAAAATATGTTAGTCCCCACAATATTTATATCTTTTTATTTTATGTTCCATTAATTTTTTCCTAAGATTTATATATGGGAAGGCTTAGCTGGAATGGACTTTGTTTCTTTCTCAATCTTCCCTCTTACGAGTATTTGTCTTGATAAGTTATGTGAATTTTCTAATTTATGAGTGCATAATATTAAATGGAACATAAAAAGTGATTGTATATTTATTAGAGGATTCAATTTTTCCTAGGATACTATTATTGGGTTTATGACTCGGTGAGAATTATGTCTCTTTTAGTCTTATAAACTAGACCATTTTTGTTCTGTAGTTTGGGTCCTTCTAGCTCATACCATTTATTGATGGTATTTTAGAGCCATCTAGATTAGAATTTATTCTATTAGTAATATACCATTCATTAAGTGGAGTTTTCTATGTATTTTAATATCATGTTCTAAGGATGTCTACTGTGTAGTTTAAAGTTATTTTGTAAGGATTATTTCCATGTAGTTCAATGTCATGTAGTATGGAAATCTTCCGTATAGTTTAATATCATGTGATAAGGATGTAAATATAAGATTAATTTTAAATTATTCCTAATATGACATTATTGGTGAATATGTAATGTAGAATACATGACTGTGATTACCTAGAACACCCTAAGGTATTGAGCTCCACCATGGTGTTGTCGAAGATCATGAGGATTGGGGTTCCTTTCCTACATGGAGTAGATACTTCTGGTTGGTATGTCAAATAATTTTTGTATAGATACCATAAAAAAACATAGGTGTCCACATTTTTTTCTAGGGTCCATGGAAGATTTATTGGGGTGGAATTAACAGACGGTAAGATAATATTGATTCTAGGTCTACCTGAATAATTATAATGTTGGTTGGGTAATTCATAACCCAAAATTTTGAGTCAATGAATATGGAATGGGGAAAAAGTGTCAGGGTTAACCCCTAACATCATGAGGTGTTAGGTTCAACCATGATGATAATGATAATCACAAGGATTGGGGATCATTTATTAAAATTAGAAGATTCCTTTGGTTGTTAGTTTAAATCTATTATTCATTGATTTAATGGTAAATAAGAGGTGTCCCCACACTTATCTATAATGCACCGACCCCAGAAACCTGGTTCTAGTGCATTGTTTTATAACATTTTCTTGATTACAAGGAATAAATCCAAAATCAATAATCAGTTTAGTAATAATGGAAAGATATATTATAGACATGATAACCATAATACATTGGGAAATAGAGAATAAAAACATGATACATAATAAAAGTAAATAAACACTGTCCTTGAAATATTATTCAAATATTCCTTCTTCACAACATGGGTAAAGGAAACATAATATGGGTGAGATCAAATGCTCAGTAAGGGAAAGTAAAGTAGAATAAATAAAGAATCAATATGTATAAATAAAAATGGAAAGGTAAATAAATGATAACACATGTCATTCAAATAACTAGATATGGAAAAATTAATATGGCAATGTAAGAAACTGAAACACATCCCATTTATTCAATGAACTTAAAATGAAATGTATCCATAGATATATTGATGAAAACATCATGGATGAAAAAAAACTAAATCTAAATGAGTGAAATTATTAATTATTATATGTCATGTAAAAGGAACATGAAGACCTATATCATCAAGACCTTACACAATATGGTTAAAACTACGGATAAAAACCCATTAAATTTGGCCAACTTATTCATCAAATGAGAACCAATCGATTCATATAGGGGATATATAATGTCCAAGACCCCCCCATAATTTCATTTAAAAATAATTTAGCTTATAGTATACTCAAAATAAATAATATTCTTTATCAAATATCCATATTTAATAAATTATATAGATTTATCAATAATTCTCTAGATAATCAAATAACTATCCAAGTAAACGTTGTATGTCAAAATGGTATATGGTTTAGGAAATAATAATATCCATCATCCAAGAATGTGGATATCTAATGAAATATGATTAAAATAATATAATTGTTTTAAGGTAAAGTTAATAATCACAAAATGTGGTGAGATTTCAAGGATAATCATTTAGAACTTTCTTGAGGAGAATAATCTTTAAAAATTCCAAATTCTCCAATACCATGTTTAAAAATTTATATCATAATCACCATGAAGGTATTAAATTAAATTAAACTTATAATATCATTAGAATAAATATATTCATGTTATTAAATATCAAAGGGTAGTATATATACCATATAAAAGTGAATTGGTGGATAATAAAAAATATGTCTAAATTGAATGTAAATTGAGACAAAATCCCTTAAATTAACCATTAATTTTTTTGTGGTATTTTTCCTCTTAAATAGTGGTTTAAAATATGTTAATATCTTATACCATAAACATGATAATTTTTATAATACCATATATCATCTTTTTCTAATATCTTATTACCCATTTTTGAACAATCTTTCATTATTTTCACTATTTTAGGTGTTATTGCCTAGTTTTCTCAAGTATATTTTTTAATGTTATATATTTTTTATATTAAAGATATCTTAATTTTATAATCTATATAATTTTAAACACGATTTAATTATAATATATATTCAGTACATATTTATTTAGAATAGTCTATAATATTTGGAGATAAGAAATGATGCGCACCGTTCCCAGAGACAATGAGCCGTACACACACAAGAACATTACATTCATTTCATTGTTTTATAAAAATAATGAAAAATAAATGATAAAAATGTATATTATAATTATATTATCATATATATGTTATATATGTTACATTGGTTTATTAAAACCATCTTTTATACATTCTATGTATAGTGTAAACGAGTCACATTGCTTTGAGGAGGCGGGTATTCCACACTTCCATAAACAATGTTATCATATTTAAAAAAAGGGAATGTTTAATGGTATGTGATATAAAATAATTAAAGAATCATAAAGACAAAATAAATATCATATATATCATATATAAACATATAGTCCATCATAATTTACACCATGAAAGGCGATAAAGTAAAAATGATCAATCATCATTTTGCGAGCTGATAGTTCACCATACAAGTAAACAGTATATTCGTTACCAATTAGATGTAAGTATGTGTAAGTTTAAGTACAACCATTAAAAAAAACATCCTAGTATATTTAGGATACTGGTTCGGTTATATAAGCTTGGAATAAGAATATTTAATGGAGTGATGAATGGAAATAAAACTAAAGTACTTGAAGGAAGACGTTACCTCTTAATTAGGTAACTCCATTTGGTTTGTACAAAAAGGCTTCCTTTTATTGAATCCTATACAAAGGGGGGGGGGGGGGTTTAAAAGAGTAATAGAGGTATTTTTGGAGGTTAATTTAGTAGATATTGGCTGAACCAAAGTGGTTTGAAAAGAAGTTAGGTGTACCAATGTTTTTACCAAAAAAAGTCACAAAAAAAGAAAAAATTAATAAAGAAATGTTTATGGAAGAATTAGTGATAAAAAATGGGTTTTGGGGAAGTTTCTAGGTCATTTGGGCCTTCAAGTTTATGGTTTAGTCCCTTGTTAAGCTAAATTTTACCTTAATCATTGTAATTAATTTTAATTACATTCACTAATATTTTTTGTAAAAAATGAAGTTGAACTTATTAAACATTATAAATTATGATTATTCCAAATATGGAATCCATTTTTTAAAATTCAAATCACAGAAGTGGAATTTATTAATTTAAATTTAATCCCACATACATGATGATAATACATGGTTATGAAGTAAAAATGTCCAAATGTTTGCGAAGTTTTTATTTCCAATTTCAAGGTGAAATTGATTCAAATGATCAAAATTGGGTTAATTGATTAAAATATGATCTAATTACACTTTAAAAACAATTTAAATTATAATTTATCCTTATAAATAAATAATATGATAAATTAGTTTGGAATTACATTTAATTAATTTTCCATATTCATTAAAAAACGAATCTTCACAAAAAATGATAAATTTACCATAACCTTTTTTTATGTTTTTATATTAAAGATAATGTAAATTTTGAAATATTAAATTTATAAAGGGTAAAAAATTGGATTTAAAATTGGTTCTCTATTAGGTTGTGGAAAAAATACCCTTATTAAAATAAAGTATTTTTTATGTAATATCGGGTTTGTTTTTATCTTAATCATATCATGTATTGGAATAATATAAAAAAATTGATTGAATATAATATATATATATATATATATATATAATTAATATCACTCACTAATTGTAATTGATTTAATTTATTATGGTAAAACAACATTGTGAGAATAAAATTAATAATATATTCCTTTATATTCAATCGGTTTTAATATTCATTTATAATTAATTTGTAAATAATGAATTCATTTCATATTTTTTTAAACAATATATTTTCATAAGTTAGTTAACTATTTTCAAAACTACTAATTTAATGACTAAGTTAATAGTATTTCAATAATATATCATTATTCGGTAAAACTCAATCTTGCTTAAAACACAGGCCATTAGAAGAAACTCATTATTGTGTGCAATGTATGATAAATCAGTATCACGTTCATTTCAAGATATATCATAGATTTAAATTATTTTAAATAGTAAATATATTTTTAATTCTCAGGGTACTATATTCCCTTACACACTTAGTGATGCGTGTGGTACACACTATCAAATAAAATGTTCTTAATTTTTAATTTTGGGGTGTTGCATTCTCCCCACCTAAATTTAATTGCATCCACACAATTTAAACGTGACTTTAGTAACAAAGGGATAGATATTTGAAAATAAACTTTTTTTGAAAAACCCATATCATAAATAGGGTTAATAACACATCTACTTAATAAGAGAGAGATAAAGTACAATGGTCATGTAACTAGGTTATCTAGTAGTAGAAGATAGTTGGGAAATAGAAATATGGATACAAATGAAAAATATTGAAATAAATTTATGATGGAGAGTGCTAGAGAAAATGTTAAGATGAATGGCTTAGACCACAAAACCATAATCTAGAGGTGTGAATAAAGGTCTTTGATATCATAAAAAATGATGATAATAAGAAAAAATTATTTGTTTCAAAACCATTTTTCTAGAGTTGTGGAATATATTCACTCTCTATGAATATAAGTAAATATAAATTTACAAAATAATAATGATTTCCTTCGATTATGCATTGAACTATTTATTATTCATATCATAGCATAAGATTCTTCATATCGTGAAATAATACTTTAATATATAAAAACTCATCCAAAGATGATGTTAAACAATTTTATAAATGGTTAAATTTTCCAAAATATTATGATCCAACACATTAGATGGAATTTCACTATTTTTTTTAAATTAACATATCATTATTCATAGACTGAAATGAAGATGATATTTAATTATCAGGCACTAAACAAGTGAACACCTTCATCATGTATTCTCTTGAAATATGGTAATATCTTGAATTACCATAATACTCTATTGGGAACAATCATTCTTCTTTATTCATTAATAGAAAAAATGTTATTGAATATATTCCATAAATCCAAATTTTTTGTAAACGTTATCAATGATGGAATGAACCACGTTGCAATAAATCATTACTCAGTTCCAAGGTAGTCAAAACATATCCAAATAAATACATTCTTTATCCAAACATCATTGTATTAATATTAGGAACAACTTATTGGTAATATTTCTATCAACCATATGTTTTCCACAAGGTTTTAATTTCTACTAAATTACTTTTCTTGGTACCATTCTGCATATGATCTCAAATCCTTAACAAAAAATACTATAGTACAGTCCTCATATATTCCATATTCCATATAACTAGTAAATTGTTGATAAAATATTCAAATGACATAATTTTGAAAAGGAATATTAATAATTACTCTTCATCTATGATAGTGGTATTACATTACCATTACCCAATATCATTATTTCTGATATATTCCTTTGACACTTGAGATAATGATTTTCATAGTGTCTCATGTCCTTGTAGTTGAATCATTGTACACTGAAAACCATTTTCATACCCTTAAAATTACAAGCATATTGGCCTTTATTTCAATACTTTTAGAAAACTTTCATTCCTTTTAAGAAATCACTAAGGTATTTCTTTCAATAATTATCGAATGTGGTAAATTACTTCTTTCCATACTTCCTTTCATCCATAATTTTCTCTTCCATCCTTTTATCCTCATATATCCCTTCAAAAATATATGACTTGGATAATTATTTTCCTATCTCGTTAGCACATGATACCATTTTCTCATATGATAAGAAAACATGGGACACTATATCCCTTGGAAATATTGGCTTAATGCCATAAAATATTTGATCCTTTTTACTCTTTGGATCACATGCACTGGTGGAGTTCCCATTACCTCTACAAGGAACTATTTCTAAATAATGAATTATACATAATTAAATCATAACATAATTTATAATCCCAAACTAGTGAAACGTATACAAAAAAATTGAAAAATTCAAGCATAGCTAATCTCATAATCATAAAATAGGTCTCTTTGGGGATATCATTACTTTTAAATCCTTTATAATTGTAGGTAATGGACATGTCAACTATCCTAAGAATATCCCCTAGGAGTGTCAAACGAGGTGTGATATAAGGCATGTTTTCATGTACTAGGTTACAACGAGTCAGGCCTAGCACACCTTGTTATATTTTTTACTCCTACGTACATTTGTTCTAGAACCATGCCCACCTGTAGTATACAAAAATGTATGTATTACTAGGAATACCCACAGAATATATAGCTTACAAAAATTCTAGGATTATCTTATATACTTATCCTCAATGTCTATATTATGGTTTTTTTATTGAATCTATTTTTTCTAAATCTTGTTTTCAAGGATGTGGCTAAACATACATTGATACAAATTGTAAAGCCCCGACCCTAGAATCCTGATTCATGGGTATTATTTTATTGAATTGGAATGATTACAATGAACCCAATCAAGAAGGAATGACCAGTTTATCAATCTGAGAAATCAAGATTACGTACATGATTCCCATAATACATTGGAAAATAAGTAATACAAACTTGATACATAATAAAATGAAATAAATGGTTTCCTTGAATGCTTATTCAAAGATTTATTCTTCATAACATGGGGAAATGAAACATAATAAGGGAGAGCTAAAATTATCAACAAGGGAAAGTAAAATAGAAGAAATAACGAATAAATAAGAATAAATTAGCATGGAAAGGTAAATAATTAATAAAACATTCTATTTAAATAAATATATATTGAAAAATTAATATGGCAGTGTAAGAAACTGAAACTCATGCCATTTAGTTAATAAATCGAAAATAAAATGTATCCATAGATATATAGACACAAAATAACATGGATTAATAGTAACTGAATCTAAATGAGAGAATGTATTAATTATTGGATATCATGTCTATGGAACATGAAAACCTATACCATCAAGTCCTTTCATAAGATGGTTAAAACAAAAAATAGAAACCCTTTTAATTTAGAAAAGTTATTTATTTCATGATAACCTATCGATGCATCGAGGGGATATATAAAGTCCATGGCCCACCCATAATTTCTTATCCAAATAATTAATCATATTGAATGGTCTAAAATAATAATATTCCTTATCAAATATCAATATTCCAAAAAATACCGATTTATCAATAATTCCCCAAATAATTGAATAACTGGCCAAGTAAACATTGTATGTAAAAATGACATACGATTCAAAAAATAATAATTTTAATCACTCAAGCATGTGTAAATCCAATTTTATATGATTAAAATAATGTTATTGTTTCATGGGAATGTTAAAAATCACAAAATTATGTAATATTGAAAAGATAATCATTATGAATGTTCTTTATGAGAATAATATTTAAACATTTCAATGTATCCCCTACCACTTTGAAACATTTAAATCATAATCCCCATAAAGTTATGACATTAAATGAAACTTATAATATCATTATAATAAGAAAATTCATGATATAACATGTAAAATGGCAGTATAAACACCATATAAAAGTTAATTGGTGCATAACAACAAATAAGTCTCAACTGTGTGAAAATTGAGACAAAATCCCTTACCTTATCCTTACTTTTGTTGTGTTTTATTTATCCTAGTGTATAGTGGTTTAAAATATGTTACTAAATTATACCAGAACGATAATCATTTTCATATTATCATATATTATATTCTTATTATAATATCTTATTACCCATTTGTTAATAATAATTCATTATTTTTACTATTTCAGGTGTTAATTACATAGTTTTCTGAAGTATGTTCTGCCATGTTATTTATTGTTCCTATTACATAGATATTGATTTCATAAGATAAAAAATGAAAACCGTGATGTAATTATCAAATATATTCAGTAAATATGTATTTATAATAGTCCATAATGTTTAGTGATAAGAAATTATGTGCACTATTCATGGAGATGGTAGGTCGTACATACGAGTGAATGCTACTTTCATTTCATCGTTGTATTGAAAAAATAAAAACAATATAATACATATTAATATTATAATTCCTGTTTCATATCTATTTTATATATGATACATAGGTTTATTAAAACCATCCTTCATACATTCCATGTATAGTATGAATTAGTCACATTGTTTTGAGGAGGTGGTAGTCCACAGATCAACATATTATGTTATCGTATTTACACAAAGTGAAATGTATAATGGTATATGTTATAAAATAATTAAATAAGAATAAGTACATATTAAATATCATATATATAATATATAAAAATATTCTATACATCATAATTTTCACCATGAGTGGCGGTAATGAAAAAATGAGCAATCATCATTTCGTGAGGCTGTAGTTTGACATACAAGGAAACAGTATATTCGTTACCCACTAAATGTAAGTGTGTATAATTGGAAATTAAAAACATAGAATAATAACATCCAATTATATTAAATATTTTTTTATATAAAATCCTGGAATAATAATATTTTTTGGACTGGAGAATGGAAATAAAACTCATGTTCTCGAGGAAAGACGTTACCTCTTAATCTGGTAACTCCTTTTGGTTTATACCAAAAGGATTACATGGATTTATTACTGCCAAAATGGAGGAAAAAAAGTGGTAGTTATCAATATTGGTAAGTTAATTGAGCTGAGATTCTACAAACCTAAGTGTTTGGAGAGGTTTAAATAAGTGGGAGGTGTGGTGGCCATTTAAATGGGGGGAGGGGAAACACTTGGAATTTTTGAAAACAAGTTAGGTGTACCCACTTTTGTACATAAAAAAGTCATAAAAACTAAAAAAACTCAATAATTTAATGTTTATGGACTAATTATTGACATAAAATTTGTGTTTGACAAGTGTATTGGTCATTTTGGCACTAGAGTTTATGTTTTAGTCCCTTATTAAGCTCAATTTCACATTAATCGGTGTAATTAATTTTAAATACTTTCACAATTTAAAAAAACTAATTTAAACATATTTTACATTATAAATTACTATACATCCAATTATGGAATCCATTTTTACAAATTAAAATCATATAGGTGGAATAAATTAACATAAATTTAATATCGTTAATAGGACGACAATTCATTTTTTAATGTAAAAACACACAAAAGTTTTCTAATTTTTTCAGACACAATTTGAATTTGAAATTTATTACAATGACATAAATTGTATTAATTGATAAAAATATTATCTAATTATACTTTTAAACTAATTAAAATTATAATTTAAACTTGTAATTAAATTATATGAAAAAGGAGTTTTTGAATTAAATTTCACAATTTTTCGCTATTCATTAAAAAATGAATCATCACAAGAAAAATACCAAAAACCTACCCGATCATAACTTTTATGTTTTCTTAAATTTAATTTTTATTTTTACATATTTAATTTATAAAATGGTCAAAATTTTTATTTAAAAGAAGTTATCCATTAAAAGGGGGAAAACTACATTAATAATAATTTAGTATTTTATGTGTAATATTGGGCTTGCTTTTATCTTAATCCTATAAAATATATTGGATTAAAATAAAAAATATTTTATTGAGTATATAATATATAAATAATATTAATATCACTCACTAATTGTAATGAATTTAATTTATTAGGGTAAAACAACTTTGTGAGTATAAAAATAATAACATCATCCTTTATATTCAATCAGTTTTCATATTAATTTCTAATTAAATTGAAACTAATTAATTCATTTAATATTTGTGTGGACCATATATTTTCATAATTTAGTAAACCCTTTTCATAAAAAATTATTTAACACCTAAGTTAATGATATTTTAATAATATATCATTATTCAATAAATCTCAGTCTTTTTTATAATGCAAGACGTTGGAAGAAACTAATTGTTACCTGTAATGTATGATAAATCATAATAATGTTCATTGAAAGAAATATCATATAATGAATTTATTTAAAATACTAAAAATATTTAGAAGTCTTGGGGTATTATATTCCCTTCTGCGCTTAGTGACGCATGTGATACATGGTATCAAATACAATGTTCTTACTTTAGAATTTTAGGGTGTTACATTTTCCAAGGACCATGAAAGATTTATGATGATTTAAATGTCTCCAATATAATGTTGGATATTGATCAAAAGCAATCCTGGAAGGGTTCTGTTACCCCAGAGTAGTTTATCATTTTTACGGGCAGGCTCAACCCATACACCATGAGGTTTTGAATTATTTGGTGTGGGCATCAAAGGGTTTGGGAATGGATTGTCACATTCTTAATTTGAGAAAGAGTATAAAAAATGGTGAAATAATGTTGAGGATATCAAGTAAACTTGAATAATATGGTTATGGGTATTTTGAATCATGGTCCAAAGTTCTTGGTTTATGAGGATGATACGGGACCATCATGTCGGGGTTGAACCAAAACACGCCGAGGTGTCTCATTACACTATGGTGATGTCAAGACTTAGAAGGATCAGAAATACATTTTTGAACATTATGATGAATTTGATTGATGACCAGAGACACATTTACAAAATCCATAGGCTTTCATGCAGAGTCAAAAAAACGTTCCATTGAAGCTTTGTATCCATTTCCAATGGTCATGGAATGTTTTTGGTGATATGGGGTTCTCAAATCATGAAGTGTGATTTATGGAAAATGTAGTATTCAAGAAGGGGTTGAGAACCATAAAATCTGCATCACCACATAGTTAACATGTTATCATGGTGAGGAGAAGAAGAAAATCATTACACTATCTATTTCATAGACCAGAGGGTCTAGTGAGCAAGACATGAATTTTTCTAGGGTCTTTAAGTGGGCCTTATGAGATCTATGACTCATTCATTTATGCTCTAGGATTTTCCTAAACTCTAGATATGAAGTGTTTAGCATGGAGAGATATTTTTTTTCTCTAGATACCTTTTTAGGGTCTTCAGCCTAACAAGTTTAATGCAACTTTTACTAGTAGTTCAGGGTATTTAGATTTGGACCATCAAAGGCTAAAGTTTATGTTTGTATAGATTTGACCCAAGTGCATGTGGATTATGGTCATGATGTAGATGGACCAAGTAAGAGAGGAATGTTACAAAAGAGACTAATTAGTATACCTAGGGTCATGAGTACTCCAACATCCATTTAAGAGGGAGATTAAAATGTTAAAAATCACATATTTGGGTTCTTAGGTCATGAGTAATGATATGAGAAAATATTTCTAGGTATTACCCAAAATTGTCTATTGTGTTGAGTTCCACAATGGTATGTCAGGTTCACAAGTACCAGAAATCCCTTCTTGAATGGACAAGATGTATCTGTTTCGTAGGTCTATTACCTTATTCATTAATATCATGGTCATTCATATAGATCTATTTTCCATTATAAGGGTCATGCTATGGTTTTGGAAACCTGAGGTTCCAGATACATGAAGTGTGGTTTATTGGTTGAGGTGATTAAGGGATGACAAAATATCCCCATTCTCTAGTTGACAGTGGTTATGCTCCTATGGTCCATTGATAAAGAATGATTTTGGGAGATGGACTAAACATTTTAACATCATGTAGCTATGATTTATCTATTGTGTGGTATAAATTCCTATGATAAGGATGTTTTCATTGTATTTTAAAATCATGTAGTAAGAATATTGTCTTTTCCTTGAAATTTAACGTTATGTGGTAAGGGTGATCCTCGAATAGGTATTATCCACATGTAGTAAGGCATTCATTTTCATCTTTTATATGTCACATATGAACACAATATTGGATATCTGGTTATCACTATGTGTCCTGTGATGATATGAATCAATCCCAATATAGTTCTAGCATGAAAATTCCCTACGTTCGGCTAACATGTACACAGGGATGGGGGAAATTTTTGTTTTATCATTAATGGATCCATGAATCATATATTTGGATGTCACTATGTATACCGTGAAAATAGGAACCAAGGGAAACATATTTATTGAATAAGAAACTATCTACATAGGTCTGACCCATATGAAGACGAGGTAATTTTTCTCATTGATTGTTGTATGTGGCCCTATGATTAGAGATCTAAAAATAACTATGTATCCTCTGATGATTGAAACCAAGCCACACATAGTTCGTGAATAAGAAACACTCTATATAGGTCTGACTCATACATAGAGGGGGGAATTGTTCCTACTTATTATTGTATCTAGATAAAGTATTGGAGTTCCAGGAATCACTATGTATCTTGTGATGATAGGAATCAAGCCACATATAGTTCTTAAGAAACTATGATTCTTAACATCATGAAGAAAGGATATAGGCTCTATGACATGAAAAGGGAGTATTGCAACTCAACCTAAGACTAGAGATATGGGTTTCACTATGTATCATATGATGACCAGAATAAAGCCAGGCATAGTTCATGAATGGAGTTATGGTGGGAGACCAACACTAAGGATAATGTTCCTCTTTGGTGAGTTCCATGATACTGCATATTTTTATATCATGCAAGAGGCTTTAGCCATAAAATTAAACATCATGCAATGAAGAACTATGAAGTTTCATTTAATGTATTTTATCCAAAACCATATTGACCATGTCATGAATTGATATGGATTTGTAATGTGGGGAGGTCCTTACCAAAATTCCAAATCTCATGTGAGCTATGATTGATGTGATAAACAAGGGATGGAAAAGGTTTCTATCACCACACATAGGAAATTAGAGGAATGGACATGAGAATTTTGTATCATGTGGTATCTTATCAAAGAATTAAGATCTAGGAATACCTATATATCCTATTGGAATAAGAATCAATCCATATGTAGTTCTGTAAAATCATGCAGTTTATTGCCATGTAGTGAGGACAACAACCGCGTAGTTTAATGTTAGGAGGTAAGGACGAAAGTGAATCAACATTAAAGAAGAAAAATATTGCAGATAATACCAAGAATAAAGGTCTTGGTGTCGCTATATATCTTATGTGGATAGGAATCAAATCACATGTAGTTACGGGATATAATGCGGTTTAGAATTATGAAGAAAGGATATCATCCATGTAGTTTAACATATTGTAGTAAGGACATGGGTCACCCAATATAGAAAATAAGACTTGGATATTCTCACGTAGTCTAATATATTATGACCCGGATAAATATATTGGGGATAGAAATGGGATTTCAGGTTTGGGTGTCACTACATATCCTATAGTGGAAGGAATCTAGCCATGCATAATTCATGGATGAGGAATTCTCTGTGCGGATCTGACTCACACACATGTACATGGGGAAATTTATTTCTATTTTTCATAGATCCGGCTCATGAATGATGAATCATTGGTGAGATGATTCTTCCCATACATTTTAATTTCATTCACTGATAATGTCTCATGTTTAGTTTAATGTTACTTAGTATGGACCTGTTATATATAGTTTAACATCATGTTCTTTGGATGTGAGATGTTGTTCGGTTTAAAATATTTCTACTAGGACCTTTTATGTACAGTTTAATGTCATGTTGTTATGTAGAGTTTTTCAGTTTAAAGTCTGGCTA
Organism: Viscum album; assembly: GCA_963277665.1. NCBI lineage: Eukaryota > Viridiplantae > Streptophyta > Magnoliopsida > Santalales > Viscaceae > Viscum > Viscum album. Next base: position 1,558,999,040 of record OY728164.1, on the reverse strand, counting down.
ATAGGACTCATTCTAAATATTTTAATGTCATGTGGTCAGGATGCACCTTGCAGTTTAACGTCATGCAACAAGGATGTATGACACATGATGGTAGCTATGAAATATATTTCTTGAGAAAGCTATCATTAGTGGGGGGGGGCGAATATGTGTTCCCCATCCATTTTGGCTAATTAGTAAGCCCCATTGTGATAAAACATACATATGATATAAGGACCTTCCCATTTGGTTTCTATATTATGAGGCTTCTTCCCTAGTATCGTTGGGATTCTAAGATCCAATAATAGTTCTCCTTGAAGGAATTAGAAGAGGGGAATCATTTTATAGAATTCTTATGTCATCTGATATTGATGGAATTCAAGTTTGTGCAATGTACACAACCTTTTCTAATTGAGGTACTCTAATCCATCTATTTTATTTTGTGTTTGATAATCATCTGAGATTTTTCTATAGATTACTATAAAATGTGAGGGAAATTATACTTCTATGGGTAACTCGACCTCAGTTTTGTACCCCAATTAATACAAAGTTTATTGTGTAGTAGTGCATGTGGAGGTATGGTATGACCATAAATCATGGAGGAGCTTGCCCGACCTGGACATATTTTCCTTATTCACCATCGTCTATAGTAAATTTTATAGTTTCTTATTAAAGGCGTCTATATCTCCATTTGTCACTATAGGATATCGAGATGAGTTATTGGACTCAACGATGTATTCCCGATACAATTTCTTCAACTCCACAGAACATAAGTTGGTGCTACTGCCCTTCAATATTTTGTGAGGGACTCCGAAACTCGTGATGATATTGGACTTCACGAAGTTGATTATATTATTCATCCCTACTTCCTTGAGAGGTATTGACTAATCCCATTTGGAAAAAAAGTTAGTAGTAGTTTAGAAGTACAAAAAATAATTAGCTATGTCTGGGGGATATGGACCCAAAACATCTATTCCCCTTAGGAAAAATGACCAAGAATATTTGGTTTTATATAGAAAAAGATGGGGGTCTATGGATGAATTTTTCATGAATCTGGCATGCGTGACATTTATTGGTGAAATCCACATAGTCCCCTATCATGGTTTTCTATTAGTATCCTAACATTTGGATTTTGTGGGAGAGATCAGTCCCAGACTGGAGAGCACCACAAGATATTACATGGAATTCTTCTATAATGGCATGAATCTCTCATTATATTATGCATCTGAGGAGGATTCCATTGAAACCTCACGTTTAGAGGAATTTTTGCTCATTTGGACCATCCTGGATGGTACTGTTTTCTGGTCGACATCGAATTTGTTCCCTACCAACTTGATCTGTTAGGAGAGTCCCATAAAGGATATAATCAATTAAGCTCTCTATCCATCTAGGGCTGGATATCAGTTCATCATGCTCTATGTTACTGTTGGCCTAATTGATTTCTTCCATTTCATAGACAATGATCGATGAGACCATCCTTAGGTGTGTGATGTGGAATGTTTCTTCCTCTTAATCAGGGTTATCCAAGACTATAGCTGTATTAACCAGTTTATTAGCATGATCATTCTATGATTGGAGAAACTGATGTAACTTGGGTTCAAATGGTAAATCTTCCATCAGTACTCTAACATATTCAATGAGAGGGTCTAGTTCTTGTTTTTTGATAGAATATTTTTCATTTATTTACATTATCACCAGCTTATAATACCCATTGATGTTTAGGTAGGTTCTTTATAGATGTAGGGATAGTTCCAAGATAGTGATGAGGGCAGAGTATTCGACCTCATTATTAGTGAAACCTTCCAATAGTGGGAAATAGTATGGAAAAGTTTCTATTTCATGAGAAAAAATTACAATCTATAGTCCAACCTGATAGAGATTTTTTCCCAATATCATAACGATTTGACTTTAGGAGGATCCATAAAATTATATCTACCATGTATGTGGAGTGTCATGGGAATATAAACCCTTATAATCTAGAAGTTTGGTGCCCAATGGTGTACTTTATGGGTTGGGATGTTCCATGAGTAAATCATCCAGGTCATAGCCATTCATTGATCTTTCTGACACAAATTGGATGTTATACTATAGAAAAATGACCACTCATTAGGCTAGACAGTCATTGAACAAAGGATGACCAAAAGTGTACTTGATTGGGTTGATACGAGATACCAAGTAGAATTCATGGTTCTTCAAGTAAGGCCTCATCTTTTTCATTGTAATGATTAGCATGTGGTAGTTCTTATCAACACAAAAATAGTTGGTCTCAGTTCTTATCATCATTTAGCTTTGGTAGTACATATTTTTCTCATTTACCACATCATTTTTCTAGGCGATGAGAGTTATAAGGGATCATTCCATGATAACTACATTTGATATGAGTGTATTTCCTTCCACTGGTGTCATTAGAACCAGTAGGTTCAGTAGGCCTTGCTTTAGACACTCGAAAGATTATTAGTAGTCCTTATCCAATTGGTAGATGACTGCCTTCTTCACCAGTTTGGAGATGGGGAGGGATTTTTTGACTAGTTTGGATATGAAATGCCAAATGTAGGTGATGATCACTAGGATCCCCCTCAATTCATTGAGATTTCAAGGGGTGACATTGCTATAATTACATTAGTCTCATATAACTGAACCTCAATGCTACAGTGGTGTACTGAATATCCAAGGAACATTCCGGATGTTACCCCCAAAAGAACATTTCACTAGATTAATCTCTAGACTGTGCTACCGCAACCTCTTCAATACCATTTTAAGATCATTGATATGATAAAAAAACTGTCGATATTTGACAACCAGTTCATTGGTAGAACATTCAACTATTTTTACTGAAAAGGGGATACATATGTGATATGGATGAGTAGATAAATAGTGCCAGTGTTCTTTAATCTAAAGGACATGATCTGATTGAAAAATACCCTCTAGAATGCTCTAATGGAAGTGGCTTCCACATCTTCAAGGGGTATCTTTATATGATTATACCATGAGTACCCATCCATGAAGGAAATTTCGTGGAATCTAGTGGTTGCACCAACTAGATGTTTTGTGATTGGTAATGGGATATACTCTTTTTGGAAGTGTCGATTAATTCCCTGAAATTGATACAAACCCTAATCTACCCATTCTTTTATCTTGATAAAGAAAATATTGGCGAGTCATATTGGGTACTTCCCATATCATAAAAAATTGAATTTGATCAATTTGTACATTTTTTCCTATAAATTAAAAGAATGGGATGGGGGCATCCTCCTAGACACCTACATGAAACCTCGATGGTAATCAAGTATGCCGAGACGGTGCCTGGACACCTTGGGGTTCTGTCCAGAAATTTCAACATAATTATAAATGAACACATATCAATGTTTCATTATAAATTAAATATACATCTATTTCTACTCATTGGAACGATGACACTAATCAATGTAGGATGGATGCCTTATTTATTCTCCAAGAGTTACCTACCTAATATCATCAATGGTGGTGGAGACACCCTCATCAAATTAGGAAGGTTGTTCATGGGGAAATCCTCTTATTCTTCAATATTTTGAGAATGTGGAAGCATTTTGAGAGTTTGTTGTCAATCTTAAGGGTTCTCTATCACTATAAGGATGTGGGAGGATATGGAAGGATTCATTGTCATTCCCTATTAACAAAGACATTATAGAAGTATTTTGGAGTTATTTTTTTTACAATGTCTAGGGATAGATGGATCTAAGACATATTAGATTGAGTTTATTTCCTCAATTATATTTATGGGTATCACATAACCATTTTCAATATTTCTCCATGGATTTATCAGGGTGGTCCCTAAGACATTGGGGGATGTATATATATATATTCTCATCCACCATTGGTTGATTAACTACCCTTTTATAGAAACCAATATCAAAATATGTGGCTTTATAAGACTCAAAGGGGGAACTTTCACCATGTAGTATGTCAACCTTCCCATATATGGGTTATTTAAATCATTGATGAAATGTCGAAGGTATCACAACATGGTAGTAAATCCAAGGCCTTTCCAGCATGACATTGTGTGTGGTGTCTTACTGGATAACCATGAACTCAGTGTTATATGTGAGATCCCCAAAATAAGATTTTGGATTGATTCTCTTGAGAGGTATTTGATCACTCATATCATACCTTTTAATGGCTATCTTTGTGGTAGATAATTCCCCTTCATACTATCCCAAACTTTGGATGGTTCGAATCAAGACAGGGATGATCATGAAACCATTTTCAACAACAACCTTTTAGAAATTGATATTACCTGTTTTTTTCCAAAAGGTATACGAGTCTTATATATCCCCATATGACCTCTTCATGGTCATACTATATGAACGAGATGGAGACTCAGAATTATAATATAATAGGGTCCACTTAATAAACATTTTCGATAGTGACTTATTTCCCAAAATTCTATGGGCTTTGAAGGGATTCTATGAGAGCCTCAATGATATCTTTTGAAAGATGATGTGCATCTAGGATTGAGAGTTTGGCTAAGACAACCACTAACTGTTTCAGAATTTTTACATTTGTGTCAGGGCTCAACACTTTATTAGGTGGGGTTTCTCCGTATTATATAGTTTAGGATTTGGGAAATTTTAGGTAGATGAGCATGGTGTTTGTGAGGAGGTTAAGGGATCATCATTTTTTTAGTGGATTTGGTCACACCTACATTCCCCATTATTTGGTATGGCTAGACATTCAAAGCCCCGACAAATAGTCGTTTATGATGATAGGGTGTGGACGACCGCTGAAGAGTTTTGTGGAACCCATATATCTTTTTTGAGATTGATGGAGTTCTTTCCCATGGGTATCAGCTGAATATATATATCCTCTGTTGGGATGTGATAAAGATATTGGGTCTAACTATGACCACAATGTCCTCTATTTCCTTACCTCATGCGCCTTCATTATTTGGATCCCTGATCAAGTATGGGTAAATCATACTCAAAAGCATATTCATCATTAATTAATAGGTATGTCAAGAATAACACATTAATATAACCAAATATTATCTCTTAATCCAATGAGGGTTCTATTTGGTGGGGCGATGTCCATGCTTCAGATCTTGCAGGGAAGAAACCTGTAAGAGTTAGAGTTTTCATTTGAGCTGAATATAATTCTTATACATGTCTCTCTTCTTATGTCTGATGGTCTCGTGGAAATCTAAGAGGGATTTTTGATGTCACCTATATAGGTGAAAGGACCATTATGGTTTTGCAAATCTTTTATCTCAGGGTGTCATGAGCTCATCCAACTATCTATCAAATCATCTAGTTAGAAATTTATACCCATGACCGGAAGAAACTTTTTTCCAATCACCTTCTTCTACTGATTGGGAAAAGATTATATAGGTTACATGTCCTAGGGAGTTTTTCAGTATCTCTTCTATATAATTGACCATTCATTAGAGTATTTCTTTGAACAAGAAGAAATTTTTGATGTTGTGACCCAGCCTTCTATGGAAAGGGAAGCAGTCAGGATGATTAGCGATGTTGACCTCACTAGGATTTCTGGGATATAGAAGCTTAAGAAGGATATTATATATGGGTTCAAGGAAATAACATGGGACATTTTTTTATGAATGGATGATGGATTATTCATCTTCTCCACAAATCCTATGAGAACCTAATCTATTTTTACTTATATTCAAGGGATATTTTGTTGTTTATTTAACTCAATAAGACGATCTGGGTGGTTTCGGACCTACATAGGCACTAGAATGGGTCATTCCATTGGTTTTGAGTGTAGTAGTGGTAGTTTTTTTCCTTTCCAAGATGATTCCCTAATGACGAGGACATGAGTCGAAATATATCACGGGTCTGATGAATGGATTCTTCAAATTGTTGTGTTGTTTATGAAATGTCCTGAAATCCACCTGGATTTTTCATCAGGATCAGAGTTTTCCATTGATCATCATAGATATTTTCAGCACAAAGTTCTTGTTATTTATTGTGAGGTATAGGGACGATGAGTGAATAGGTTCAAACATTACATTGGGATATAAAGTTATACACCCTCTCATTTTCACATTTCATGTAGTTATTTAGGTCAACAATCATCATTTTAATTAGTGTAGAGCTGAATAGGTAAAGGAACTAACGATTAAGGTATTCCAATCCTACAACAGATCAATGTGGAAGACTATTAGACTAAAAAAAGGATGACCCTATTAATTTCTTTACAAAACACGTCATCTTGGTCACCTCATATTGATTTTAAGGACCCATTATTGGACCAAATCCCGCACAAAGGGCATGAAATTATTTTCAAGTTTTCCCACACAATCAATGATGGACGGGTTAGGATTTATGAAATTGGGTTAAAGAAAAGTGTTGTCCACCCATTCAAGATATGAATTTTTCTCAGGATGTATTGGATAACACAAAACAACCTTGGCATCGATTCTTGTATCCAAGGACTTAATGTAATTGATTAGTTCCATAGGTACTACTGTCTGAGACATCTACCATCAATAGGGAGTGGCTAGGGATTCATAAGGAGGACCCATTTTTCATTTCCTACAAATTCTTGATTTGTTCTAATTCTGAATGATCACCGAAACATATTAGATGATATCACCGTAATGGAGAGGAGTCATGATCATCTCTGAAGTCCATATTTATATAGGCCGGATGCCAAGATTCGAAGCTGGTCTGATACTCAGATGCCACTCTTGAAGGTCGATCCACACATTCTAGATGTATGGGAGGAGGAATAATCACATTAGTCTAAAGATGATATATGGTGGGAATTTTTCTCATGAATATATTATCATTGGATTTTATGAGAGTTTGTATATCATACTCATTATGTTCCAACTACTCCTTCATGGAAGTAATTTTAGCTCTTCTAGGAGATTCGTGGGATATGATCAATTATTTCCGCTTATCCTTGGAAGTGATCCACTCTAAAGGTGGCGTCTAAATATTTGGAGGTGCTAGATTTTGGATTCTCCTCTCCTTCCAAGTACATGCAACCTTAGTGGGTGCATCTAGATCCTCCCCTTGGGAATGTTTTCCATATTTCATCCCACTAAATTTTTATCTTGATCCACATTATCTAGTGTGTTGATGGTGGTGTCATTCAAAGAGTTATATCAGCCAATGTTAGGGATCCTATTACTCTTAATGTAATAAGATGATTCCACACTGCTTGTATCAGAGCTGGTTCTCATCCATTTTCCATATTGAACCTTTTTGAATCATAACCCTATGGGGTTTGATTGTCTTCAGTATATGTTCATACAGTCTTGGCCTGTGAGTAGTGACCTTGAGGGTGTTTTTAGTCACCATTTCCGAATGGGCCCCAAATAGAAGAGGTTAGTCATGTGGTGAGAGAAATGGATGTGATGCCACCAATAAATATTTACCACCCAACATGAAGAAGAATTATTTTCTCTGTAGTGATAATGATAATGAGAATTCCCCATCCCAATAGGTGGGTGAACATTCAGAGCCTATTTTTATCCTATTGATGAGGATATTTTGATTTTGGTCAAGGATTTGATGACTCGTAGGATGGTTATTGAGATATAAATTCCCCCATCACTATGAGATGGGGTTGATCTAAAACCATCTTTGATTTATATAGGATACTCTCAGGGGTGATGAACCTGGTGATGGTAATTGGGATAAAAATGCCCCCAACATAGCCGGATGAGGTTTATTTTTAACTGCTACTGATATTTCCTAAATCCTCTTATGGATATAATGTATAAGCGGTAGAGGTGGTGGATGATATTCCCCCATCCTAGTGGTTTGGTACCTCTCATAGATGAATTCTATAATAGCTACTATTAAGAAATTTTTTATTTGCTGAAACTGTGATTGGGTATTGGATGGGTGAAATGGTAGCCCATGATGGGATTTTTATTCCATGAGAAGTGGTTTCGTTGACTGCATTTTTGGTTTCCTTGTCTAAAATGCATTCTAATTGTTTTAAGGGTCCTAGTTCAAAGAGAGTCCAGTTTCCCTCTCTTTCTGTTTATGATGTATTTGAATCATTAATGTGGGGGAATTTCATTGTTGTGACCAATTGGGTCACACATTACCTGATCCATTGATTTGTACAGAGGCTATGGCATTACAAGAAACTATATCTAGGGGATTTTACAGTTCTATAGACATAGAGAAGTGTAACAGTACATAATTCCCCATCCTTGAATACATACATCTAATGAGGCTCTAGAAATCTTTTGACGAAGAGTTTTCAGGACACAAAGACCAACACTACATAGTAATATTCTATTCCCCTCGATTCATGGGTTCTATAATATAGAAAAGGTGTCCATATCCTGCTGGAAGCAATGTATATTGATGATTTGGAGGTTATAATTATATCATATATTAGGGAGATACCTATATTAAAATCAATGTTGAGTTACCCATATATTTTGGTATTGGTAGGGCATGCACACCTTATCAAGCTCATATGGGATCTCATGATCATAAGTAGCTAGGGGCCAAAAAATGATGGGATGGGTGTTTCTAGCCAAATCTATCCATATTTCTATGTCTCTTTCCTCTTCCCTAGATTTACATTCCTCAACCTAGTCAGACCATAGAAGTTTCTTCTTGGGGTCTCTTATTTACCATGGTGAAGTGCTGCTGGTTGATAATGGGGAAATATATATGGTTGAAATTTATGTTTCATTAACCTCTATATATTATTCCATCTATTTTTTAGGAACCTATCTATATATATGTTTTAGGGAAATGGACAGATTTCATTAACTGTGGGAGATATCACTATGAAGATGTTTATGTTGGTGGATGTCAGATGTACAATCCCTGTGATCCATCTTCACACCACCACAATAAGTACTATCATGGTAATGATTGTCTTCATATTTAGTTGATGAGTTTATGGACCCTTGGTATGTTAAGAATATGTCTTGAAAAACCTCAAGGAAACTTTCATTAAGAAGAATTGGAATATGGGCCTCATTTTGCATCATGGAAAAATATTTTATCCTGCCATTTGGGATTATATAGGTATATGAGCCTACTATATGATAGCTATCAGAAAATTTTAATAACCATATAATGATGTGGGAGTATGCACCCACTATATAGAGGGTATGGTATTATGAAAACGAGCTTCTTCATAGTTGATAGGAATATGTGCTTACTTTTTGGTTGTTTCTAGAATATGCTGGTCAAACATAGATGAAACAAGGATATGATCCTAGTTCAAATATGCATCCCCCTCCAAAATATGGTGATGGACCTCCATAATGGGATAAGGGATATGAGTCTTATCATATATAGAATAAGAATAATTATAGTGTAATAATTCTAGTGTAATAATTCACTCGGTAAAGTAGGGATATGAGTTGGGATTCCATGATCTATTTATATATGACATGTAGCTTCAATAATAAGAAAATGAGCGCGTGCTAAGTTATGTTCCACTCTCACCTTCTGGGCCTCAGCTAGAACGGGGCTATGAGCTAGATTTTGAGCCTTTTGAGTATGTCACTAGTCTTTATCTATATGAATGTGCACATATCCCAAAGCATGTTCCTGTCTCACTTAGTGATCCCTAGTCAAAATGAGGATATGAGTCTGATCCAGTGCCTCATCCTTTATCAAAATATGATAATAATCCTCCTTCAAGGTTGAAATATGGTGTTCTTGCTTCAACAGAACAACTTTTTCATACTGATTAGAGTATTATATCGCCCTGGAAGTAGGGATAATAGTATGTGCATGTCCCTGTATCTGTACTAGTGATTAAATATACTAGAAGAGTCCTTTAACAATTCCTAGAATATAATGGTTGTTTAGAAAAGTGTGCATATGAATTTAATCCTGCACATTTTATATCATTAATATATAATGTAATATTTTATATATTTAAGAGGGGATATGATCCCAATTCTAACCTCCTAGGTCCACCATATTACACAGATGTGATTCGTGTGTGGGGGTAGAGATATTAGCCTCTCCCATGATTACTGCAAGAATATACCCACATAAATTCTCTATGTGAGTAGGGATATGAGCCTACTCACTGGCTTCAATTGGAATATGAAAATGGAAATCATCATCAAAGGTGGGGATATAAGACCACTCATGGTTATCCAATTCTTCCAACACCTGATGTTTCTTCCTTTCTACTCATACATGGGTGTCAGAGGTTGCTATGTTCAGTTTGTTCCCTCAACATGTGACTGAAGGGAATTGGTGGGATGAAACTGGTGATTATCGTTGATAGGAGATCACCTCAAGGTATACTAAACTTCAAGGACTCTGTAGTTGATTCCATTATCCACCATGGTCAGATACTGAAGGTAGTGATTGTTTTTTTGGGATAAGATTACAAAGAGGTTGGTTATGGTAATGATTGCTACTAGTTTTTCTATAATATTATTTGGATGATGAGAAATTATAAATTTCATCATTTAAAGACCCCTACATTCAGCCACAAGTTTTGGGATTTTACCATGTCAATTGTATTCAGAGACCACTACATTCTCCAGTAAAAATTGAAGGGTTTAAGAGGGTGAGGACGTTCAGTGACTCGCAAGGGCTGCCGTCATAGTTAATTTTCCAGAACAGTCGCTAGATGAAGTAATGATCTCGAGTTAGAGTGTTTTTTGGGAAAGTTGTATCCGAAATCACAAAGACAACAAGGAACTAGTTCACTGATTACTAAATCATTACAGACAAGATACACACTCAATCAGATATGCACATGTCACACAATTATACTTTCTTATTCCCAGTCTGACCATTATGATAATGTGGAATTTTCACAGCGATGATATACTTATTTCCTGGGAACCTCAATTGCCTTTGGTCAACTTATATTTTTTTCATTTAATATATTTAGGATTGGTTAACCCGTTTTTCTTCATCCGGAAAGATCAAACACTTGGTAGGGAAAATTGATTGATTGTGGGGGGTTTGATATTTGTACAATCATTCAAACCAGTTTTAACACTTATGTGTATTTTTTATAAAAACTATCAATGGTTCCAACATCCATAACTGAGTAAAAAACCTTCATTATAAATGAATATATTCAATTGGGGTTTCATTCCCAATGAAATTTAGGATCTCCCCTAGGTGAAAATGATTGGAGGTCAGGCTCATCACACCATTTTGCGGGGAATTGTTTCCTACTTTGGGACTCTCTTATAGATTTAAAATATAATTGAAAATATATTCATAATATCTAAAGAGTAATGGTTATCCTAACAAAATGATGAAATGATGAATCCATCCATGAGTAATAGGGTGTGTATAAATGAGTCCATCTATCTATATCTGATTATCATAATCCATTTACCATTAGTGGGTAACTAAATATATATTGAATCCATATAGCCATGATCTCCAGAGTTTACTTCTATCTAGGGAGGTAATTAATATCTCGAGGATGGGAATAAACCTTTATGAGTATTCCTACGTATCCTGCTTATAGGAGTAATCAAAACACATGTAGTTTTTTTAAACACATATAGTTCAACATCATGCAAAAAATACATAAATTAGGGAAATTAAATGCTAGGTATTGAGATTGATCCCAAAGGATGCATCATACATATCCTGGTTATGGAATGAATCAGAGTCATCACAATTCTATCATTCCCTTAGGACATTACCTAAGGTGTATGACCATATATGGGGGAAGCCATATCATGCCACTGATTAGGGGTTACACACTATGGTTTTAAAGGATTATGCATATTCATGATGATAATGGTATGATCATTGTAAATACCTAAGCCAATGTGATCTATGCTCAGTGTGAGAAATAATGGACAGTATGTAATCTTTCTCACTATTTATGGACATGGTACTTATGAACTAGGAAAACACATAGGATGATTAATATAGATCTTAGGACTTGTGAATATGTCCACATAACTTTGTTATTACATGAATCAAATTCATCATAGATTAGTAGAAATCTCAATATACTGGTGGATGAGGAAGAATGAAGAACTTGTGGTAGATATTGGTAAAGATAGTGGGAATGGCTAATAAATAAGGGGAATTTAACTGAGGTACATTACCATTTGACCTTGGGCCTTAAGAAGGTGTCCTAAGAATTATAGATATAGTAGGAATCATAGTTCTCATAGTTCAATTAGGTCAGGTCTTACATAATGAGGTCTCCCTTATATATACATTAGAGAATGTTATCGTATCCTAGGATTACATCTTGGAGTAGCCTGATTGTCTTCTAGAAATATTTTGATTTTCTGCCTAATATATATGATATTTTTCCTAACATGTCTCTGGTTGTTTGTAAGGCATGTATATGGATGTTATGACATATCCTGACTATATAGAAGGAATGCATTAAGACAATATCAGGATCCATTTGAGTTATCTAAAGGATAATGAAAAAACTAGATGACATGTCTGTAAGACATCATAAGATCATGGATGACATGTCTGGAGGGTGGCACATGATCTCGTTCATATGTTTGAAGGGTGTTGCATGATCTGGATGACATGTCCTGGATGAAGTTGCATGATCAATGATGGAATATGTGTAGGACATTGCGATACTTGGCAACAATTTTGGAATGGTCTCACATGATCCAATACGACTTTCCCAGAGGACCACATGAGAGTTGGTTGTCATGTCTAGAGGATGTCATAAGACCTGCTGACGTACTCGGAGGGTGTCATGTGTCTACAAAACATCGTAATATTTGGATAGAAATTTGGAAGAACAACATAGTATTTGGGTGGAATACCTGGAGGGCCTCACACTACATTCTTGAAAAGTCCAAGGGACATCATATGATCCAAATTGCCAGTCAAGGGATTTATTTATCACTTGAGTGACATCATGAGAACCACTTGACAATTCCTAGTGACATAATGATACCTAGTTGAAATATCCTGGTGTCACCACATAAATTGGGTGACATTTCTGGAGGACATCACAACATAGAACTGGAAATCTCAGAGGACTTCATAAGGATTCAGTGGAATTCATGGATGGAATCACATGACTTTCATGACATGTCCAAAAGACATCACATGATCCAAATAGCATGTTGGGGGAGTGTCACATGACTTGGGTGACATGTCCCAGTATTGTCCCATGACCTGGATAGGTATTGAAAAGTTTACAGTGATCAATATATCCGTCTTTGCATAAGTCACCAAATTTTTTAGTCTCTATTATAGCATTTGTTTGGTTTCAGACTTATGTTTTTTGCATTGTTATGTTATTTTAGTTTTTTTGTGTCCCAATTGGCATGGGGTAACTCATTTTTATGATTTTATAGACACACATAACATCCTTCAAATGATCTATAGAGTGATAAAATTAAGTGAATACTCATATTTTGTGATACTTTAGGCCACCCCCCATATTTGACCGTGTGGAAGACCTTGTGATTGTGTGAATGGATGCTCCGAGAAGTCCTCCCCCACACTCCTGTATAGAAATGTCCTGATGTTTTCATCTGTTTTGTGTGTGATTTTTATGAGGAGGGGGAATTTATAGGCCATTCCTCTATAATAAAATTCCATCATGTGCAGTGTGCATCTAAAAAATAAGTTCTTGAGTTGGTGGAGGTATTCTTATTACATTCTTTTTGCATGATCCTGCCATGGATCATCCATGATGTCACGTGATATTTAGGGATGATGATAATGTTATTACATATTTATTTTTATTGGACCCAGGAAAATATAATGGATTTATCATGACCATATTGACATGTTAAAGTGATTTCATAAGGTTAAGCTGACATGTCTTGAAGTCTTTGTGAGATTAAGACACCTATGGAATGTATTTCATGTGATCAAAGATGGATTGTCTTGGGTTATTCATGAGACAAATATAGCTTGTAAAGGGGGCCTCCTCAAGATCATAATGACATGTCTATGGGACCTCATTAAATCATGTTGGATTGTCTTGGGGGGGGGGGGGCTCGTGTTATCAATGGTGACTGCCCATGGCATATGAACCCTTCCAAGTGAAGGCCAACGTAACCTCTCTTTGCAATAAGCATATGCATTTCCACCCTTTTACTTCCATCCTTATCTTAAAAGGAAAAGAAATATCATGCAACTATTAATTTTTTTTTAAAACAATCACTCTTCTTATCTATGATACCACACATGAAAAATAATGAATCTTGTGGCAATGAATGTGAATTTTCATTGAAACCCCCATTGATTGTCTATAGAACCAAAGGTGCATCACAAAATCAAACATACATTTATGAGACCTTTCAAATGATGATGGTGACATGCAAATATTCTCTCTTGTGATAAAGAGTACATGTATTTTTGGACTTAATGAATTCTTGTGGATCACATGAGCACATAACATGAATATTAATGATCGCACAAGGTCTCCACCATTTCTATATTTTCATCCTTTATTTTAAAAGGTTTTTGGATGATTTTCAAGAACCTTCCTATTTTTAAGTCACATGATGTGGAGGAGCTTTCTTGGTTTCCCTGGCTCGATCACCAATGATCATCATGATAACTCTCAAGAATAGGGATTCCTGTTAAAAGGGAATTATGTGATTTCTAATGCTCATCAATATGCCTTTTCGAGAATAGGGAGGATTTTAAAAGGTGCTTTAAATGATCTTTAGTAGGCTATGTGCTACGGATGACCCATTTTCATGACCTTCCAATGGTCAAGCGATCCCATTTACTTCTAATGTTTATGAAATTCTCAAGATTTTGTCCACCTTTTGTTCTTTTGTTTTGTGGATAAAATAATACCCATTCATTGGATATTTCATCACTTATAGATTTTTTTATTCTCATATGGAGAGCGTTAAAAAATACATATCTCCAATGCATAAAAAAGTAGAAAAACTAATAGTACACAGACACATATATATATCAATACCTTAACTATATAAAATACATTAATTAAATATAAACTACAATTAGAATTATATATGATCAGATTCCAAAGAAACTTAAATATAATAATCATATGAATATGATGGACCAAAGACCCCCTGCAAGATCCTTCTCATAACTTGTTATCCTAGTTCAATCTATTTCCACAATGGTTGCCACCAACCTCATGAACCCACATGAAGAAGCTCGAGTCACTAATCAACACAAGGTTTCATATCGGAACAATCCATGAAGACACCATGTCTAATAATACCATATCAAGACTATTCATCTTCTACACAAACACAACATGTGTGGGAACAAAACCCATTCATGGTTATGTATAAACATGACTAGTAAGATTCCATGAAACCCAAAATTAATGGAAGGAAAATAGTGAGATAAAAACACCTATTAAGAGAGGGTAACTAGGAGGAAGATAAAGAATGATAAAAACATTTACTCTATCCCACTATAAATATAAGGGATGTAAAGATTTCCCTAACCGTTGATGGTTGAACCTAATGGGAACCATGGGATTCTCATAGATACAAAAACACTCTAATGTTGACAACCTAGTTGTATGTAACATTACAAAGGAAACGTATGGTGGGGGGGCATAGGGAGTTACTAGTATTGAATCATCTGAACTGCTCAACCTCTAACATCCACATCACCATTGGAATCCAAAAATGGGGGCCCACTCCTCATTAAATCATACATGATAGTCATGGGAGTACTGTGCCTTAATCTCTATAGGTTCTGAGTCACTATTCTTGTATTTTATAGGGGAACCCATACCTTATCCAATTATAGGTCTTGGTTAAGGGGGTGATAACCTTTATTCACACAATTAACCAGTCATGGGAATCCATGATCCTCATATAATATATATTGGAGGGCCCATGCCTCATCAAGTATAACATCATAGATAAGTGTATAAACTCAATATAAAGATAACCTATGGCTCAATGAATAGTTCGAAATAGATCAGAGAGGACTAAATTTAATAGAGAGAGTTCCTACACCTCATTATGTTTCACACAATAGATGGAATGAAACTTTTCAGGGGGTGTATTATTTAATTATATTAGGTTTATATGGGATTAATGCCTCATTGAGTAGTTTATAAAAGATGAGGAGGCACATAACCTCATGAATGCTTAAATTTCAATGCTCGGTCTCTATCGCCACCCATACGGAGCCAAAGAGAAAAAACATCCCCTCTAATCTAAAACTTCACCTATGAACATGAAGAGATTAAAAAAAATAACATCCTATAAAATAACACCCAGGATGGACTACCCAAGCTCCAAAATCCAAGTGTCGAGTAAGGATATATGAAAATCTACTAAGGCTGGAAAAGTAAATGATATTACTATATGGGTATAAAACATTTAACCCCTTTAGGTATTCATCTTTATGTACTTTTATTCACATGAAATGTGAATTCATCATCAATAGAGTGTTATACTATGTACATGAAATATGGGACCAATAGGGCACTCTGCATGTATCCTTAATACATAGGACTTTATCTTCTCAAGGTATGTGACGTGTTCAAGATGGTACATAGTGTATGATGCCTGATTGAGCACTCAGTGTGTACCGCCAATAATATGATTCATTTAACCTCTGACTACATGATGTTACTCCATGGACACATGGTGTGTGGTATATAGAAGCTTCCTTAGTCTTCACACATACCAATTTCATGTCATGTAGGTCACATATTCCATGTAGTAAAACTATATTCCATGTGGTTAGGCATGTGCTCGAGTTCCCAACTTTTTCTTAGTACATGATCTGTGAATCTATACAACACACAATGTTATATTTGAAATTTTTCAAAACACTAGATCCATATTCAGGGAGGTACAACACATGTGTTTTTACAAACTACACACTATGTAACCATATTTCCCCCATAGATTTAGAAAATTCACGATTTTTCATTGCCAAAATGCCTGAAATTTTCCCCAGTCATGCCATTATAGACCCCATTTCAATCCAATTACACTAGGGTTCCTTATAAGAGATATTGTCATCCTAATCACACCATTATGTGGTTGTTCTATCATCCCTCAATAAAACCCACACCGAAAACTCCTTAAAAATCTCTTTGAATGCATTGAGTATTAACCCCCATGATAGATTTTTCATCCTTATTTTCCTTATTTAATCATAATTTTCATCAACAACATCATCCACCATCAATGTAGAAGGCCAATAGTATATAAAATTATGAGGAAACAATAAAAACGAGGAAGGATGGGAAAATTTAATTAGCATGAACCCAACCTCTCCGGATGCTAAGGAATTCTAGGAAGAAACAAATAACTTAGAGAATAAATCATCATAATATTGTTGGGGATTACATAATTTATCTTATAAGGGAAGACTCTACTCTTGATTTTCCATTGGTGGAAATATGTATTGATGAAAATCATTGGCGAATGTGTGGAAATGGGAGATAAATATTCCATATAGGATATAATATATTTGAAATATTATTACTTCCTTTGTTTTAAGGGTGATAAAATGTGAATAATTGTAATGAACCTACCCTAGTGAACTCATATAGCCACCCTGAATGATCCGCCACATGGTGAGATAAAGAATAAAACTAAAAGTTTCATAAAGAACAGAAGAAAAATCCACATAAATCATGGAATAATGGAATAAATTTAAATGAGACATACAATGGAAATTTACACTGACCAATCCAGAAAGAGAAAACGGACCCAACCAAATAACTCTCCATGTGACCATCTGTCACTATCAATCCATCCCACTATGATGGAAACAAATGAAAATAGAACCTATAATTCTATATGACACCCTTACCTTATACATGAGTCCTAAAAAAGAAGTTCTACAATCTCCAAATAGAAAATTTAGGGTGTGAGCATAGAGCCTTGTAGGATATTACTAAATAACATGTACAAGTTCTGATATCAAGAATGTACACGTTCAATATTTAAAAAATCTAGTTTATAAATATGTTTCATAAATAAATCATTTTGTAAACATTATTTTATTTTCCATAAATTCAGACCATATTCACCAATTCTAGGAATATTTTGGGTATAAAATATAGAAAAGTAAACTAAAAAAGTGAGTAAATATCCATGAAATATAAAATCAAGCGATAAACTAGGTATAAAATACAAAAAAAAGCATTTGGAATCTTGATTATGGAAATAAATAATATACATAAATTATCCTAAACTATTAATAATTTCGTTCCAACTGATATTGAATTCGACCATAGTATGTCACTATCACAAAAGTAACCCCCAGTGGTTCCACATACACTAGGGTAACCCATGTCTATTTCCCGATGTACCCAAGGTTCCCAATATTCTCTATTTTTCTAAATCTATTTTCAAACTCCATGCTAATATTTAATTAATCCCAAGTTTCCAAATACACTAAAAATGCATTACCTCATATTATATTAAATCCAAATCTATGTTTTCACATTGTGTAATTATTTCACATCTTGAAAAATTTTCACCACCTACATGAGTCTCACATCATTTTCCCTTCAACATTATCATGTCGTGTAACCCATTCACAATGTGAATATGTTCAACATGTAGTGATCAACCAATTTTTTAGTAGAAAATATCTGAACCAAAACATAATTCTCTACAGACCCAATGAGAAACTTCTACATACATTTATAGATTTATAACCTGACTCCATTAACCCAAGTGAACATACACCCCCAAACATTAAGTCATTTTCCACAAAAAATTCTATATATTCATGAGAATACAACAATTCACCAAAACAAAAAGGGAAACCAAAACCATAATTCAAAGAATACCTGAAGGAAGGTAAAAGGGTGTTACAATTTCCCCACGATATTTTTTATATCCCCAAAAAAATTTCAAGATACTGGACTCACAAAAAATAAAGGCCATTGAAACCTACTCAACAAATAACACACACATGTCTCTTAGCTATCCCATTCAAACCACCATAGTAAATGGACTAAAGGAATCATTTTACTATGAAACATCCTCCCTTAGTGATCCCTAATTATAACAGGTTTCTTTAAAATAGTTATTTGAGCTCAAGATCAACATCCTCCAATTAAATCACATAGTAAGGGTCAAGTAGATACTTCCTTATCTTCTAAACATGAAACTCATTATGGATTGAAGTCGAATGATATAGTAAGTCCAATAAATAGGCTACCTTTCTCAATCATCCAATTATCTCAAAGGGCCCCAGAAACATCAGTTCCTACATAACCTGTTTACCAAACCAATGGTGTCCCAAGTTATGTGAAAATATAAGAATGACACTATCACTAACGTAAAATTATAGAAGCCAATTATGATGATTCACATAAGATTTTTGATGAATATATACCGTGATCAACCTCTTCTACATCAATCACAGAATCTCCCATATCTTCTGAACAAGACGTGACCCAACTAAAGACCACTCTCACATCTTTTCCCAACATAAGGTATATGTACATGGTATCTTATAAAAATTCCCAAAGGGATCCTTATTTATTGAATCCTAACCACTATTGTTATAATAATATTCGACCACAGGAAAATTATTTTCCTAAAAACCACCAAAAATCAAGAACATTAGTCTGGTGTATATCCTCACGAACATGGTTATCCCTCTCTGTCTATTCTTCAATTTTCATATAATATGTTGTGATCAATTTCAACAGCGAAACCATCACCTCCAACAAACTATTTCAAAACATGGATGCGATCCTCAAGTCCCAATAATATACAACCATAGAGAGAACCCCAAAAAGTCTCATAATCTCATGAATATAAATGTCCCCAATATTCCTTACATTCATTATCACCTTAATAAGAAGAAAATGTAATTATTTCATGAGTCAATAAGTGATAACCATAATCAAATCATTCCCACTAAGATTCTATAGAAACCAACAATGAAATCCATGGAAAGACAATCCCATTTACACACGGGAATGGGTAAGGGTTTAAAAAACATGAATGTATCTGGAGTTCCTCCTTGATTCTCTGATAAGTAATACACCGCAATTCAAAATCCACAATCGAACATATCATCTTGGAACACCAATACCGATTTCTTAAATCCTGATAGATCTTTGTAGTACCTGGATGTAAAAACCAACAGGAATGGTGTACACTATCAATTATATCACACCACTTTAAAAAAGGAACAACAAACATATTTTGAAAGAAAAAAGTGACACTCAGAGATTGAGACTAATCACCTGAGTTCTCCCCACCCTAAAGGATTTTACTAATGCTCTGACACTTAGGGTAAGATATCTTCTTGAGATGAACCTGCCAATTAGAATAATGATTCATCCATAATTGAATCCACACTCACCATCCCACTATAATATTCCACTACCAATCTCATCTCAGCAAAAAACTCATCCAATACCATTATTCTACAGATTCCTTCACTACTTGTGTTGGTAATTTATTTGTTAGTTCATCTATGAAAAAATTGCATTTTACAAGAGTATAAGAAATATTAAAATAAAAAGTCTGTGGAAACTCAACCCAAAATATCTTTTGTATGTTCATATTCATCTAAGTAAAAATATATCTTAGGAATTTATGATCAATGTAACACCCTGAGATTTTGTGACATATATTTTTTGAATTAATTTAATCTTGTTGATATTTCATGAAACACCAAAAAAATAGTTTTTTTATTAAATAACTATGTTTGGATTATGTAATATGAAAAACCATGTTAACAGTGAACAACACAAAATATAATTTTTAGCATGCTCTACAAGGAACACCAAGGTTATCATACATTACATGCAAGATTCCCTCTCATCGATGTCTTGCGTAACACGCAAGATGGAGTTTTATCGAATAATAATATATTATTTAGAATATTAATATTAAATATAATAATATATAACATAGCATTTAAGTTTGAAGTTATTAATAAGATTTACTAAATTATAAAAATTCAGGGTTTAACTAATTGGTTATGAATTAATTAGAAATGAATATAAGAACCAATTAAATATAGGGTGAACTCTTTTATAAATATACTTTTGTTATAGAAAATGAATTTTATCCTAATAAATTAAATTACTTTATATTGGGTAATTATATTAATAAAATAAATATTTTATATATTCAAAAAAAAATATTTTTTATTTAAATCTAATATATTTTTTAGGCACAAGATAAAAACAAACCCAATATTTCACATAAAAACAATATTTTTATAAAGGTAAGTTTACCTCCTTTTAATGGTGAACAAATTTTAAATACAATATTTGGTAATTTTATAAATTTAATATAAAAATATAAACTTTGTATTAGAAAGATAAATATATAAATTAGGTTAGGGTGTTTTTTTTGTATTTTTCTACGAAGGTTCATTTTTTGATGAACATTGAAAATACTAAATTTATATTCAAAAATGCCTTTTCATATAATTTATTTATAAGAATAAATGATATTATAAATTTTTTTAAAAGTTTTATTAGATCATAATTTTATTAATTAATCTAATTTAGTTCAATGGAATCAATTTCACTTTGATAATGGGTATAAAAACAGAGCGAACTTTTGGGTGTTTTTTACATTAAAAACTTACTTTGTCGTCTTGTTGGTGAGATTAAATTGAAATTATTTTCTGAGAATTATGTGATAAAAATTTGGAAAAATGATTAAATATTTTGATTAATCATAAATTATTATTTACTATAATTTTATCTATGTTTTTTTTTCTAAAAATATTATTGAAAGTAATGAAAATTAACTACAATGATTAAGGTAAAATAAAGCTTAATAATAGACTGAATCATAATATTACATGCCAAAATGACCTAGATTCATGTCCAAAACCCATTTTATGGAATTATTTAGGACATAAACATTCTATTATTTAATTTTTTTTGTTTTGGATGTCTTTTTCAGGTAATAACGTGGGTACACATAAATTACTTTCAAAAATGTCAAGTGTGTCATCTCCCACCCCTATAAAAGGCAACCAACTCTCCCCATTCCTCCCAGATCTCAAACCATATAGGTTTAGAAGATATATAATCAATTAAATTTCCAAAATACCTCCCTTTTTACTTGAAGCCTCCCTTTGGGTAGAATTTAATCCAAGGAATCCCTTTGGTGAAGACCAAAAGGAGTTACCCAAAGAAGAGGTAACAACCTTCCTCAAGATCCTTTATCTTATTATCATTATCCAAACACTCCACTATTATTATTATGTTATCATAAATAAAGGATTATCCACAATATAATAATATGTTTCTATGATATGGGTTTGAACTACACTTACACACACTTTCATTTAATTGGTAACAACTACACTTTTTATGTGTACGATGAACTACCTGCTCACAAAATGATGATTTATCATTATTCATTTACACCAATAATGGTTGGGAATTATGATGAAAAATATATTTATATATTATATATATGATATTTATTATTTTTTAAAACTTTTTCAGTTATTTTAAATATTTATATTTATAATTTCCATTTTTTGTAAATATGATAATTTTGTTTGAGGAAGTGGGGACTACCGCCCCTCAAAGTGACGTGATTCATTAACAAATTACAATGAATGTGTTGAGGATGAGTTTAGTAAAATTATATGATATAATAAATCTATTTAAATAATGATATATATACTTATATTTCATTTAATATATTATTTTCAATACACAAATAAAACAGAAACAGCGTTCATGTGTATGTACGACCTCCGTCTCCATGAATGGTGTATTCCATTTCTTATTTTTATATTTTATAGATTATTATAATTAAAAATATATTTAATATATAAAATTTTTATATAATTTTTGACATTCTGTAAATCATTATATAAGTATAAGGACAAAAAAATAACAAATTAAGACACATACAAAAAGTGAAGTGTATTTTACCCAAAGCAAAATCTTAACCGGGAATTGCTAATAGGCAGGTAATATAAAGTCATAATAAAACCATATATGGTATTATATATAAGAATATAGTCATGTAAATTATGTATAATAAAATTATATTTATTATACCAGAGCTATGTTTGAGTATAATGAGAGTCAAAACATATGGTAAGGGAATTTCATCTCTCTTTTTATTTTCGTGAGATTCATGCATTATTCACCACTCATTTCATTTGTGTGGTGTGTATACTGACCATGGATGTATTATATTAATTTTATACATGAAATTATTCAAATTTACATATCCATTTGATGATATTTATTTCTTGGGGTCATGTTTTCAAAATATACAAAATCAGTAAAGTGATTTTATCTCAGTTTTCATTCTTTTAGACACATGCCATGTTTTTCAACTATATCTTTTCATGAGGTGTATATATATTGTATTTTAAATGTTATATCATGAATATAATTATATTCATGATTTCTTAAGCTTAATTTAATTTTATTAATTCAATTATGTTATCATTCGATGTTACCAAATTAGTAACGGTTTATAGCAACAATCTGACTGTTTATCGAGATGGTTTGTGATTATTCTCTCACTGATGAAATATTATGATCAATATCTCAAAAAATCTCATGATTTTTATTAATATATTTTTAATCATGTTATATTCTAGTACTAGTACAATTTTTTTACTCATTGTTACATATGATGATCAATATATTGTTTTTAATAAAGTCCGAATTTACCTCTCACTTTGATAAAAAATCTCTATTCCATAAAAACCATGTTTTTAAAAAGGTTTATATACTATGATCGTTAAAATAAAATTTTACTCATGCTTTATCATTTAACCAAAAGTGGTTTTTGAAAATTATTCTTCATGTCACGTTTTGGTTAAGGTAATTTTATAAACATTTTACACTGCAAAAGATATGTTCGGCACGTTAAGATTTACCTTCTATCACTCCCTTGAAGCTTCCTTTACAAGATTTCAAAGTTATTTTTTTAAATAAATTTTTTTTCATAATATTATAGAAATTCATTGGTTTTAAAGTTTTTTCAATGAAATTTTGTTTAAATTTTTTTATGTTTAAAAAGTTTTTAAAATGATTTTCAAACCCTCCTTTATATATTTTCAAAAGGATGTTTTCAAAGAAAAGGATTTAAATAATATCAATGCTTATTTTATATGTTTCTAAATTATTTTCAAGGAAAATTATATTGGAAATTTTTTTATGATTATTTTAATATTTTTCAAGGATAATGTTTTTTTAAAAAATTTGAATCTTCTTTTATATGATTTCAAGGAAATAGGTTTTCAATACATTTTCAAGTTTCCATAATATGTTTTTAATGAAATTTTTTTCAAAAAAATTTCATGAATATTTTATAAGTGTTCAAGGAAATTGTTTTTCAAAATTATTTCTAGTTTACTTTATATTTTTTCAAATAAATGTATTTAAAAAAGTTTTCAAGAATATTTTATACTTTTTCAAGGGAAAATGTTTTTAAAACAATTTCAAGATTTATTTATATGTTTTAAAGAAAAATAGTTTTGAAAACATTTTCAAAATTTAATTATATGTTTCCAATGGGAAATATTTTAAATATGTTTTTATTTATTCATTTATAAGTTTTAATGAAAATGGTTTTCAAAAGGTTTTGTTTTTTAAATTGTAATTTTCAAATGAGAATAGATATTTTCCACAATAAATTGTTTTAAATGATATTCAAAATTATTTTCCATCTAATATGACATCCATTGATGTTACTCATGAATTTTTGGGGAAAACATCTAATGTTTACGTTCATATTCTTTCTCTCAATGGTTTATGTTTTGATGGAATGATTTTTGTGAAACCTGTTCCTCTTCCATGAGTTCTATTCTTTTTTAAATCCACTTATATTCATTGGTTAGGATTTGTGGAAATGATTATGAATCCTTTATTTCTAATTGGTTATTAAATTATTAAATGTTTATGACACCCATTTAATTTCATGGGATTATTATAGGATGTTTATAAAACCCTTCTATTTTTATGGGTTATGATCTAATGAATGTTTTATTATCCTGTGGAAAATGTATGGATGCTTTTATTATGAGATGAGTGGGACCAATATCTCCCTCAAATGCACTTGGTCAAGATTCATATCTCATGAGATAATGATGGAATTATATTTGATAATCCTGATCTATTATGGGAAGATGGGAAACATGATCCCTTAAAAGGAAAGGAATATGACTGGGGATTGTGGTGTGTCCCGCCTGGTAGGTATAATCACCATGAAGATGGAAAATGGAGAAACATGATCCACTATGGGAAGATAGAGAAAATCGATCTCTTACAAGGGAAAAACTGTGACTATTAATGATGGTGTATCCCACACAATAGATGTAGTTCCCATGAAGTGCCTTGATAAGTTATATCAATGTGGCTTGACGTATTGGGAATGATAACACTAGTTTATGTATTCCATAATTTAGTGTCGTATTCATATGATATTATTTCATGGATTATGTTCTCTATTTCCTTATGATTCATGTATAATGATCTACCATGCTTTATGACATGATTAATGTTTATGATCTTATGATATGAGGGGTATGATCTTATAATGTTATGATCATGTTCTCACACCCTTATGCTCATGTTTATTCTTACATGTATCCCTTTTTTTACTCATAATGAACCTCCAAGTTCACCCCTTTTTATGTTTACTTCTACATGTTATGAAGATATATATTTAATTGCGTCTTTATAAGAAGGGATATAGTCATGAATAACCTAGTGGGAGATTATGTTGCTCACTTTTTTACCAGTGTTTATATTTTAATGGTTCCAAAGGACTAAATTAATACATTATTTGTGCATCTGTTTTTGTAATGTTTTATGTATTCTACAAAAGAGATGTAATTTATATGTAAATTAAAAACATGTTTTTATAATCAAAATATACCATAAAATATTTCCCAAATAGGTTTTTGAGTGCTTTCATAACTGCTACTAACTCATGATCAAGGGTAGGGTAGTTGTTCTCATTAGGGTCTGACTTGCGAGAGCTGTTGGCTACCAAATGTCTCCCCTGCATCAAGACACACCAAAAACCCATTCGAGAAGCATAACAGAAAACATAAAAACATAAACCTGGTTCTAGAAGAATAAAAATTGGATTTAAAGTCAATACCACCTTGAGTTAATCAAAAGATAACTGAATATTTTCCTTCCGCTCAAACATTACACCCTTATGAGTTAATGTTGTCATATGATATGCAATCATAGAGATGTCCTAAAAAGACCACATTTAATAACCGTCAATCCAAAAGAATATTAAAATTTCAATTATTATTATGGGATGATCCTATGACATAACTACCTATACCATTTTAGGAACCATGGATATTCCCCTATCTGATATAACATTCCACATAAACCATAATTCTTTAATCCAAAACTCACATTTGGAAAACCAACCATATAGATGATGTTACCTTAGAGTTATAAGAATGATATTCAAATGTTCCATGTGTTTATACTTTTAATTTGAGTAAACCAAGATATTATCCCTTAACTCCATAACAAAAGAGTCCATGAACAGAGGAAGGATCTAGTTAATTAATCCCATAAACACCATATGAGTATTAGTTGGTTTGAAAACATGAAATGCCCATAATGAATCTAAAACATTGTCTCAGTTATATCATCACTCAAAATCTTAATTGTTGGTTCTATAACCACATGAAAATACTTTATAACCAATGATCCCCTCTAGTATAACAAATGATATTATCAATCCTTCGCAGGAGGTATTTTTTATTGACAATAACCTATGTTTTCTTCTAATAATAAAATAAAATTATGAGGTTACCATATTAATTTTCAGAAAATAGGATTGGAAAATCCCATGATGACATGATATATTGAATAAATCTCTTATCCTTGAGATCCACATGATAGACCATAAGTTCTACCCACTCAACAGACACTATATGTTATGATGATATAAAAATGTTCCTCATCCCAAGTTTCATATCTTTGGTAAAGTTAGCCTCTATTTAGGGTGGTAACCCAAAGAAATAAACTATAAAGAACTTAGGATATGAATACACCACTACAGGGAGATGAATATCTAATCAAGGGTGAAAATCATCAATAAAGTTAACTAAAAATTCCTTGAGATTATGCCTACATAAGAAACAACATGCCCCTCCCTTCCCGATCTAAAGACCCACTCAACCTGAAAAATATGAGTGACCCCATCTGAAGATGATATCTAAATCCGATGGTGATAACATTATATGTTGGAACTAACACCGATCATCCAATACATGCTAATAATCATGTCAAATATATCAAGATCGAGTACTAAGAAGTCCCATATCACCTCGTGGTTTGTTATCATCACTTGACATGATGAGAAATTGAAACCTTGTTTGAACTTATTTCCCAAAGGCATGGAAATATAGGAATTTTCTTAGAACAAAATCATAGATATTAAACTATCTTTGATGATATAATGGAATGATTAGTAGTTGTATCAAACAATTATAGCACCATATAATAGGAAATAAAAATTGTACCACTATCTATGGTAGGTCCTATTTCATATTCCTCTAGTTCATACTCCACTATATAAAAAATTATAGTCTCAGATATTATCTATGTTTTCTTAGCCACATAAACACCGCCCCAGATTGAGGATAAGATCCACCACCCTTGGAATCATCGGTATATACTTGTGATCCCATGGTGAATGTGGATCCATCCTTATTTCCCTAGGACCTCTTGTCAAAAAAATATTTCACATGGAAAAATTTTCCGTAATTATGACATGTCTTGAGAGACTCTTTATAAGTACGATTGGTATGACGAAGCCACCCACACTAATAGAAAACAACCTAATAATATCTAGTTGAGGCCTTAGAAAATTTCCCTGATGAAAATGGTATCCTTTTTGCTTACTTTTCTAGCCATAAGATACACTTAGGTTAATGACAGTACCAACTGAATATCCTCCCAATTTTTTTTATATTGATGTCAGCCTCTACCAAATTTTCCTTATCACACACCATTACATTGGTTGGAAGGAACATGAGAATCAGTATTGACCATATATTGGACCTCACCCCAACTCAAACCTATGAAATTTCATGTAATCATTGGTGACTAGTTTCAGTGTCAAGTGTACCAACTCTACAAAATAAGTGGAATAATCCAAAACACTACTCACTCCCTACTATGAGGTCAAAAACTCTTGGTTATTTTCCCCATGTAATGTCTTAGGATAAAACTCTTGGTTGAATATTTTTTTGAGATAAAACTTGGTATGATCCACACGCAATTTATCTTGTACAATAGATTCCCACCATCAACTTCATAGTCCATCAAGTATATACATTAAAAAACAAACCTTAGAGTCCTCACGAGTCTTCACAAGGATGAAGATCCTATCAATAAAATCAATCCATTCTTTATATTCCTATGGTTCTTTATCACCATGGAAGGTAGGTGGATGCTTCTTTGTAAATTTTGAACCATGATCCATTTTTCTTATTGGGTCCTCCAAACATGCTCAAACTAGAGTACGAATAGTGAAAATTATAGTTTCGACAAAAGAATGTTCCAAAAATAGATTTACCTGTATAACCTGTTTTGCAGTTTCCACACATGGATTTGGAAGATCTCTTATTGGATTCATTATCCATCAATGAAAAGAAAATAACCAATCAATCATGAGAAAATTCAGAAATCATATGAAAAGTCATAGGTATCAAAATCAATTCTTTAAAAAAAATAATTGAAATAAATTATGAATCACTATGGAAAAAATAAGCATTATAAAAAACAATTTGTTTATTTAAATAAATTCCCCATACAGTTTATTAAAATGAACATAAACTCCAAGTCACAATCTTGTTAAAAATTTCTGATCACCTATGGTAACTCGGATTCAACTGCAGAAGTGAGTTTCCAGGACCCTTTCCCACATGTAGTATCCAAATTATGATGGTCCTAACTCATGTATATTGAGATACCCATCCAAACCAAGTTAGTTTCAACCAACACTTTAGGCCAGGTATTACCTTGATTGCCAATTTATCAGGAACTAACACAAGTCAACTAGACATGCCAACATGAATGGAATGCCACATGGAGAGATATAACCAAAATTAACATGAAAATCTAAAGAAACATAAAATTAATATGTGGAAGAAATTAATACATATACATGATACATACAAAGTCATTGCACACAGGCCAAATCATAATGAAAAAATAGATTCAATTAAACAAGTCTACATGTGACCATCCATCACCACCAATTCATTCCACCATACAGGTGAAATATGACAAGATAACCTTGCATGATACATGATTCCCTTCCATTTATCCAAGTCCTATAAAACAAGGTCCAAAACCATCCCAATCAAAAAGTAGGGTGTGAGTAGTGAGCCCTGTAGGATATCACCAATGAATCTCTACCGGTTCCAATATACAGAATGAAAATGTTCTTGCATTATATAAAATCTTGTTTATAAATAAAATTCATGAGTAAAACCATTTGTAAACTTCCATTTTTCCATAAATACATATAATATTCACCAAATCCAATAACATGTTAATTATAAAATAAAGACATGAAATTTAAACATTTGAGATAATAACCATGAAATAAACCATGATGTGATATTCCCATTATAAAAGAAAAATCACACAATTTGGGATCTATCATACAGGAATACATAAATTTCATAAAGAATCCCAAACCAAGAATAATTTGGTTAAAATTACATCAAGTATTACCACAGTCTACTGATATAACAAAAGAAAACCCTAGTGGTTTCACACCCACGAGGGTCACCCATGTCCATCTAAGGATGCACCCAAGGTTCCCAATATGCTATATTTGTCCATTTGTTTTTAAAATACTGGATAACATATATTAAAAAACATTTTTCATGAATGAAAATCCATTTATTTGAAAAAACCAAAGGGATCCGCACGAAAATATAGAAATTGATGATTTATGAACACTTTCATAGATTAACCTTTATCCAGAAAGTGGGGAACCTATCCGACTTCAACAATATATATTGAAAAACTATATATCAGCCTTTGTAAGGAATGGGTTGATAAGATACATGAAAAGATAAATAAAAAAAGTCAATCATGATTCAGATCCACAAATGCATCCAATTCTACAACTGCGAATAGAGCCAATGAAGAATCAAAAAGACCAATTACTAGGGATTTGTGGTGATACCTCAATAGAAGTCAAACCCTGAATAGAGTGATCCAGGAGGAGGGAGATCTCCCCAAATTTCCTAAAAGAACCATAGAATTTGAGAAAAAAATCTTATGCACCAAATGGTAAAACATTGAATGATGCAACGTGTTTTAAACTGTTGGATCCAAGTAATTTATTATTGAATCAATTTCATGGCGTGAAATTCCATGGATTAAAAATATTCTAAAAAATATATTGCATCAGATTTAATTAAATCTGGATCGATGTTTTTAGGGTGTGTTATGGTTCCACAACCTGAATACTTTTTACACCCTGAATGATACTTGAAATATTTTCCCTTCAATATATTCATGTCGTGTAACCCATTCGTGGCATGAATGTGTCCAAATAGACATGATCAACCCATTTCTCTATATAAATGCTATGAAATAAAACATTAGTCTCTTAATACCCATGTAGAGCCTTCTCAATCAGTTCACACATTTATACCCAAACTCTATTAATGAAAAAATATTCCTGCAAGAACTTTATATCATTTTCTCTAGAAAATGGTTTCCATTTTTGAGAATCCTGTAATATACCCAAACAAAATGAGAAACCAAAACCAAAATTCAAATCATACCTGAATTGATGTAAGGGGTGTTGCAAAATCGGATACCTAAACCTATACAGAATAAAATTTCTTACATTATGATGTTAAATAAATGAGAACTATGGTTTATAATAATGAACCTAGGATATCATAACATATAAAAAATTTGGATTCTATGTAATTCCCAAACTAAATTATAGTCATCAACCCTTATGGATCATGATTCTACCTATTTAGATATATAATACACTATAATTAAAATGCATGAGTTATTAAATTAATTAGGAAATATAACTATAAATTCTATGCCCAAAACACCAAATATATCATAGAACAACAAGGGTATTTGTGGAATTTAACAAATTTTGGAAATATTACTTATTATTTGGAAATGAGAAGAATATTAAAAAATTATGGGTATACCAAAATAATCACTACTGGAAATGGGGCTTTTCCCAATGGTTTTGAACCATTGGGAAAGGTTCTAAAACTGTTGGTAAAACATATACCAATGGTTCTGCAAACCGTGGGGAAGTAAGCCGTTGGAAAAATCAATCCCAACGGTTTACAAAGAAAAGTAGGTATATTTTAGTAAAATTAACCTATGCCAATGGTTTGGTTAAACATTTGGCATAAGTTTTATGAACGGTTTACACCAAACTGTTGGTAAATCTAATGAAAATTCAGTCTTCCCGAACGGTTCTAAACCATTGGGAAAGGTTTTTACCAATGGTTCTCTTTGAACCATTGGTAAACAAATACCTATAAACCTATGACAATGGTTTGAAATCGTTGGCATAGGCTATGCTGTGCAAATTGCACAGCAGCCTGCAATTTGCAGAGAAGCCTCCATTCCATTCTTCTACCGGCAATAAAAAACTAATACATACATATAGAGAACAAATTTATACACATTTAACATATAATGAATTCTTGAACTATACACATCCAGAATTGAATCAAAATTCATAACGTAATTATAAACATACATAATTGATTTAGAATTCAATTTAAAATTTAGATAACAATTGTACATGGAATCAACAATTCAATTCATAATTAAATACATACATAATTTTGTTATCAATTATCAATAAAATAAATAAAAAACTAAAAAAGTATCAACAGAAACTGAATACGTTTGTTCATATTTTCGTATACGAGTTGTTTTTACTAAAAATGATGTCCATTTTAAACAAAATACATAAACTTGGAGTGATACCGGCCACATCGTGGCTCGAATTGCGGCGGGGGTGACTTTTACACTTTATATATGACCCATGGATCGTTGTCCTAAAGTATCAACATATTCTTAAAGAATTTGGTCGGTTTTCCCTATGCCAATTATTTTTTTCACTTAAAATGTTGTTCATTTCAAATAAAAAAATTGAGACACTTTGAGCGGTTCCACCCACACCAGGCCTCATATTGAGGCATGGTTGGCTTTTACACATCACATATGATCCAAGGATCATTTTCCTAATGTTTCAACGGAATCAGAATGCATTTGGTCAGTTTTTCGTATGTTATTTATTGTCTTTACTTAAAAGGAAGTCTATTTTAAACGAAAGAGAGACAATTTGAGTGGTTCCGGCCACACCGTGCCTCATATTGAGGTGGGGTTGACTCTTACACATCACAAATGACCCTTGGATCATTGTGCTAATGGTTTAACAGAATCCAAATGTGTTTGATCAGTTTTCCGTATGTTAGTTGTTGTTTTCACTTAAAATGAAGTCCATTTTAAACTAAAGAGAGACACTTTGAGTGGTGCTGGCCACACCAGACCTCAGATTGATGTGGGGTTGACTCGTGGACGTCATATATTACCCATGTATTGTTGTGCTAAAGTATCAACATGATTAGATTCCGTTTGGTTGGGTTTCCATATGTACATAAAATGTTGTCCATTTTAAACAAAAGAGAGACACTTAGAGTGATCCCAAAAACATTGCAACTTGGATTGAGGAACAATTGACTCGTACACGTCACACATGACCCATAGATTGTTTTCCAAAAGTTTCAACAGAATCTGAATGCGTTTGGTTGGTTTACCATATGCCAGTTGTTGTTTTCAATTAAAATGAAGTCCATTTTAAACTATAGAGAGCCACTTCGAGTGGTGCCAGCCACCCCACACCTTGGATTGAGGCTGGGTTGACACGTACATGTCACATATAAACCATGGATCATTTTCATAAAGTTTCAAATGAATCCGAATCCATTTAGTCAGTTTTCCGTATGTTAGTTGTTGTTTTCATTTAAAATGTTGTCTATTTCAAATAAACTTGAGACACATTGAGTTGTACCGGCCACACCTGGCCTCGGATTGAGGCGGGGTTGACTTTTGCAAGTCAACAATGACTCATAGAACGTTTTCCAAAAGTTTCAATAGAATCTGAATGCATTTGGTTGGTTTTCCGTATTTCCGTTGTTGTTTTCAATTAAAATGAATTCCATTTTAAACTATAGAGAGACACTTCGAGTGGTGTCGGCCAATCCGAGCCTCGGATTGAGGCTAGGTTAACTCGTACATGTCTCAAATGACCCAAAGATCATTTTCCTAAAGTATGAACACAATCTGATTGCGTTATGTAATTTTTCCGTATGTAAGTTGTACTTTTCACTTAAAATGTTATTTATTTCAAACAAAAGTGAGAAACATCGAATGGTTCCGGCCACACCGCGCCTCAGATTAAGGCAGGTTTGAATCGTACACGTCAAAAATTACCCATGGATCATTTTCCTAAAAGTTCAATAGAATATGAATGCATTTGGTCGGTTTTCCGTATGTCAGTTGTTGTTTTCACTTAAAATGAAGTAAATTTTAAACTAAAGAGAGACACTTTGAGTGGAGTCGGCCACACCATGCCTTGGATTGAGGCTAGGTTGAATCGTTCACATCATATATTATCCACCGATCATTGTGCTAAAGTATCAACACAATCAGAATCCGTTTGGTCAGTTTTCCATATGTACTTAAAATGTTGTCCATTTTAAACAAAAGAGAGACACTTAGAGTGATCTCGAACACACTGTGACTCGGATTGAGGCACGGTTGACTCATACACTAATACCATGTCAACCGTTATACACACCATTTGAACCCTTATACACACCATACGAACCCTTATACCATATCTTCATTATTACAACCATTAATAACAACTTATTAAACAACATCACATGTTAAAGATAATCAAATTGAACATAAATCAATAATAATATTGGATATATCAAGTAAAATGAAGTCATACTATATATCATCCTAAATGACCACCCACAACCCTGATTAATGACCTCAAAGCTCCCCTTTCAGCCAAATCAAAAGTGAAAACAAAAACACATAGTTTCAAAAAAAAACATCATTTGTGTGAAGAATAATAATCTCATGGTCCTCATGATATTTGAACCACGTAGTCATGATTTTTGAGATGAACTTGTATCCATGAAACCATATGAGAAACACGATTCAATGCATGAATTTTTTTGATTTTCCCAAGTATTTTTAGGAACCCTAAATCAGTGAAAATGTTCATTGTGTTTTAAAAATGTGATTGGATAACACATATATGATGTCGAAGGCAGGATGATTAATGGATATATTTGAAAAACTAATATTCAATAATATTGCAAATTTGACATTCTGTGAATTAGTTTCATGAAGAAGGAATAAGTACTAACTAGGGACCACATACTATTTTGGAAAGTTCAAGAAGATACTCCATATGTTCTATTGTGAAAAGGATATGTGAACATTGTGTCATTATATATATATATAGAGATTTTAATAGAAACATGATAAATACTTGTTAAGTAGTACACATAGTGTACAAAAATTAAGATGAAAAATATCTTCATTTTTGACATGATCTTAATGAAAGGAGTGATTTTCATGAAATAATATCAATAAATATTACCAACAATTTCTTATGAGTTCATATACATGAAGCTGTAATATTTTCATCATTGAGATTAAAAAAACTATGAATCATTAAAATTAGAACACAATAAAGATACACCAAGACCTTATAAATGTAAATGTGTAATGAAAACATTAATTAGACATACATCGATGTAGTGATTTGAGTACACAATTCGTGGAGTAGTGAATTATAAAATTTTTCAAAAACCCTAAAAATTGGGAATAATGAAATCCTTGAGAATAGAAGGATATACTTGATAAGAGGTTGAACTATATCCTTGATAAAAGATGGAAGGAGTCTAACCTGGCATCATCTGATCCGATGGAAGAGGTGGGGCTTCTCAAGTGGTTCTGCGAAGAAATCGCTTCTAGAGAGCAGTGGAATGGTTCTGGAATCATGGGGAGGCAGCTGCCTGGTTATGGAGAATTTGGGGCATATTTTTCCCAAAGTTTTTTAAAAACATTTTGGAAAACTCAGCCGTTCCCAACAGTTTAATGAAACAGTTGGAAAAACTCACTTTTTCCCAATCATTCCAAACGGTTTCATCAAACCATTGGGAAAAGTGATTTTTTACCCATCTTTCCCAATGGTTTCATCAAACTCTTGGGAAAAGTAACTTGTTACTGATCTTTACCAACAGTTTGCATAAACTGTTATTAAAGATAACCTATACCAATTGTTCTTTGAACCATTGCTATACAAGTGTTGGGAAAAGTCTGCTTTCCAGTAGTGAATTTTGACCAAAATATACTATATTTATGAACCCTATGAGTAGTCCAATGGGGAACAATGTGGTACCCATAAGTAATAGTGTGATAGAACCCATAGATAGGAAAAAACACACTATTGGTAACACAATGCCTTAGGATTTGATCACTACAAGTGCTCCGTAAGAAACAGTCAACCCAAATGTCACAAAGGATTGATGTTTTAGATACTAAGATTGGTTTTTGTTAAAATAATTAGGAATAATATATGATTCCATATAATTTATAATATATTATTTTTATAGAATAACATATTTCAGCCGATATAGATGGTTATTGAGAAATATGTTATTTTTGGGAATGTAAGGGTATTAAATAAGGTTCAAGGATGCGAGTATTGTAATGATACAGAAATCCACCACATTCTATAAACCTTTATTATTCGTAATTTTTAAATATAATTTCTTAAGTATAATCATCCAATGATTGAGATGTGGTATGGTTTTTGGTTTTTTAATGAGACATAATAGGTCTATATGGTAAGAATGTACAACCACATTATATCCTAAGTGGAATGATCTAAAATTATCCAAGGAAAATATACATAAAAGAAATTATTTTTCAATTGTATTGTATTCTAGGTAGTATGTAATGTGTGTGAGGATGTTTCAATGACAATGGTTACTTGATTAACACTATATGATAAGACTACCCAAATTTTATAATTGGGGTCATTATACATGATCTCAAATAGTATAGCCCTTTAAGTTGGTTGGATTATCTAGGGTGATGTGAGACTCTATTTCAATTTATTAAAAGTACCCAATTTTTTTATCAAACATAAATTCTATATTTTTTAGAGTAATTAAGAGATGATATGTGAAATTATTTTAACATCTTGAATCTAGTAGATATAAAATCCCATATTTCCTACGAATTATCTAAAATTTCAGAATATTTTAGTAATGTTAAGAAAAATATTACATGATCTTTTTATTTATATATTAGAAAACATTCCCCAAAAATCACATGACTATGTAATATCCCTTTTCATACCATGGAATGACATTTTTATTAATTTAATTATATATACATTTCCTGGAAAATTAGAAGGAAAATACCTAGACAAATTAAACAGTCAACGAAATACTACCCATATGTAGTGAATTTATTTATGAATAATTCCTTGAAATTATCTAGGCAATTCAAAAATTTATATTTATCATTCATCTCTATAAGGAATGTATAACATTATATAAATTAAAATTAAGATATCCTATATTAAAATTTCCCAAACGGGTATGTGAATGTTGTCTTTTCTTAATCCTTAAGTGAATCATGGGTGTGAAAATACCCATAATACCCATATAGGAAATGATAGTGGGACATCAATAACAAATTCTATAGAATAAATTAAATGAACAATAAGGGGAAATGGACCTACCTGGTTTGTTGGTTTAGTCAGGAATATTATATATAGACAGAATAAAGATTCTATACATGGGTTGGTAAAAATTCATTATTTTTATTTTTAATGTTGGTTAGAATAGTTTTCTTTTGTAATACCAACATTGTAATAGACCATTTTCTATTAGATATAGGATAAATTATTCCAATTTCTAAAAATTTAATTTCCACTATTTGATAAATAATAATGAGTTTTGGGTTTTTTCATCAGTTTTCCTACCACATCGGTAGGGACTCATTGCTAAAAAATTTTGATACATGATAATAGAATGGATAATAACATAAATGTGAGAAAGTTCCCTTCCCAAACCTAGTATATAGTCTAAAAACATAATGAAATTTTAAATCATGATATTAAAAGAGAAAAATAGTAGTTATAGTAGGCAAATTATTATCATTCTAGAGAGATACCAATTTTGAATTTGGAGGTAGTGGTGTTAATTTATACTCAGGGGGATATTAGATTGATTGGAGGAAAAAAAAGAGTGAGGGTTATCATTTATTCTAACTATTCAATGGAAACATCCCCTTACGAGGAATATTCTTTTATAAGTTAGGTAAAATAATCAATGGCCATTAGGTCCTCAAAGCATAAGAAATCATTAGTAAATAAAAATTTCATTCCATTTTAAAAACCCTTAAAATATATAACATGTGAATCATTACGTTTTTTCTATGTCAATGATAAAAATTTAGAATGGATATCCAGATAAAGAGGAGAAGAATCTCTGTGAGGAGAGGGTACATCAATGAAATTGACTGACTAAGAGGAATTATATTTAACGGAGTGATTCATCGAATCAAGAATGTTAATGAAGAAAATAGAACCAACAAACTACATAGATAGTGAAAAACAATAAAAATTAATTATAGTGTTTGTAGGTTTCAAGAAATATATCCCTAATTTGGTTGGGGAATGTATATTGATCCCATCATCCCCTATTTTTTCATCAAAATAGTAGAAGAAAAAATAAAATACTTAACCCTCCTAAGAACTTCTTTTGACATACCAATAAGCCATGTTGTGTTCTATTTTTCTAGTCGATTTTTGATTATTGTAGGTTTCATCTATATAACCTTCAATAAAGAGAACATAGAGTGAGTAACCACATTTATTAACGAACCCGAGTCAAGTGTGACATCATAAAGGAAGAACTATCCTAAAGTATATAGAATCATTAATGTCCTTGAATACTTATATTTAGTGGAAAGTGTCTATTGGATTAATGAAAATAATTGCCTCACTAATATCACAATTTTCACCGTCTATATCACCATTGGTGGGTACAAATTTCTTTTGGGAACATGTCATGTTGATGAATTTCCTTCACAACATCGATCAATAGAATGTTAACAATTTCAATTTTAAAATCATATAATATTTCAATATCAATATTATATTATTTGGTTTCTTATGTTTTGTGGATATTTAGGGAAAAGTAATAGGAATAGTTTGGATAAGGGGATCAATAAAAGATACTCTCTTTCCTTTAGTGGGACTCTCCATTAGGTAGGAAGTTTCATTATTTGTATTTTTAGATATGGTTATAATAGTGGTTTCCATGGGAGGCGTTGGCTTCAATAGAGGGTTCATTGGGATTCTCAGTTTTATAAAGAAATTAAGGGTGATGGGAGTAAAATTACCCTTTTCCCTTGGTCTGAAAATAGGCTATGAAGGAATCTTTCTGAACCATTGAACTTTTATTTCTCCCATTGAGTTAGAATTTTTTTAAAATTGAGTTTTTAGCTCAAGTATGAAATATTAGATTGTTTTTTAAATTATAGATTATTTTAAACAAATATTTAATTAGTTATTTAGTTTTATTATTGGGTATTGTAGGGGTTGGTTGAAATGAACATTGTGGAAACTGATTATTTTTAGTTGGTGGTAGAGGATGACTAACCTATCTCTATGGATAACATAACTACTATGGATTTATAGAATTACCTATGGTCTAAAGGATTGGTTTTCAATCTAATAATAATTATAAGGGTGGTAAGGATGTTTCTTAAAGGGTTTTCCATATGGAAATATTTTAATTATTTCAACATAAATCTCAGAAGGGTCTCTCAATTGAGGGAGTCGGTCATAATTATTGTTTTCA
The DNA here is from genome assembly GCA_963277665.1 of Viscum album. Taxonomy (NCBI): domain Eukaryota; kingdom Viridiplantae; phylum Streptophyta; class Magnoliopsida; order Santalales; family Viscaceae; genus Viscum; species Viscum album. The sequence continues at coordinate 1,558,960,230 of OY728164.1, read as the reverse complement.
ATGACATATATATATATAATAATGTATTTAAATATGAGGTTAGTTTTTCCCATGAGTATATGAATGTTTTGGGAGAAAGGTAATTACCTCTTCAAACTGGGGTTTAACCTTATTCATGAATGTAATCCTTTGATGTTATCATTATACCATTAACAAAACAATTGGGTATTCTACACCATTATTGTAATGATGACCCTTTCCCTGATCAGAGTCCTATCGACCTAAGCCAGACCAAAAACAGAATCAATTATTATCTATAAGGATTAGTTCTTTATTAAAATGTTCGATTAAAAATTATTAACTTATTTTTTGGTTGGTAAAACATGAAAATAATCTTTAACAAATGTCATAATATTCATGAATTCTTCTACAATGAGGTTTTATTAATCCATAAATTTCATTTTATTTTTTTTATTTTGGGATGATGAGATGTATTTTTTAAGAAAAACACATTTTTTTCCACCCAACCGTAAATTTGGCTGTTAAAATAACATTGATAGTCATTCCAATAATATTCTAAATAAAATGTGAATGTCATAATTTTACAAGTTCTCTTTCCACCATGGGTGGTTTCAAGGTCTAACATTATGTGTGAAATTTATAAAAATTAGATAATATCCATGGAATTTAGGTAATATGTTAATTAAACTAAATTTCAATTGGAAATCAAGATATCCACATGGAAGTTTTATATAAGCCAGATTGTATTTAATTCAATGTGATGTTAATAATTTTAATGTTTATTTGTTATTAGAAATATTGTAAAAATTAGGCTTTGGTCCTGAATTCATTCTATAAATAGATCGATTTAGAAGATTGTTATTGGGTTGCATCTCCATTTTCTATGATTTGAATAATGTATTTTAGTATTGATGATGTATAAATATCTCTAGATTAGGCTCAAAATGTGGGGTTTCACTAGAGTATAGCACTTTATACATATAATTATCACAACAAACCAATTAATAAGGTGAATAAATTTCATTTATCATACTAAAATAGAACACTCTAATTATAAAATACATTCATGTAAAAAATTATCTTCAAAAAAATAACACATTGGACTAGTAGAAAATGTGTATCATATAACTCACTCAACAAGTGTGTAGTTCCCTCACAATGAACCTACAATGTTTATACTTCTATGGAGAGGTGGTGGTTGCTTCTGTATAACTTTTTCTTCATCCTTGATATCCCAAAGATTATATGTTGATATAGAATTTCTTGGATTAATATAAGAACTATTATCCTCTCTAAAATGATAAATTCACCATCTGGAGTTCAAATATTAAATAGGGAACCCATGGTTTCTATTTATAGGAAAAGGGAGATCGTGTTTTTTATACATAGAATTCATAATAAAACTTGAGGATAAACATTAGAAAATTAAACAACATTATCCCAATTCTTAAAAACTGAAAAGGTATTGAAATTTCTCTAAACTATATTCTCATATAATTTGGGATTCATTGTATTTATAGAATATGATATTTTATTAACATAATGAGTTGTACTATTTACTATAAAAAATATCTAATTTCCATAAAGATGCCACATTTTATTAATATAATTGGGAAGAATTTTCTAAATGATATTATAAATAGATTTATCGTACACATTTTTTGACCGACCCACCAATTTTGATCCAATTTAGATAAAATTATCTCTAGATATTTGAGTTTTGAACCACTATAAAATTGAGATATGTGCATAATTTGGACCATTTTTCTTCAATTTAATAGTATTATTATGAAAAAATAATAATTTAAATTACATTTTTTTAATGTAGATATAATTGATCCCATAAAAATAATGAGAAGTTAAATTGATTTCTATATTTGTTAATTAAATCAAAAAATTAGTTAAAACAAATGTGAAAATGGTGAAAATAAATATTAAATCATAATTAAATCATAAATATTGATCCATATATATGAAATATAATTTTTTCACATACTCACTATAGGTATAACATAAATACCATATGTGCTTAAATACAATATCATAATATAAATGTAGTAACATTGGAAAATCATTAATATTTGGTTTGAATCATTAATGATCCCCCAAAATATTATTATGGAAAAAAGGAATAAAATATTATTAAAATTTTACCTAACTAAAATTACTTTCCAAATCATTTTTTCTAAAATAATTATATTATTTCGAAAAAGAATATTTTGAAAACTATTTTTCATAACAAAAACTATTTATTAAACACAATCAGCCATGAACATGTTTATTAACCATATGTGAATTTTTTGATGCATATATGCATTCCTCTTTCCATCCCATACCAATAGAAAAACTATATATCGTCAACAAAAAAATCAGACTTAATAAAACCATAACTATAATAGAGAAAATATCACGATGCTAAAACATTGGAAACTTGTTTTTCATCAGACTGGTGTTAATAAAACACAATCATGGTGTCCATACCATTTTTTGACATATTTTATATCCATCATAAAAAATGTGAAAGTGATCTTATACCCCTTATAATATCCCTAAAATGATAATCCTAAACACTACCAATCTGGTTGGTGTTATTTTACCTTAGGTTGACCTCCCCATATGTCATAATCTTTTAATATGTGGTGATGGTCTATGACCAACATTTGGGACACTCTACCCTCAATATCTCATTTAATTAATAGTTGATAAATAAAAAAAATACCTTCCACAGCTAAAAAATCATAGTATGAATATGGAATTAATATAATAAACTAACCATAAAAAACAAATAAACAACCATGCTATATCAAAATATATTATTGATGTCATACACGGAATACATAAAATAAATTTCCCATTCCTTATTATTGTCTAGTGAAAATCCCATCATGAGTCTTCTGTATACTTACTCACTCTACTCAATCTTATCCATAGAAGTCTTAGATTAAAACACATTCCATTATACATTATTAATCACCTTTCCTAAAATCGTAACCTATCATACCAATCTTGACTCATGAATTCTTTCATGATAAACTAACCAGTTATCCAATCCCACTGATGAAAAACTAAGAAACTAACCCTAATAGGTCCCACCATTGTATTAAAAATAGCTTATAATTATGAAAATCACCCCATGGTGATCTAACAACCCGATTCCCCTTCCCAGACACCAACTATCAATAAATATTGAGGGAAATGATTCACTATGATATTCTATCACATTAACTTAGGTAAATACCACACACAAGACCATTGATCTAGGAACTACTTCCTTCTCATGGTCTACACCTAACATTACATCACTTATCCCTCTCTCTAAGAGAGCCAAATGTTTCTCTAACATATTATATAGCCTCAATAGGTTCCAATGGTAAAGAAATTCAATAAAGACACTCCACTGGGCCACTCTATGACAACCACATAATTAATTCAAACCAAGAAACTAATTGCTAGTGTGATCTATAAAAGGCCACATCCCTAATTATTTTCCTCTAAGGAGAAAAATTTCCATTCCAATAGGCTACTTCCAATTCTATTCCATCTCTCATAAGGAAAACCACTCTTCAAACCTCAAAGAGACATTCCATCAAATCACTTACCTGTATCTAGTGTTCAAAGATCATCCCAAATCCTTAATCCGTTAGTTCCATATCTTATTTAATTATATTTTTTAAATACCATGTTTGACCCTATTAAAATATTTTATCATAATAAACCCACCCATTTAATTGACCCATGAAGTTCCCACCCGTATATGATACTTCTCAAAACCCCAAAAGACCCATATTAGGCTAGTTAATATTTAATTCACACTGAGAGTCCAATTTGGGTCCTTTCACATTAATGTAAGATATAAAATCTATGATGAAAAGTTCAAAAAAATATTAATATCACCCATACATGTTTAGAACACTAAATCTAAGAATAATAATAATTTATGAAACTACCTAACAATTTCAAATTCTCCTGGTCCGAACACTAATCACATTGACCAAAATTCCAATGATCGAATGAACCACACACATAAAAATTCATACATATTAATTTATATATTAGAGACCCTCTACCATATAGTCACAAGTGTTATACCCTAATACTCTTTATTACACACATAATCACGAATTATTACATAAACTTGAACTTAAGACAACTATAAGGATCGATAGGTCTAGTCTCTTGGGAAAATTAGGAACTTTACATAAAAAAATAGAACATATATCAAAATAAATTTATTGAAAATTTATTTTACATGAGGAAAACATTCCTTCGTACTTAGCATTACATGGGAAAACCTGAGGACACACATAAGAAAAGGGTTAGTTATAAAGCCCAGTATGGGAGTAAATAGAGAATAACCTGAAGAATATATTAAATGTTAAAAAATAGGCATATAAATAGAGAAAAATAGAAACATGAACATAAATTCATGATATAACATGATTATCATAACATAGAAATGTGGAAACAACATTTAACATGATATTAGTATGAACCAAGGATTATTACACATAGAGAATTGGTATACCCTAATTGAACTTGATTTAGCTAGACAAAATGCTCATACACTTAAATTATCATCATTAAATCCTCATTTGACATTAAGTATCATGATACTAATCTTTACGCAATGAATTAGAGAGATATCAAGGCGCACCCTTTATAATAATTTCATTTCATGCATAATTGTGCAACATGGATCATAAAAAATGTATTCATTAAAAATCATATTTTATCCCATGAATAAGGGACATGGATTACATAAATGTAACTCCATATCAATATGTACATGTGAATAAATGTGACTACCCTTGATAGAGAAATCCTTATGGCATTCACTTACATCATGATTTTGGCATGGGAAAATATTGTGTAACTTTGGTAGTATAACAACGTCAAATAGAAATCGTAAAATGGGTTGGTGAGAGAGAAAGGGGTCCCTCATAATTTAGACATGAAACAGACAATAAGGGGGTCATGCAACATAATATCCCAACATATTTAATGGAATTTATATGCATAATATAAAATATTTTCATCAATGTAAATGAGAAGAGAGAAATTCATTACGATATTTCGGCATGGAAACGACTGTACATTAGAGACATTAATGAGAGAGAAAGAGGTCTGTCGAAAATTATAAAATAATAAGGGAAGTATTGGGGAGGTGTGAAATCATACCCAACATTTTTAATTAAAAATTAAATAGTATAACAACATAATAAAATTTGGGAAAAAATGATAAAGTAAGAAATCCCTTACATAGAAGTGTGATCCCAAAGGCTTGGGGCCTTAGAGAGGGTTTTTGGGAGCTTGGGGCACCATGGTAGGATTCTATAGATTGTAGGGAAGAGTAGGGACGTTATCTAATGGTTTTTAGAGATGATAAGTGGGAGCATGGGTGGGTTTATATAGGAAAAGAGAGGGGAATTATTTAATATTTCACAAACATATGTTTTGGAATCTATATAATTAAATATTTAAAACCATAAAAAACCATGGTTTTTTCTCATAGTTTTTTCCAAAGGGGAGTGAAAAAAATTATTTTATAAATCCAATGCTCGAACGTATTAAAATAGTTGGCTTTTTTATGGGGAAGTGAGTCACACTCTTAATGAAATCATTTCAAAATGTTAAAATATTTTATAAGTCTTAGAGGGTCCACTAAGGGCTCATAAAATTAATTAAAAAAATTAAAATAAAATTATTATAGAGGTATATAATATAATCCCAAAAAATTCCTTTTATAGTATTTTATTATATCACTATTGGGTCATTATGATGTCGTAAAACATATTATATATTTAAATGGTATTTAATTTTTACCAAAAAATATGAGTCTCAGAAAATTATAAAAAATTCACTGTTATATGATTTAGACATCTTGAATACCAAAATCATATTAATTTTATATAAATAATGTTCTAAATATGCGAATTTCTATTTTTAAAAGAAAAAATGACAGTTATTATAAATTCATGGGTTTTGAAAAAAAAAACAGTTTTCTAATCGTAATAAAAATTACAATTGTATTCCTAAAAATTATACAATAATTTAAATTTAATAAAAAGTAATTGAAAAATAATTTTATTTTAATAATTTTTAATTAAAAAATCCACTAATTAATGGAATAAAATTTCTTAATTGAATTTAAATATTAAGTAAAAAACTATTTGTGCTTTAAAAAAACATTTACATTGTAACAATAATAAATTGAATGCATATTCTTTATAAAAAATAATTCACATTATCATAGTGCTAGGGTCGTGTTATATAATCTATTATAACACTCACATAAGACCTAAGTGTAAGGTGTGTGATGGTGATAAACTCTTGGTGTGACCTGGTTACCATCGGTTGAGTGGTAATATCTATAAAATTCCACATCTCATGTATGTGGTTCCGTTCATGATTAATGTGATGAAGATCCGCTTGGGATTGGTGAAGAGAGATTCCCAATGATGCTACATCCTCTCTGAGCTCTAGAAAATGGGCTTTGTATGGAGAAATTCTACTAGATGTGTCCATAACTTCCTTTTTCAGAGTAAATTGGATTTATTAAAGCCGTATATTTGTACTAATCCTGTGATCACAATTCAAAGTCTATATTAGTAATGTAAAAAATTCTTAACAGTGTTATAAAATCAAAAAACAATATAAAACCAAGGAAGTGTATATGTCTTATATATTTATCTTACATAACAATACATTTAATCAAGTCAAAGGAAACATTCATTAATAAAATTTCGGGTCATTAAAATCACCCCACCTTAAAAAATTTCACCCTAGAAATTTTCTTTTCCCACACTAAAAGAGATGAGGGTAACTCTTCTTCATCACTTCATCTAATTTACATGTTTCTTATTCAAACTTGAGGTTTCTACAGAACATCTTGATGAGGGGTATTGTCTTATTTTGTAGAACTTTTTACCTATGATATAAGATCTTCATCATCTTCTTTTCATATGAGAGGTAATTCTATAATGGTACCACCTATGGATTGAGCCCATGTGATGGGTCTGGTATGTACTTACTCAAGTGTGATACATGGAATATATCATGTACCTAAGATAGGTTCGGTGGGAGTTCTAGTCGATAGACCATTCCTCCAATGCTATCAAGGATCCAAAATGGGCGGATGTACATTGTACTAAGCTTTCCCTTATTCCAAAATCTCATAACTCTCTTTCATGGTGATATACGGAGGAATACAATGTCTCCAAAATTATACTCTAGGTATCATCGATGATTATAAGAATAGATCTCTTGTCAAAACTGAGCAGATTTATTGTGTTGTTGGATGATCTTAACCTTCTACACTATTTCCACGACAATTTATAGACCTAGGAGTTTTCGCTCCCCTACTTTATCCCAACATACCGGTGTTCTCCAGGTCTTCCCATAATTTGTTTCATAAGGATCCATTTGGATACTTGAGTGGGTACTATTATTATAAGAGACCTCATCCAAAGAAATATTTTAATCCCATCCTCCTTTGAAGTCCATTGAGCATGCTCTCAACATGTCCTCAAGTGTTTGGATGTTCCACTTAGATTTTTCCATCAGTTTGAAGATGATAAGCTGTACTGATGTTCAGATTAGTATTCAGATCTTGTTGGAGACTCTTTCAGAAGGTAGAGGTAAATCATGGATATCAATCAGATACAATTGATAGTGGTGCTCCATGCAGCTTACCACTTCTCTGATGTATATCCATTCTAGTTGATCTAATGTGAAATCCAATAGAATTGAAATGAAGTGTTCAGTCTTTTTAAGATATCCACAACAACCCAAAAAAATTATTTCATTTGGATGTATTCTGATGTCTGGTGACAAAGTCCATTATGATTTTATCCCATTTCCATGTTGGTATAGGTAATGGATGCATAATCCATTTAGACTTCTTCCTCTCAGACCTCACTTACTGATATACTTGGCACATTGATGTATACTCAGTGATCTCCTTGTTCATGTTATCCCATCAATAATTCTCTTAGAGATATCGATACCTCTTTCTGTTTCCTAGGTTAATAGAGAAATTTTATCTATGTACATCATCCAAAAGTTCATTATTTATCTATGGATTTGATGGAACACATAGTCATGACCCAAATCACACAATTTTTTCTTTATTATCATTGAACTCTGAGGATTTCCCCTTTTTGATTGTTTCCACCTTCTTCTTAATTCTCACATCATACTTTTGAGGATCCTTTAACCTTTCCAAAATAGACAGTTGATCAATAATTTTTGAAAGGATTGATGATGTTACCTTCTTTATGATTCCCACATCTATATTCATCAAATCTATGAATATTGGATCCTTTTTAATTCTCATCAATGATAGAATCACATAGTCCTTTCAACTTAGAGCATTTACTACCTTCTTCACTATTCTAGGGTGGTAATGGATTGAGCTTTCATAGTTGTTGATCATCTCAAACCATCTTTGTTCGCGCATATTCATCTATTTCTGTGTGAATATATACTTGAGGCTTTTGTGATCCATATATATTTCACACTTCTCTCGAAGGAGGTAATGTCACCAAATTTTTAAAGAAAATATTAATGTAGCCAACTCCAGATCAAGTGTTAGATAGTTTTTCTCCTGAAATTTCTATTGCCTTGAAGCATAGGAAATGAATTTGTAATTTTTCATCAACTCACAACCCAATCCCTTCATTGAAGCATCACTAAATACAACAAAACGTTTCTACACTTGTGAGTAGTGTGAACAAGGGTGTAGTGATAAGACTCCTTTTCATCTCCTTAAAGATCTCTTTGAATTCATCACTCCAAGAAAACATGACTCCCTTCTATGTCAGACAAGTAAGATGGTTTGAAAATCGTGATAAATTTATCACAAATCGGCAATAATATCCATATAACACATGTAATCTTTGGATATCTGTCACCAATGTTGGCATCAACCATCCCTCGATTATAGATGTATTAGTGGGATCCATAGATATCCCATTCCTTGTGATGATATTACCAAATAATGATACCTCCTTCAACCATAACATACACTTGTACTTTTAATAGCGATTATCCTTTCACAAGGTCTCTAGTACAGTCTTTATATGCTCCTCATGCTCCTCCTTCATTTTGGAGAATATTATAATATTGTCTATAAACACTACCACAAATTATTTCAGGTAATATCTAAAGACTCTATTCATCATGTCCATAATTATTGATGGGGAATTAGTGAGTCAAAGGCATCACTATGATTTTATAGTGCATGTTCCATGTACAAAATTCTATGTTGGAGATATCCTCCTTCACCCATACATGGCAATATCATGACCGAAGATCCACTATGGAGAAGTATTGTGCTCCATGTAGCAAATCAAAAAATTCATCAATTCATGATATAGGATACTTGTTTTTTATCATGATATTGTTGAGCTCACAATAATCAATACAAAGGCTCATTGACCCATCCTTCTTCTTGAAGAATAGGACTGGTGCACCCCATCGTGAAGCACTTTGGTGTATAAACCCTTTATCCAGATTCTCTAGTAGTTATTTATTTAGCGCGTCAAGCTCCATAATAATCATTCAATATAGAGTGTTGGATATTTTCAAAGCCCTGGGTATAAGATCAATCAAGAATTCAACATCTATTAGAGTAGGGAGATTAGGATATTACTCAGGAAACACTTCAAAAAATTCCCTCACAATAAGAATGTCTTCAAGGAATGTTCTTTTCTTAGACTCAATCATCTGAGAAATATGTGCATGTTTATAAGGAAACATTATCCATGATTTAGATGATGGTTCAAAAGAGGATACAAACTCATCCTTACAATTGAATAGAATCGGGGGTCGATTCTCCATATAGAGAGTCATTTCCCTCTCATGAAAATTTATGTTGTCTCTATATAGTGAAATCCATTCCATGCTAAGAGTTGCATAAAATTACACTAGAGGGAGTATGAAGAGGTTCACTAAGAAGTTCAATCCACAAATTATGATATGGTAGGAGTTATATTCTTGGGTTGGAATGATTTCCCCATTTTCCGTTCTCACCGACATCTCTACTTCTATGAGTTTTGGCGGTTTTGGTATTGTTCTACTAAACATTATGGATATGAAAGAATGGGTAGGACCAGAATCAAAAAATAAGATCTCTATTCATGAATTAATATCTAGCGTACCTATCACCACTTATTTTTTGGGGATCGCTTCGACAGTAGGGATGGAAAAATCTCACCCTTTCTTCCTTGGAGGTTGTTGGTTTCCTCCGAAAACCCTTGTCTTAGGGCACTGGTTTGCAAAGTGCCCTAGTTATTTGAAGATAAAGCATTGAAAAATGCATTGAGGGTTTAATAGAGAGTTCATCTCCTCTATCATAGTATCAGATTTTTCTTTTAATCAGTTAATGGCCAAGTTATCTTCTCTTTCACACCTAAAGAATTTCCCCATCCCCTTTAAGAAATATCTGAGTGCTTCTTTCCATACCTTTGGAATGTTGGGTGTTGGAATTTTTTTGCACTGTTGGATTTATCTATCAGTATGCTAGAATTTAATTCCATCTCATGATTCATATCCTCATGATACCTCTGTGATCCTCTGATCTCACATTCAATTTTGAGGGCACATCAGACAATTTCCTTATAGCAATCGAAGTCACGGATAGCCAGGGATTTTCGTAGGCTAGTTTTTATCCCACCAATGAAGCTGTAAAACATTCATTTGGGGGTAACGAAAAATCCAGAGGTGTATCATGAAATACTTATGATATTATCCTCATAAGCTCTGATGGATTATTCAACTTTTTTCTTGAGGGCAAGGAAGAACCTTTCAATCTTAAGTTGGACGATGCACATAAAGTATTTATCAAAAAACACTTTCTGGGAATACTTCCATTCCAACACCTCAATATCTCCCTAAATGTTTTTATTTTTGATAAATGTCCACCATTGACTAGATTAACCCTACATACAATAAACATACAAAAGAACATTTAATTGTTCATAACATTGAAGAATGGATAAGATATTTTCAATAGAGTTGATGCGTTGTTTTGTGATTGAACGACCAAATGACCCATTAAAAGTATGAGTCCTTTTTCACATGAAGCTCCCGATTGAAGCTTGTAATTTATTAAGAGGGGTTAAAAGTTTCTATTGACCCATTTTTCTATTAAAAACATTAGTTAACTAGAGAGTATCATGACAATGTTTGCAGTTCCTGCTCCCATTGGATTGGGAATATCATTAGAACAATCATCAAATTGATCTCTGCATCGGTTGTTAGCCTGATTCCTCCTATTACCTACCATTGGCTGAAATAAAGGTAAATTTAATGGTAGCACATAAAGGGGAATCCAATGAAAAAATGGATAGCTTATAAATTACATTTATTTCCTCAACTTATGAATGTATAGGCTTTAATATTTATTATCCATGATCTACTCTCCAACATATATTATTAGGTGTATTTTTTTATTCCCATAATAATAGTTCATACTAAGAATAAGAATTTACCAATGAATATCCCCCAGAGTGTCGTGACCAAGAGTATAGCAAGGCCTGTTGTCGTTCACCAGTTCTCATTCGAGTCTAGCTCAAAGTGGAATTTTCTAGTTTTACCTCTAGTTACATCTGTGCAAGAGCCACCTCTACTTGTCCGTATCCAGACATGGATGTATTTTCTTAATTAACCACTTAATATGTACTCATAAAAATTTAGGGATTTTTTATTATACATAGTCTTATCCTAAAGGCTTCTACTATGGTTTTATAATCTTAATCCCAAAAAATAACTAAACCTATCATCTGATACCAACTATAACTATACTGCTCTTTATTACAAACTTAAATATGATTTATTACATAAACATACACTTAAGACTACCATAAGGATTGGGGGTTCTAGTTTATTAGGAAAATTAGAAACATTAGGTGAAAAAAATAGAACATAAAACAGTATATATTTATTGAAAATTTCTTTGACATGACCACAACATTCCTTCGTACCTAGCATTTCATGGGATAACCTGAGGACATGCATAAGAAAAGGGTGAGCTATAAAGCCCAGTAAAGAGGTAAACAACTAATCACATGAATAATATAGTACATGTTAGGAAATATTTATATTAATGGATCATAAGAGAAAAATGAACATAAATGGATGATATAACATGAGTATCATTACATGGAAATGTGAAAACAACATTTAACATGATATTAGCATGATCCAAGGCTCATTGCACATGGAGAATGAGAAAAACTCATTGAAATTTAATTAGCATGAGTAAACCAAAATTTCACTTCAATTATCATGAGTAAAACATCATTTAACTTGTAGTATCGTGATAATAATCTTTACCCAATGCATTGGAGCGCTATCAGGGCACACCCTTTATAAACATTTCATTTCACGCATAAGTGTGCCACATGGATCATACAATATGGATTCATTATACATCATAATTTATTCCAGGAATATGAGACATGGAATATATAAATGTAAGAACTCAATAAAAATGTACATGTGCATAAAGGGTAATACCCATGATAGAGAAATGGTTATGCTATTCGCTTACACAATGATTTAGGCATGGGAAATTATGTTATAACTTCGGTAGTATAACGATGTAAAATAGAAATCATAAAATGGGTCGATGAGAGGTAAAGGGTTACCTAGTCATTTATACATAAAATTAAAAGTAATGGGGTAATTACAAAAAATATCCCAACATATGTAATTGAATTTAGATTTATAATATAAAAGAATTACATGAATTTAAATGAGAAGAGAGAAAATCCTTACGGAATATCGGCATGGTAATGGGTGTACATTAGAGGAATTAATGAGAGATAAAGAGGTCTCTAATCATTGAAACACAAGGAGGGAAGAATGGGGGAAGTGATAAATCAAACCCCAAAATTTTTAATTCGAAATTAATGGGTATAACAATAGAAATAATTTGGACAAAAATGAGAAAGGAAGAAATCTCTTACTTAGAATTATGATCACAAATGATTGGGAGAGGCATGAGAGAGGATTATTGGGAGCTTGGGGCACTGTGGGAGGATTATAGAGATATGATGGATGAGTAGGGACGTGATTCTAGGGTTTTGAGTGAAGAGATGTGGGATACTATGTGGGTTTATATAAAAAAGAGTGGGGAATTATTTAATATTTCACAAACTTTGGTTTTAGAATCTATATAATTAAATATTTAAAACCAAAATACATCATGTGGTTTCTACCCATGGTTTTTAAAAAGAGGAGTGGACAAAATTATATTATAAATAAAATTTCCTAACATATTAAAATAGTAGTATTTCTTATGTGGAGGTGAGTCACACTCTCAAATAAATCATTTTAAAATGTCAAAATATTTTATAAGTTTTTGAGGGTCCACTAAGGAATCATAAAATTAGTCAAAAAAATATAAAATTACATTATTTTAAAGGTAAAACATATATTTCCCAATAATCCATCTTAAAATATTTTATTACATAACTATTAGGTCATTATGATGTCATAAAATACACTATATATTTAAATGTTATTTAATTTTTACCAAAAAATTCGACTGTTTCAGAAAAATATTAAACGTTAACCGTTGGATAATTTGAAAATACTAAATCTAAAAATGTCATTAATTTTATCTAAATAATTTTATAAATTATCTAATTTCCATTTTTAAAATAAAAACCGACTTTTCTTGAAAATTCATGGGTTCGACAAAAACTATTTTCAAACCTTATTAAAAATTACAATTGTATTTCTAAACGTTATACGATCATTTATATTTAATAAATCGTAATTTAGTAATAAAATTTAATGAAAATATTATTTAATTAAAAAATCCATTAATTAATAGAAATATATTTATTAATTTAATTTAAATATTAACTAAAAATACCATTTTTGCTTTAAAAAAACATTTACAAAATAACAATAATAAAATGAAGATATATTATTTATAAAAAATAATGCACACAATATAAGTTCTAGGGTATTTTTATATAACCCATTGTAATACCCAAATAATAAATAATGGTAAGGTGTTCGATGGTGAAAAAATCTTGGGGCGGCTCAGATAACATCGCTCTAGTGGTAATATCTATTAACTTCCACTCCTCCCATATGTGGTTATGTTCAAGATTAATGTGATGAATATTGACAAGGGTTTGGTCAAGAGAGAAGTCCAGTGATTCTACCAACTTTACAAGCTCTGAAAAATGGGATTCGTATGGAGAAATTCTACTGTATGAGGCCATCCTTTCGTTTTTTTGTGTAAATTTGATTTGTTAAATCCATATATTTATACTAATAATGTGATCAATGTTCAAAGACTATATTAGAAATGGTAATAATTCTTGATGGTATGTTAATACAAAAACATAAAATAAAGGAAAGTGAATATGTCTTATATAAACATTTTACCTAATAATACATTTAATCAGATCAAGTTGAATTTTCATTAATAAAAATTTGGGTTGTTACAACTACATTTTTGGGATTTTCATTGAATCACATATGAGACAATTGAAATACAGTGAATAATAGTTTGGATTTCCTTATAATTTCACAAAGGATTCAATTTTCATAAATGGTATAATGATTAAGTGAAGGATGAATAATTGAAATATTGGAGGAGTTTGTTGGGAGAAGGGGGGGTTAGCCTCCTAGGGGGTTATGGATAAGTTGGTGTGGGGCATAGGTTATAATTTTTTTTAATAAAATGTAAATTGATTTACAATTAAAAAAATAAACACATGAATGGATCCCCAGGTACCCAATTGCCATATACACGTACTCAATGTGCTGCTAGCTTCCTAATGGGTGTCCATTTTCTATTGGGTGGACACATGGGGCTTACTACCCATGTTGACACCACTAGACATCTAGTGGTAACTGAGGATGTTTACTGTAGTTTACTAGCCATTTCATCATTCATATGAACACCCAAATATTATCACAATACATCTAAATATATATAAAATACCATTTATAATATCTTGGGACATAAAAATAAAATATGAATATAAAATATAAAAACAAACGTACTCTATATTAAAAAATCAAAATTATATACAAGAACCATGTTATAAATATTTGGGTTATTACACCACTGGTCATTCAAAAACAGAATAATTTCCATAATAACTAGTTTCACACACCCTATCGCTCAACCATAATCTAGCTATATAAAACAATACCATCATCTACATCATCCTAAACAATCTCATCATCAAATCAGAAGAGAGGGTAGGGGTAAGAGAAAATCCATTCCATAGACTCTCAATATCTAGATTTTGGTTAAATTTTATATATAACATGATAAATTAAAACAAAATCTATATTATTAAATAAAAATAATATAATGTACTCTCAAACCATAATTTATTATATCTTGTTTAACAATCATTTGTAAAGGGTAAAATTGATGATATTTGAAAGGATTTAAACCCCAACAATATTTTTTATTATCAATTGTAGGGGTGATGAATTGATTTTGACTCCCATAATCAATTATATCATCAATTCCTTAAACCTAGGCCATCCAAAACATAAAAAAAGAGATATAATTTCCTATCATAGATATTATACAACCCTCATGCCTAGGTTATAATTAATATATATCACATGGATTTGAAATCATTTTAAAAATTCCTCATGTCCTGGGTATCACTAAAAAATAATATTCACATTTTCATCACTAGTGGTATAAATGTTGAAACACATATTTCAATAGAGAATATATTTCAAAAAACATCATGTACCCATTCACACATTCATATGAATACATATATTTTACGTTAAATAGGTTTATCATTGAGTTTTTTATAGTTTTAATAATCATTATAGTTCTATAATTACAATATATACTCAAATTGTAACACCCCAGAATTTCATAGTAAGTTATTTTCTTTAATGTAATTTAATAGCATGCCCTACAAGCAATACTGAGTTCGAGAGCGCCACAACTTACCAAACTAGCCGTTTAAAAAGCGTTTATAAATATTATTAATAGAATATTGAATTTTATATACTCTATATAATTTTAAAATCATTATTATGTGTTTCTTAGATGTAATATAAGAACAAATTCAATTTTTTAAATAATAGAATTATTTTTCAAAAAATAAAAATTTACCAGCTTTTAATAGAGAACCCTTTTTAGATCCAACATTTGACAATTTTATATTTTCAATTTGACAAAAGAAACTTATTATTTAGAATAGGGACATAAAAATATAGTTTGGATAAATTTTTGGTGCTATTCTGATAAATTTCATATTTTGATGAATAATGAAAAATACAAAATTTTAATTCAAAACTATTTTTTTAATGAAAATAATTTATATTGTTAAATTATACATTTGAATTATTTTGAAATATAATTAGATTATATTTTTATCATATAATCCAATTTTGGTCATTGGATTTAATTTTACATTTAAATTGGACATAAGCACATATCAATCTTTTTGATAGTTATTACGTCTCAAAAACCCGCTTTCTGGTTTTGACAATGAGAATATTTTTAAAATTAATTATTAAAAATTCTATGTTTTGAATTTGATAAAATAGACATAATTTTTCAATTTTTTATATCAAAATCATCTTTGGGTGAAATTTTGGTATTTTTCTAAAAACTTTCAGTTTTTCAGGAATAGTGAAAAACAATGTGTTATTATTTAAAGCCGACTTTTGATTTAAATATTTTTTAATTTAAATTTATTTTAAAGTAAAAATAGATAAATAATACCTATATTATTCAAATTCAATTAATTGTAGTTGTTTTATAATAATATTATATATATATATAATTTAATTGAACTTTTTACCATCTTTTACATACCATCTAGGCAAATTTGCAAATTTACATAAAACATAATTTTACCACATCTGTGAATTGAATATAAAAAATAAAAGAGACACAGTTGAAATCAATAATTAAAATTTGGTTCAATAGGATGAAAATAATTTTTGGTGAATAGTAACTTTTGAATTTTATTTGCCACTATTAAAAGTAAAATAGGGTAATTAAAGGTTAAAATGATATTATAATTACAATAAAACATGTCATATTTCAAATGGAAAATTTTATTTCTACTAATATATACATTAAGAAAAAACTATGATCCTTTTTGATCCACTTTGATTAGATTAAGACATTTATTATATTTTATTTAAAGAAGAGTTTAAAGTGTTAAATTAAAATTTTAATAACTAAAACATTTTTACTATAGGGTTATAAAAAATATAAATTCAACTATATAAATTCATTAGAAATCTAAAAATATTTTCTACATAATGGAATTTTTTTATAATTTTTATACATTAAATAATTAGATTTATTAATGACACAATGATGATGGAATAACTACCTTGTTAATGAAATACTAAATTTATTGATGTCATAAATATTAAAATAAATGTAAATTAAATCTTATGCTGAAATACATGAATTTTATAGGTTAATATGAAATTTTATATTTGATTAAATTTATTTTTTTAATAAATAAGATTTATATGAATTGCAGAAAAAAATACTTAATAGTGTCAAATTGACATAAATAAGTTTTTAAAACAAATACTATTTTTATAAATTGTATAATATTCCTAAAAATATAAGGTTATTCCAAAAGACTTATATAATGATATATATGTCATTAATTAACCACTTGAGGTTCTCTTGTCATTTTATAGTTAGTTTATTAACCATGTATTATAATAATACAAGAAGACATGGTAAAAGTGAAACTATTAAACTATGAGTTAAATCTAAAAGACAATGATAATACGGTGAACTCAACCTGTCTAAAACCTATTGGTTGAGAGGTTTTGTATCACCATCTTAACTTTGAAATAAATCTATTTTTATCCATTAGAAACTAAAAATGATTTTTTAATAAAATAATATTTCATGATTTTCCTAAAGTGATCCTCAACCCTCTTATAAAAGGGTACTTTCCCTTCTCCTAATTTTACACCTCCAAAGCCTTTTGGATTGGCCATACTCTGCTCAAATATTCTCAAAACTACCCTAAATTTATCTGAGATGCATTAATTTGATAAAAAATCCAACCTAATTACCCATTTTGTTGAAATCGAAAGGAAGAACCTGAAGAAGAGGTAATTTCTTCATAACCTCTTTCAATGTTCTTTTCTTCTTCCATTACCTCTTTATTTGTTGTTTCCATAATAAAATAATAATTATAGTACCTTCTACATACAGAGATATTATTATAAATTTGGTAAAACCATAGTCATTATTCTATCCATCATATGAATGAAAAAGTCATCATATGTGCAAACGTACGGCTTACCGTCTACACGCCATGGTGTAGAATGTTATTAAATAATTCATTATTTGGATGGGTATAATAATGAGTATAACTGATGTAAATAATAAATATAAAATTTTAATTATTATTTATATATAATATAACAATCCAATTACATACTATTTCACCACTAATATAATCATATTATCGCTCGTGCGTACGTACGACTTACCGTCTCCACAACGTGATGAGATTTTGTTCCCCATTATAGCCATTCAAGAATAATTTTCATTTTATGATTAAAAATAATATTTGAAAACTTAATATCATTCGGGATATGAATCAAATACATCCTATCCATAACAAACATGACTTACATAACAAAATATATAAGATAAAACTAATCACTTAACACCCAAAGGAATGATAGTACAGAAATATCAATAATAAAGCTATATTATAAAAACATATATGATCATATTTATGTACGTGGTTCCATTATAATTTAATAAAAATTATTTAACCATTATACAATAGTTTAACGTACCCTCGACTAAGGAAAAGTACAAGTAATTGGATTTCATATGACTTCTTATTCCCGTGTGATTCATGCTATATTTCCACTATTTCCTTTTGTGTGGTGTATGTACTGACCATGATTGTATTATTTGTGTAATATAAATTAATTTATGGGTATTAAAAAATTATTGTATGATCCTTATTTCATGCGGTGTATCATTTGTATGTTCCAAATCGGTAAGGGGATTTTTAATTTTGATTTCCGCTCATTGGGTTTTACGCAAAATTCATCGATTATTTTACTCCATGATTATGTGTGAAATAACTATTTATTTATTTATGAAGTACTTTATAGTCTCCTTTGTGTGGATATAATTTCTATATAGATAATCAATCAATTTATAAATTATAAAGTCATTGATATTAACTTGAAAAGGGAAATTTTAACTCAATTTCCATTCATTGAGTTAAACATCCATGTCATTTGTTTTTTTACAAGAATATTTGTGAATGTACTCTGATTGATTTACACTGAATATCCAATCACATTGAGTGTATTTATATTTTTCACCCATAATTACGTCATTGATTTATTCTTAATTTAAGTATAGAATATTTATATGGGATTTCGTTTCAATTTAAATTCCATTGTGACTTCATTGTTGTTATACACCAATTCACTTTTATATTGTTTATATACTATACTTTGACATATTATATCATGAATCCATTTATTATAATGATAGTATAATATTTTTATTAATGTTATTCTTTAATTATTTTTATTCAAGCTTCATTCATTTGGTTAGGAACTCTTTAACTAAAATATCATTTTAAATGTTTTAACGATTTCTTATTCTATATCATTCTAATTAATATCCATGCTTTAAAAATTGTCTTAAGAATTTATTTATATATACATGAATGTTTTAAAATCAAAAATCATTTTAAAAGTTTCAAAGTGTTATGGGACACTTTGATTCAAAATTTTATTTTTAACAGCTTCTTGATAAATATTGATACTTTTAGATGTTTTTCTTGAAAAAGTGGATATTTATCTCAAATTATTTTACTAATTTTTTCATCTATGTCAATATACTTCATTATTATTGATTGAGGTTGATTTATTATAATAAAATCATACATATTGTATTGAATGAGTTATGTTTTACTGTGGATGTGCTATTTTATACCATTCATGGTTTGTGGTTAAAATATTGATATTTCGTATACGAGTTTTAATATAAATGTTTAGATTATATTTCACCCTTTCTATATGAGGAATGAATTGGAATAGGAAATGACGGGAGACACCCGCTATATCCTCTCGATGCATCAGTAGGTCTCATGTGACAAAATTATATCATTGAACAAGGCCTTGAAAAAATTATTATTTTTAATCTTGGAATGAGGCCTTGACTATGTGGTTATGATGCCTGATATTATGCATTCCATCATTATGAAATTAGATATTGATATTACATGTGATTATTCATCTAGTAGAATATCGAAGTGAAAAATTAAATGGAATTAAATGATTTATCTTTTACATATTATGCTGAAGTTTAAGTTTAAAAGTCTTGTGTTTTAGCCTTATACATTTCCTTAAATGTTTATGTTTTCTTATGATAGTTGCTGATATATTGTTATCCTTACTGAGCATATGATATCACCCCTTTCTTATGTTTTATTTTTTCCAGGATGTGAAGAGGTATATTATGATTGACCTGTAGGAATAGCCTTTGGGATCTGAGTGTGTTCAAAGGAGACACAATGTTGTAGTTTTTCTATTTCATAATGTAATTTAAAACATATGTATGTATCTAGTACCTCCAAGGATACTAAACTAATTATCCTTTCGAGACGTTATCACTTGTTATCACTCTAATGTTTTGTAATAATGAACCGACTATGGGTAACTACAGTCAGGGAATTACAGTTTTTATTAGAGGACGTTTTTTTACAAACCATGGAAACTTGATTTTGAAAAACACTGATTATGGAATATTACCCTAAGATAGACTTTGAGGATTAGTCTATAAGAACTTCTATAATTTAGGTAATGTATAGATTTTGTGAATTTACCAAACAATACATCCCTATCTAGATATGAGCAGGTAGAGGTGGCTCTGGCTCATATATATGTAGGGGTAAAACCTAAAAAAACTACATTGATATAGAGTCAAATGATAATTGGTGAATGACAATAGTCCTTTCTACACTCTTGTTAAAGAAACTCCTAGGGGATATGCATGGGATAATTCAAATTTTCATTAGAAACCGATTTGAAGGATTTTAATATAAGATTAAAATAAATAACCTTGATTAATCCTAATGTGTTTTATATTGAAAATAAGGTGTCATTATATTTTATAAATTGTTTTATGACTATTGTTAATCACACAATGATTTATAGTTTTAGTCAGTGTCTGGATTCCATGAAAGTCATAGTAACATTGAACATGATGTACAAGGTGGGAACGATGGTTTAAATGAGAAAATAAATGGAATGTTGATCGGAGTAAAAGACATCATGTTAATGCTGCAGAAGGATTTCAAAAATATGATTAAAAACATATACATTAACCAACTACCAAACTGAACAAAGAATAAAAGGTGGAGAATGATAAGAGCTCCAGCAGTGGAGACCCGTGGAGAAAAGGAATCTCAATTTTCATCATGCTAGAAACATTGATGTTGACACCCAGTAAAGTGTCTCAATGAAATAGATATATTTTTTATGTGTGAGAAAGAAGGATATAAAGTAAATAATTTCCAAGGAAAAATGAATTGTACTATATAAGAAAATGAAAATGATCCCAAGAATCCATTTTCTGTCATTTTCTGTAAATTTAGGGGATCTAGGCATTACCCAAGTAAATTCCCTATTCAAAAAGATAACTGATATGTTAAAGAAGAAACTATGTAGAAATAAATGAATGGAGAAATATTTAAAAGTACTAATGCTTGTTGTTTATGGTATTAATATGGGAGAATTTTTCCTTGTATGTGTAACCCTACACCTAGTTATGTTAAAATTATATTTTAGGAAGAATTATCTTTTCTTTTGTGAATATAGTTAGTACAAACCCTTTGGGTTTCTATGGTCCTTGAATTTGTGGAAATTATATGTTATTAATCATTGGGATGAAAATGCGAGGTATGATATAACATTTGTGGTTAAATTATTTTACGGTTATTTTGATGAATTTATATCATTTGGGGAATATTATAAAATAAAGCTTTTTAAAAAGGACAACACACAGACCGTGTGACAACCTGTCGCATCAGAAAAAGTGGTGGAAATCAAACCTACAACCAATGTGTGACTGTTATTTATCACCTACCACTATACTATGTTATGTCCCTGGTTATATTGACGAATTATTTTTAGTTAAATGATTTTATTAATCAATAATAATTTTATTTGGGATCTTATTTTTTATCAAATGGATATCCTTAGTATAGGAAATTATTTGTTGATTAAGTGACTAATGTTATATTGGAAGATGTTCGCTCTGTTGGGAACACTATATGCCTAATGAAAATAGAATACTATGGGATTTAATTTGAGTAGTAATGGTGGATTTTTATTTTGGAAAAATCTATGTTTTTTATAGAGATTCTGGTTATTATTGGAAATGATTAACCTGTCAGAGAGAAT
Source organism: Viscum album (assembly GCA_963277665.1). Lineage (NCBI taxonomy): Eukaryota > Viridiplantae > Streptophyta > Magnoliopsida > Santalales > Viscaceae > Viscum > Viscum album. The sequence continues at coordinate 1,558,937,826 of OY728164.1, read as the reverse complement.
TTGTGTTTTTTTAATTACACTTCTGTATGAGACTTTAAGAGTAGTTCATGTTATTTTGAGATAAATGTTAAGATTTAATATGAAATACTATGTGATCAAATTCATCTGAGAATTGGGTTTCAATATTAGTTTGGATTATGTTAAAGTAATTTACGGACTATTTTTTTTAATGGTATTTATTGAACTTTGGTAATTGTTTGTTTAATTTTGGAAATTAAGATTAGTATTTGTTTTTATAAAGTATTATACATATTGGGGAGCATCTGATCTTGTACTAACCATTTTGGTTTTGGTTAATATCTAAATACTAGGGAAATATATAGTTCATCCTTTGTAGATTATGTTACTCTCTAGAAGTAGATTCTAGTTCTTCAGGTGCGACCAAGTCATCTTAATACTCATCATTTGGAAAAAGATGAGTTAGTGGTAGAAATTTATTATAGGATAAAACTATACTTAAAAAGTTAGTATATATCTTTATGTTATTAGTTAATATCATAGATAAATTCCTTAACTTTATGAAATGGAACATAAAACAAAAAACGTTGTCAATTTACTTTTCCTACTGGGAAACTAATGAATGATTAAACCATTAAAAATATGTGATTTTCTTGTTTCTAAATTTCTCTTGATCATGTTTTCTATCACTATTTATTAGAACAGGACACATAGTTTATCTTCTATTTAAATTGTTTCCTACATTGAATCCATTTAGGTGTTATCTTAGGTGACCTTTGTACTTCACTTTCTTTCTTTTAAAGTGATAGTTTTATTGACTATTATAACGACTTGGGACATTCAATGATGTTCCCGATACTAATTTTAAAATTTATAGGATGCAATTTTGAAAAGGGGGAAGAATGTAACTCCCCAAATTATATATTAGGTTATTTTCTTTAAAGTAATTCAATAGCTTGCGCTACATGCAATACTGAGTTTGAGCGCACCACGACCTACCAAACTAACCATTCAAAAAGAGGTTATGAATAGTATTAACAAAATTTTGAATTTTATATAATCCATATAATTTTAAAATCCATATTATGTGTTTTTTAGACATAATATAAGAACAAAATCATTTTTTCAGATAAAAGAAGAATTTTTCAACAAATGAAACTTTACCGCCTTTTAACGGAGAACCATTTATAAGTCCAATATTTGACACTTTAAATATTCAATTTGACAAAATAAGGTTATTATTTAGAATAAAGACATAAAAATTTTTATTGGATAAATATTTGGCGCTTTTTTTTATTACTTTCATATTTTGATGAATAATGAAAAATACTAAATTTTAATTGAAAACATCTTTTTTAATAAATATAATTTATAGTGTTAGATTATACATCGGGATGGTCATGAACAATAATTTTATTATATTTTTTTCATTTAATCCAATCTTTGTCACTGGAATTAATTTGATATTTAAATTGGACATAAACACATATCAATCCGTTGATATTTTTCACTTATCAAAAACCCACGTTCTAGTATTGACAACGAGAATGTTTTTTTAAATTAATTATTTCAACATCTATGTTTTTAATTTGGTAAAATAGACATAATTTTTTAATTTCAAATATCCAAATTATCTTTGGGTGAATTTTTGGTATTTTTCCAAAAAACATTCAATTTTTGTTGAATAGTGAAAACACTGCAGTATTATTTAAAGCCAACATTTTATTTAAATAATTATTTTTAATAAAAATTTATTTTAAAGTAAAAATAGAAACATAATACCTATATTAGTCAAATTTAATTCATTTAAGTCATTTTATAATAAGATTAGATATATAAAATTTTATTGAACTATTTATTGTCTTTTACTCACCTACTTGGCACATTTGTAAATTTTCATAAGCCATAATTTTACTGCTTCTTTGAATTTAATTTAAAAAATCCAAGTGAAATGGATGAAATTGGTTTATAAATGTGATTCAATAGGATGAAAATAATATTTGGTTAATATTAATACAAGAAGACATGGTTAAAGTTAAACTCTTTAACTAAGAGTTAAATCTAAAAAATAAGTTTAATATGGTGACCTGAACATGTCAAAAAAATATCGATTGAGAGGTTTTAGACCCATACACACCTTAGATTCGAAATAAATCCATTTGGGGCCACTAGAAACTGAAAATAATTTTATAATAAAATAATATTTCAAGCTTTTCATAATGTGACCCTCACCTCTCTTATAATAGGGTAGTTATCCTTATTTTAATTTTACATCTCCAAAACCTTTTTGATCAGCAAAAACCTACTAAAATTTCCTCCTAACTACCCTCAATTCAATCTAAGTGCCTTACATTGATCGTAAAACTAACCTCGGGAGCCCTTTTGTTCAAATAAAAAGGAATAACCCCAAGAAGAGGTAATTACTTCATCAGCTCGTTCAAAGTACTTTTCTTCTTCCATTTCCTCTTTATTTGTTGTTTCCATACTAAAATAATAACTCCAGTACCTTATACATACGGGGATGTTATTATAAATATGTTACAACCATGTTCATTATTCTATCCATCCTATGAATGATAAATTCACCAGACATGCGTACATATGGCTTACGGTATCCACATCCTGGTGTAGTAGGTTATTCGACACTTCATTATTTGGATGGGTGTAATAATTAGTATAACTAATTTAAATAATAAATATTACATGTTAGTTATTATGTATATATAATATTACAATATAATTACATACTATTTCACAACTAATAGAATGATATTCTCCCTTGTTCGTACGTAAGACTTGCCATCTCCACGACGCGATGAGATTTCATTCTCCATCGTAACCATTTAAGAATAATTTTCATTTGATGATTAAAAATTATTTTTAAGAACTTAATATCATTCTGTATATTATTCAAATACATCCTATCCTTAACAAACATGACTTATGTAAGAAAACATATAAAGGAAAACAGGTCAGTTAACACCAAAAACAATGATACTACCAAAATATCATTAACAAAGAAATATGAGAAGATCATATATGATATCATATATATGTATGTGGTTCTTCAATAATTTAATAAAAATGATTTAACCATTATAAAGGAGGTTAACATACCCTACACTAAGGAAAATTACAATGTAAGGGGTTTTAATCTCACTTCTTATTCCCGTGAGATTCTTGCTATATTACCACTGTTTATTTTTGGGTGGTGTATGTACTACCCAAGATTGAATTATTTGTGTAATAAAATTTAATTTATGAATATTTGAATCTTAATTTTATCATAATTATTTTATTGGGTGTATGTTTAATATGTTACCAAATTGGAAACGGAATTTCTAATTTCGATTTACACTAATTGTGTTTTATGAAAACTTCATTGATTATTTTATTTGAAGTCTATGTGTGAAAAAACTATTTATATATTTATGTAGTAATTTCCACTCCCATTTTTTGGGATATAGTTTTGATTCACATAATCACTCTATTGATAAATTCTTAAGTCAGTGATATGAAGTTGATATGGGTAATCTTAACACAATTTCCATTCATTGAGTTAAACATCCAAGTAATTGGTTTTGTTTTTACAAGAATATGTGTGAATGTACTCTGATATATTTACACTTAATATCTAATAATATTGACTGTATTTATATTTTTCACACTTTATTATGTCATTTATTTATCCTCAATTTAAATATACGGTCTTTATAAGGTATTTTGTTTCAATTTACATTCCATTGAGACTCCTTTGTTGTTATGCGCCAATTCACTTTTATATGGTATATATACTGTCATTTGAAATATTATATCATTAATACCTTTATTATCATGTTATTATAAAGGTTTTATTGATTTTGTTTCTAAATTATTTTTATTCAAGCGTCTTTCATTTGGTTAGGAACACTTTAACTATAATATCATTTTAAATGTTTTAAAAATTTATTATTCTAAATATTTCTCATTAATGTCAACATTTTAAAAATAGTTTTAAGGATTTATTTATATGGACATAATTTTTTTAAATTAAACATCCATTTAATAGTTTTAATGTGGTATGGGACACTTTGATTTAAAAATCTATTTTAATAGGTTATTGATAAATAGTGAGACTTTTAGATGTTTTCAAGAAAAATAGGATATTTATCTCAAATAGTTTTACTGATTATTTTCATCTATGTAAATATCCTTCATTCTTCTTGATTGAGGTTGATTTATTATAATATAATCGTATATATTGTATTTAATGGGTAATGTTTGTCTGTTGATGTGGTATTTTTATAATATTCTTGGTTTGTTGTTAAAATATTGACATTTTGTATGGTAGATTTAATAAGAATGTTTATATTATGTTTCAACCATTTTATATGAGGAATGAATTGGACTTAGTAAGTGATGGGCATGGACCTATATATCCACTCGATGGATCGGTAGGTCTCATGAGAAAAAATAGTGTCTAGTCATAATTCCTTGACCAAATTATTATTTGTAGTCTTGGTACGAGGCCTTGACTATGTGGTTATGGTGTCTGGAATTATGCATTACATCAATATTAAATTAGCTATTGATAGTACATGTGATTATTTGACTAGTAGAATATCCATGTGAATAAGTAAATGAAATTATTTGATTTATCTTTTCCATATTATGTTAATGTTTATGTTTAAAAGTCTTGTGGTTTAGTCTTATACATTTTCTTCAATGTTTATGTTTTATTATGATAGTTTACGCTTCATTGTAATCCATACTAAGCATCTGAGCTCACCCCTAATGTATTATTTTTTCCAGGATATGATGAATTATATTATGATTGACCTGTAGGAATATTCTAAGGGATATGAGTATGGTGAAAGGAGAAACGATATTGTAGTTTTTCCATTTCATAATATAATGTAAAATGTATGTATGTATCTAGTACCTCCAAGGCTACTAAACTAATTGTTCTTTAGAGACTTGATCACTTGTGATCATGATAATGTTATGTAATAATGTACTGAATCTAGGTAACGACGGTTTGGAAATTACAAAAATAAACCATTATTTTATAGATAAAATTAAGAAAAATGATAGAATTTTGGGTCCTAGAAACTATGATATTTAATATTTTTCCCGTACTAATTTATAAAAAACCCAACATAGATTTTATATGACCCCAAATGCATGCTGCTAGATTAAAGTACATAAAACTAACATCTTTCCTAACCCTCATGTCACTTGGTATGACCCCCTTATTCCACTTGGAAGGACACATAATGTAGATTTCTATCATATCATTTGAAAGAGAATAATCTTAATAGAAAGTTGCATATGGCGAAACTACCCCATTTTCATTTTGGGTTTCCCATTTTACAAATAGTAAAAAATTATTAATACTAACTTTTAACCAAAAATGGATAATTCAAATGTTTTTTACAACATGCCATCATGTATATATTCGATTTCCATTGTGCGACCAAACCAAGGAGTATCATTTTTTAGAATAATTTAGTATAACCAAATCCACTCTATACTACATCAAAAATAAAATATATATCATGAGTCACTCATATTTTAATAATCCTAATTTTATGATGAAAAATTCCACCACACATATATTATTTTATATCTATTCAATCCATTTTATTCTTACTATATTTTCACCTGAATCATCATGAATTATCTTTACATTATAGAAAAACATTCTAAATTATGATAGAATTAAATAAATGAATGTATCCATCCACCTACCATAATTATCTGATTTTTCAGTTTTACATTACTACAATGATTCATTTATCACTCTTAGTTTGTTATCCACAACCCTCAATAAACTATATAATGGGATTAAAATAACACTATCAAAGGAGAGGGTAGGAAATATTTTTTTATCTATATAGAAAATTTTGTGGCTAATATGTTTATTTATTTTTTAAAAATCATCATCTAGTATGAAATTTTATAACATAACAACATATAAAAATCAAAAAACCCTTTGAATGTAAAACATAGAATTCATAATTTGAACTACTCATAAATATTTTGATTGGATCAGATCTCATCATAGTGAACTAATAGAATAATCATCCACAATGTGTATCTATTATTTCCATGTTAACCATCTCCAAAATAAATAACACAATTTATAAAAATAAATAAACTACCAGGAATTGCGTAAATAATTAATACAAATAAATATATTTTTTATAAATTATCCACACACCACATATATTTTCCAAAAAATAATACAATGGTAAATATTTAGTTATGAGTTTTAGTGGTATACTAAAAAATTTATTCCAATTTCAAATAAATTACTATTTTATAGTTTGAATTCCAAAAAACCAAAATAATTGAAGAAAATTCAAAAACATCATGAAATAAATAATTTATATATTCTTAAAATTTTTTTTAAGTATTATATATTTATTGATTGGATTATTTGAAAATAAAAAATATTTATTTTTCATTTTAATTATAAAGTCACAAATTTGAATTTTATTCAAAAAATATGATTTCAATGTTTCAATTATTTATATGATAAAAAATCTTATATAAATTAACATTTCTATGTTGCAAAAAGTATTTTTTTTAAAGTAACATGTCTTTTGTGTCATAAAACATGTTTTTAATATATGAAAACAAGTTTTTTATGTAATAAAATAATATAACATTTTTAGTTCATCATTTATTTTGAAGTATTTTAATTTTCTATAAATGATAATAAATGAAAGTGAAATTATTTAATATACAAAACACTTGTGTTATAGTTTTATAAAAGGTATTATAATCAAAAAATATTTATTATAATATAATAGAATATATTTTACCTAATAATATATTTTCATCATATTTATTATATCATTATTTATATAATGTACTAAATATGTTATATATTTTACTAATTAATGGAATATTTATTTTTTAGAAAATAATGAAATTAACAAGTGTTATCTTTCATAAGAAATATGTTTTTTATATTATAATATATTATTTTGTATATTTTTTTATATGTATTTTCCTTTTCCCCATAAATGTATTACTTTTCAAAAATTATTTTTTCTATGTAAAATAATTAATGATTTTCCCATTTTTTTCATTTATTTTTTATAAATATTATACATTCATTAAATTTTATATTTTTTTTGTTGGTTATTAATGATAGGTAAATTATTTTATGAGTCACAAAATATTTTTTTTATTTAACAAAATAGGCACTCTTGGTGAATGAATTCATATTATTATGAAACAAAATAATGTTTTATATTAACTTCATTATATATTTTTTATAATTATCAAATTTATAAAATATATTTATTACATTAAAATTTGTATTAATGGATTTTATTATTTCCTTGTTTTTTTCATTTAGTTAATATATAAAAGATAGTATTTTTTACATTCCATGTAAAAATGTTTAGTGAAATTTTTTTGGACAATAATCCTATATAATGATTCAAAAAACATGTGTTTTTTGTAATATAATAAAAAATATACTGAGTTTAAATGATTATTTTTTTATTTTCTTCTCACATTTCATCATCTATTATCATAACGTGAAATTTTAAGTTATTCCTAGATTTTTTTTATTCTAATATTATTATACAGGTTATGAAAAATGTATATCTAATTTTATTTAAGTTAAATTTTCTATATTGAGTATTTTTTATGAGAGGAATATATACTTATTTTATCAGTGTTGTTTGTGATCCATACCTCACAAAGAGGATGTTAATTTTTTATTTTCTAAGAATAATACATATTTGTACGATTAAATTTACCAAATGAAGTCAATTTTTATAATAATTCTTTTTATTTGAAACTAAACATATTATAGTTCATTAACATAAATAAACTATAATATTTTTGAATTTTATTTTTCAAGTACTATTTTACCATCTCCGAGGGAATCAAGTGTTCGTATTTTTGGAAAATATAAATCAAAAATGTGGATCATTAATACATAATATTTTTTTGACTTATTTTTCAATTATATATGGATATATTATTTCATTAATTTTAATTTTCTCCAATGGGTATCTTATAATGATTTTGAAATTGATTCTATAACAAAATACAAAGTAAAAATAGAATAAAATATGTTTATTAATTTTGGAAATCAATATGAATTGTTTTTTAATGAACTGAATTATTGAATTTGAGTTCAACATTAATTTATAACATTTATTTTGGAAATTACTTTTCAGTTTTTTGAAATTTTACTTATTTTATTGGTGATTTACCATATTTTATAATAAATCCATCAATATGTTTCTCTAACAAAAAATATTGGTCCACAGAAACAATGTGAAATATATATTAATTGATAATAATATTCTATTTCATGTGAGTTTTTTTATATAATAGGAATTCTGCTTTCTCTTTATTTTTGGGAGATGTAGTACAAAAACATAACATCCATTATATAAAAATATAATGTCTAAAAAGATTTTTTTACTTGATTGTAAAGAAAAATAATCATGTGTTATTTTAAAATTCAATCAAAATCATTTCAATTGAATTTTATATTATTTATTCTTTGTGGCATATTTTAGTTAAATGGGCATGTTCATAATTATTTTCTTTGAAATTTCATTTTTATGTATAATAAATAATGATTTTATAGTAAATACAAAGTTAAAATATTTTTTTCAGTTTTTTTATCATAGAAGATAATATATGTAATGTTGTACATGAAAAAGAGTAAAATACATATGTTATATTATATATAATAAACAGGATAAAATATATAGACTAAAATGATGTTAAATTTATTTTATATCCATAATTTTTTTTTATAAATATGATATTAATTATTTTTTAACATTATTAATAAAATAAATAATTTATGTTATAATGTTTAATAATGTCACACCATGTTTTTTTATAAAAGAAACTCAAAAGTAGTTTTATTCTATTTTTTAAAAAAAATATTAATTTTTTTATCATCTATTTGAAGGTTTACATAATATATGTTTTTATTAATTTTAGAAAATGAATATGTGTCTGACAATTAATTATACTATTAAAACAGATATGATATTGTTTTCAAATAAAATTATGGGACATATGATTAATAAAATATGTACTAGGAATTTTATTAAGAAGAAATTTTCTTAACTAAAAAACTATAAATGCATTTTATAATAAAGATGGTTTTATTCATTTATTTAGAAAAAAATAAATGTGATATATTTTGAATTTTAGTCTATCACCTCTAATATAAATATAGGATGAGTATTTACTAATGATTGGTATGATTTATAAAATTTTTATAATAAACTAAAGTACATATTTACCATAACCAATTTTTGTTAAGAAAAACCACTTATAATAGAAGTGGTAATGTAATTTCCATTCACTATTTTAGGTACTCGTCAACCATATTTTTTAAAATTCTTTGGATGGGTCTCATTATGGGGTAATTTAGGTAAATAATTTTCAAATTTTTGGATCCTTCTGGACAGTGCACGACTAGCATATGGTCTTACAAAAAGCGCACCGAACTAGTTGAAACTGTGAACACCTTTAGAGGGTATCACATTAAAAAAACGATGTATATCCCATCTAAGAGTGAGAGAGGTGTTTTTTATATCGAAAAAAATAATTAAATATTTACTAACCCCCACTAGAACACCTACATGATCCTAAATTTGAATTTTAAGATATCATAGGTCTTTGGATCTCCCATTAACTGATTTTGATCCTACAAACCCATTCTGAAGTGGATTGAAGCTAGGATAACTTCTTTCGATTTATCTCCAGTTTGAGTTATTATCCCACTTCTTCTCTCCCTCCCTCTATATCTGTTATCCTTATAGTTTTTTTGATCATATTGTTGTTGAGGGATCTAAACTACTTTTTTTCGATCTTGAATCTAATTTTGATTCCTTGATCTTTGTTGATTATGTTTTTTATTGGTAGTTCTTGTTGTAGGTGTTGTGTAACATTTTCTTTGTTAAAATGGTATATGGTTTCATTTAGATTTTACATGTTATAAAATTTTGATTTACATGATTTAAATTCATTTTTTTCATCCAAATTTTGATACATAATTCTATGTAGATTAGCATGATTTTTTGGGGAAACCCAAAATTCTAATGGAATTTGAATTTGGGATGTGTTTTGAATTTGATTGAATCTGATGAAATCGATTTAGATAAAAATGGATTAAATTGATTTGTTGAAAACCTATGACTGGTTTTATCTTGAAACAGTCAGTAATTTATTAAAAAAACGTGTTTTTGTTTTTAAATTATAAATTTTCATATTGAAACTAGAAATGGGGAGATTTTATTTTAAACTATTTTAATATTATTTTTCCATTTTTATTGATTGTTTTAGAACATGAAATCCTTGGTAGTTATTGGGGTTTGTTTGGAAAAAACATACAATGTTTATAATTCCCTAGAAACATATTGACGATTGAAAACTCTTAAAATAACATAGTGCATAGGTTCTTGTCCCCAATGGGGTGTTGATGAGTCCTATTTGACCAGTGTATGAGGGATGTGTGTACACATTTTACCATGATCACCGACACAAGATGTACGAGGGTCCCATATCTTGGAACTACTGCACCCCATAACAGATGACCATGTTTCTTGTTTGTGAAATATTTTGATATATATGCCATTGTTTTTAAAAAAAATTACACATTACTAATGATTTATGTAAACTATTTTATATAAATTTTTCACATACGACATTTTTTGAAATGTTTATATTAATTGAAATAAAATTCAGGTTTTTTTAGTAGGAAGTCGTACTTCCATGCAGCTTTTATTCATAATTGAAATCCTGATTTGGTTTATTTATTACGTAAACATATTATTGAACACTTGGTGAGACACTATTTGGAATTTTTTTGGACCCTACCTTTGAATTCAATATTTTATATATTTTACTCTTCCAGGTTCGAGAAAGAGGAAATTACCACTCACAGTTGGTGGTTTTGGTTGATTATTTGGGGTTTGGTGTACTATGAATGTTTGGAATTGGGTTTCTATCATATGTTTCTAGTACATTAGTGGTGTGTTGTTCTAGGTACTGTTATACATGTTTGACTTCTTATAAAATCTATTTTGGGATTTTTCTTTGATCACCTAGATATGTAAATAAAATTCCACAATTTATGTAAAAAATTGTTTTCAATCTTATTTTGTCTAATTGTAGGTGATAGTCTCTAACCCATGGGGTCCAAGAATGATCTTTGGGATATGTCAGTGTCATATCAGGTGTCATGGTGCTTGGGTATTCATAGAAGTTGGTGAAAAATGGGTACCAAAGGTTTTATTTGTGTATCTATCATTGATATCAGTCTTTGGTTTGAAATGTTATCAGGACTTTGGAGGTGGGTATGAGTGAGTGTATAGCCATATAACATAAAAATTAATCATAATTCACCATCAGTGGTTTGGTAAGGAAATTTTGAGGGTCTTTTCTAGTATATTTACAAATTTTTATTTGGGTAGTTGAAATATATATCCTTTTTTATTATCTGATGGGATTTATTTCCATCATTTTCTTGTTTAAGTATTAATCTGATTAATCTTCTGAAATCTTGTTTTTTGTTTGGTGATTTTTTGTAGCATCATGTCTCTGGAAAAAAGTTTTAATAGGATCTATGAGGATTTTACTGATGAAACATAATGATAAAGTCCTTCAGTAGACAAGAATCCGGTTGATACTATTGAATGTTCTACCCATGATCTATGAAAAATGCCCGCACCCATTCCTATTCAAAATCTAGATATGAAACCTCAAACATATAAGTCTTATAATAATTCTCATGAGTTCCTTTGCGAAAATCCACCATCATTTTGAGGATCAAATTTCTATCAATAGTGTGGGGATTGGTTGAGGGGTATTGTGAAATTTTTGTAGTTCTTGATGATGCCTATTTCAATAAAGGTGAAATGTGCCACCTTCAAGCTGTAAGGACCTAGTAGGAGATAGTTTGATATGTTGGTTATATAAAATAAGCACATGGTCTTAGATAGGAATGATTTTAATGTAAATTTCACCGACTATTTCAATCTAGTTTCTATAGTTTTGGATAAGGCTGTAGATTTTTTAAAACATGTGCATACTGTCAAGACTGTGACTGAATATGGAAATCACTTTGATCAGATTTTTAAGTTTACACATGAGATAGTAATGAATGTGAAGATTAAGAAATAAAGGTTTGAAATGTGATTTTGATATTTTATTCATTCCTAGGTTTTCTTGATGAATCTTCCTTCTTATGTGGATGTGTTGGATAGAGCATTGATTGAGATAGACCTACCTGGTATGTCAGGATTGACAAGAGTTATGTTTCCTCCTAGTGGCTCCCTGTGAGTTGTTTAAAAGGAAAGAGGAAGCATGGTGATTCTCATATTTGTTCTCAATTTATAGATTCTTTTAGACCTCCTAAAGTTTCTGGGAAGGCCCTTTGATTTTCTACTAGTGTGGAATTCTTGGACACTCGAAACGAGTGTTCACTATGGAACCCAAGGTATGTGGTTTTTACAGATGCCTAGGTAACTTGAAGAAGTTCTGTCAGGTATATTATTCTCTTCGTAGTGGAATAAGATCATCCACACCTAAAATTACAATGTTTCTATTAGATTATTCAGGAACTAAGGGGTTGTAGCCATATACATTCAGAATAAGTCTTCTTTACATAGTGGCTGAGTCTATAGAGGAAACAGATATGGTACCAGTGACCATGAGTTGTACCATCATTATAGATCCTTTTTTAGTAATTGTTTTATTTGATACTTTTGCATCTCATTCATTCAGTTTTAATTGTATTGTGAATATTTTAAAACGTTATATAGAGATTTTTTCTTATTTTATGGATAATATTAGACACCTCGAAACAAATCGAGATCATGGTCTTTGTTGTCAGACTTTTGATTTTTCATTATCAGCTATTGATCTTACTTGGGTTTTTTTGGTTTTCAACATGAATCCTCTTGACTTCATATTTTGTATGGATTAGATCATTTCTAATAATTCTATAATTTATTATTATATTTTATGTGTCTTTTTTATGGCACCATATAGGGTGTGCCATATCTTTCTGAGAGAATGGTACCTGAGGTCAATTATATCCAAAACTTCTTATCCATATTTGGATAAATTAATATTAATGTTTTCTTTTGACTTCAAACATGAATCCTTAAGAATTGTTCACCCTCCAATTGTCATCATGTTCCCCAATTTTTTTCTTTCTGACTTCGTTGGTTTTCCACCTGTAAGGGATTTGTTGTTTTTTAATGATTAAGTACCCAATAAAAATCTAGTCTCTATAACTTCTTACCACATGGAACCAAATTAAATGGAAGAGTTTAAGACTCAATTGAATGATTTGTTATAGAAAAGATTTATACACCAGAGTGTGTCACCTTGGTTGATGTATGCTTTATTTTATAGGAAATATAATGGATCACATAAACTCCGTGATGATTATTGTAAACTCAAATGAGTTACGATAAATAATAAGTATCCATTTCCATTTATTGATGATCCGTTTAACCATTAGAAAGGGGAAAAACTGTTCTCAAAGATCTATCATTGGTCTAGTTTCTATCTGTTGATAATAAAAGATTCTGCTGTTTTGAAAACCTCCTTCTGGTGCATGTATAACAATTTTGAGTACCTTCTCATGCCATTTTGTTTTACCAATGCTTTGGTAGTATTCATGAATTTGATTAAAATGATTTACCATGAGTATCATGACACTTTTGAGGTGGTCTTGTGGATTACATCCTTGTTTACTATATGTCTGAGTAGAATCATGTGAATCATCTAGGAGCAGTTGTAGAATTATTGAGAAATAAAAAACATTATGCCATGCTATAAAAATGTGATTTCTAGATTCATGAAGTAATTTTATTAGGAATCATGGTTTTAGATCATGGTATCACATTTTATCATGAGAAGGTGAAAGTGATTATGAGATGGGAGTAATTGTGGAATGTTTTTGAGATCCAGAGCTTCATGAGATTATCTATATATTATCAATAGTTTTTAAATTATTTCAATATATTGGATTCTATAATGATAACTCTCATTTAAAAAGGAGTTCTGTTTTCATAGGATGGAAAAATTCACAATTATTTTGTTTAGTTGAAATTTATTTTGACTACTACTTTAGTGTTGACTATTCCAAATGCCAAGCATGGAATTATGGTCTGTTTTAATTCATTTGGGATAGGGATACGACTATATTATTATGTAGGGTCATCATGTTGATTCTTATGGATCCCACTAGCCTAGTCCACATGAGAAGAATTACCCAACCCATGATCTTAAGCTCACAACCATGATGCATGAACTTAAGTGTTGGTAGTATTACTATTTTGGAAAAATGTTTACCATGTTTTCTGACCACATGAACTTGAGTTATATATTCTATAAAAAATATTTGAATATAATCTAGAGGTGTTGGGTGGAATACCTTCAATATTTTGACATTGGCATCGCCTATACCCCAAGGTATGAGAATTTCATCATACATGCTTTGAGAAAGAGACTCCCACCACAATCTGTGAAAGAATCATAAAAACAGTGGAACATGATGGATTTATTTTCACATTTTCGTATTGTAGTTCGAGAAATAGGGGTCATAATTATTTTAAAAAATTATCAGTTGAACTTTCCTCTTGTCAAGATGATTATATAGGATCATAATCTTGATGTTGAATTCCATGTCTTTAGGAACTCTTTTTATAGTGGTGATACCATTTCTGATTGGTTGTTCTCTACGAAGGGTATATTATCATTTTGGAATCAGTATACTGTAACTTTTTCTGTAAGAAAAGTTGTGATGGTGGATTTTTGTATTTCCCACTATGTAGTGAACCCAAGAACCCCATAGATTTTATATGATATGAAAAATTTATTATAGTGCTAGGTATGAGATAGGTCATTGTTGATTTTTTCTCTTGCTGTTATAATTACTAACTAGTCAAGGTTGATCACCAACGACCTTTGGGTTTGCTTCATCCACTTTAAGTGCTTACTTGTATGTGGGATGAGATCTTAATGGACTTTGTAGTCGGGATTTTAAATACCCATAGAAAGAATATGATGATATAGGATGTGATCAATCAACTGACTAACTCATCTCACATTATACATAATCATGATACAACTAAAGTCGAGGAGTTGGGAAATATCTATATGAAAGATATTGTTCAATTTCATGGAGTTCTATTAGATATATTCTCTGATAGAGATCCCCATTTTATTTATCTCTTTTGGTGAGGCCTTTCAGAGGCACTGTGATCTCATGTTTGTTTCAATAGGGTATATCATCCTTAGATGGGTGTCCAAATAGATAGCGTTATATATATTCATGAGGATATTCTTTTTTTTCTTGAATTATTGCCTTTGGTGGATCTTGGGATGAACTTTTGAGATTGGTTTAGTTTTATTTTTACAATAGTTACTAATCCATGTTCTGAATGGATCCTTTTGAGTCCTTGTATGGATGGTCATGTAAATCTTCACTATTCTAGTCAAATATTGGTGAAAGTTCATTGGTTGTATAGATCATGTTTAAAGATATGACAAGAAAAAATTTGTTGATTCATCAGATAATATTGATGACAGTGATATGATATAAGTCATATGTTGATAGTATTTATAGACCATTGTAAGTCTTAGCTGGTAGCCAGGTGTTATTGAATGTTTCACCTTGTTTAGGTCATTGGTATCTTGGGAGGAAAGGGATGATTGATCCATTTTTTCTGGGACCTTTTCAGTTTTTAGAGTAGGTGGGGAGTGTGTCTTACTTTTTATTACTTCTTCCACAGTTTACATCGATACATAACATTCTCCATGTATTTTAGTTTTGATAGAATCCTTTCAATCCATTTCATGTTATGAGGTGGAGTGATTGTGATGTTGATACTAATTTATCCATGATTGAGAATCATGTTTGGATAGTTGAATCTAAAATAATGTTACTTCATGGGATGATGTTACCAATAGTTTTATTTCCGTGGAAGAAAAGTTCTAATACACATGAGACATGGGACAAAGTGGCACTGATAAGAGATTGTGGCCTCATATTTTTAACATGGAGTCTTTTTGATAGTATATATGGGGATAGAAAGTTTCTATGGTGGTGATTTTGTAACATACTATCATTATTTTTAGGTACTCATCGACCCTATTTCTGTTAAGGATTTGGTTATGTATCATTTAAGGATGCTTCTATTGAACAGTTTATAAATTTCTGGTTCTTTCGGGGATGTGCACGGTTGGTGCACAATTTTCCCAAAATATACACCCACCCAGGGTAGACCAAACAAACTGAAACATTGGGTGTTTTCACAGCTGGTAAAAGGATTGAAAATTTTGTTCCAACCTAAAGGAAACTATGGACCCCGTTAGTGGGGCGCATGGATAGGGTGTATAGTTGGACAAAATGTGCGACCCTACCCATTTAATAATGTTAGTAGTAATTTTTATTTCTAAAAATAAAAATAAAAATTTCCAGAGCCCTATATAAACCCCAACTCAAAACTAACTAGGGATTGGAAGATATATTATATATTTGAAGCTCCCAAGAACCCATTTTGAATCCTATAAACCCATTTTTATGTGGATAAAATCATGTATAATTATGTTCGATTCCTCTTCTATAAGAGTTCTTCTCTTATTACTTCTGTCATGCTCTTTTTATCTCTGCTCCTTATGGTTTTTAGATCATCTAATTATTTATGGATCTAAAATAATTTCTTTTGGATATTGAATCTATGTTTTATTTCTTGATATCTATTTCCGACATTCTTCATTGGAAATTCCCCTTGCAGAAATTGTGTTACGTGATCAATATGAATAATTTAGGTGGTTTTCTTTGAGATTTTCCATGTTATAAACCTTTTATTTTATTGAATTAAAATAAATTTAATTCAACTAAATGGTGAAAACCCAATTCTATTTGGATTGGTATTTGAATTAGATTGGCATTTTCTTTTGAAAACCACCAATTCTAATGGAGTTGGAATTTGGGGTGTGTTATGAATTTGATGGAATTTATGAAAATTTATTTGTGAATTTATTATAATAAAAATGGCTGAAATTTATTTGTTAAAAACCTGTGATTGTTTTTATCCTGAAAAAGGCATGAATTGATTGAAACCCACATTGGGTTTTTAAAGTGGAAATTGAAATATTGAAACATGAATTGGGGAGATTGTATTTTAAACAATTTTGAAATAATTTTTCCATTTTGATTGATTGTTTGAGAATATTCAAGCCTAGGTAGGTAGTCAGTTTTTTTGAAAAAACATGCTAGGTAGGTAGTTCGCCACCAATAGATTTATTCGTTACATCTTTAATAATATCATTTAGTTGTAGATATTATCCTTGATGGGATGTTGATGAGTCCCTGTTGACTAGTTTCTAAGGTACTAGTGTATACATATTATTGTGATAACCAATATGAGATGTTTCAGGATCCCATAGCTTGGAACTATCATAACCCTAGGTGGATGACCATTTTTTTGAAATATGTAGACATATATTCCATAATTTTTAAAACTGATTTACACATTCCAAATGATTTATTTAAACTGTTTCATAAAAATTGTTTACATAAGCCATTTTTTTAAATGATTCCATCAATTGAAATGAAATGCATGTTTCATTTTAAATATAAAACTGTAATTATATACCAATTTAACTTGAAATCGAAAGAATGGATTGTTTTATTTATTATGAAATCAAATTATGCAACACTTGGTGAGACCCTACTAGGATACTAACTCACTCCCTAAATTTTCCTTTAAGTGTTTATATATTTCATTATCCTGGGTTTGATCAAGGTAAAAACACCACTCATATGTGGTGGTTATTGTTGATTCTTTATCACATAGAGTGTTGTGTCTATTTGTACTTTGGTTTTTATATAGTTATTCTGGTCCTATGGTGATGTACTATTTTAGGTTTTTGTTATACATGTTTGACTTCTACTACAGTTTTTTGTTTTTCCAATATATATGGAAATTCATATTGAATAATATTCTTTCTCTTGTTTTTATTTTTATTCTTTACAGTCATGATTTTTTGTGAATCTTGTCAGAATGGAAATGATTTTTTTTACATAGAACCAATTTTTGTGCTATATAATATTTATTCAAAGTGAAGAAACATATTCTATATGCACTATAAAAAGGGTTTTGTGTTAATTAACTTGTGTTTTGCTTCACATAATATTTTTTATAATTTTGTGTGTGTTTTTTTATACAATATTTCATTTATGTTCCAAAATATTGAATATGGATTGTATATATTTCTTGTAATAGTATTTACCTTTTATGTTTTATAAGAGTAAATAAATTTTGACATATATCTGTAATGTTTTCTATCTATTTTTAACACAATACATTTTCTATGCTTTTAATTTTTTTGGATAAATTTTTTATAACTAATAAGTAGTTTTTATTTGAAAAATATTTAATCAATATCTTTTGACAAAAACTATTATATGATGTGTCATATAAAATTTTTTCTATGAAATATGACATTGATTTCATATATGGTATTGTGAATAAAATGTTGATAAAATTTATATTTGTATTAAAAGATGAATCTTTTGATATTTGTGATGGAATACATATCATACATTTTTAGATAAGAGTTGTGAGTCATTAAAGAGGCATATTGTTATGTAAATTAATTTCTTTACATTAGGAATTAATTTAATGTATTTTATATTCTTTATAAATAAATATTAGTAAAATTTTATTACTTTTTATATAACACATGTTTTTTACCATGTTAATTTTTTTCTTAGTGAATAAATTTATTTTTTTGTTCCAAAAAATAAGTGATATGGGTTAGATAACTAATGTTTTTAATAGTCATTTTTAGGGTTTATTTTTCCAATAGAATAACCGTTTTTTGTTTTTAAAAATATAATAATTATTTTTTGGGTTTTTAAAAAACATTTCTTATTGGTCTTCATGTTTTATAGGTTTAAATAAAAATTATCACATATGAATTGTTTTTTAAATATATTTTTAATGCATTAATTTCACTTTGTTTATGATCTTTGTGGAGTAATATTTTATTCTAATATATATGGTGTTTTTATAACAATATTATTTATCATATAAGATTTTTATAGAACTATTTGTGCTTCTGGTCAAAAGATTGTTTTTTGGTGTGATAAAACATTTATTGTAAATATGTTGTTATGATACAGAAATACTTTATATTTTTATTAAAAGGGAACACATCTATATTTTTCAATAGATATTTTATTATGAAATTTATAATGGGTAATATGATCCATATAATATTTTTGAAGAAAATTTTATATTTTAAAAGTAGGAATATATTTTGTCATTATTTTAATATTATGTTAATAAATGTTAGAAATCATATTATTTATCATAGATAAGATTTTCTATAATACATAAAATCTGTTTTGAGTGAAAAAATAGTTATTTTGTGTCCTAGAACATGTATTATATGTAAAATAACTCTTATTTTAAAATTATACTATTATATATATTTTTTACAATCTAATATATGATTTATATGTCTAAATATTAATTGATAATTGTTTTATTTAATTTTTCAGAGTTGGTTTTATTTCCTTTGGTTTTATATATTGTTAAATAAATTCAACTACATATTTTTTTTTCATAGAATATGGGTTATGTGTCTAAATTTTTTGTAATAAAATTTTTATTGAAATTAAAAATAGATTTTAAATTTATTAATATTTTATTTATTTTATTTTGATAAATAATTGTATATTTGTTTCAATATTTTTTAATTTTCTTTGTACACAAAACATTTTGTTTTAAAACAATTGATGTTTTTACTTAGTTGATTATTCTATATATTGATAATTTATGAGATAAAAAAGTAAAATGTATGAGTACAATTTTTAATGAATAATCAATGAATGTATTTTTAATGAAACCTCACCATTTTCACCCCTCCTAGGCCAATAATGATGATATGGATGGCCCCTATTGTTCACTTCCAATAGTACAGAGGTTGATGACTAGCACCATGGGTATAATATTCTTACAAATAGGATACATTACCCACTTTATATAAATTTAACAATAAAAAATAAGATGAGATCAACCAATTAAAACCATAACATTTACTATAAATCAATCCTAATAAATAAATGTGATGTAATTCAAATAGAGACAATTAAAAATAAAAAGCATGGAATTGGTGGTGACAAAAAATCTCCAAAATCCCATAAAAAATCTTTACATAATAGTAAACCCAAGCTTGATCACCAACCATATATAAAAGACCTGAAAAAGGTATTTATATATATATATATGGTTAGAATACATGTATAATTAGTGGGATCCTCCCTAGAAATTTTTATAAAAATGTAGAATAAGCATACTAAAGACCAATGAATAAACAAATGAAACCAAGTTACTACCTAAATTTGTAAAACTATATCTCACCATTATGGTTTCCCTCTCAGCATGAAACACATACAAGTAAACATATCCATATCTATTAATATACATAAAAATGATACATTGTATGTAATGACCAACTTGTAGACATCACAAAAATTCCTCAAATATTTTACCTCATATTTACTGTGTTTTCACTATGTGTAAGAATTTGTAAGACCAAGGATAGCTCTTGAAAAGGGATAACATGGATAAAAGCTCTTGGATGTTTTTGTTAAGTTAAATATAATTACACTAATCTAGGATCCCTCAGTAAAAGGGTTATTCAGTGAAAATCACCAAGCACGTGGAGTATAGTATTGGTGGAGTGGACTAGGGGATTTATGTTCCCCAAACCACTATACAACCTATGAGTTCTATTTTCTTTCTACATGTTTTACATTTCCACTACATCTACTTTTAAGGATTAAAATTTAATGGGAAAGATGGTGTTCTATATTCCAATGATTTATTGAAGAACTCAATTCATCCCCAATTGATTTATTTAGTCAGTCATTATCTAGGATAAAAATAATATAGAGTCTTTATACATGTATTAGATTTATTAAATTACCAAATATAATTTTGGAATATAATATTAGATAGTTATTTCACAAATATTATATAAAAAATATTTATAATAAAATGCAGGAACTTTTAATCAGTATACATTTTTTTCATAATATAAAGTTTTTAAAATAAAAAATAATTTATTTATAGAAAAAATATTCATGACATTAAACATGGATTATTATTTTCCATTAATCATCCTTAAAACCTATTATTTTCTTAAAATTTTTCATGATCATCAAAATAATAGTAAGGTACCTAAAAAGAACGAAAGAAACTATTAGTCCATGAATACAAATAAAATTTTTCCTTTTTGAAATTATACTTTTGGCCCAAAATAAACACTTTCTTATTCGAGAAATGATATTCTATGCCAAATGATTTTAATAAAACGTTTCTTATTAAATATTAAATTATTGATAAGATTCATAAAATTTTATTTGGAATCATGAAAAACTCATAATATACCTTTTTCACAAAGATATATATTTCAACCATAAAAAGAAGCATTTACTTTCATCTAAATATAAAATCATTATTTCACCTTGAGAATACATAATATTAGAAAAAAATATAGATTATATTTAAAAAATCTAGGATAATTTTTACATCATTTCCATATCACCCTTACAATCACTATTATAAATGGTATAACTATAATGTCGACTTCCATACCAAATGCATTGGAGGGAAATCACAGGCCCAACCATCACAAGTTTATTGAGGAACCAACCATCATTGGTTAAAAATGTTACCACAAATCCATGGTTTTTTATTTAACCACAAATAATAATAAAAATTCCAAATAGCCATAACATTATCTCAATACGTAATATATTGTAAAATTCAACTTTAATCTCATTAAAAAATTCTTAAGGAAAACAATTATAATTTGAAATTATTTATTTAAAAAATTATTACACAATTAAAAAAGGTAAAAATATATTTTAAAAGAAACATGAAAAATTATAATGGAATATTAAAATGGAAAATCGTTAATGTTATCATGAAAATCCATTCATGTTGTATAATTTAAAAAAACATTACTTGCAAACTTTTGTCAGATAAGTCACATCATACCTCGTTTGGAAAACGAAAAAAAAAGTTTCATTTAAAAACATTTCTTAAAAAGTAAAACATGGGTAAAAATGACTTTAAAAAATAATAATATGATACTAAAAACCATATATTTTATTTTTTGGACATATATATAAGGATGAAGAACACATTTTTAATAGAAACAATAAAAGTTTATTTTTAAAAGAAAGTCGTTTACCATGTGTTCGACTTGTCACTTATGTTCATTATCTTCATGAATAATAATCTTATGTTAATTATTTATTTTCATAGGAAAAAGTTTCATTTTTATTATTCATTTTATATCACTTATCAACATGTTATATATGGTAACTTAATAATTTATGTTCATGTCAGATTTTTTGATAATATTCAGTACAGAAGTCAAAAATAGTTCGGTAGGTTGTGTATGGAAAAAGGTGTCATGATTACATTATCTACAGAATAAAAATAAATAAATAAAATATATTTTTTATATTTCAATTATAATTTTAAATGAAAATATAAAAATATTTATAAAAAATAAACTACATTATAATCATGGATATGGTAGGACGTACATACACATGTGTAACGTTTCCATTTTTCAACGATAAATTTAGAAACATGGTAAGTATAATTTTTTCCTTCCAGAATGATCACCATAACATATATATATATATATATATATATATCATATTATATATTTTAAATATACTTATATATATATATCATCCATGTGATGTGGTGATGAAAAATGAATTACTTTGCTTCGTAGAGGTGGTCGTCCACACATGTACACAGACAACATTATCATTTTTAAGTGTATAGAAAGGTAAGAAAATATATGTTATATTATATATCCAGAATGATAAGTATATAATTAATAAAATATACAATAATTTATTACATATTTATAACCTATATTTATAGACGGTTATGGAAAATGAATTACATCAGTTTTTGAGATGGTAGTCTATCGAACACACGAATAATTAATTTGTCTCTCATTTGATGGAGATTGGAGATGTATCTTGGTTATTAAATTAACATAACAATATTTATGTGTATAGAGGATACTAGTTTTATTATTTCATACTGTGTTATGAATATTTTAAGGAATTGGAAGTGGAAATAAAACTAAAACATGTGGATAAAACTATACCTATTCTTTGGAAAGTCTCCTTTGATTAACACCTTCAGCCCTCTAAGATTAGTATTCTACCTAAACAAATACCTAGAGAATGAGCGGAGGGATTATAGGAAGTAATTTCACTAGGTATTGTATAAAAAAATGAATTTTGAAGTGTGAATTATTGAGAAGAAGGGGCTCCCTTTTATATGAGATGGATGGGTACTCTTGGGATTCCTTGAAATATTACATTAATATAAATTAATATTAAAATAAAAATGGATCCAAACTAATTTATATTAAATATAGGTTGAGGATGGGTCTAAATAATCTCATTATATAAAAATTATTAATGTTTTGACTATATTTTGAGCCTTATATTTTGGTTTTATCCCTTCGTTAATCTCTTTCAGTCTTTCAATGATAAAAAGATTTTTACACTTTGAGGGTCTATACTGTTAATATGAAGGACAATACTACCCATAATTGGATGATTGTTGATGATACAAACCATATAATGTTCACTTTGACAAATACAATATTTTTAGTAGTTTATTTCATTTTAAAAAATATTTTTATTATAAAATATCGACACTCTTAATTTATAGAACAATTCATTACTTGGATTTTCATAACATCATGAAAAGAAGTTAAATTTATATATATATATATATTATAAAACTAAAAAATAAATTTAAAAATTAAAATATCTTGATAGCATAAACTATCTCAAATTATACTTCATTAATATTTTAAATATATATATTTTTTAATTGAATAATTATTGCATCAACATTGTGTAAGTATTTAGGGAAAATATTTATTCACTAAAAGTTAAAAATAAATTACTAGTATTAATATAGATCATTTTTATTTAAATTTAATCTTCATAAACAAATATATCTTCAATTTTTACCAATGTTAAAAATGTTTCAGTTATTAAAAACAATAGTGTGACATTTTTGAATTTTCTCGAAAAAATATTATAAATGACATATTCACTTAGAAGTTTAAAAAAATCTCATATAATTTACCTTTTAAATATTATGGAAAAATAAAATAATAAAATAAAATTTAGGAATCGGTTTGGGTAGTTTTATAGACATTATCATTATATTTTTATCATTAATTACCAGATTTACTCTTTACCATGATAAAAAAATTTATAAAGTTACTATTCTTATTGACTAAAAATAAAATGCATCTATTAACTATATTTGGGAAAAATCATTCCAAATATGAAATACATTATTAAAAAATTAAAATAGTGTAGTTTCAATATTAAATTATAAATTAAACCAGAAAAGTCAATGAAATATAGTTAAAAAAACCCCTTTTAGGTATAGAATGCTTTTATTATAAATTGACACAAAAACTTAAATTTAAAAACCAAAATTTAATTACTTAAAATTAAAAACATATAATTATACTTTTAAACTATTCAAAAAAATAATTTTAGTTTTTTAAAAGTTAATCATAAAATAAAATTTTATATAAAAATCAACATTTTTCATTATTCTTTGAAAAATCAAACCTTAAAAAATTTCTAAAAAAATAAAATTAATATAATTTTGAAATTATAATTTCATAAATGAAATTTATTTAGTTAAATAAAATTTCTAGAAATTTTATAAAAAATAATATTCACCTATAAATATAATGAAAAACAATTTTTGAAGAAAACATATTTTTTGGAAGAATAAAAGGTCATTACTATAAATTAGATACTTATTTAAAGAGATTTAATTAATAAATTATCAATCAGTAATACCATTATATATTTTACAGTGTGATTAATAATATCCATTCCCTCTAATTTAATGTCTAGGTTATAACAATCACATTTAATTAATGATATTTTTTTGTACGTTTGAGTTTGGTGCCTAATATATTGTACACTATCGAATATAACTATTCCATTTAATATTTTAGGGTATTACATTCTCCCACCATTTAATAAATAGTGTCCTTAAAATTTTATCTTAGTACAAATAACCAGGAATTTTACGTAAACAATTTCTTTAAAATGGTCAATAAATCTTCCTCTTCAAATAAGAGAAAGGGGAGTATGAAGGTCATCTTTAACAACACATATTAAGTTTCCAAGTAAGAGAATAATTTTGGGAAGTGAAAAAATGGATATAAAATAAAAACACAATATCTAAAGACTTATAGAGTGTAATGAATATTATAGTCATGAAATAGTTAATCATCATAAAATTATAAATATTTTATGGGTTGAAAGACATTTACTTATTGATAAGAAAATTAAATGAATAACATTTTTTTCAAGATCCTTTTCCTATAGTTGAATAATTTAATTCCAAAATAGAATAAGAAAATTGGGAAATATAATTACTTCAAAAGTATAATTCCGTACGTTAATTAATTCCCACCACAATCACATATTTTTCTCCAAATTATGAGTATTCAAGAGGAATTTTTCACACTTGAAGCACTAGAATCAACTTCTAATAGATCAAATAATCCCAAAAATAGAAAATAATAAGTTCATCCAATATTTATAAATTAATATAAACTAGAATTTTTAGAACATTGTATAATGATTACCAAAATAAATAATCCATAAAACAATGACAAACAACTTTAATCTCTAAAATATTATATTAATACACAACGTTCATATTATATCTGTAAATAAAAATCCTAAAAATTCCACAAAATATATATAATTGATATTGAAAACAAAAAATCAGTAGGATTTGATCATAGTCCTCTATCATAAATTCAATATTTATATCGAAACAAAATCAACCACTGTTAATGTCTCGTACGAAAAATGTAATTTCCCTAATAACATAATCTCCATGTTTTTCTATTAATTTCCATAAATAACCTAAGTCACCTTAAACAAAAAATAAAATCATTTTCTCTTCCAGACGATAATTAAACTTTTATCCCTAAAATATAATCCCATAATATTCTATTTACCATAATCATATAAGGTTCCAAAAATTATATGGTTATTTTAATTAAATAACATTAATCACGTAATCATAAATTCAATTTTCAGTACCACAATTATTTATATGATAAAATATATGTTTTAAATTTGTAACAACCCATAATTACCTAAAAATAAGAGAATTTATAAACACTAGTGGACACCAATACCTTTAAAAATATGTCTGCCTAAAGTAAAGGAATTATCCTCAAATAAAAAATTTCATGTGTTATACTTAAGGGTTATATGGTCCTCAATAATTTATCAAAACTCCATAATTGTATCTAATAAATAACCACCTTTTCACTACATGACTTCTAAAAGCTATTTATTCCAAATAAAATTTGCTTAAAAATTATTAAAAATATACTATTGACTATTCCATATGTGTTTCATGATTGTAATTATATTTAGAATATATCATAATATCACTGATAAAAACATCTTTCAACAAACTTACATATTAAATCTTTAACCATTATTTGTTGTCTTCTTCCTTAATAATTTATTCATATTAATCAATAATATGAAATAAATACTTATGATTCATTAATATCATCCCATAAAATTTCATACTCATAGCGTAATAAAATAATTCATTTCTTACATCCACACATCAGTGTCTTCCTATATATTCTTGATAACTCTTTAATCTTCTAGAATGAAGTTTGTATCCCCGGAATATAAATAGTCAAGTCCTAATTGGAATTAACCCTATAAAATGAGATGGAATAAATATTTTTTTGAAATAATATAAAAGAAAATCCATGATCAATATAAATTATAGAGAAATTAAAAGTTATCAGATAGAAAAAATAGTTTTTTGTAGGTGATTTGGATGTTCAAAATGATTGAAAAATCATTTGGATAATATTGTTTCATGTTGGTGATGATAAAATCATGTTGTAGGGATCTTAAGGTTTTGTGATATAATTTATATTTAATCTTAATGAATGATCTTTAATTTTTAGAAAAGAACATCATTAAAATATGGAATAAATTATTACATGTTAAATAAATTGAAATTTTAAAGAAAATACCCTTCTAAATTTCATAAAACATAAACCTTAAAATAATTTATACCTAATTTGATTACCCATCAAAATTAAACTTAAAAAAATATCATTAATATCCTCAAAATACAACACATTAAACCACAAAATTTGTGTTTAAGATATTGAACTTATAATAAACCTTAAATCAGTAAACCAATGATGGTATCCACAACTCCTAAGTTAATGTAACATGAAAACCATACATAATTCCCAAAATACACACAATCCATAAAATTTTCATGATTATTATAACCAAAATATCATTGATATAATTCTATTATCCCAATATATCAATACATAAATCCTTCTACTTCAATCAATTATAATAACATATTTCTTTCCTTGTTATTGGATTTATAATTTAGAAGAGTGAATTAACTCAGATAATGCCTTGGTTCCCCACATAGAGGACATTTAATTAATTGGAAATTAATTACTCTATACCTTTTATTTTCACATAGAATACATATTCCCCTCCATTTGTGATATTCTTCTTTATTTTTCTTCCCATATTCTTGATAAGAATAAAATTGCACTTTCAAACATCCCTAATCCCTGCCACCTAAATTTCCATAAAATTCTATTTTTGTGTTATTTGACATGATATGAAAACCCCAATTTTATATTTTTAATCATATATCGTGATAACTAATTAGGAATAAGCACATTTTTTCACCTTAGAGTCCCCCTCCAATTTAGTTTCTATAGAAGAGAGCCACCGAATTTTCCATCAAATTCATTGTTAACATGATGTCTTATGATTCTAGCCATTGGATAAAACAAAAATGAATAATTTAAGCATCAAACTATAATAAATGGACTGATATGTAAAATTATGATGAAATATAATTCAAACGATTTCTAAATCATGACACCTTCTTCTCAATATATAAAACCTAAGATCAAACCAAGGTTATTCATGGTCATTTAAAAAATATTATGATATTATCCTATACAATGATTTATTTCTAAGGGTTCCCCAATGTTTTTTAAACATAATCTATAAAGATATCTAAACCTTGCACTGATACCAATGGTATAAATTTATAATTATTTCAAGTTGAATATAATTGATAACTATTAGAGAACTCAAAGGGAGGGTAAAACGCCTTGGTGGTACACTCTACCAAACCCAATAGTCATCCTTTACTCATGAATCCCTTAGGAGGATATTCATGATTCATCTAATGCTCACATGAGATAGTTCCCAAGGGTCAGATTGCATCCTTTTCTATGACACCAACTATAAGGAACCGACCATAAACGTAACATAATCTAGTGTCTTTAGACTAGAATTCACTCTATTACATTCCAAAAGATATTTTAGGTTTATTGTTTTAGAGTGTTAGGTCGTAAATATTAAATAACAAAACCAAAGAACAAAAAGTGGATACTTTTAATTAGTATCCATTTTTTAGTAATATAAAACTTTTAAAATAAAACAATATTTCTTTTTTGGAATAATTTTCATGAATTTAAACATGGATTATTTTTTTCCCTTATCCATCCTTAAATGTTATTATTTTTTTTAAATTTGGTATGAGCACATAAATATCAATAAAGGTTATGAATGTATATAAATAAACCATTAGTCGATGAATAATTATAAAAAATATTCTTTTTGTAAAAAATAAACATTATGTTCAATATAAATATTTTCATACATAATAAAAAAATTACAGTATAAAAATATATTCATAATAAATCTTATAAGAAAAATAATACTCATTAAGGTTTCTTTTGAATCATGAAAATCTCATAAGAAATTTTTATTAACAAATATATTATTTTCACCCCTAAAACGTAACCTATAAATTCCTTTAAATATAAGATCATTATTTTAATTTTCGATTCATAGTACTCCAATAAAAAACACATAGAAATAATAGATATAACATGTAATTTAATTGGGACGACATTTTTATATCACTCTTATACTCACTCTTACAAATGGAATAACTATACGGTCTACTTTCATGCCTAATGCATTTGAAGGCTATCACAGACCCACCCATCCTTGGTTTATCAAAAAACCACCCATAATTATTTAATAACATAACCTCCCATCTAGGGTTTATAATAGAACCCACCATTATCATAAAAATTCCAATGAAACATAACTTAATACCAATATATAAAAGTTTTGAATTTATAATATTACATTTAAAAAAATATTCTTAAGGAAAATAACCAATCCATTTCGAAATCAATTATTTAAAAAAGAAACAGTTAATTAAGAAGGAAAACATTACCTTTTAAAATAATCCTGTAAACATTAAAATGATTCTTCAAATGACAAATTATACATGATGGTGGGAAAATCCATTCATTTTTTAAAAGTTAAAAAACATTCCTTTCATATTTTTTGTCAGAAAAGTCACAAAGTACCTCCTTTGGAAAATGAAAAAAATATACTTTTCAAATCTTTTGTTTAAATGTAAAAAATTTGTAAAAATTAAGTTAAAAAATTATAAAAAACCTTCATTAAGAAATATATTTGAAAATACGGATATGGAAGAAGAAGGGATTTCAAAAGGAAACTTTAAAAGATGTTTTTAAAAGAGTCCCTTTCCTTTAGTTTGAATCATCATGTACATTTTTTACCTTCCTAGATAATAAACATATAACAATTATTTACCTACATAATAACCCTTTTCATGTTTATTATTCCTTTTATATAACTTATTACCATGTCATATATATATATACTTAATCATTTATGTTCGATACAAATGTTTTTATGGTATTTTGTATTTAAGTCAAAAACAAATTTGGCGATTAAGTATGATAATGAGTTAATTATTTCATAATCACCAGAATAATAATCATGAAATAATTATAATTTATATATATAAATTATAAATTTAAAACCAGCCATAAAAATGGTTTTCAAAAATTAACTATGATACATTCATGGAGATGGTAGACCAAACATAAGCATGAGTAATATTTATATTTTTGAATGATCATTATTGAAAGAAGTTACATGTAATTTTATATTTAAAAATTATCATAATAAAATATATATAATATTATTTATTTATATATAATTATACATATATTCCATGTGATGTGGTGATGAAAAATGAATTACATCACATCATAGAGGTGGTACTATACACATATTCATGAATGACATTATCATTTTCTAATATTTGGAAAGGTAAGAAAATATGTTTTATATTATATTTACATAATTTCATTATGTTTTTAATATAATACATAAAAATTAATTCCATCAATATATACTATAATGGGAGACATTGGTGAAAATGAATTACATCAGTTCGCGAGGTGGTAGTATGCCTTACACACAAATGATGAATTCCTCTCCCATTTAATGAAGCTTGGAGATGTATATAGATTATAAAATAAACAATAAAATATTATTATAAGGATAATATTTTTATATCATGGTTGAATAACATTTTAAGGAATTCTATGATGAAATTAATCTAAAACATGTAGATAAAACTATACCTCTTATTTGGAAAGTCTCATTTGAATAACACTATAATCCCTCTAAGGATTGTATTCTACCGGAAACCAGAACTTTAGAATAATGGAAGATATTATATTAATGTATTGGGGTAGGTATTGTCCAATCCAAATGCGTTTTTAAGTTTCATGGATTGAGAATAATAGGTTCTATTTTATAATAGTGTGTGGCCCATTCTTGGGATTCCTCAAAATATTCAATAAATATAAATTAATACTCAATTCAAAATGGATCCTAATTGATTTATTTCAAACATAAGATGTGCATGTTTCAAAACAACTTCACACAGTAAAAATTATAAATGTTTTGATTATATTTATACCTCTATCTTTTTTGTAACCCCTTGTTAATACCATTCACTATTAATGTAACAACAATGATTTTAACCATTTAAGGGTGAAATAGTTACTAAAAATGAAAAAATGGACCATAAATAGATCATTCTTAATTTTATAAACTACATCGCGATCACTTTGAAAAATATATATTTTTTAGAAATTTTATATAAATTAATTATATTTTATTTGATATAAAATATCAATAATGTCAATATGTAGAACTTTTAATTACTTGGATATTAATAATAATAAAAAATATAAATTCAATTTTTTTAAAATCACTAACAAATCATGTTCATCTAAACTTTTTTTGGATCAAATTAATTTTCTTAAATTATATTAATTTTAATAATTTTAATATCATTTCTTCCATTATTCCATTAAATGAATAATTAATTTGTCGACATTGTGTATGTATTTAAGATAATTATCTCTTAAATAAAAATTAAAAAAAATTACCATGTTGAAGATAAATAATTTACCATTAAAATTACTTTTTATAAAAAAATATAGCCTATATTTTTTCCCATGTTAAAAATACTTTAGTTATTAAAAAGAACAGTGTGACATTTTTGACTTTTCTAAGAATTAAAAATTAGAAAATAAATGTAAACATAAAAATGGTAAAAATGGACATATATTAGATATTTTGAAAATTATGGATAAAAAATAATCATATAATTAAAGTTAGGAAACTGTTATGGTAATTTTATAGTATAAATCATTTTGTTCTTACCAATAATGACAATATTTACATTTGTACTGTGGTAAAAAAAATACTAAGATCATTATTCATATTGGACAAAAAGAAAAATTAATTATTTACATTATTTGGACCTAGTGATTAAAAATAATGAATCCATTTTCCAAAATTTAAAACACACAACTTTGGTGAATTTAATTTAATATTAAACATGTAATACGCAACACGAACAGTTTTTCCAAAAAATACCCTTTTATGTATATTGTGATTTTATTCAAAATTAATGTATAAAATTCATTTTAAATTCCATAATTCGGTTATTTGAAATACAAAAAATAATTAAATTTTATAACTAATCCAAAATATAATTTTATATTGTATATACTTGAGAAAATATATTTTTCAATAAAAATAAGTATTTTCATTATTCATTGAAAAATCAACCATTTCTGAGAATTATAAAAAACTCCTCTTGAGATAATTTTGAAGTGATGAATAAATAAATGATATTAATTTTTTAAATTACAATTATAAAATTTCCAGAAAATAATATTCACTCCTAGAAAGAAAGAAGTTTTTTTAAGAAAACAGATTTTTTGAAGAATAAAATGGCTTTACTAAAAATCAGGTTCGTATGTAAAAAAGAATAAATTAATATATTAAAAATTAGTAAGACTATTATATATTTTATAATGGGGTTAATATTATTCACACTTTTTAATTTAATACATATTCTATAATGGTCAAAATTAATTAATAATATTTTATTGTTTGATTAAGTTTGGTGTTGTGTATCATACACATTATCGAACATACTTTTTCCTATTGAAATTTTGGGACATTACATTGTATCCCCTTCTACACTAGCTTTTTTCTCTCATTACCCAATGCTGAATATTCCATACTATAATCCCTACAATATATCAGGTCATGTTTGATATGGATCAAACCTCATCCATACCAACCCCAATCACACAGAGGTCCCAACATATCATGTTTGAATCCATCAATATATCTATGTCAGGAATATTTTTTTCACCTCATGTAACCCCTCTCAATATCATCATCATCATCATATCATTAATAACCAAGTATTAAGTTTAAAATAAACTAAATATAATACATAATGCATTATACCTCAATCCTTCAATGTCCGTTTATGTAAAAAATGTTTAAATCAATATCACTATAATCAGAAAAAGTTATATTATCTATAGCCTCAAACTGGTACAACCCACACAAACATGTATGGAAAAACCGAGAGCCATGATAGCCTATGCAAACACATACACTATAACATAATCCCTTAAAACATAAATTCACCTACACACCATACTATGTTAGAGGTAGGGAGAGGAATATGGTGTGGTTATACATCCATTCCTTCACCAACATGGAAGTTGGGGAAAAAACTCAAAACCCAAAACATTTTTTTCTTAAATGCCTTTTCAACTCCGGTGGCGGATTGTATGAAATCAAAAAAATATAAGAATATATCACACAGAACCACAATAAGGGAATCTGAATAACCTTATAATAAACTATAACTATCTTCCAAGATGACACCCATCTTTCAACATTTAGGTCTATGAAACTAGATTTCATATAAGAACATAATAATAAATATTAATAATCATTAATCGATTTCATTAGTAATTTTGAATGTATTAATAATTCATTATACCCCATTAAATATTTTATTTTAATCATATATTTTCATTATTATACAACATGATTTATAATTCTCATTACAATTTACAGTCTCATCCCATGCCCTTAGAGTATTCACCATAACTGTACCATAGTTTTCATTTAATTAATAACATTTTTATCATCAATACAAAACCATCACATGGGTTCATTTATTAACTTATTTACCATTCCATAATCAATATATTTTAGTAGTCAAGCTAAAATACCACAACTAAGGATGCAGTCATTATTCATAAACCAAATACAATAGGAGGTTGTAAATAAAAAAACCATCAAGAAAAGCAACCATCAAAATTATCCATAAAGAAATATGGGTAAGACCAAATCTCAAACAAAAAAATGGAAAATAGGTAATCCACACTATCTAACTATTCCACAAAATACTATTAATTCCTCACAAAATATCCCAACCATAATCTATTCATAAAAATTCAATGCAAGGGGTCTATTATACTAGTGCATGATTGTATAGGAAATATTTATTTTCAATACAAAAATTCAAGGTGAAAATAAGTATATAAATCCATGGAATATAATAATTTAACAAGAAAATATGGGATCAAACAACCCCAAACATTTATCTCCAGTGAAAACTTGTTTCATAACAATATGGAATTAAATCATTCATTATAAAATGGTTTCAACAACATGAAACCTATCATCAGTGTCTAATAATTGTTTATAATCAACCATAAACAATTTCCAATAAAAAATTTCATTCTAAATTTTTTTAGGAAGGATAATAATTAAATTTAAAATAATCATAAATTATTCACTTCATCTTTATATCATTATTTTGTATAATTTTTTAAGCATATCGATAATGATAAGGAATAATAATAATCATATCAATTAGATAATGGACTATCTAGAAAATAAAATGAGGCATCATCACCAAAACATCAATACATATGATCACAAAACCCTTTTGATTAATTAAAGTTATTTCCTTTACTTAGGTAAATTCCACTACTATCCCAATATAATAGATTATTCTAATCCCATAGTTTCATATATATAAGTATATGTTACGAACCCCCTACCTTGATTTAATTATTTAAAGAAACACCTCTCTTTAATGGAGAGATGAAGGAATCGATCACCACCAAAATTATATGAAACCACTTTACAACCCATCCATAGAAAAATACAACCAAGTAATAAACGACACTCATTCTCAAACAAGAAAAACCTCACCTCATATACATATAACAAAAAGTGGAAAATGAAGATGATAATATGGGGAGAAGAGATTAACTTGATTTAACATAATTAAATATTAATAAAATATGTAGTTTAAACTCTCAATGAAATAAAAAAGAGAGGGATATGAGGGACCGGGGTTATATAGGGTTTGATGAAGGAGAAAAAAAATTGAACAAAGGAAGAAAATAACATCTATTTATTAAGGAATTCTTAATTTATTCCACCATAATGTGGTGACATACACTATGATTGTGGTGCCTTTGGTCAATGTGAGATTTTATTTTCCAACATTTGATCCTTTGAGAATAAAATTCCATAACAAATTGACTTATTTTCGATCACCACCATGACTTGCACAAAATTATGTCTGATGGTGCTTAAGACACCCATGTAGCCACCACAACCACTCTCCAAGACACAGTGGAAAATACTCATCCTTTTTAGCAAACCATACCCATGTCCAGGGCATAGAGAGCCACTACTCTCTATTTCTACTCATCCTCATATATATTGGTTTCTTCTCAATTCCCCACAACCACACCCACTTATGTTGGAGTTTTGGGCTACTCATTTCGAATAGGGAAACACTTAATAACTTCAAAACACCACACCCTCCACTATGACATGAATACCTCTCCCGTTCTTGATAAATAAACCCCCTATAGAAAATTACCCCAAAAATAGACACCATAGGAATCTTAGAATCCCTTTTGGCCATAATTAATATATCTAGAAAAAACTCTTGATGACATGGGTGTTTTTAATCCTATGGTGATCCAAGAACCAAAACTATTGTCCACCTTAGTGAAAAACCTAAATTTCCCAACATACCATGCTCAAAACTCTAAAACAAGATTCACCATGGCCAACACCATGCCAAAAAAACATAGATTGGTGACATTAGAGATGAAACAAACTCAAATATTTCTTACAAAACTCCTCAACTATCCCTCTTGATTCAACTTATTCTCTAGGAAAAAGAAAAGGGAGGTATTCTAAAAACTGATACATTAAATCATATACCTCTTTAACAATTCTCACCCTTGATAATAGAATTAAAATCAAAGAATAAAAGAAACTGGAAATAAAAAACCACCCCATGACATAAATCTCAAGGATATTTATAAAACCTATGACCACCAACACATCATGTTGAAATAGTTCATAGATAAGAAAAAACATCCATTATCTCATTAATCAATAAGGTCATACACAATATATCATAAAAAAAACAAAAAATTAAAATATTGAGTGTATATGTGACTCTAATTTTCAAGTAATCTCATAAACAACACCATTAAACTATAATAAAATAACCAAGGGAATAATATTCATACATTAAACCTTCTCTTAATAGTTCCAAATATCAAGAGGTCATTCCATTAAGGCTGAATAAACATAAACTCTGAGAACACCTTGGTCAGTAAAATTCAATTTTTCATAAAGATTAGGATAACGATGTGACATGAGAAAGATGTAATGAATCCACATCCTATGTGGGGTAAGTGGTAATTGAAATTCAATAGATAAAACATCAACTCACACCTCCAAAGGTATATAAAATCAAGGTTAATTCAAACTCTAATGACCGAACATTCACTGCACATAATGAGGTGATACCATCATGAAACACATGATCTTTATTTTTGAACTATAGAGGCATCCTCATATGACCAACATAGGACTTATGATGATCATACACTACTTTAGTTCACTTACATATCATATAAAACATTTCTTTCTTTCTCTACATTAATTCTAATCCAAGAATCACTGACTCCTCGACCTCGATCAAACACAATGGAGATAAAAAAAATTCTCTATATAGTGGTTCAAATAGATCCATACCAAAGGAAGGGTGATAACTATTATTAGAATAAATCTCCACTAAGGTAATGAATATCACCCATGAACCTCTAAAATCTAAAATGAATGCATGAAACATGTACTCTAGATTTTTTACGGTCTTCTCTATCAAACTTTATTTCTATGAATGAAAAGTGACAAAATGGCATAACTAAAATCCAAAATTATGATGAAGACCTCTCAAAACCCTAGAGGTAATATAGGTATCATGATCAGATATTTTCATCTTTATAAACCTATTAATCCTCACCACCACCTCTAGATACTACCTTGAAAAAACCATAACTGTGTTCGACTTCATAATTTCTATGAAGTTAGTTGAATTCATAAAGTGATCCCAAATCAACCATATGGAATCAAAATACTACATTAAATTAAGTAAAATAGATGATTTAGTTCATTGAGATGCCCTCCCAATTCCATTTGGGAACATCGAGCGATTAAAGAAACCATAAAGAACATTGTTCTTAGCCTATACCATCTGGAAAACCAAACATTAATAGACAAACTCTATGACCAATTTATTTATTCCATACCACCAAAACAGATCTTAATTAACATGAAATATCTTATCCACACTAGAATTTTCTACTAAATGTGAACCGTGGAACTCATTGAGAACCACATGAAACATCTTTGATGGAATGAAAATACTCCCATGTAACAACACCTGATGTCGATCATCCTTAGACCATCCCTTACATGATATTACCCTAGAAAATTGATCTCACTAGATCTCTTTCTCAAAATCCCCCAGTTTTCACTCCTCCACTAACTACACCAAATACAAATTCACCATCATCTGGTAAAGACACCCTTTAACATAAACCTCCACTATATAGAGGTGTATCATGTAAATATCCTCCATCCCCCTACAAACATTTCTAGACCCACACATTCCATCTCTATATGAATTATTACTCAATGAATAATTCTTAATATTCCCTTTCCTTGATGAAGAAAAATATTAATGTTCTAATCCTATAAGAATTCCATCCAACAACACTTAATCTAATTAAAAAAACACTAGGATAATATATACATAAATATTTCATGACATGTAAACAATACAAAGAAGTCCCCAATGACATAATGCCACCCAATCATTAGAGAAAACATAACCACACATTGATCAAGATCATGGGAAGAGTATTTACATTAATAAGTTTTATCTAATTTTACCCATAAGAGATAACTATTATTTATTGATCAACGTGTCACCTAGTCAAAAATGTAAAAAATTACAATAATAATCAAATATAAAACTTTTCTACGGAAAATGAAGAACTTATGTATTGGACATATTCTATATTATATACTTGAATGTAGATGGACACTGGTCAATCCACAGAAAAATGTGATGATTCTTTCTTATAGATTACACTAGAGTCAAAATATATGGGAATTTAAATATAAACCTCATGTAATATCCTTTGTTACTAAAGATACTATAAACCTATTTAATATTCTTGAGGTTTAACCAAGAAATAAATACACCAATCATCATAGTAATCATCACTAATCAACTCAATGACATAAAATTCTCTACGAAATGAACCTCTCAGTACTAGAAATCACACATGGATAGCTTCCAAAATAACAGATGAAGCTGATGAACTCCTAAAAAAGATCCTAGATTCTCTATGTGATTGTATATAGACACCTAATACATGATAATATCATCAATAAAAATCACCATGCACTAATATAAAAATTCACCAAACACATAATTGGTAAGTAAGATTAACATGGATGGAAAATTATTAATATTGAATAATAACACAATGAACTCAAAACTCCTACAACAAAACATTAAAGTAGTGTTTGAGATATACTCATCCTTAACATGAATATGATGATATCCTAACCAGAAATTTATTTATGAGAACCAGCTATCTCCCTTAAACTGATTTAGATATCTTCAATCCCTTGGTGTAGATAACAGTTCTTCCTCATCACCAGATTCAAGTGATAATAATTGGTACAAAAATGTAAAATACCATCTTATTTCTTAAAAAATTGAACAATAGAATCCCAAAGTGACACACTAGGCCAAATTTGTTATCTCTATTGAATTTATCTATATTGATTCCATAACTCCCACTATAAATAAAGATCCTTCCTATACAGAGGCATTGATATCATAGTGACACCAACTATAACTCTTTCTCAAACTTGATCTCTTATTAAGGAGACTAAATCAAGACCTATTCTATAAGGACATTAGGTTATTATTCTAAAACCCTTGGAAACACTTCCGGTTTATCCAATATTAAACTAAACATAAACCCATCCATTAAAGAGGAAAAGAACTCAATATTCATCTAACCTATCATATGGTATCACTCGCCAATAAAAATAGCCTACTATCTATAAATATCATAGAATACAATTCCCCACTAGAGGAAATCAATAATAGTCTACATAGAATATAGATAAAACATGTCCAGGATGATGTTTTTTGGTTATATTTTAAAACATATTAAATCAATAAAAGGGTGAACTACTTAGCATGAACTAAAAATACCTACACACATCATAGAAGATATCTTAGCCTCCAAAAGGAATAGTCAATGGTAATGGTATTTTAAGTCACTCTAACCCATGTCCCAAATAATAAACTACTGTAGTTGTAGTGATGTAGTGCATAGATCCTGATGAATACAAGGCATACACCCTTGTCAATTGTAAACATTTGAATCCTCACCTGATGTGTGACTCAACTGGTACTAAAAACTATAAGGAATTAATTTTATCATATTCAGATCCATAGCCTCTCTATCCTTGATGGTGACCACCTCCATGGTCACACTCTAATCACTTTCCGGATGAAAAGGATTATCCTAGGGATTTTCTCATGTCACCTCATTTGGTCCTTTCTGATCAAAAGCTGGAGCACCCTTCTATTGATTTTTTCCATAAAGTAAACTCCTATAACTACTAAGCATGAATAGAGTTTCCATCTCCACATTGACTACTAAGAAATCCTGGGCACTCACGATTCTAATGGATATAAATTGTACATGAATAAAATAACCACACCCACTCCACTAGTAGGAGTTCAAGAACTACCATCCCCTGTGAAATGAGATGATGTATGCTAGAACTGACTCAATTGTTTCTGTTTTTTCTTCTTACCATGAAATTGATAACTTACAACTATGTCTCTAATCTATAGAGAGTATTATAAACTCACCGCCCAAGATGATTTGGTTATTTCCATTCGCCTCCCTAAAACATCTATCTTTTCTTGGAACTTGATATATGTTGACATCATGAATGGGGTGTACTGACATTGGATCATTGAATGTGAATCCACCAAACAATTCCTCTACTTTCTATCATAATCGGGAATAAGGTCTGGCTGATAATAAAATATATTCTTATGGTAGATACTAAGGTCCCACATGCTATAATTCCCCTAGGGTAGAGTGAGAATCTTCATCTAAAATTTTAACATTACAGTCAATCAAAGAAACCCATCCAAAAACTGATCATGAAACTTATCCAATGAAACTATATATTCCTCAAAATCCCTGAGGAAGAAGAACCACTAATACAAAGATTTATCATATAACATCTTCACAAATAAAAAAACTAGTAGTCCCTTCGATCATGGATTCAACTAAATGAGATATCTGATTCCTACAACCAACCCTTGATCTTTTGATTTTAAATGGTTCCCTGATAATTCTAAAGACTATGTTATTGAAACACTTAGAGTTTCCTCCTTTAAAATTCAACATCATAGATATTTATTCTATTGTGATCCTCTATCACATCTTGTTAAACATCTTCAATTTTAACCAGGTAGGGAAAATGATCTACATCCATTCTTACAAAAGAACAAATGTTAGTGACCCCTATAACCAAAATATAGAATATTTATGTCTAGTTATATAATTCAATTCTAAATTATTACTATTTTAAATCCAATTCAAACATAGGCGAATAAAATAAAGATTCATGATCCCTACATAGGTCTCTACACTGAATGTAGCATTACTTTTCTTAGGATGTTCAATAAACATGAAAGTCCTTGAGCTGGATCATAAGTGTCCCTAAATACCCATGTACTAGCTAGTATCCCATGTTTACATCATGCACTCAGACTAGAAAATATTGTTTCCCTACTAATTAATGTTGTTCTCAATAGTTCATACCACCAAAATCCATCATATAATTCAACCATCAGCTCTGATACCACTATTTCATGAAACACTGTCTACTTGTACCACTCTTTTACTAATAGTCATGATGGTGATGATCCCCAAATATAGCCTCCAATAGGCCATGATTTGGAGACTAGGAAAAATGGAATAGAATAAAAAATGCGATGAATTATCCTATATATATAAATTTAAGGGAAAATTATTCAATGATATCCTCCAATCAACACCATCACAAAGATAAAAAACCAACCAAATAAAAAAATGTTCTTCCATAAAAGCTGAAACACTTGTAAATACCATAGAAATCCTACGTAGAAACCATGAAGCTCCAACAACTGATGAACAATAACCCCAAGATAGTAATTCCCAGTTAGATCAGCAACCATCATTTACATACATGATATATATATATATATATGGGTGAGCATATAAGTAATCTAAGTAGGATCCTTCTTAGACCCTCTCGTACAAATGTGAAATAATCTATCTAAATCCCAGTGAATAAAAAAATCAAACCAACTCATTACATAAACTGGTAAAACTATATCCCATCCTTACTATGGATCTCTCACTAAGTAACACATACATGATTATATATATATATATATCAATGTATTTTCATAGTAATGGTACCACACATCCATATCCCCACATGTTTTTCTCTCATATTCCCTAAGCCCAAATGTCCTATACTACAATACCACACACACACACACAGATATATATATATATATATATATATATATATATATATATATCAATTGACCTTTTATGTTTTTCATGGATATGTGTTACCTCTTATATCATGTATAGGTCGTGACATATCATGCTTTCATCAGTATATATATCAATTTCATCACCTCATCCCACACATTGTTCATCCCATCTCAAATTTATCATCATAATCACATCTATAACCAAGTAGTATGTTTGAAATTGACTAAAACCCATGCATCATGTATTATTCATCAATCCCTCACAATCAATGCAAGTAAACCTATAATAAAATGTAGTCACTATGGATGAAATGCATGTATGTTCTATAAAATTAAGCTACTACAGACCGTACACACATGCATTATAAAAATATGATCCATCATAGCCCGTATAGACATATACCACATCACATAATAACTTATATCCTAGATATGTGTACAAATCATTCT
Organism: Viscum album; assembly: GCA_963277665.1. Lineage (NCBI taxonomy): Eukaryota > Viridiplantae > Streptophyta > Magnoliopsida > Santalales > Viscaceae > Viscum > Viscum album. Next base: position 1,558,896,001 of record OY728164.1, on the reverse strand, counting down.
AAAAAAGGGAGGGAAAATAAGATGGGGTAGTCATCCATTTTTTCCATCACCAACCAAGATTTTAGGTAAAAAACATAGATCCAAACCCTTTGGGAATCATCTACCCACATGACTTAGGTGGTGGAATATATGAAATCAGAAAATATATGAATATATCATGCCCAACCACACTAAGGGAAACGTAATATCCATAAACTAAAATGTAGCTATCATTCCGCATAAAATCGGCTACCACTGATATTTCCTAAGAAACTATATTTCGTATAAGCACACAATGATAAAGATTCATCATCGGTAATAACATACATTGGGAATTTAGAAAGTACTAATAATTCATTAAACCTCATTTAAAATATGGTTTTAATTAATTAATTTCATTAAAAGTGAAAAAGATTCAAAATTCTCATGAAAATATCTATATCTCCATCTCATGATCATATATCATTCATTCATAAAATTATAATGTTCTCATTCAATTCATAACATTACCATAATAAATAACAACTATCTAATGGTTTCATTTATTAATTAATTTATCTTTCAATAATCCAGGTATTCATGGACTTGACCTGAAATAACACAACCGATGATGCACTAATAGTATATATGTTAACTTTAAATGGGAGTTGTAAATCAAAATAACCATCATGAAAACCATCCATAAAAAGAAACCATAATTAAATATGAGAAAATAAATATCTCAACCAAATATAATAACCCAGTAAATAGTTAAGCCTTACTATAATCATATTCCAATCATTCACATCAATTCCTCACCAAATGTACCAAATATACAAGTTTCACAAAAAACATGGTATCTAATATCCTATAAAAATAAAACAAGGAAAAATGTATTTTTAGAAAAAAAATTCATGGATTAACCAAGCTTATATCCTTAAGGCATATAAGACTTTAACAACAAAGAATGGTCTCACACAACCTCAAGTATTTATGTTCACCCAAAAACATTTTTTATTGTGGTATTAAATTAACATATTCAATTTGAATAGGTTTCCGTAGTAATAGTCCTATAATATGCAGATAATAATAAAAAATAATCAACCCTAATCATTCTTTAAGAAATACCATCATGCTCAACAAATTTCAAGGAGGATTTTAAATAAATTCACATCCCTATTTCATTATTCACTCCATAATTCCATCATTATGTTGTTTCACCAAATTATCAAATATCAATCATGCTAGGAAATAATAATAATCATAGTAATTAGACAAAAAAATATATATAAAATAAAAAGAGGAATCGTTAAAAAACATCACTACAGATGATCATGACGCGATTCCAATTTATTCTTAATTATAGTTATTATTTTTATTTATTTCACTTCCACAGTTAACCAATGAAACTAAAGCATGATAATCAAACAAATTCACATAAATAATGTGAAACCATGATTCCATTCTATTTATTAATAATTTTAAAGAAAAAAATAACTCAAAAATAAAAGAATTGAGGAATCAATCATCGAAATTCTCAAAGGAAACCACATGGAATCCTTTCCCCAACAACCTACTATTATGAAATACTCAAAACATATCCTAAAACAAATGAAACATCGCCTCATGATCTTATATTAATAAATAGTTGTTAGAAGAAAATGATAAGATGATATGAGATTACCTTGAATTGATATAATTTGATCCTAATAAACAATGTTGTTTAAAATCTCAAGGGTAACACCTATAGAGGGATAGGAGAGCCTGAGGTTCAGCTAGAGTTACATGTAAGAGAAAAAAAATCCATGGAATCCTAAACCCATTATTTTTTTAATAATCCTTAATGACATTAACTATGACATTTTGACTTAAACCATGCCCATGGTGCCTCTGGTCAAAGCAATATCTAATTTTCTAGTGTTTGATCCTTCAAGGTACACATGCCTTCAAAATGAATTAACAAAAATTTGACTTCCATCATGAATTTTCCTATGGCACGGTGTATGGTGTTTTGGAAACCCATGATGTCTCCATGAACACCCTTTATAACATATGGGGAAATACCTATCAGTTTCAGCTCACCATGCCCAAGAAAAAAAGGCATGGTGAGTCTATACTTACTATTTTTACTTCTCCTTACACATATTAGCTTCTCCCCAATCCCACACCGCAATATCCACTGACTTGGAAATTTTAGTTCTAAAGACACAAAATTATGATACATAGATTTTACATCTTTTTATATGAATATTCATTACATTACACAAAAACATGCATGAGGATTGTAAAGGTATATTGACTTTGGAGACTAGACACACAATGTTTTAATTTCATGAAATATTTTCATCATATCCTATAAAGATCTTCACTAATAGTAGTATTAATAGACATAAACTACTTAAAATATTTATTCATAACCTGGGGAACGTATACATAAGAAATTAAAGATATTATATCCTCAATAACGGTAAAAAAGAGAGATATTTAATCATTACATGAGAATAAATGTATTAGAAAACGAGAATAACATTTGAAACCATACCCTACAAATCACATATCATAATCTAATGTCATGTCATAAATATTGGCAGTTCATAATACATGAATCATAATGAAATAAAATAAAATGAACCATGAGAACATAAAATTGGAATAAAACATAGATTTGTGGCATACACATAATATTAAAACATCATTTCCTTAGTTTTCAAGGATTATTTCCAAGGCTATCATAGTAGAATATGATCAATATGAAAACCATCATAGTATTCAAGGATCACTACCAAGTATATTATTATGGAAATTTTCTCTTAATAAAAACGGTTCACTCCCCATTCCATTCCTGTTTATCTAATGATATATTAGTTATTACCTAATTCATTGGGGGGAGATAAAGGATCCACCTATCATTGGTAATAATGTAACCACCATACTTAGTTATAACGCAACCATTTTCCTTGGTTATAACATAACCACTATCACATAATGAAAAATATAAATATGTATCCCAGGGGATAATAAAATTTTCATCATATGAGAACCCATGAAAATAAATGGGTTTATAAAACAATTATCATATCAGAACTCATAAAAAGAAATTGGATTAATAAAACATTAAATTATAGAATAACATGTGGATAAAATAGATTTCCTAAAAATATCTTAATCATAAACATAAAAAATCAATATAAATAATAAAAATGGTATACTTGTATAATATCCCCAATAAATCATAAGTAATACAAAAGGACTTCATTTAAGTTAGGAACTAATTTAGAAAGACCACTTTGAACATTATTGGGAAAGAAACCTTTCTATCTTGAAAATCACTTTCAAAAGATTAAACATTATTAATAAATTTTTCTGAAAATATAGTTGGAAGATTTTATGGGGATATTTAGAAAATTACTGGTCATGATGTTAGAAAATACCATTCATTTTTTATACATAAAAAATATTATATTCACATTTTTGGTAAATGTCAAATGGTAATTTTTTGGAAAATGACTTGAAGATTACATTAAAACCATTTTGTAAAATGTTAAACATTGGTAAAAATGTATTTAATAAATCATATAGATAATGCTAAACAATTTTTGAAAACATTTTATAAATCATGGATATGAATGAAAAAGTTTTTTAACATAAGATAAAAATAAATTTATATCACATAAAAAACATTCATTTTGAATCATGAGTACATAAAGAGAGAATAAATAAGTGAAAACATTTATTATCATGAAATAACTAGAGGAGAATTAATTTCATGAGTTTATTGAGATATTGATGATAATATTTCATCATGAAAATTTTAAACATAAATAGTCTTGATAAAATATGAGATTGTACCTTAAAACCATCACCACTTTGGTAACATTGAATCGTAACCACATGAAAGAATAACATTAATTGAACCTTAAAACATCATGAAAATAAATATACTCATTATATTAAATGTAAAATCAGTTTTATATACTTTTCATTATATAATATAGGTTCATAACACAATGTATGTACCAAAGAAGAAAAATATAGACAAAAATCCCTTACCGCATTGGAAACGTTGAAACCGTAAACCCCATGAAAGAGATGTCCTCAGATGGATATGTAAATGCCTATAAAAAACAACATGTTTTTCATATCGAATATATCTCATATAAATAAAAAATGAGATAAAAATACATTACCTTAATTCTCTAATTGTTTTATACAAGTTAAAACCTAAAGTATAATAAATATTAGTTTATTATTGATGTATTATAAAATATATACCAAACACACACAAACACAAATAGATATATATATCATAATATATATGATTTATTAGTGGAATTTTATTACCTAATTATTAAAAATTCATTGTTAAAAACATGTTTTCGGTAATAACTTCTTTTTTGTGAGTGTATGTTTTGATTTTGAATTTTAGGTACAATTACATTGATCATTATTACATCATATCAAGAAATTTAAAATTTATTTTAATATAATATATATTCAGTATGAATTTATTTATCGTAATATATAAAAGTTACAGATAGAAAATGAAAAAAACTATTCATGTAGATTGTAGGTCGTACGTACGCAAGAACATAGTTTCAATTTTTAAAATGAATGGAATGAAAGGAAGAAAAATAATGAATAAACCTAAAAGAAAACTTATTATTTCATATATATGACATATGTTAACTACTTATATCCTTATTACAATATATGCAAAGTGTTAGGAAAAAATGAATCACATTGCTTTGCGAGGGGGTAGTCCACCATACACACGGATGACATTTTCATATCCCACAGAGAATGGAATGTATAAAGATATATGTGATGTAATAATTAAATAGGCATAATTATTTTAAAAATACAATATATATTAAATTAGTCAATCCTAATGACCATACAAGTAAAATATAAATGTAAAACACATATCATCTATTCATGAGACGTTAGTCAACAGTACACACGAGCGGCGTTATTGTTTTCCAACCATTTTGTAGCTGAGAATTAAAAGTGGTATTATAATTATAGATGTATATTAATTTCATAAATAACATATTTTAAATGAAATCCATCATTATATCTGTCAATGAGAGGTGTTTATGGAAAATTAATAACATTGGTTCATTAGGCATCAGTCTTTTATACACACGAAAGATGATTTTATATACCATTTGATAGTAGAGGAGATAGATTTAGGTTATGAAATTAAAATAGTTATATATTAATATATTATATATATTTGGTTTATTATATCATTATATTTAAAAATATTTGATGGAGGTTGAAGAAGTAATTATATAAAGATCCTCAGTTAAGCACGATACCTCATCTTTGGAACCTCCCTAGGTAACCAACAAAAGGATTCATAGAAATGATTTGTGATAAAAATAGGAGAACTATGTAATATTAAGGGAATTAAGGAAGATAAATGTGATAGTATTGGTTAATCAAATTTTATTTTATGTTGTGAAGAGGTGAGGATAATGGGTGGCCTTTTATAAGTGAGGTGAGTAGCAAACCAGTAATTTTTGAATAGAAAAAGGCGTACCCTCTTTTTTCACATGAAAAAGGATAAAAAATCGTTAATTATCAATAATTATAAGATATAAGGTGTAAATACTTAAATAAATTTATTATTTATATGTTTCTAGGTCATTTCACCCCTCATGTATTTAGATTAAGCCTGAGTAAACCCATTTTCACCTTAACCATGATAATTATTTTTTACTTATTTTACTATTCATAATGGTAAAAAATTAATTTTAACTTATTATAAATTATAAATTATTATGATTAAATATATTAAATAATTTTTCATAGTTCTATTAAAATAATTGGAAAAATATAATTTAAAATTAAACCTACAAATTTGATAAGAAAGCAGTTTTCCAAATAAAAAATGTTCAAATGTTTAAAATGTTTTTATAAAAAAATTAAATATAAAATTGAATCCAATGAAAAAATTTGATTAATAGATTATTATTGAACTAATTTTACTTTTAAAAACATATTAAATCAAATTTTAGTTCTCAAAATGTTTTAAAAGAAATGAAAAATGTTATTAAAAATAAGTATTTTTAATTATTCATCGAAAAATTTATCCTATCAGAAAATTTTAAAAAATTTTACAATAATAAATTTATTAAATGATTATTTGAAGAGGAATTATATTTCTCCAAAACATTTATATTAATTTATAAAATAATTATTTTAATATGAGTTCATAAAATGTTACAATACATATTTTTTGAAAAACCGTTTTTTAAGCATAGAATATGATTCATTATTATCTCTTTTCTATAAAAAACCTATAATGAATATTAAAAATTCTATTGAATATATAATATATAAATTTCATTAAAATAATTCACATAAATTTTTTGTTTAATTTATTAAGGGTAAATAACTTTTTTTCCCAAAAGTATATTTTTATAAAAATAATTCCATTAGTTCCAAATAGTTTTAATATTAACTTCTAATTAATAGGTGACCACATAATTCATTTTATATACTTGTGAAAACCATATTTTTTTAATATTATTCACAGACAACATTCCAATATATAGTTAACTACTATCATGTTAAAAAATATATTTTAATTGTCTATCACATTTTTTTTATACTCGATGTTGTTTGTAAGGAAAGCTAAAATCAGTGTTACATGTAAGGAAAAAATATAAGTGTTTCATGTAACAAAAAATACAAAATATATTAAATTTATTTGGAAAAAAAATCATAAAATCTCATGGTTATACTCTCAAACCCACTTCAAATGGATTTCACCATTGAAATTCATCCCTTTAAAACCAAAAAAATGATGAAGGTTCTAGCTCATTGCATATTTAGGATCCCACATAACTTCCTCAAGATGGTGGTTTCACTAAAAAATAATGACCACACGAGTATTAATGTTTCATAGAACATTATATGTGTCATCTAGAATATCCACCAGTTGTTCCTCATAATAAGTATCATAATACAATGGGACAACTTATGAGTTTAGTACATGTGAAGGATTAGGTATGTACTTAATCTAGAGAGATACTTATAAAAAATTGTAATCTTGAGATATGTTCTATGGTAGCACCAAGTGATAAACTGCAGTCCAGATATGATCAATAATTTCAAAGTGATTGATATACCTAGGTCTTATCTTTTCTCTGTATTGTAAAAGAAATTTCAATATTTGACTCTATTTCAATCAATTTCTACTTTGTATCTTACTCCAAGAAATAATGATAGATTTTTTAGAGATAAATAACTAACATATCACAAGATTCATAATATAATGATATTTTGTTCCTTCAATCTATACATATCATCATAATAAAATTATTACCACTAGTTATCAACATTCATACATCTTTATATGGTGATGTAATACATTAATCTCAAAAACCTCCTCAAAAGGTCAACATAAACCCTTACCTAAATGGTTAACTTTATAAACCATCCAAAATTAGAAATTTATATACAAGGTCAGTAAATTTTCTAAAATCAACTTAAAAATAATCCCCAAAATATTATACAGTATCTCTTAGTGTCCACATGCTAAATATGTTAATACCTTGGTCATATATTCTCATGAATCATGATTATAACCATAATTTCCATAAAATATTAATGAAAATATACATGATTCCTCATTAATTAAATAAAACCACCAATTATTGAGTATATTCCATAATTCCAAAAATGATGTAAACCCCATCAATGATATCACAAAACACTTTTCAATAAATACTTAAATAGTTATGGGGCTATAAATATTATCCATATTAATTTTTCCATATCAATTATATATTTATCTATTATAACAAAATTTTCTCATCATCAAGAACACATTAAGAGTTGACTTTCCTTAATCATGTATTTTCATCAAAATATCACATTTCTAATATGTAACATTTCTAGGTCATTAGTACCATTTAACTTATTCTTTAATTTTTATAAACAAAAAAAATATATATAATATCCCATATATATATAATGATTTATATAAAATAATTCATGAATTTCAATACATAGTCACTTCCATCAATCAAATTTATTCATACACCATTAAGTAAGATTTATCATCTTATTCCTTAATAAATATTTCCTATATTATTAAATATGAATAATGTCTTAACATTCATGAACCTCAATTTTATCATGAATTTTACATTTAACATAAACATTACTATTATAATTTCTCATACCTTTTATATTTAATTTATAATATCTTTATTATAAATAGTATAACCATTACTCATAAGAACTTTATGATCCAATTAATTATATTTCCCCCTAGGACATTGATTTGTATAATTAATATACATTACACATTTATAACATTTTACTTTTGATGATACCTTAGGGAAACTATTATTATCATTCAATTCATTAACCAAAATTATCATTTTTAATATAAATTAATTCCATTGTGTTCTTATTTTACACATTATAAAAACTTCTCATCCCTTTGATAAATTCCCTTCGGTGCTTCTTCCCCCATTTTCAACATATAGGAAACTATGTCTTATTTACTATATAGTTTCCACCACTATAACACTTAATGAATATTATAATTTTAAACTTTTCTGAGTCTGAGAGTTGGTTAAGGTGAAATATGTGAATCATATATCTTCATAAATGATTATTCATAATCACAATATCCCTCACTTCACTCATCATCCCATTTGGTGGATCATAAATAGGTTATCTATCGCATTCAATATTAACTTAGTTCTTTTTTTTACATCCATTGAATAAAACCAAAATGAAACGCATGAGAACCGATATTCGTAGTGGAAAAACACATAATCATGAAAACCCATTTATTTTATATCTAAATAACCAATTTTTTTTAATATATGACAATTTATGTTTATACTAGATCATTCATAGTTAACATATATTTAAATCATTAATGATGGTTTGTAAAGAGTTTTCAAATTTCCAAACAATATCTGAAGGGAGTGTAAAACTAGGAGTGCTGGGAGGCCCATTGTCATGCACCGGGTGATGATTGAGCCTAACTCAATGTGAAATTTTCATAGTTATTACCCATAGTTGCCTCTATGGAATACCCACATCTAATTTTATTATCTAGATAGAGATGTAATTTCTTAGAAACCACTTTCCCTATCCTATTCCAAAATTCCAAGACATTTTCCTATAATTTAACTTACACTTAGACTTATAATTAGACATATTCTTAGACTTATCCATAGATAATTCCCTAGGGATACCACTAAATGTTTCTTAACACAAGTTCCAAAGGCTAACTAAACATTTCCATTGATACCAACTGTAAAGGCCCAAACTTCTCATACATAGATATTATAACTTTTTAGATGAATGATCATTAAATTACAAAAAACACATGAGAGATGATCATAAAGGTATATTTTCATTAGAGGATAGAAAAAAATATTATTATTTCTTGAAAAATCATTAAAATATCCACTAAATATCTTCTCACAAAGTAATCTTCTTCAAAATTCACTATGTAAAACCATTATTTATAACATGGGGAGAGGAAATATATGAAAGGGTGATCTAAGATTCTTAGTAATGGTAAAAAAACAAAGATACATACAAATAACATGAGATAACGGTATAAAAACATGAAAATAACATTTAGAATCTATACCTTAAATATCAAGAATCATAATCTTGAGTCATGGAATATTGAGTAGACGTTCATAAGAAATGAATCATAAGAAAATCAGAGAACATGAACCATGAGTACATAATGGTCGCATAAATTATAAATTTTTGGAATATACATAATCATAAAACATGATTTACTTATTGGTCAATGCTACTACAAAACTGGGTTTATCTAGTGTCAGGGATTTTACAATTCTATCTAAAAGAACTCTTAAAGACCCCCTTTATCAGCACTATAAAAAGCACTATTAAAGGGGTTCCTTTAACAACACTAAAAAAGCACTGATAGATCACCATTTTAAATTTCTTTTTTACAAGTTCTCATAAAATAACCCCTTTATAAATTCATCAATAAAAGTGTACATAAATACCCTCATTTTTCTGAGAATGTAAAAAAGGGTAGATAAAGGGGGGTCTTTATGGGTGTTTCTATAAATTCACCCATCTATACACCAATTTATCTACGATATTTTTCTAGCGTTGATATAGGGTATATTTTAAAAAATATATTTCATTAAGATATATATTAATATATTTATATTAATGTAAATAAAATATATTTATTTTAAATATGTTTTAGATAGGTCTAAATAAAATTTTACACATAACGTATTTGTTATTTAGTTGAAATGAATAATAAAATATTTTTAAAAAATATTTTTATTTTAAAATTGTCTAATTATTGCATATTTATATTAATTTCATAATAATTGGTATATAAAAAAAATTAAAAAAATATATAAAAGCTCTAAAATAAGTTTAAAACGCAACTCAATCATCAAAAGTCCAGAACTTTTGATCTGGGGTTCCATTTGGGATCTACCATATATAAAATTGAAGCTTGCGAGGATATCTATGTCATGATGACTTGGGGGACCCTTTTTACAATTTTTTTTGAAAAAATTTCCATAAGGACTTCTAAAACTATGTTTTTAGTTGGGGTACCCCAATTTTATAAAATTCAATGGATTTTAAGCATCATTTTAGGGTGTGTTATTGCATTATCTAAAAAGGAATGAATTTTTTTCCCAATTATTACATTCATAATTATGGTTCTAAAATTTATTAATTTTTAACAATGTAGTTTTATTTATAATTAAATATATGAATATTTTCTTATATTTACCCATAATTAATCCCTTGTAAAAATAAATATATCAATTTTTTACATGAAAATATATTTTTAAGTACTTAAAATATATAAGATATATATTAATCATTCATTTTATTTGAAGTAAAACATTATCCATTTTTTTCCTTATAAAAATAAAATAATATGTATATATAATTTTAATATATACATGTGTGTGTGTTAATAAACACACACAAACACATATATATACAGTTATATTATAATATATATATTATAATATATATAAATGTATATTAATATACAATATATTTATATATATATAATTATATATATATATCACACATTTCAAAATATATACAAATAAATATAAAATTCATTAAATATTAAACAAAACACACATGGAATTGTGGTAAAGAGCATCAGTCGCATAATGGAGGTCTAGGGATAAAATCCAGGAATGCACAAGAATTTTGGGTAGCCTTCTAGTGCTAAGGAATGGGGTGGGTGTGTGATAGAAGATGGGTAGTGAAAAGTGTGGACAAAGGGGGTTAGAAGCACTAAGAAAGGTGGGTGGTGTGCATGAAAGATTAAATTTCTTACCATATTTTTTAAAATAACTTTTTAAGAACTCTTAAAATAATACCTTTTAACATCACTAAAATAACATTGCATAATAAACCTTTATCAACACTAAATAAATTACTACTAAATGAAATTTTTAATAGTTCTATGAAAACAATTAAAAATAGGTGCCTTATCATCATGTTTTTAGCACTGTTAAATGGTTCCTTTAACAAAGTTGTTTTAGCACTGTTAAAACCCCCTTCTAACATCACTTTCAATATCAATGATTATTATGAACTGATAAAACCTCTTAACTAACACTAGTAAACCCACTATTTGTAGTATTAAAAAGAATAATTTTGAAGGGTATCGTAATGGAATGCATTCACTTCCCAAATAGATTTAGTAGTCAAGGCACACTCACAAGACTATCATAGTGAAAAAGATACCTTACTAAACCAGGTACATTCACCACCCCTATCTTTATATCTCATGAGATATCAATATTTACCTAATGATGTAGAGAAAGATATAGTTCCCACTAAAATTTTGTTATGACATAACCACTATCATTAGTTATAACATAACCATCGTCCTTGGTTATACTGTAAAAATAGTCACATAATTAAAAACATACATATGTGCTCCACAATATCACAAAACATTAATGTTATCAAAACTCAATAAAATAAATAGGATTCATAACACATTTATCATATCAGAACTCATGAAATGAAATGGGTTTCATAATAAAATTCACCATAGAACAACGCATCGAAAATAAATAGTTTTTACAAAGATATATTCATCATAAACATAATATATATATATATATAATAATAAGGGGTTCCTTGTTTAATATCCATAATAAATCATATGTAATATAAAATAATTTCATCTTTGATGTAAAAGGATTTTGAAATATCACTTTGAACATTTTTGAGAAAAATATCATTTCCACATCAAAAAACATTTTAAAAGCTAAAAAAATTTCAAATCATTTTATTTGAAAATAAAATTGGAAAATTATAATGGAATACTTAAAACAATTAGTGGTCATGATGGTGAAAAATACCCTTTATAGTGTACACTTTAAAACAATGATTCCTTTCACATTTTTGGTAAAATCCCAATGAGTATTGTTTGGAAAAAGACACAATGTTTTCTTTTAATTTTTTTTTGTAAAAACTAAAAAAGGGTAAAAATATCCTAATAAATTATTTGGATAATGTTAAAACATTTTTGAGTTTTTTTAGAAGACATGTATTTTGAATAAATTATGTTCTTTTGATCAAAGTGTGAAATAATTTTGGTTTACATTAAAAACAATATTTTTTAATATTGAGTCAAAAAGGGAGGAAAATGAATTTAAAACTTGTATTATAATGAAATAACTATAAGAGAATAAAATTAATGATTGTATTGAGTGATGGATCAAAATAGTTTATCACCAAAAGAATAAATGTAAACAATATTGATAAAAAAAGAAATGTATCATAAATCCAATAACACTTTGGTAACATTGAATCATAATCCCCAAAAAAGTATAAGATTAAATTTAACATTAAATATACTGAGATTTAATAAATTTCTAGTATTAAATTTTAAGGGGGTTGTATATACACTTCATAAAATAATATAGGTTCATAATATGATGTATGTCCCAAAGAAGACAAATTGAGAAATAAATATCTTACCACATTTGTAACATTGAAACCGTAAACCCCATGAAAGAGGGTTACTCAAATGGAAGTTTAAATCGCAGTAATTTTCATGATTATAATCATAAAATACATTCATGGCCATTATGTACACTAAAAAATAACAAGTGGTACATATAGAATGAATCTCACATATATAAAAATAGGAGATACAAATCCCATACCTTAAATCTTAACATACATCATACATGTTTCAACCACATATATAATATATATAATTTTATTATGCATATACTAAATAGCTATAATTATATATATCACACCATTTATATTTTACTTGTTATCTTTTTATTACCTATTTATTGACAATATCAAGTCAAAATCACATTTTGGGTAATAACCATTTTGTTTTTCATGTAAGTTATGTTTTTTAATTTCTAGTCCACATAATTTTATCATTGTTCCTTAATATACATAATGTTAAAAATGAAATAAATTTCATATATATTCAGTATAAACATTTTTATATTAATACATAAATTTTAGATATAAAAAATGAAAAACATATTTAATGGAAACAGTAGGCCATACATAAGCACAAACATTGTTTCCATTTTTTAATGAATGGAATGAAATGAAGGTAAATAATAATTACAGTATAAATAATCATTAATATTTCATAAGTATCACATATATTAATTATAATTATTCTTATTACCATCAATGATATTACTTTGTGAAAAAAATATCACATCGCTTCATAAGGCAGTAGTTTGCCGAACAAAAGAATGATGTTATCATATCCCCTAGAAAATTGGAAGTAAGATGGTATATGTGATATCTTATTTAATGAAATATAATTCTGTAAAAAATATCATATCTATTCATTTGTTTCATCTTTATTTCCATCCATGTATAAAAGAAGAAAAACTCATCACATTGGACCACGAGGCGGTAGTCCGCCGTACACGCGAGCGATGTTATTGTTTTCCAATTTGTTGAATGGTAAGAACCTAGTTGTGGTATAATAATTAAAAATGTATAATAATATCATTGATATTGTATATATTAATTAAATACATTATTATATTCAATTTTTAGAGGTGGTTATGGAAAATGAATTACATCGGTTCACAGGGTAGTAGTCTGTCGTACACATAAATGATGATTATATATACCATTTTTTGAAAGAGAAGTTGGATTTCGTTAATTAAATTACCATAATATCATCAAAGTATGTGGGTGATACATATTTTATTATATTATAACAATTTATTAATTTTTTATGGATGTGGAAGAAGAAATAATATAAAGATTCTCAGTTTAGCATGATACCTCTTCTTCAAAACCTCTTTAAGTGACACCAAAAAGATTTTTAGGATGGATTTATGATCAAAATAAGGGATTAAGGTCATGGGTATGGAATTAAGTAATATATTATGGTAGCTATTTTACAATTTAAATGGATTTTATGGTGTAGGGCGGTGATGATTGGGGGTGACCTTTTATAAGTGAGGTGAGGGGCATAATTTCAGTTTTTGAAAAGAATAATGTGCACCCACATTTTTCTCGTGACACAAGGATCCAAAGTTCTCCATTATTAAACCTTAGAGTTTATAAGGTAAAAATATTTCCATAAAAGGGGTGATTATAAATATTATAGATCATTTTACTGCTTATCATTTTATTTTAACCCCCAGTTTAAACATGTTTCCACCTTAACCGCCGTAATTATTATTTTTACTTATTTTACAAATTGAATAGGTAAATAAATAAGTGGAAAGTATTAAAAGATATAAATTATTATTATTAAAAATATTTAATCTATTTTTCCAAATTCTATTACCATAAGTTGAAAATTTTAATTTAATACTATACCCGTATCGGCGATGAGAAAACAATTTTCCAAAGAGAAAATATTCAGAAGTTTAAAAAGATAATATATCATAAATCAATATAAATTATTTTGAATGACATAAATAAAATTAATTTATATAATTGAAATAATTTTACTTTAAAAACCATATTGTAACTAGTTTCATATTTTTAAATGTTTTATATGAATTCAAAATTCTTAATAAAAATCAGTATATTTCATTATTCATTGAAAAATTTCTCTTCTCAAAAAATGCGAAAATATCCACCCTAATATAATTTTTACATAATTATTTCATAAAATAATTTCATTTTTTCAAATATTTTTTTTAATATTGATACAAAAGGAATTTTAAAATAAGTATGTATAATGTGACAAAACCGTTTTTAGAAAAATATAGTTGTAAGCATAAAATTCGAAATATTCTTATCTCTTGTTTAGAAAATAAATATAACAAATGATTAAAATTTTATTTCATATAAAATATATAAATTCCTTTAAAATAATTCATAAAAATGTATATTTTTTAATTTACTAATGTAAAACATGTTTGTGTGCGTAAAAACAGTTTTTCTAAAATTGATTTCCATTATTTTTAAATATTTATTATTTTCATTTATAATTAATTTTTTCCAAAGGAATTCATTTTATATATTTGTATAAACCATATATGTAATTAATATTATTCAAAACCAACATTATAATTACTAGGATATAAATATGATATAAAAAATAAAATTTTAATAGTACGTAATGTTTTATTTAAACTCATTTTTGTTTGTAACGCAAACTAAAATCAGTATTACACGTAAAATATGCTAGGATAAGTATTTCATGTAGTAAAAAATATCATAAAATTAAATTTATTTTAAAAAAATATCTACCAAAATTTTAGGGTGTTATATCATTAGTACCTGTTTATAACTAGTAAATCCTTAAGATATCCAACAACACCATTCCCTTCACTACAACATGTATCCCTTCTTTTTTTATGTATGGAAAACATAAGAAAGAAAAATCCCCCCAAAATAGCAACCCTATTCCTTTTAGAATCCTAATTTACCATTGATAAACACCTTATTAAAAAAACCTCCACTAAAGGTATTTTTGATCGTATGGTGCTCCAAGAACAAAATTTGCTCGCATCAAAGGCAACATCCCCAAAATTCAAAAAACAAAATTCCCACAACACCAAAACAAGCTACACCACAATGAACACCATGTATAACACCATATGTTGGTTACCCACAAGATGTACCAAACTCATATCTCATATTAAGAGCACCTCTAATCTCCCATTAGACACCTCTAAGCCATAGTTAAATGACAATGGTGGGATTTTGAAAATTTTCCCCTATAATATTTGACTATTTAAGTTTTTTATATTCATATTTGTGGATGGAATTTTAAATAATCACTTCTCCTTAACCAAAATTTTCTATTTTAAAACACTAAAGATATTAAATTCTATTTTAATGAAAAATTAATAAAAATAGATGTTATTTTATGAAATAAAGAACATAAAATCATTAATTTTAGATTTTACCTCAATTGATGATTAATTAAAGGTATTAAATTAAAAAAATCATGGGTTTGCTTCAGTTTTTTATTCTTTTTTTTCTCCTCAATATATTATTCTTATTTATTATTTTTTATAGTTTCATATGTGTAAATTCATAAGATATTATTGTATAATTTTTTAAGGGTACTTTTAGAAATAGATAATCATATTTTTGATTTGTTGAAACATACATTCATTTTTTTCGAAAAATTTAAATTTTCATTTTTTTATTTAAATTATTTTAGTCCATATTATATTTTCCCATTTCATATTTTACTTTTTTATTAAATTTTACTTTATATTTGAACATTCTTTTTATGATAATTTTTACTTGGTTTATTTTTTGTCCAATTTGTTTTATATTTTACATAATTGTTTTAGATATATGACAAATTTAAATAATGTTGGTCATTAGTTAACATTATCTGGTGGATGTATTCATTCCCCATTTTTTATTAATGTTTTAAATTTACCACACTCTTGAATCAATCATTCAATAAATATTTTGATAAAATTTCAAAAAATTAGTATACCTCAAATTGTGGTCTCACTTTTAGATTGATTTTTTTATAGAATGAAATAATTTATTGGTTTTTATTTTCTTATCTTGGAGGTTTATACGAATTACTTCTCACCTTTACGATTCTTGATTCCTCCCCATTTTCTTAATTCACTCATTCACGTTAGAGTTTAGGGATGAACTTGGTTATTCGATGCTCTCAGCTAAAATATTCTCCATAAAATTATTTTTCTATAGGGGTTAAGGGGATTCCAGTTCGTAAATACTTCTTTAATATAAGAAGATCTAATTGAATTTTGTATCTTGAGTTTGGAAAGAGGGAATTTCCAATGCTAAAACTGTGAAATTATTAAAGGTGTGATATTTTTTAGATGAAGTAATTAATATTTATGGATATAAATGTTAATTTTCAAAATATATTTTTAACATTAATTTATTACATATTTTAATCTGTAATGTTTGGTCTTGTGAATGGATTTTATTTAGTATATATAAAATTAAATTTCTAAAAGATATATGTTGTACTATTTTCTTAGTTTGACAAGATTTTTATCTCAAATAGGTTACTTTTTTTCTATATACATGTTTATTTACTTTTTTGTTAGAAAAGATGTTCTTCTTTTTTGTCCCTTCTGGGAATGTAGGTCCAAATATAACCAAATAACACAAATAATAAGTGTTGTTATTTGTATTAATTTTCTATTTTTATTACTTTTTAATTCTCTTTTATTTAATTTTTCCCATTTTTTTATCCCAAAACCATCTTAATTAATATGTGAAATCATTTTTCAAACATTTGGTGTAGGGGTTTTTCTATTGGAAAATCATTACAAAATACTATTATATATTATTTATTCATTCAATTTAATTGGATTTTAATAATTATGATATCAAAAACTTCAATTTCTATAATTATATTAAT
The DNA here is from genome assembly GCA_963277665.1 of Viscum album. NCBI lineage: Eukaryota > Viridiplantae > Streptophyta > Magnoliopsida > Santalales > Viscaceae > Viscum > Viscum album. Next base: position 1,558,878,192 of record OY728164.1, on the reverse strand, counting down.
TTATATTATTTTAAAAATAGATATCTTACTATCCAACATGTATTATTAAACTCTATTATTTAGTAGAAAATAAAATTATTTATCTATCCCTGATTGAAAAATATACTTCCATTACATATATTAATGTCCTCTTTGATTCTCTTTCTAATTCAAAAAGACTAATATTCTTGTCTTTAGGTGGAAAATTACATTGTTAACTACATACTAATTCCATGATAACTTATATCTAGATTAAATTTGATAAATTCAATATGACCACGCATTTAGTATGGATATTTTATTAAAATAATCAATTGAATAATTTTAAAATGTATTCTAAATCTATTTTTATCATCATTTTGATGAAATAAATAAATTTTTCTCAGATCTTATACCTTTTTATGTTTACATAAAGGGTGAGTATCAAAATGTAAGTCTTTTACCATAGTTTATGGAAAACTATAAGTTATGGTAAGGAATTGTGAACTTTAAGGGAGGTCAATCCTATATTAATATACATAAAAATAGATGTGATTGTATTAATATATGGAGAAACGTAAAGAGGAAGAAAATAAAATTTAATAACAACTAGAGAAGGATTATGTCTAAATCAAATTGAATAACTATTGATTATTTTTATTATAAGAAACCAAATAAATTTAAAATAAATTTATTTAAAAAAAATAAATTCAATAATAATTTTATGGAAAAGTTATTTGTTTTATAGTGGTAGAGAATAAATATGATTGTGTTGAGATTATAAATATCTATGGACACTATATGGTGCCCAAATGGGTATTTGATATGGGTTTCCCATTATATATGTTTCCTTGAAATGTATTATTATATAATTTGGTAGGTATTTTGTGATTATATATGATTCCTCAACCGTGACCCCACATCAGAAGTATCAGGGTTTGAGCCCTGACTTCTTCTCCCTTTACCACAATTTTTGGAATTTGACCTTGTGTCTGCACATGAGGAATGCGGTGGGGGCATTAATTTCATATGGGGGTATAAATAATAGGTGGGGGAGAGAATTAGTGAGTTTTGGGAGAGTGTGAAGTTATAATAATAAGGGAAAAATATAGGAGGCCTTGGTTTGGGGCATATAGAGAGGAACACATGTTGTGAATCCCTATTGACATGAAATGACAATGGAAAATGGCCTTAGGGCCTCAGGGTATATGGACTAGTAGGTATTGAGGCCTCTATACCTATAGGCCTTTATGCCATCAATGCAAAGGCATGGATGTCATGTAAAGGGTTCCCTGTCAAACCAGTTAGACATGAGTATTCATTCCTTAATAAAGGGACTTTACCCCAAATTGTTTGGATAAAGTATACAGAGTCATCGCCATTGGATTAGTTGAATTAAATCATCATGAAGATACTATTATATACATGAGATATGTGAGTTGGATTCCCAAATTTAAGATAAAAATCATATATTTACGTGTGTTAGAATAATTAGGATATTTTTTAGGTTTAAAATAGGTGTTATTCATATCACAAAAGGGTATCTCGTTGTTATTAAGTAGAATATAGTCAATTATATTTATGTTTGAACTATAAGGACACATTTTACTCACATGAAAATAATAAATACTATTTTAGAGAAAATAAATATCATTTTTCATAGAATATGAGGGTATTATAGTTCCAAAATATTATAAGAATTACTCAAACAAGTTACATTAAAGCATATAAACCCAATTAGTCTATCATTTTTTGGGGACTATGTCTATGTGAAGTTAAAATGGGTATATTAATAAGAGAATGTTATATTATTTGTTTTTATAATTATGGTGTCCAGTTATTATAATTTCTCATGATAAAGGATAATATTTACTTAGAAGAATATGGTAATACTTAAAGAATGAACTCTCACACATTCTCAAAGATAATCTAATATTTCATATTTAAAAAAATGGAATAAAAAATGGTGAATAAAAATATAAATTTTCTAGTTCTTATAATTTTTTATATTTCTTATTTATTAAGTTTTTAAAATTTTTAATATATTTATGGGATCCCTAGGAATAAGAGGGTGACAGAAACCCCTAAAATAGATTAGTTGAGAAAATTAATAAGAATATACTAGAGAGATTAAGGATCATGTTATCTTTGAGGAGCCCTTATAAAGTGAGTTAAAAGTGTTGATATTAAAGATCCTTAAATGTGTCTTGGTTAACATAGTAATGTTATTAAAATTGAGATTTGGAATTATCTTATAGACATTAACCTAGTAGGTAATGTGGGTTTTATATAATTATTAAATTTGAATTGTACTATGGCTAGTTTCAAGATTTTTTGATATATAAGTTATGAAATCGATTTCATGTTTTATTATTTGTTAACATGATCATATGTTTTTTCAAGTTTTGATGAAATGTTACAGGATGAACATTAAAGACGTTTTAATGAATTTTGAAAATTACAATGCAATATTTTTTCTATTTCACTATAAGGTCATATTTTTTTGTGAATTCAGAGAATTATTTTTACTTATGTGAAGTAGTGGTGATGGGAATTGAGAATAAGTGTTTTTTTACACATGCGAGAAAGTCATGACATATTTTTTTATGGTTAGGTTAGGGTTATTTTATAAGTATTTTTTTTATAATTCTGTGCTGAAAATAAATGGAGACACACAAGAACATCATAACATCACTATTAATTTTTAATAATGTTATATTATTTATTTTGTGGTTTGTTTATATGTATTTTAGACTATGAAAGTAAATAGATTTGAGGAATTTGAGAAGGAGACATAACTAATCATCACATAGATGAAATAATATTGTAATTTCATATGCTACACTATAGTGAATTTAAACTACATTATATTCCATGTCCTAGAGAAATTTGGAGTTACTATTATAATTTGAGTTGAATGTATAAATTTGTATTTATGTAAAAATAAATTATATTGGTTTTTAGGAGTTTTAATGTGGTTTTGAAATTATAAATTAGTTATGATATAAGGAAATTAATTGTACTGTATTCTGTAAAATATATTTTTATATATGAAATATTTTCATAAGAATTTTATATAATTAATTAAGGGATTTGATAATTTTTTTTAAATATTATTTTTACCCAGTATTACTTTATGAAAACATACATTACACTATGATTTCTTATAGTTGAAATATTTGGAGTTTTACTGGGTGAATAGAGAGATATACCTTCTCAAAATTTCTAATGAGTTTTTCATGGAGTAAATGGTCAATTACTGGAGAATAACACGGTGCAAACATACATACCATTCTTATCATTATAATAGATTCTATGTATTGTACCAACCCATTCAACCTGAATAGTAACTAAGTTTATTGACACAAAGGATCTTAGACATGCCCTTATATACAAAAAAAGATGATATTTAGCGGCAATTTTATAATATTTGAAATAGAGAAATTATAAATTCTATATCATAATCCTTCAATAATAGATAAATAAAAGAAACATAAATCATCAATAAAACAAAATATTGAATTATAGCTGGAATATGAAGAAAAAATTATTTGAACACATGATTTATCAACCTGAGAACCATGCTAAACATATAATATTTCTACAACAAAATAATTCCTTTAGAGGTAAATTATGTTAAGAGGAATGGTGAAAAACTAATGAAATAATCAAATTCTTAAATATATGTTCACTATAAATTCATGATTATCTGTATTTATATGTTGTATAATTTTATTCAATATTTCTTCCCTTAATATCATAAATCACTATAATTAGGAAGCCTACTATACCCTACCCACAACCCCTAATAAAAAAACTACTTTCATACTCTAATTTAATGAATGGAAAAGTCAACCAGAAATGTAAATGTACTCACATGATTATGTGGTCCATAAATTCATCATATATCTATGGGTGACCACATTAAACACTTATATTACCAAAAGGAAAAAAGGCAATACAAACCACTATATTTTAGAAGTTAGTGATTTTATACATTGTATGTAAATGATACATAATGAACTAGTCCGTCATTTCTTTTATATAGGTAATGTTATGGTGAAACAGGTTACACCAACATTAAATATTTGCGGCTATCCAACCATTGAATTCACCATTCAACTGAGGCTTCCACCGGCTAATCCATCACAACCGGTTGATAGTTCACTATGCCCACAACTAGTCTTATCATCCAATCTATGCTACACGATCTTATATTAAAAATATTTTCATGTTGGAGGTCAGTTTCACCAGTACTATGAAATTATCTTAACAAATGGTCATATTCTACCTTTCTAGTGGGTTACTAGTTACTTGAAAAATCTTAAAAATATAAAAAATCTCCCGTTTTAATATTTATTTAATTAATCTATTCAGAATTATAAGAAAATTTGGTGATCCACATCCCCCTTCCACATGTATGAAGTGTTATCTTCCTTATATTCATTCAACTGAGCCCTAATGAGGTGTAATTTATCATATATATTTCATAGATTGGAACCATTGTTAAAATATTTTCCCAATTCTTCTCCCTATGATATTCTATAGATCTAACACCCTGTCTTTCATTAGATTATATATGAAATTGAATTTTTTGGTCAACATATTTCATTCAATCAAGAAATCTAAATTCTTGGAAAGGTATATGAAATTATGACTATCACAGAATATCATTAATCCTTCCAATAATTTACCTAGTTAATTTATAATTTGCACCATCTAGATCAACATTTTCATATTTTCTATAGATAAAAAATTTTAATCTTTTGTTGTAAAAAATGTAACTGTCAGCTATAGTTGAGACATTTAGATCACTAGATTTTTTACATTACAAACACAAAACCTGTTCTAGTATTTTGAGTGTTAGAATCACCAAAAAAATACACATCAACCAAACTATATAGATAATCATCTTCTCAAAATCACAATACTATATATTTTGATCCCATTATGCATTGGATGAACCACTTCACAACATTAAAATGTTTCTTCCCATGGTTTTTCATGAACCAAATTATAAAATTAAATTTTAAAAAAATATCTATATTAATTAATTTCATCATATAAAACAATATTTTGATAGTTTAATCATATATAACTTTCTCCATGTACCATACCTATTCTTCTATTGAAGGGTTTTCTGGTTTGAATAAATGAAAGTATCCAAAACGTGGGTTTTTTGAAATATTTACATATGTTCATCCTAATTATCATGATGGTCCAACAATGTAATCTGTTTGGGATAACAATAGAGTATCATATTTTTTTATCCCTTTCAATCCCCATCCTGGATATTTCTTTATCCTGGACATGTTCATTCATTTCAAATCATCCGACCAACTTTCTCTTCAGTAGCGATTTTTTTGAATCTCTAAACCAAATAGAAACATTTAATCAACATAGAGTTAGAGAAAAACATAAGAACCATCACTAAAAAATATATAATCGAAATAATGATAAAATTCTATCATGAATCCTTCTCTAGCTAAAAAATCATTGAATTTATAGTGTCACTTTTGAGATTCTTATTTTAATTCATATATAGATAGATTTTATTTACAACAGACCCTCCTTTTGATGGCCTTCAAAACCCTTGGATTTCGTCATATATGTCTCCTCCCCTGAATGTCCATGAATAAAATAATTATTAACATATATATGATCTAAGTATGAACTATCAGAAGAAAAAAATTTCAACACTCTCTAAATGGTAGTATTATTATCTATCTGTGAAAATATTTTAGATAAATGGATTCCATCATTCTTTTGGAATCCTTTCATCACAAGTTATGCATTGTATATTTTACTTTCTTTATCTTCTTCCATAAAATAGTAAACATATTTTTTCTTCATTTATTATTTCTCTTTTAGTAGTTTAGTTATCTCCAATGTTAAATTTAAAAATAAGTAATTCATTTATTCCTTTATGGATGGCTCCCACTACTTCGATTCACTAAGAGTAACTTCCACTTTTAGTCATTTTGGTTATCTAGACTCTATTTTAAGTAACAAATATTACTCTATCCTCATACCACAATAATGGTTTTCTAACTATAAAAGATATTTATAATCATTTTTATGAACTGTTTGGTATTTCAATTTCTGTTACATAGAATTTTGGTGATCATAATATTGAATGGTGTACTACTAGAGATTTACCTTAGACATTTATAGTCCATACACGTTTTGTAACATATATTTTTTTGTTGAATTTATAGTGAATTTTTTTGACATATGGTATCATTTAAATTTAAATTAAAACTAATGATTTCATCTTGATATAATCGTTATTTAGTATTTTATCCTTTTCCTTGACTTCTGATTCACCCATTGAATTTAAAGTTTTTATTCTTCTTCAAAATTTCTTCAAGTACATAACAAAGCTACTGTGTCAAAGATATACCTAATGTTGTATCCAAGTGAGGCTTCCATTTAAAAGTTCTTATGTATTTTTTATATATTTTTAATATTCATGAGAGGATTTATATGAATGTAAAATAAAATATTTAAATATTAAAATAAAAATTACTTAAAAAAATGAATTAGGTGAAATAGGAAAGGAAAATATATTTAAATAACAAATTTAAGTGGCCAAATCTTGTGGATCTCATGGTTTAATATTTCCTAATTTCCTGAAATTATTCAAACTGTATACTCTCTCAATGCATGAATTATAAAATCAAAGTGTGTTTCTCATTCAACTAAAACATTTGATAAAAAATTAAAATACACGTTTTTAGTCTCCCTTAAACAAGAGATAATTGATGAACTCAATAATCACCTAGTGCATACACAGTCAACTCTGATTATAATCATAATCCTCAATTGAAGATTCTGGAATTTAATTATCACGTTCAAAATAAATTTTATTCTTAGACCGACTTAATATGAAAAACTCATCATGTGACACTCTCTGTATGGATCCATGACTATTTTAGAATAGATGCATGAGAAATTACCAAATGATAGAAAATATATACATCAAGATTCGATAAAATTTAAGCATACATTAATCAAGAGGGAGATTATAGTATGATGTTCTAGAAATTAAATATTGGAAATAATTCACAATTCGAATCTAAAATATTATTCTATAATAGAACATAACCACTCATGATCGTGAAGTGCATAATCCATTAAATACCCATCCCCTTCTAATGGAGAAGAATATATCCACTAAATTTTCTAGTATATGATCTCATCACTCAACTTAGGAAATTCCATCCAAGTTGTTTTCTACTCTATAATATAAAATACACTTCCCTTTTTTCATTTTAAGAGCCAATTTTATTTTCTAAGAAGGTTCACAATCCCCCAATACCTCATCTATTGTGTTAATATCACACAAAATAAATAATTTATTATCCTTGGGATACCAAAACTATATCTTTAATAATACTTTCTCAAGTAATTATTTATCATACAAAGACTCTATATCGTTACATAATTCACTTCTATAATCTTAGTTTACTTTATCAATTTTTAAAAATATCATTTCTAGAAAAAAACCAAAATTCAAATATCACTAATAGTGTAATCCTTCTAGGACTATCCTAGAAAAATTATATGAAGACATGGACCTCATTATCTCGAAATAGTAGTAAAAATTCATCACTATAATAATAGCCACATGAAACATTGCACCATTAGTTTCATCTCATATGTAAAAATAGACCAAAACAAGTAAAAACAACATGAGAACTCTAATATTTATTTCAAAACATCTATTTCAATTTGGGTTTGAAGTTGTTCACATTTAAAACATATGTTCTATCTACCCAACACTAGTAGGGATCATATGATTCCGTAGTCCCACATTCCTTGAGTATCAGTGATGATTTATCCTAACTGTATTAGAATTGATTCATCATCAACTGAACATATCATGAACACATATTTTATATTAACACCTAAATAAACCATGTGAGAAATTACCACATTCTAAAACTATGGGCCTAATAAACCTTCATCCTTCAAACCAGATTCAACCACTGTAGAAATCATTAGGATTTCCAATCTTGTACAACTAATTTAGGAATTTCTTTAAGAACATGTCCTAAATTTAGATTCATTTTTATACTCATTGTAGGGTGAAGTTTTATTCTCCCATATTTAAATAACTAACCTTCAACCATGAAAAAACCAACTATAAAACATGAAATCAACAAGAACATCCTATAATAGTAGAATCAATCTCATCTAAGAAAAAAACACTTCATCTCATTGGCCCAAAATAAAATACAACTATATCAGCTCATTTCAGTTCAAATAATCCTGAAATTTCATCACCAACAATATCATTGGTCATTTAACTCAAATTGGATTCCCTGGATTTGGATTTATTAAAAATTATATTCATCTGTTTTATAAACATAGTGGATGGATTTGGAAAATGATTATACATTGACCATCTCAATAATGAAGAGAAAGGACCATAGTCGTCACATCATCCCCTTTATGATTTACTAGAATGAGATGATGGTTCAAAATCTTTGGATATTCAAATTACTCATTCTTCATCAACCTCGGTGGGGTTATTCTTCTTCAGTAATGGTGGCCTTAGTGGAATCATATTTAATAGGGGTTTCATCTTCAAAAATTTTGTGTTTATGAATCTTCACAATGATCTCGCTTAATGATATATATTAGAATAACAAATGAGTATGTGAAATTCATATAACCAAATAATTGGATATATGAAGGGACCCCTTAACAAATCCCTTATATGGTCTCACTACAATGAACTACATGAAATTGCAGACTGAAAATTGGCTATAGAGGTTATAACTGTCCTTTCATTCCCTAACTATTAATTTTTCAATTTGAGGAAGTTATAAGAGTTCAGATGAGTCTTGATGAAGTTTTGTGTATTTAGAGATATAAGAGAACAAAAATTGGGTTTCAATTCCGTAAAATATTTTTATATGGTGTATGATGGTGGGTTAAAACTTTTGTGTTCAACCATTTATGTCTTCAGTGTGGCGATGGTCTAGGAGTGAAATGCATTTACTCAATAAGAGGAAAATTATAGCATATATCAATTCTAGTTTCTGGAACCATGTTTTTCTATAGAATAGGGGTTTATGGCCTAATGGTTCATTTTACTCTGTATGATAAATGGATGCATATAATTTATAGTGTAAACTAGAAATGTACACCATAAGTTTGGTGAGTTATGGACTATTTATATATATTCTTCAAATGAATTATATTCCCATTTATAATTTTTTTCTAATCAATATTGTGGATACCCATCTCTAGGAGATACTCTATCCCATATTTACTTCTATTGATCTGTTGGTTTTGGTGGTCTCTTATTTGAATTCAGTGGTGAGTTACTTCCTCTTTTCTTGAGTGTTTAGTTCCATAATTCTTCACAGGATATAATGTTGTGATGTTGTTTCATTTTAGGTTTTTTGGTGTTTTTTTAACAACCCTTGATGTGGTGAGGGTTCATCTATGGAAACCTTATGTTATTTAAGGTTTTAGTTTTTTTATTCTTTCCCTTGTGGTGTGTAGTGATATTATAAAGCTTCTTAAGGAAGGGGATCCTTATTCACAACTGATTATATTCTATGTTTGTGGATTGAATGGTATTTTACTTATGGTTTTATAGTAACAGTCAACTTAATAATGATAATTAAATATAATTCCATAAATTGATGGGTATAGGGGTGATATAACATTCTTTACGACCTTGATATAAGTTGGTGATGATATTTTATATGCTGGTTTCAAATAATAAAATTCTAGTTGTTTGGATACTTTATTGTTTTGTAGATTATTTTTTTAAAGACACTTATTCTGTTATTATGTAGTCCCACCCTGATTAATGGTTAATTAATGTGTATTTGGATAATTAATTATTTTACTATGTAAATATGTTTGTATGACAATACCCTCACGAAATTAAGAGATAATGTGATAAAATACTTTGAAGTTATTGTGGTATACCTTATGTATTTTCGTTGAGCATGGTTCCTTTCATGTGATTCATTATGTTTTTTGGGATGTATTGTGGTGATAGAGGTAACTAGATGGGCTAGGTGATGTGTTTTTCAGAAGACATAGATGCGACCTGGTTAGTTGTGTGATGTGGTGCGTATTAGTTTTGATGTGAAGTTGTAGTGTGTGGTGTGGAATATAGTGGTTTTGGAGCACAATGGTTATGGAATGAAGAGGTTTTAGAATGTAGTGTTTTTGGAACATAATGGTTGTGACATGAAGATATTTTTGTTGTGTTGTGGTGGTGATTGGTGGGGGTTTATGTGCGAGGTTATTATGGTGAGATGGTTTGTATGGAGTGGAGTGATGATAAAAGTTGATATAAGATAGGAATTTTTTTATAGAGTGTGGTTTTATTAGTTTCCTAGTTATCCATTGAATACGTTTTAATGAGGTAAATGACTAATAATGAGGTGGGTGTGGATTTTTGGTAAATTCCTAAATGAATAAAAGGGGTAGAGAGAGTAATTGAAAGTGGATTTTTTGTGTGGATTGTATGGATTTGCATGGTTTGTTACATATAGTGGTGGAAGAATTTGTGATATGTAATGTGGTGTACACTATAGTGATGTGGTGTGCAGTAATGCAGTTGATATAAGCCAATAGGTAGGGTTCTTTTTTCTATTTATATATCATGTATGTTTATGTTATTTCTGTATATGTTCCGCCAAGTTGGATAACCTTACCAGTGCTCAGGGGTTCTGGGTTCTAGGTATTTTATCCAAACATCTATATTGGAGGATATAAAGATGGATGAATACCCCATCTAATATTATATCCCCTTATCAGTGATGGCCCATATTTCTATGGGTGATATGTGAAATGATGGCGTCGGTGTCCTCATTCAAGATGTGTGGGGATGGACTATGTCTATTCAGGTGAGATGTGATGTGATGAAACCTAATTATAGACCCAAATGCTATACCTTACTAGTGTGTTGTTGGTTCGGATGTGTCTCAAACCACGTACGAGATGGATGACATGATAAGAGATATGAGGCGATGTGTATAGAAGAGATGAGATCATATGATGTTCAACATTAGGGTGAGATCAGAAAATTAGTCGAGTATGGGATGCATTGTGCCTTGTTTTTTTATCACCATGATTCTATATTTTTATGTTGTATGTTTTATTTGGTGATTGATCCATGGTCAAACTACGATTGTTTAGTAGATTGGTTTAGGTGCATGTTGGTCTTCTCACTGAGCATTAGCATTCTGTTTTAACCTGTGCACTTGGGACCTTTGGTATAATCCTACAAAGTATAACTATATCCTCAGCCAATGTATATAGAATATTTTTATATTTATATGAGAAATTAGTGTACCAAGAGACATTACTATATTTATATTTGGAGATACTATTGTGTCATTTCTTTAGGAATTGTCTATGGTACTTGGTTTGGATACTTTTATTTGTATTTCTTTATTTTTATTCACAATTTTCATGGTAATAATGGATTTAATTTTATAATATACACTAGAGGTATTTGGTGTTTTTTATTCTGTCACATAATATTATTTTTATATTAGAAGATAACGCCTTCCATATGTGATATTTTTACACACTTGGTGCTCTTCGGAAACCTAGGGCTTATTGAAGGTGAGAATAAGGGGTAATTATCTCCCTTACATCATTGAGGTATCTTTATAGGGAGGGGTACATGATAGAGTGGTGTCAATTGATTTTGTTTGAGAGACGTGATGGAGTTTGGAGTTAGGCACTATGAGGTTTTCATGGGTTTTTAGGGACTCAATTCTAGTTGATCTTGGTACATGACATAGGTAAGGGAGACTATCTAGGACGTGAGGTTTTGGATCCCCATGATCCTATTCATGGAATTTGATATTATAAAAGGACCAGGTATGATGGACCTATTTATTGGGAATATACCATATAGAGGTACTTAGATCATGATTGATTTTGTTTTAATGTTTGAATTGGGTTGTTGAGGGAAAAAAATAAATCAAATAATATTAGAGAAAATTCCATGATACAAGGGTTAGGGTTTTTTCATTGGGTTTTTAGGAATTGATCATAATGTACATATGTGATTGGTTTATGTAGTTATGTTTCAGTAGGCTAATCTATTATGATCATTAGAGGGATAATGTGACATAGGAGGATGTAGTTTGGAAGTGGTATTTTAATTAATTTTTGAAAAATATACTGGGAAAGTATGATGGTAAAATCATATATAAAAAGACAGAGCACTAGATGGAGGATATTCAAATAGATTTCTGTCAAGTCTATGCAAGATCTAATTTCTGGGAGATTTTGGTAATTTTTTAACTGTGGGGAGCTATGTGTCACTAGTGGATGATGTATCTTGGTGACCATAAAGATGCATATGTGTTGTGGTCTGAATTTAAGAATGATTTCTATTCATAATTACAGTCATCAAAATTTATAGAATCCTAGAGGCAGGAACCTCTCTCCCTTTATCATGGGATCTTGAGTGTTCTTGGTATTTTGATCAAGTGCAAAGATCTCGTGTAAATTTCTCATGATATTTTTCAAGATGAGGAGTCCATAAAACAATGTTTAGAGGAGGATTTTCACCTACTGATCAGGTATGCATTTAATCGATTTATACTTTCTATTTGTCTAGAGGTAGAGTAAAAGGTGAAGGTCATCAAGTAGAATCATTCCCCTCAATTTGATCCCAAAGAGGGTTTCCAATAGGGTATATCAAGAGACGAGTTTTAGGTATTGGGTTGAAGGCGTTTAGGAAGTCAGGGCTCTAATTTGTGTGGAGCTGACACCAAAATGGTAATAATTTGGCTTAGTGTATGACCTATATGAGATGTTAGTATTAGTTTGGTGTCTAGGCCCCTTTTTTGCAGCAGTAGAAGTTACCACCATGGCTGTTTCAGCAGTAGGGACTACTAAAACATGTTCAAAATCTGAGAGCATGTGGATTTTTTATGGGCAGTCTCATGAAGATCCCCATTAATAAGGACCTAATCAAGATCATACCCATGGGGGTCCATAATAGATTTGTGGAGGAGATTGGAATGGTCATATTCACATGTTACAGTTAGTAGCGGTAATATATCTAGGATTTTTCTGACGTATGATTAGTTTATATCTACACATTGTTGAGTTTTATTTGATTTAGGTGATTTGAACTCCTATGTTGTTCCTACTTTGGTCTGTATGTTGGGACTATATGTGTAGATACATATATTCCCCCTAGTATTTTCTATGATATTTGGGTGATAGGATATATTTTTTTGATGTGTTCGAAGAATTTGTGTTGGTGATGGTGTAGAACTAGTGATTGGGAGGATTCTTAATACTTTATATATATTCCAATGATGTTATCCTTTATAGGGATTGGTTGTATTCCATGAATTTAGCATTCACTACTTATAGAGAAGAGTTTCATTTTACAATGTGGATGGCTAGTGTGTGGTGTTCTTTAGAAAGAGAGGTTATTAAATTTTTAATAGTCATGTTGATCTTATTTTGCCTCATTTGGTGGAGATATTAGTGGAATCTCATTGGAGTGATGTTCCCATAGTGTTGGTGGAGTTTTGGAATATTTTTTAGATTAGGTTATATCACTACCCCCATGATGCAATGTTAGGTTTGTGATAGAATTACAACTGGTTATATATATGATTATGATGGCTTCCTATTTAATGGATTCTATGCAGTTTCATGAGTTGATATTTTAGATGGATGATATTTTATAGGTGGGCTTTAACTAACCCATTATGTATCCTTAGGGTTTTCTAGTGTTGTATTCCAAAAAATAATATGTTAGTCTGATGTTATGTGTTTACTACCAAAGGTTGAATCAGGTAGCACTTAGTATACATTACAATCTTACGAGGATCAATGATCTATTCAAAAAATTTAGAGGGAATAGTTGGCTCTCTAAGGATGACTTGTAGGCTAGATATCACCAGTTGAGGTTGAAGGATGAAGATATCCGAAGACATCCTTTTGGTGATGGTATGGGCACTTAGAGGATATAGCCATACATTGTTTTGTTACAAATTCACTATAAAAATTCATCAGGCTCATGAAGTCCATGTACCATGAGTTCATGGACTAGTTAAACTTCATAAACATTGATTATATCTTGATCTACATGAGGTCCGAGGAGGATCATGTTGAACATAAAAAATATGTTTTGCAGTTCCTTTGACACCAATTTCCCTATGGAAATATTTCCATGTTCATGTTCTAGAAGTGATAGGATTATTTCCTTGGACACGTGGTGTCTCAATAGGGTGTGCTTCTTGACCCATCATATATCGATATAGTTTTTTCTTTTGAATAACTGAAGAACAACGTAGATGTGTTCAATTTTCCTTTTCTTATTTGATATTAAAATAGGTTTGTACAAAATTTATCTTTAGTTTAGCCCCTTCTAATTTAGTTGACATGAATGGAATCAGATGTTTTTGTGGACTGATCTGTTTTATACAACATTCAGTCACCTGAAGGATAATTCAGTCAATGATCTAGTGCTTCAGTTGATTGAGGATGGAATTTTATATGAGGTTTTTTTATAACTTATATCATCTGGGAATGGGGATAATTTTGATGAAAAAAATGGATTTGATCACTTTTGGTTCTACGTATTTAGGTCCCCTGGTATGTAACTATGAAACACTTGACCTATAACTAGCGAAAATTTTATTTTGGAAAACGTTGTGGTAGTATTACCTCATCGGTAAGTGATTTGTGGTTTTCATAGACCACAAGAGCCTTAAATAATTTCCCCCAGGGGGATTTGAATTTATACCAGTAGAGGTGGATAGAGAGTCTTTAGGATTATGATTTTTACATCTCTTAATCCCAAGAAAAGGGGAATGTGTTTTCCGATGTGTTGAGTCAGAAATCCTATGGGGATATGGTTCAAGAGACAATAGATGTTTAGAAAGGGATGGAGGTTCTAGAGAAAATGTATCTTGATGCGTGAGAGAGAAGTGGACGATGTATTATTTATCAGATAACTACTAATTCTTCCTTGATATAGTATGTAGAGGATTCATAGTGGGGCAAATCAGTGGCATTGGTGATGCACGATCATGTTGTCCATGGTGATGCTCTTTATATGTGTTCAGAGGATAGAAAAAACTGAATGTCAGCACATGAAAGGTAGTTCACCCAATATACAATGTATGATGAATTTCTCTATGACTTTCATAGATCAAATTTAGAGGTACATCCTTGTGTTACAAATATGTATAATGTATTGTGGAGATAACATTTGTTTTTTGGGATGAAATTTTCAGTGGAAGGGTTTGGGGTGAGGTTTTGGTGTTTTTATTAGGTAAAAGAAGAACACTATAACTCTAGAGGTTTTTTGTAGTCCTTGGATATTCCTTTGTAGAAATTGTCATGACCCGATCCTCTAAGGCCTGATCTGCAACTACCCCAAGCCCACCACTAATAGGCTAGTGGCTAGTGACCAGTTTCGAGTAATCATATCATAAATATGGGAGGAATTAGCCTAATGTACCTATAAAAACATACACAACACCCAGACAATAAAATACTGAAATGTAAAAAACTATAACCAATGAATTCATACCTATATTATACCAAAATCAAATTATGATAGTAAATTACTAAAGGAAATAAAGAGACAAAATACAATCCCAACCAAAACTACTGAGAGTGAAACCTGCTCAAAAGGTGAGGACCACAATCAAATGAAACCACACGAAAAACACCTCGATCATTCTAGCTCAATATTTGCACCACCAGATCCCTATCCTCTATGAACACAATCAAAAGGGTCTTCATATTCACAATACACGACATGTATGGTTGGAGACCATGCATATATGAGTATAGAAATACTCAAAAGGACACCTTTAAAAAATTTGTAATTGATGTATCAAGAGTATTTAGCTCATAAAAATGATTTAAAAAAAAATAACTGAAAAAACCATGATATAAAAAGGAGTGAAACCATGTCTTTATGCAATCACATCAAAAATAATATCTACAGAAGTTTGGTTGAATCCTCTAGGAAATTATCATTCCAGTATAACCCACTCCACGAGTCTTTTTATCATCAGAGACACTCATCCAAGAGAACATGATCATTGGGCCCCTCTGATGAAAACTCAAAATTCTTTGAAGACCTTGACACTAAGATAGGGGATCACGCCCAAGATCGCTAAGGGACACCACAAACCCAATATAGATCACAGTTCTATATAGGGGATCATATACCAACTATAGCAATAACCATACTAAAAAGGAATTTTAGATTGAGGATCAACACCATGTGCATAGAGGTAATGATGATTCCATGAACCCCACCTAGGGTTTAAGAAGAAATGATAGAGGATGAAACTCTAGTCTCATATAGGGAAACTAAAAAACTCTATATGAGACTCATTCCCAATATGTGATCACAATATGGATATTTGGATGTAATTATTCCCTAAAACCTCGAAGGTATGGACTAGCGGAACACACTCAACCAATATAGATCCAATACTATATAATTTAATGGTTCCAAACACCCTCAATGAAAGTGCATAGTGAGTACTAGTGGTAAATGGTGTATCCTGAAAACCATAGTCTATTGTGTGGTGGTTCCTCACACGATATGGATAACTCTATATAAATGGAATGTACCAAAGGTTATATGGTGTAGATATCCTTTGACACCCCACCAATGACATCTATCAATGTTTGTATACTCCTGGACTTCTTGTGTACCACTCAGTGTACATGGATTTGTAACTACCCATGCACCTAGGGTCACACGCCAAACCACCGGGCTATGGTCATAGGCGTGTGGTAGGAACCACACCATATGTGATCCTTATCATCACTATATTAACCCTAGCACCAAATAGAGGGTCACACACATTGTGTGATCGCTAATGAGATTCAATGTAATGCGGGATTTCATAGAACCTAGACCTAGTTGACGTGTTTCTCTGATTTTCTGACTATGTTGTCTATCGCACCCATGAACATTATATCTAGGGATGATGTCCCTTGCTTCCATTTACTCTCCAAATCCCTACTAACGAAACTAATAAATAAATTCACCTCTTTTTTCGATGTCGTTGTGAGCCACATAAGGAAAAAAATTCTTCTAGTATAGTATAAATCCTCCATGAATCATCGATCGTTGTATTTGATCCTAAAATCACAACCTCAATCTCAATCCATACCCATTTTAAATATTTTTTTCTCCAAATAACAGTCACACAATGATAAAATAACTTGTATATATCAAACCATTGGACAAATAATATAACAACTATGTAGTTAAGATGTGGGGAAGAAAACCAGAAACTAACAAATACAAAGAACAAACATTAAATTTTTTTGTATGGCATTGATCCATTGTAAAATAATTAGACAAAGGAAGAGGTAAAATAATCAATGAATAATAAATATATGATATATAAAATCTACCATCGATGAAAGAATCAATTATTGTTCATGAAATTTATCTGCATTTGATTGAGATAAATAATGGGATAGAAATCACACAAATCAAACATCCAGCCTACTATTTAGAACAATCGCTGATAAAGAATGGCATGGAAGTGCCATAATTGGAAAGATATACACAATTTTATGGTGCAAAAATCCTTAATATGATCTCAATATGACACAATACTCCTAAGTATCCTAAAACGTTTCTCTTCAATATATCCTCCAAATTTGTAAGGTTATTCAGATAACACAACATATTGATCAAAGAAACATATTTATAAGAAATATTTTTGTTTAGTATTTCAATATAATAATTAAATAGTTATTATTAAATTTATTTAAGAACTCACCCAAGAATTCTCTAAAGACCATTTCTTGATGCTAACATAGATTATGTCACACATAGGGTAAAACCAATGCTCTCAACTCAACAATGGCCTCAGATTTCTAATCAAATACTTTGTTTATGTTTTATTATACATTTTTCAGGAAAACTATGCATGTGTGATATTAATATTTTTTATATTAAAAAAAATTCTGAGCTTAAATGTCCATGAAATCTCACACTATCTAAGTGTCTGACATAAAAAATAATATATATAACATTATAAGGAGATCATGGAAAAATCGGATTCAATTAATTCTCCCCAACTTATTAATTTTCATTTAGAAAAGGGAAAAGCCAGTCAAAAAATGTTGGTACTGTGCTCACATATGGGTCTCCCACACCCAGGTGTTCTCATGAATATTTTCAGGTTGTGAATAGACATGCACTAAAGGAATGAATTTCCAATACATGTTCCTTTCCTGCCAATCCTATATCTCCATTCGGCACTCCGTAATGGCAGTTCCATCCTCGATGTACAACTCTCCCTAGTCAATTACCTGTGATGGGTCATTCTTGTACCTCCATAGTTGTGACATGTGGTAGACATAATGTACCTAGTCTAACTATGATGATATATCTAAGTGGTGTGACACCTCTCCAATTCATTATAGTATCTAGAAAGTGCGAATGAATATTTGAGATAAATTGTCGTACCAATCAAATATATTTAATCGACATAGACGTAAGAGCCTCAAGAACACATGGTCTCCCTACTCAAACTCTATTCTCCTCTATCATTAATCTACATAGGACTTATGATAAATCTATTTAGTCTTCATCCTCAATTGGATAATCTTTACCTTCTCTATAGTATCTCACACAAACTCTAGGACTATGAGTGTTGAAACACCTAGATCAGTCCAACAATGTGGTAACCTACATGTTCTCCAATATAATGCATCTAATAGTAACATAATGTCCATTTAATAGTATCTATTTTTCTATAAAAAATCACTAAGGGTATTTTATCCTCCAAGTTACAACAGAAATCCAATATTAAGGCCTATAAGATGTCCTCTATGAACTGAATGGTATGTTCAGTTTGGATGTCATCTTGGGGTGAAACACCATGGTCAAATTCATCTAATTCAAAAATTACTCCTTTTATCTTCTCTATAACCATGTTGTTAAAAAAGAATCATTGTTTTAAATTATCATCAAGGTAATTACATAGATCTAGACTATCTTATACACACACAATAATCCCATGATCTCTAATGAACTATTCTCTCAAATAGATAGGAAGTGGGCTAACTTGGTTAGTATGTATACGATATATCAAATAGAATCATTTACTCTAAACATATGTGGTAAACCCATCATTAATATCATAGATATAACATCCCAATTTTCCATAGGTACCTTAAGGGGGTGAGCTAAACCCTTTGGAACCAGGTTCTCAGTCTTCACTTATTGATATGTGAGGAATCAAGAGATAGAAAATAAAACTAAACACTCCTTCTACGACCACCAAAACTAAATTTAGAGGTCTTGGTATATCTATTCCCCACTAGGATGTACCTCCAAAGGTTATGTATGAAACTCCTCCATCACCTCAACTTACAATGTCTGTGGTACAATAGTCCATTCTCTGCAAAGGACAACATTATCCCCACCGTTGTAAAATTCATTAGGAGTAAATATGATGGTTATATCAGTATGTATGGTCTCATAGTCAATATATTTGTGATGAAATTCTATAACATGATGTGAAAGTAGTGTGGTAATAACCATAAACTAATGATATGAATAACCATCCTTGTCAACAAAAGACAACTTTAATAAGGAAAACTTCTCTGATGCCTATTGACTGAGAAAAATATATCCCATTGAGAGAGATTAACACCACATTTTTTTCACGTGAGTAAAAAAAATATCCAAGTCAATGTCTTTGAGGAGCACAATCCATAACCAATGTGTCAAGTTAATGATATTTTTAGAGAATATATACTTGAAACATGTGTGTTCAGAGAATATGATAAAATGATTTCCCATAAGGTACATTCACCATATCTTCATGGTGAATACTACTATTACTATCTCAAGATCATTGTTCATGTAGTTATTCTCTTGCCTTATCAAATTCATGAACCCATATGAAATCACATCCTTTCTCTACATTGGAACACAACAATGTCCAATCATTGATGCTTCATAGGAAAATATGTACTCAAAACCCACCTTTTGAAATCTCAAGATGGTGGGCACACATCAACCTATGTATAAACACCTAAAAACACTTCTATAACCTCCTTTTCCACATGAACAGTTTCAAATTATAAGTCAAAGATATCAAGGGAGATTCCTAAATGAGGAAATTGGGCATACAACTCTGATAATACTGGGAAAACCCAAGGAATCTTCACACCTTGGTAACACTATTCGATGTCTCACAAGATATCACTACTTAATCATGTCCTAGACCCCTTCCACTCTAGCCTGAGATGAAATGTACTAGGAAGTGGAACTATCAAATCCAAAAATGAAACTTTGAGATCTTTCCATGAACATGGTGTACTCAGAGTGTGTCTAGTGCCATCATATAGTGTTTCACACAGTCCTCCTCAAATGATGAGTACAGTAGGATATCATCAATGAATAACACCAAAAACGGGTCTAAAAAAGTCTAAAATATCATGTTTTTGAGTCCCATGAACACTGTGAAGGATTTCGTCATGTTGAAATCCAATACCAAGTACTCATAATTATCATAGAGACATCTGAATGTCATTGTCGGTATATCCTCATCTCATTCTCATAGTTGGAGATAACCTGACCGAAGAACATTCTTCAAAAAATATCACACCATTATCAGCTAACTAAGGAGGTCATTGATCATCAGTAGTAGATACATATTCGTCACGCTAACTTGTTTTACACACTAATAATCCACATATAACCTCAACATCATTTCCCCTATCTTAGATACTAACACTAGGGATGCCTAGGGGAAACATTGGGTATCAAAAATTCCTTCCCTTGAAAGTCCTGTAACTGCAACCTCAGCTCATGAAGATCTACATGATCTATCTAATATGATGGGGAAGATATCGAGGTCATCTTGGGGAGTACGTTAATGAAGGTGTATAGATCTCTATTAGAAGGTAATCTTGGCATGTACCCAAGAAAGATATCCTCATAATCCACCACCACCATAGGGGACTAGTAGCCCATAACATCTACTCCTACAAGAGTTATGCTAGATAACTTTTTAGTAATCGACTGTAATCTCATATTCTGATTCCCATCCTACTTCACCAAGGTTTCCTTTTCATACATAAAGGAAAACATTTACCTATCACTATGGAAACTCAAAATCCTCATTCTAAAGTAGTAAATCTAGAAATGACATTTGAATAGTCAGTCCATACCTAAGATGCTTTCATGTGGCCTCATCACTACTATGAAGAGATCCCAAAAAAGCTTCTAACTCCATGCATCAGATCATACTATTGATAGAAGTGTGCAATCATTGAGTGACCACCTTTAAGAGTCTCTAAGAGTAAGGTATGAGAAAAAGGATCAACTATAATCTATAAGTCCCAAACTTGAAAAGTTATAAGAAAGAAATGACTCCCATATCAATCTATCAGTACTATAACTAAAGTAGAAAAGAAACTGATATTTCCTCATACCATCCATGAAGTATTGTGGTCATAGGCCTCTATATCCTATTCCAATATGCATCCTTGATCACTAGCTCCATATGCCTAGGGTGGACCACTTGGGGGTGGTGGTGGTAATAGATCAAAACCCCCAACAATCTTGTACTGCTCTACCATCGATTCTTCCACGTCTTCCTCCGTATATACCCCACACTCCTGCCTCTACCTATATGATGGTGATCCATTGAATGTATCCCAGTTAGTTGTATGACATGTTTTACAATACCATACAAGATGTCTATTTCCATCATAGGGAAAACACCACCTCCAATTCAGTTAATTCGAGACATCCTGAGAGCCATACACCACCGATCCTTTGTCTTGGTACGATCTCTTGAATTGTATGAAATTCTTGGATACCTATGACTTATATAGTCTAACTACTACTAATGTAACAACACTTGGGTTCCCACTACCGTCACCGACCATTATTTCACTCTCTACAGGATGATATCCACCACTAAGGGATGCTCCTATAGTCTAGTATAGGTGGGAATGCTATAATATATCACTGAAGCCCTGCTATCTCAGCATAAGCCCTGCATTATGGTATATTCCCTGAAGAATAGATATTGCGCCATATCCATAGAGTACCATTACATATCATCAAACCTCACTTAATAGTCCACCATGGTCATACTTTCCTACATTAGATGCATAATCTCCAAGATATGAACTGATCATTACATGTCTGGGAAAAAAATCTCGAAGAGATGCTAAAATTATAACTACGAGAGAGCTATCTAATTGTGTGTCGGAGAAACCATACTCCACCATCACCCAGTGGCGACCTGATAATGACTCTAAAAAACAAATTCTATCTTATCAGTATGTGTATTCACAGGGTAGAAAACTCAGGTGACAACCTATAGCTATTAGTCAGCCACCTAGGTGTTTGGATCTCCCCGAAACATGTCTAACACTAGAACTCATTAAACAAAACTATCCTTTATGAATCCTCATAAAAAACTTACCATGAAAATTTCTACTCAATGGGTGGTTATATAGCATCTAAACCACATGATGGTACTATCACTAGTACATGCCCTTATTCTGTAGCCTCATAACTCGGAGGATCATCCTCCTGATCACGCAGTGGAATCATGGTTGGTTGTCTTTATAGGGGTATCCTGAAATAAAAAATATGTACCGTGATAAAATAGTATATTTGGGGAGTTGATTCATGAATTAAATGAAAACCATAACCCATTCCTATATGATTCATGTACCGATGTCTTCCCTGCAACCAATTTAGGAACGTAACGAGTCAAAAGATATTCTATTAGAGTTCTAGTGTATATATATGTTATTTTCCACACTAACATTTATGTCCTTGGCCAGAAATACAAACCTTGAAAAAATAAAAATATTTCTATAAAACCCATACCAAACATAAATACTCTCGTCCTATGGTAAAACCAAATCCTTTGATACCACTCTGTCATGACCCGAAACTCTAGGGACCGATCAGTAAAAACCACAATTCCACCTTATATAGGGTATGGTGTAGTGACCAGCATCGAGTACGCATAACCAAAATATGTGAGGAACTAGTTTAATATACCTCTAAACAAACAAAAAAAGACACATCTAAGCACATAAAATGTTGAAAATTGAAAAAATTGAATCCAATTCAAGCATACATCTAGAATCCTACTATCAGAGTATGATAATTAACAACTGAAGGCGATAAAGGGGCCAAATAAAATCCCAAACAAAACTATAGATAGTAAAACCATCTCACAAGGTGAGGTATATAATCAATTAAAACTTTTTGGAAATCGACTTGGTCTATCTAGCTCATGCTATGATCCACAAACTCCCTATCCTCTGAGGACACCATCAAAATGGCCATTGTCTGCATAAGACATGATATGTGTGGGAAGAGCCCACACCAAGGTGAGTATAATCATACCTATTAGGACACCCTAAAAACAATAAAAAAGAAGTATAAAGAGTATTAATCTCATTAAAATTATTTACAAATGAATGATAATTACAAAACCCAGATATACATATGACGGATGTCGTTCCTCCAAGAAGTCATAACCAAATTGTCGACCATATGATTCATCTCAAATATTCTAAAAAATTATTTTTTCTAGAATAATACACTATATGAGCCATGATATCATTATATAAACTTATATAAGGGTTCATGATCATTCGAATTAGACAAATAAAACTCACTTTTCATTGAAGACCTCAATACTAAGATATGGGATCACACCCAGGACCACTGGGGGAAAACATAAAATCAATCTGGATCAACTCACTTGGTTGAAAATCATATACCAATTATTCTATGATAACTATTGAAACATCCTGTTAGATGGAGAATCAACACACTGTTCATGGAGGTCACATAAATTCCATGAAACCCACCTAGGGTATGAAAATAAATTATAGAGGACCACACTCTGGTCTCACAGAGGGACACCAAAATGTCTATCTAAGACTCATCCTCTGGAGGGGATCACAATACAAATATGTGGACAATATTACACAATGAAACCTCAAGGGGTTGAACCAAGGGAATACAATGAATCAATATGCATCTATTACATATGAATTGAAGGGTTCTAAAAATCCTCAAAAGGGGTACATGATGTTCCAACCAGCACCTAGTCTACCTATGTCGTTCTGCTTTGCACAACATGTAGAAATCTATATACATGTCTGGAATCAAAGGGTATAAGGTGTGTAAATATTTTTTGAAGCCCTTCATGTGATGTCTATCCATGTTCATGTACTCCATGATTTACCATATACCACCCAATGTACCTGTATGTGTAACTTCCTGTGCTCCCTAGGTTACACGATAAGATGTCAGGGGAACGTCACATGGTGTCTGGTAGGGAAGAAACCATGTGTGATCCTTATATTCACTTCTAAAACAGTAGTTCCATATAAGGAGGTCCTACATGGTTTGTGTTCTCAGGCCACATAGTGTTTAATTCATTATTTCTCAAAACCCACACCCAATTCACACATAAACCAGATCTTGAAAATCTGGCATCAATTGCGCCAAAGAACATTAGATCTGGGGTTCATAAACCATTCCATCAAAAAGTCACTAGATTTTGACCATGAAAATGGATTCATAAATCCTCCTATATCATCCATGTCACCATTTTCCGCTTGGGGAATTGAAATACCTATTCTATAGTCTTATTATTCTATGAATCACCCTAAGTTATCATCAATCCTCAAATATCATCCATAATTGCAAGACATACACATGAAAATGATCCATTTCAGTGGTGAAGGTTTACACAATTATCAAATATAGAGTATCCATTGAACCTTTGGGGAAATAAAATACCAATGATGATGAAGCAAAGATGTAGGGAAGAAAATCAACGACCTAATAAAATGTGAGTAATTGACCTTATCCATTGTTCATTTGGAGTCAATATGTTATTGAATAATTAGATAATGGATGAGGGAAAATAATCAATGAACTATAAGTCCTCCATAAATAAAATCAACCATTAATACATGAATCAATTCTTGTTCGTGGAGTTGATCTATGTTCAACTTAGATAGAAGAATGGAATGGAAATCACAGAAAAGAAACATCTTACAAAGAGTTTGGATCAATAGATGATGAAGAATAGTATGGATTTATCATCATTGGAATGACCCATGACCTTCAATGGTGCATGGATCCTATATCTGATCTTGATTTAGGGTCTTTTATAGAGATCTACTCCAATGATTCTCTCCAAAAGATCCTCAAAATTTGTAATGTTATGTGGCTAACCCGGAAATTTTTCCATATAACCATATTTATAAAGATTCATTAGGTTTAGTCATTTAAATAAATAATTGAATAAAATTAATTAAATTTATTTAATAAATCTCTCTGGAACACACTCAAGACCAATGCCCAATGCTAACATAGATTATATCTTGGAAAGGGTAAAAACCACTTTTTAAACTCAATAGTAGACTCAAATTTTTGATACAAGCCTATTTTTAAGAGTTATTATATTTTTTTTTCTAGAAAACTGTGCACATGTGATATTAATGATTTTTAATATTTTTCAAATATCAATTCTGGGCCTACAAGCCACAGAATCTCACACCATCCCAGCATCTGGCACCAAAAATTACACATATAATATTATAAATAAATTCATGGAACAATAGAAATGTCACTGAAATGGGGGGGGGGGGTATCTCATGGACTTCTTTATAGGGTTACCTTGTGTTCAAGGAAGTTGTGATGTGGTTTGGGTCGTAGTAGTCCAACTGATGATGTCAAATCATTTTTGGAAAATCAATGAGTTGAGTACCATGAATATTTAGCATGGAAACATGTGGATAATCTGTCTAGGATTCATGATCTAATGGGGACCATCATATCTGATATGCATACTAATTTTATATCACGGATATAGAGGGGATTACAACCTGATTTTGGCACCCAATTGAGCCTTAGTACTGCTTTTCACCCTCAAATATATGGATAGATGGAGAATACCTTATATCCACTTGATGAAATGTGACAATATTACCTCTTAGAAGATGGTGGAAATGGGTAAGGCACATAACATTGGTCAAATTTTCATACATAAAGTGTTATCACTCATCCATTGGCATGGATCCATTTAAGGATTTGTATGATAACAAAGAGTCATTATATAATGTACTAGACAGAAGTTGGGGAATCAATAGTTCTTGGTCCTAACATAGTACAAAGCATCAATGGGAAGATCTAGTTTGTTCGAGAGATGGTGAGAATAACACATGACGATAAAATTCCTATTTTAATTATGGGTAATGTTCCTTGGAGTTTGAGGTTAAAGGACATGTTTTCTTAAGAGTCTGCCTCAACATGGTATGTAGAGGTTTTGCAGGAGGATTAATCTTTTTCCCTGGTTTATTGGACCTTTTGAGGTATTTGAATGTGTTAGAGAGGTGGCAGATCATTTGGAATTTCTATCACAGTTGCAAAGGATCTCTGATGTATTCCATATATATCAGCTTCATTTAAATCTTCTTGAAATCTCCAAAACCATTTACTAGGGAGAGTTGGATATGAAGTATGGTTCATGTTTCACTGAATTACTAGTATATATCTATGATAATCCTGATAAGGTGCTTTGTGGATGAACCATTCCTTTGGTTTTCATGTTGTAGATACATGGTTTCATGGAGGATAGTACTTGGGAGTGAAATACACATATGAGTGACCTGTACCCATAGGTATTTTGAGTTTTTCCTTAACCTATTTAGTTTTAATAATGTTATGGTCAAATTTTTCCATGTTATGAGACATACTATTTTCCAGATGTGTGATGTGTGTTAATGTTCTGAACACGTGAAGAGGGCAATACCAGATCCAAAATCAAGAGTCATTGTACCTTGCATTATTTAAACCATATGAGAGAGTTAATGCCTCCCAAATCAGATAATATCGTGACATGAAATATGATATTCCCCAATTTTTTTCCTTGGTGAGGTGTTGTGTGTTTGTTTCATTAGTAGTTTGTTTTGGATGTGTGGAAGTTGAAATTTTGATCTAGATGGTTGGTTAGAATGTATTGGGTTGTTATTGGTATCAAACTTGTGGTGTTGTTCCTAGTGAGAGGTGATGATCTGGTTGTCCATGATGATTTGTGGGAACTTCAGTTTGGTTTTTTTGGATGGTGAAAGTATTATGGTGTAACGAGATATTTTAGAGGAATCTCATAGTGTGGTTGTTTGGATCATTTTCATTCATTGATATAGGTTTTTATTCTTAATGGAATGAATCAATTATTGGTATCTAATGCAATCTTTCATGAATTCCTTTCTCGTTAGTTTTCTATTTTGAAAACAGCAGAGGTGTTCATACGTGGTTAGTAGATGTTAAGTGATGTTGGAGTAGATGAAGAATTGATAATGTATTATCACAGCATAAAATATAGTTTTATGAAATAATATGGTGATTTAGGTTTTTTAATATCTATTTAGGGCTTATATCTGATGAGGGGTTGGTAATGAAATAGGTTTACGCTATAAGAAGTGAAATTACAATGTATTTTAATTCCAGCATGAGGCACCATTTTTTTGACAGAAAAGTGTTTTATGAACTAAAGTTTTATTTTATGTCATAAGTTAAATAGATTCACGAAATTGATAGTGTAAAATGTTTATTTATCCCATAAATTTGGCATGTTACAACCTATTTATATATTTGTTTAGTGGAATTATATTTTAATTTAGCCTTTGTTACCTATCAGTTTTGTTGTAAACCCTCGCAGCTCTAGGATATCTTCCATCCCAAATTCTCTTCCTCCAATATGTGGATTATGGGGTTTCTCATTGACAATATGTGTTGATTTCCTCATATTTTCTTCCATTTTCTTCCCATTATTCTTCCAGGGATCCATTTTGGCTGTCTGGTTTCATTTAGGGATTGTTTTTTTGTGATGATTTTTACAAAACATGATGTAGTGTAGGTCAGTCCCTGAGTTCCTTGGACAGTTTAGGGTTTGATCTTGTTTCTCATTCTCCCCATAGTGTGTATTGAGATTAGAAATCTCCTTGAGGCAGGGGATCATCATTATCACCTATTTACATACTTTGTGTTGCAATTTAATGGTTTTTTCTTTTTTATGTGGATAGTAATGGTTGTCATGAAAATATATAATTAATTGAAAAAGATAAAATTAATGGGTATAAGGGAGACATCACATGATTTACTACCTTGGTATATGTTGTTGACAATATCGTGCATGAGGGTTTCCAATACAATAAATGATGGCTTATAGGAGCCGTGGTTTCACTTTAGATGATATAAGCTGATGCCATTACTGTGTAGTTGTTTGATCATACCTTTAATAAAATGTTAATGAACCTATATTTGGATCATAAATTGGTTGACCATGAATTTAGTTTCTGTTTCAATAATAATGATAAATAATTAGGTAATGTTATAAAATCCCCAAAATGAATTTTGGAAGTCGAGATGTGTTGTGGTTGTGCGAAGTTTCTTTGTTATTTTGAATTAGTTTAGATTTGATGTAATGTGGGATGTTTTGTGATGTAGTTTAAAACAATGTGATGTGATGTTGTCATTTGTGATGTGGTGAATAGTGGTTGTAGCACATAGTGGTTGGGGTTCATAGTGATTTTTTTATGTGGTGGTGGTGATGTGTAGTAGATGAGACTTATAGTTCTTGTGGTGATATGGTTTGGATAGTGTGGTGTGAAAATGATAGTTTATGTGAGACATGGTAATTTTCATATGGCATGGTTGTCCCAGTTTCCTGGGTATCCAGGGAGTAATTTTTAATGTTGTAAACGAATATAAATGTAGTGGAATTTGATGTGTGGAAATAGATAAATGAAAACGATTAGTGGACTGTGTAATTGAATGTTGGAGATGTCATGTGGCTTGTGTGGCTTTGCATGATTTATTGCATATAGTGGTGGAAACAGTTTTGATTGGAGACGTGTGATATTGTGTGTTGATGGGGAGTGTGATAGTAGAGTTGATTTAAACCCATAGGTTAGGTGTTGTGTTCTATATAAATATATCACATTTCTTTTTATTATTTCATTTCCCACCCACTCTAGGTGGATAACCCTACTAATTCTCTGAGGCTTGGAGTTCTTAGTATTTTCCCCAACATCAATGTTGGTGGTGTTACATATGAATGGTTACCTCCTATTCTCTACTCATCCTTCAGTGGTAAAGGCCTAGGTTTCTGTGGATGAGAGTTTTTGAGATAAACCATTTTTTTGGGAAAGAAGTGTTGTGATGGAGCATGTGTCTTCGATAGAGACATGTTGTGATGATAAATATTTTTGGAACAAGATTATAGGCTTTTCTAGGGATGGGTAGGTAGGTATGCATCCCAATTCTCATCAAACATGTCTAGTACGATATGTTATGTGATGCGATGTTTTCAGAAGGGATATAAAAATAGGATATTCAACGTTGGAGTGTGAGAGTGTAAAATCAGTGGAGAAGTGGATATGGGGAATTTATTTTGTTAATATCTAAATGATATATTATTATTTTAATTTTGTGATTTTGTGAATGATCCATGGTTAGACTGATATTGGTCATTTGATCTATTTAGGTACTTATTAGTTCTTTTATTTATTCACTAGTGTATTAGCAACCTATTTTTACATGTAAACATGATAACATTGGTAGGATCCTACTAAGTATACTTGTAACCTCATCATACATATATAAACTATTTTTAGGTTTCTCAGATGAACTTTGGGGACCAAGCTGGACACTTCTATCTTGGTATTTGGGGTGCTACTGTTTCATCGTTACAAGACATGTCTTGGGTACTTGATTTAAAGAATTTTGTTTATATTGGTTTATTTCTATTAATGAATTTTGGGGATGGTTTTTTATTTAATATTATATAATATGATTGAGTTTTTGGTCATTTTTATCCTATTTCTCAATATTATTTTTATATTATATGTAATTCCTCCCATATGTGATATTTTTTCACCCTCAGTGCTTGTCGCCAATATGAGGCATATGGAGGTTGGACTAAATATTTATTATCTATATTCATTCATTAAGGTATATTTTTTGAGATGGGATCATGACATGGGTGATTAGAAAAAATTACAATATAGATACTGTAGAAAGAATCAACTGTGTGACCAATATTAGAAATTTGGATACATAGCTCCAATGAAGATTTGTTTATGTAGAAAATATTGAAAACAAAAATTAGAAATAATATTAATAATCAATAAATTTACAAATTTTAATTTAAAATTCAAATAAATTTATAAATAATTAGTTAAAAAATAAATACTAAATTAAAATACAAAGAATTAAATTGTTAATTATTGTTTCAAATAATTAAATCATTAATGTGATTACATTAAAAATAAAATATAATTACTCTGAAATCCAAATGACCATATATTTTTATTTATTTTTAGATAATCCTTTTTTAAGGGTTGATGGGGAACCGTTACATGACATGATAGCCCGAGGCACAAGACCCACTCATGACTCAAAGGGCCAGAGGCACAAGGCCCTTAGATGACCTTGAAGACCCAAGACCTAACACACTTAAAACACCCCATCCCTAGCATCTACATCTTGAATGTTCCTAGATCACTACCTCACATGGATAATAGAATATAATTTCCTTATAAAGAGATGCACAATGCCTAGTACCGATGATAGTTTTCATACCCTATTATTCTTCCAACCCGGTAAGTGCCGCTTTGGTTCTTGCTACTTTTTTCTGAATCCTCTTTTGGGAATCTACCTATGTTGTCTTCCCAAGCTACTTCTTGGTCTATGTGGCATAAAGGCCCTATGTCCCAAAGGTATTTGGTGTCTAAATGGCCTGAAGATCCATTGGTCCAAACTGGTGGCTACAGATAAAATTATACTTTAATTAATTAATTAATTAAAAAAACAGGGAAATGTAAAATTAAATTAACAATATATAAAAATAAAAACTGAAGTTCAAATTATTATTTTAATGGAAAATTAAAAAAAAAAAATATTAACTAAAAGATGAAAAATATTTATAACAGAAATATATAATAAATTAATTAAGCATAAAATTATTAATTTAGAAATTTACATAAAAATTAGCCACAACACAATTTAACAAATAATTACTAATTAATCTATAATTTAACATAAAAATTAAAATTAAAAAATTAAAACACATTTATATATATAATTAAGAGTTTTATTAGTTTTATATAAAATTAATAGAAAATGTAAAATAATCCTTAAAACAATATTTTAGATATTAAAACATAAAAATACAAAATAAAAAAGATGTGGAAAAATATTATAATAAATGAGGACATCGAATTCCCCCACACTAATAATTTTTTTGTCTTCATGAAAACAATGATAAAAAGTAATTATAATAAAATGAACCTCAAGTATTAAAAAATAGATAGATAAAAGAATATAGTTATCAAAATGAATCCCCCCTTGGATTTTAAATCATGTAGTTAATATATTTACACTCAATAAATTAAAATTTTAAATAATAAAATTAATCCTTTTTACAAAGATATTTGAACATAAAATTTTAAAAATAAATTTAAACCACATTAATTATTATTCAATTGAAAGTAATTTTTTTTATATCTTGGAGAATAGACACACATAATTAGAAATAAAAAAATATTAAACACTTTTTTTGGAGAGAAAACTATATAATTAAAAGGGATTCATATTTAATTCATCCAGTTGATTAATGAATAAAATATGGATTTCAACCTGGATTAGTATTTTCATTTCATAATTCATTAGAATTAATATTTAATGAGTTTGAATCAAAATAGATGTTTTTAAGGGAAATGATAATCATATAACTTCAAAAAATATTTTACAAATTTAAATATATATTCAATAGGGAAATTAAAAATGTGTTACGAAACTAAATACAATGGGTATCAAATAATTATACTCTTCAAAGTGGATATACATCATTAAAACTTCAAAAAATTTTAAAACCAAAAAAAATGATTAATTTAAACATGAAAAATAATAACATTTGAAAATATTTAGTTTTCATCTAATATGAATTTTATTTTGGTACATTTTATAATGTTGATAGACTCCTTATTCAATACTAAACCTAAATATTGTCCCAAAAATCAAATCAAAGGTAGATAATGAAATGAATTAAATTTAAAATACAAAAAATATATAGCAATTTAACAAATTAGAATCATGTATGAAGGGTCACAATAATTCTCAATGTCTTTTTTCTACAAAAAAAAATATATCAAATAATATAATTCTGAAATGTTTCATACTAGTTAGTACTTAAATTATTCATATAATAAATAAATATAATATACTAGTACGTGTTCAAGGAAGTGTAGGAAAATAAATTTTAGTAATATAAATAACATTTATCACTACTACACAACTGAATATAACAAATTTAATTTTAGAACTAAGAATTTTTAACCAATTAATTTTATCTTTAACGATGTACTTCATTTCAATTTTTTTTAAAACAATGTTTAAAGGGAGGCATCAACAACCATATTCTCAAAATCATGAAAAAATTATCAGAATGGGAAAATGATAAATTCCAAAAATTTGAAACTCTATTTTCCATTTAATTCATAAAAATTAACCCATTATCTAGTTTGAAGAAGTAACTCTAGTTAGTTTTTGATATCATAAAAATGAAAATATATTTCGATAATATTTGATAAATATCGAATCAACTAGAATATAACAAGATTTTAGAAATCAAGCGGGTTGTTTCTATGTTATTTATCTTTTATATTATATTGATTATTAAAATTGTAAATTATATACTGTATAATGGGGAAGTAAAGCCCTAAAATATTCCTTATATTGAATAATAAATTTAGAAGATTTTGGATAACATTGGAAAGTTGTGAAATCTGTAATTTTCCTCATTATTTTCTATAAGAAAAACAAGAAAATATAAAAGATTATTGAAATTTAAAAAAAATAACTGAAATAAATTGTATGTAAAGAAAGGATAAGAGAAATATTGGGTAAAACCACACATGATATGAAACATATTATACTAATAAAAATTGGATATACAATTATTTCTTACCAATCCATGAATTGGTGGGGCTTATGTGGTAAGAAAAACCATAACTTTTCATTCCCAATATTGGAAAATTGTACTCCTATGTTGAGGTCCTCTTGGAAATAACATGGTGCATACAACCAACTTATTTTTTGGTTAACTTTTTCATATGGGGGTGTAAGAATATTATAAAGGATTCTCTCTTAGACTTTTCTAGAAGAATATTTGACCACTAGTCCCTCAATATATTCCAGGGAGAAACAAAAATGATAAATAAAAAAATCACCGGATACAAACTGGTAAACATCGTATTTATTTTTATATGCAAAGACTCTTATAAATATATTTCCTGAAGTTCCATATTCATATATTCCTTATCTTAGACATACATTGATCCTTATTCAAAAAAACATTCTAACTCTTCTTGGGTCTTTGAAGAGGTTATTGTTTATATAGTGTAAAAACAAAGGTATTGAGATAACATCCCAGATTCAAAAAGATCTAAATAGGATAGATAATAAATGTCATAATACCCCTAATAAAAATCAGTTGGAAACCCATTTTCTCTTTTAAATATATGGTAAAATCAATAAATTTGGGAAGTGAATTTTCCAGCCACAACCAGTTGGATTTATTTTTCAAAATATGGGAATATAATCTCTCCTACATTAGACATAGGGAAAAATATGAAAACTCTTAATGATAATTAAAAATATTCCAAAACTTGTGTGTTTAAATATTCATTAAGATATTTCATAGTTTTTTTTAACTCATTTTCATTTGATGTCTTGAAAATATATTAATTCTTTTACACAAAAATATAACTATATTTTCTAAGGGTGGGTCAGATTCCATTTGTTCATATTTATTTTTTGGTTTTTTTAATATCTTATATCATTTGAATATTTTTTTGAAACTCCTTGGTATCCTCCCTTGAAATGGTACCAGTTGATGATGCCGGTTTTTAGTCATTTTCAACCTTTTTTAATGTTTATAACATTGATTAAACTGTAAATAAGTATCGATGGATGTCTCCTAAGAATACACCCCTTTTAGAGTTCTTCTATCATGATTTTATTTTATTTTTATACTTTTAGTATTTTTAATGGGATTTATGAGGATGTTAAAGACACTATTATAATTTTTAAACATGAATAAATTAAAACAAAGAAATAATTGGAACAAAAAGGATAAAGAAGCTAATAGAATTAAGATAAGTGAAAAAATATCAGAGATATATTGGATTAATATTTCTTTATCACCTAAAATTATTGAAACTAAAAACTCCCCCAGTGAATGAATTAAAATATCAATGTATCTATCTCATTATGTTCAAAATTATGATAATAATAATGAAAAATAGTGTTGTTATTTAAATTTTATCTAGATACTATTGATGAAATCAATAATAACCAAGTGATTAGACACAATCAACTGCCACTATAATCATAATACAAGATTTAATAATGATTAATTTAAACTATGAGTGCCAAAATCAATTAATTTTATTCTCTGAATTACTAGGACACATTCATCAAATGTCACTCTCTGATCAGAGTTGTGACCATTCCAGAATGGAAGGAAGATAAATAACCAAACCACCGAAAATATATAAATCAATATTTTATCAAATTATAATTTATAATAAAAAGAAGATAGATTATAGAAATATGTCAAAAAAATTGAATATCGGAAAGATTTAAACATTTAAAAGTACTTCATGGGGACACAATAGAAGTCATCGAATCATAATCATAATGTAAAGAAGGACATAGATTTTCATCCCCTTACAAAGGAGCAGTAAATCCTCATAAATTCTTATTGTATGTGATACACTTCCTCCACTCTAGAAATATTATCCATGTTAATGTACACTCCGTAATATGTTATCCACTCCTCATTTTTTCATTTTAGGAGCCATTTAGTTTTTAGTAAGGGTTACATCAACCCACAACTTCCTCTATTGCATAACATTCACATGAAATAAAAAATTCATTGTTCTTGGGTCACCACAAAAATATCTATAAAAAAATTCCAAAAAACCATATTATCTTATAAAAAATAATAATTGTTATAGCTTTCACCTAAATTATGTTAACTTACTACAAATTTTTTTAAAATCATATTTTCTAGAAAACAAAATACCATGTTTCATTTGTTACCAATAGTGGAATCCTTCAAGAACTATCCCAAAATAGTTATATGAAAACATGGACCCACTTATCTCAACGACACAACAACAACTCATCAGTAAATCCAAAAACACCAGAAACTCAGTACTTTCAATTTCATCTCAGACCAATACATAGAACAAAAACTATAAAAATAGAAATCTGGAACCTAGATCATCATGTCAAAATATCTGTTTTAATTTTAATTAGAAGTGGTTCACCGAACACATAGGTATTTCAACCAAAATATCGATCTTCCTAACTTTATATTGGCTCATCCAATACCCTAGTTCCATTTTCCAAAATTACTAGTGATTACATAATGCTAGATTTTTGGTCTTGAATCATATTTTTACCTAAGTATCCAGACCTCATACTATCCATTGACACACCAAGAAATAATCTGAAATATTCATATATTCTCCAAAGATGGGATCAATCAATATCCATAATTTAAACTATGTTCACCCAAGGTGGAACTCATTAGTCTTTCCAAATTCATGCAACTCAGTAGGGGAATTTCTCTGAGCACAATCCATACATTAATCTTTATACACGTAACCATTGGAGTGGAAATATTTATTCCCCCCATATATGAATCTCAGACTTTCAATTGAAAAAAAAGAAAACGTGTTACAAAAAAGAGCATCCTATAATGGAGGCATAAACCTCATCTAGTAAATAACAACATCACACCTTCGACCATGTATTAACTCCCCTAGTCTTAGTTTACTCCACTTAAAAGAAGATCAAAATTCCACATCATTAAATATATGTTTCCATTCAACTTGGAATGACTTCACTAGATTTTTATTCAACAATAAACATGGTTATCAGGTTCATAAACATGGTCGGTGTCTTTGAAAAATAATATGACTATGAACAACTCGATAACATATAGAGGGGACCACAGTATTAACGTCCTCTCCTCTAATCTCGAGAAGAATGTGACCAGAGTACAAAATATTTGGTTTTTATTCCTCATAAGAATTCATTAAGATTGAAAT
Organism: Viscum album; assembly: GCA_963277665.1. Lineage (NCBI taxonomy): Eukaryota > Viridiplantae > Streptophyta > Magnoliopsida > Santalales > Viscaceae > Viscum > Viscum album. Next base: position 1,558,842,024 of record OY728164.1, on the reverse strand, counting down.
GAATCTTCTTATTTTTCATTGGCAGCCTCAGGTGTAATATAATCACAAATGTGTTTCCTCTACCTAACATTAAAGATTAATTATGAAGCTTCAGTTTTAGGCTCTCCATTTTATAATGAAATAGGTACATGAAATTAAAATAATGAAAAAATTTGAAACATGAAGTGTGATTTTACAAAATCCCCTTTGAGGATTCATTAAAACAAACTATTTGACATTATATAACCAAAATAGTCTATGTGTGTTCTTTGAAAAAATCACCAAATATATGATGCAAACAGAATAAACTATGTGACTAGTAGTATAAATTTGGATATATAGAACCACTGGGGATTTCGCTATGTGGGAATTCCAATAAAAAAAATTAAAAAATAATGACAATCAATCCATCAAAAAATTGTAAATTGAAAGTCTAATAATTAATTAATTAATTTAAAACACGGAAATAAAATAAAAAATTATTAATATATTAATTAGTTTTTCAAATAATAAAATCATTAAAGTATATATAATAAAAACTCAATTAAAATTCAATTAACTAATTAATTAGAAAATATTATTTTTTATAGATGACATGATATTCGAGTTGGAAAACCAACTAATTCCCCCAGATAATTTTTAAGAAATAAAAATGTACTGGTTGAAGTACGAGGTGTAACATCTTTTATCCAATATGAATTAAAAATGAAAGAGAGAATAAATCCCCAATAATATATTCATAAAATATTATATAAACTCAATTGATAATTCAAATGGGAACCCCATCATACCATATATTCATTTAGAGTAACCACTACATATAGACTCCAAACTCCTCATAAGCATAGACCTCCAGTCCTCCAATCATCATAGGATAAGTAAGTAGTGAAGTGAATCATAAAACTAATATTGACTTAATAAAATATAATTCTACCATGAGAACAGCCTTCTTCACCTTTTGATCCTCCAAATATTTAGTGTTTTGAGCCTTGATTTTGAGTCGACACCCTCTCTATAAGACATCTGCATTTCCGGTCGAAAATCTCTACTTGTAAATTATATATTAACAAACAATTATTCTACCTTATGAAACCATAGCATAGCATATGATCATGTATATAAATAGTGTAAACCCATATATTAATATGATCCCACAGAGTAAATAACCCATGATTAGCATGACAGTGTTGCAGTTGAGATTGGAGAAAACAAAACATGTCCTTCCCATATTCATGAAAATCGGGGGTTTAAAACCACAATATAACTACACTAATAAGTGCAATATTAAAATTCATCACATAGAAAAATACTTAGTTTTCTTCAATAGTAATTAATTTTAAATACACATAACATCAAATAAATATCATAAAATCCATCATCAATAAAAAAATGTGCATTTGGGTACCATAAATACAGTCATTAGGTCATGTATTCATTGACACTATTGGATGTTTATGCCTGTTCTATTCAATTTTGGTCTATGTTGAGTATGAATATTTTCATGGGAAGCTACTCACTACATAAAAAAAATAAATGATGGGATATAACCCAAAAATAAAATTTTTTCATTTACAACCATTCATGATTGGTAATATTCAAAATAATTTTTAGTTCATTTGATCTCTAACAACATGCAGACCCATATCTAAAAATCATGGGTAATCAACAAGACACAATTCACTAGTAAAAGGTCAAGAATTATCCATAACTCATCAAAATTGAACATTGGAAGTCCATATATACTAAATACATCATATTTTCTTAGAAATAATTTTATTCTTCCAGAATTTATAACATAGAATAATCAATTACATTGTGGAAAAAAGGGAGGGAATAAAAACACAATGATAAAGGATCAATAGATTCAAAACATAGAAATAAAAAACTCTTTCAAACATACAAGGAAAAATGAAAAATAGCTCAAGGAGGTCAACCTGAAGAAGTGGAAACATAGAGGAAATCATATACATGATGTGTTTGTAATATTAAAATAAATATTTTTTAAAATTAAACATCTATATTAGTGAAACATTATTCTCTAATTTTTAGATAAACCTATGTAGGGAGTTCTTCATCCTATTATTTTTGTAATAAAATTACATCTTAATCATAATTAAAATTATTTAGCTCCTCCTACATGTCATCCAAAACATTATATGATTTCCACAACTTTTGGTCAACATATTTATCATCATAAATGCATGAATTTGTAGATTATTTTAAATGTTCCACAGTATATGAATTAATACATTCAGATTATTTCAAGTGTAAATCCATAATTGTATCAACCTTATTTAGGTGAATGGGATGAAAAGCTAGATTTGGCTATTTTATACGTATTACTTAAAATATAGTGAGAATAGTTCCTTCCAATTTGGAATAGTAAACATTTTTTTGAGTCCTTTTTAGTTGTGAAGTGATTAATCTGTCTGAGTGAAAATTTAGTTTCATACCATTTGTTGCAGCACTATTTATAAATACATCCTCATCCTATTGGAATTTATCATGAAACACATCATGGGACTCATAAATAGGTTCACTAGAGTCCTCATCCATCTCAAATAAATTAATAGATTACTTATCACAAATATTCTTGGCCTCTCCACCAATAACACCAATATATTGAGAACATTATTTTATCTCAGAAATAGTTGGGGAGATTACAATATCATTCAAATTACCATTCTAGGCCCACATCTCCTTACTTCAAGTCATAAGATTTCCATTTTTTAAATGAGAATTTTGATTATGAGAGTCAAATGATTTAGAGGAATGAACAAAATTACTATATAGAAAGAAATATCTAGGAAGATATTAAACGTTAATAACCTTCCAAAATATAGAATCACTATTTTGAATCTAAATTCATGGTGGAAGTATTTTGGATAGGTAAACTTCAAAAAAATATTATAACCACCAATGGTCTCAAAAGATATGAAATTATTGTATTCGATTTAATTAGATACCTGATGAGAATTCCAATAACATTCAGGGTTATGGTCTTGAAGAGATGAATCACAACACCATAGAAACAAGGAGATGAAAAATTAAATTAATAAAACATAAAAAAATGATGCTTGAATTTATATTTTTAAATAACTTTCAAAATGAAAAGGATACTCAACAGTGATAAAAATTAAAAACTAAAAAATAAATGAAATTAATTAAACATAAAATCATTAATTTAAATATTTACATAACAGTTACCCAAAAAAAAATTGACCCATAATTTCTCAATCATCTATAATGTAACTGGAAAAATAAAATTAACTATTTAGAAACATATTTAAATATACATTTAGAAGATTTATTTAATTTAACACAATACAATCTGTAACACCCTAATACAATATAATATATTTCCTTTAGAATAAACTAAATTTCTTTGATATCTTGTAATGAATGAAATAGTAGGTTTAAATAAAACATTATACTATATCAAAATATTATTTTAACATAACAATTTTAACCTAGAAATAAAATCAGAGGGTATGAATTGGACTATGAAAATTATAAAAAATATTATATTTTACACATGTACCTTTTTTATCTATTTATTAAAAATGAAAATAAAAAAAATTAAATGAAAATTGATATTTTTTCTGAAAGAATGTATTTTTTTTCTAAAAGACAGATTAATTTCTCTTTAAACATATAATTTATTTTTTTTAAAAGTAGGAATATTATTTTAAAGAACAAATTTAACTTTTGATATCATCATCTAAAAATTATCTTAGCATTATATTTTTCCATTTTTCTATAATTTTTAATTTTTCGATCTTTAGTGAAATATACTGAATTTTAATTAAAAATCAACTTCTCATTTTATTTTTTAAAGTAAAATTATTTTTTATATTGGTTTTAAAATTAAAATATATATATATTATATATCTATAAATATTATTTTGGATATTTTAATCATTATAATAGTGAATTTTGATATAAGAACTTTGTTATGTTTTGAACGTTTTCTTTTTTTAAACACGTTTTCTCATCGTGCCAGTGGGATTAATTTTAAATTAAAATTTTCCACTTATATGACTGTAATTTATATATATGAAATTGATATTTACAATAAAAACAATTTATATTATATAATAATATAAAATTTATTTTTTAAAAAATAGAATATTGAAAAGGATAAAAATTATTTACCACAGATAAATAAAAAATGGGTTTACTAGGGTGTTATAATAATAAGATAGGGGTTAAAAATGACCTAAAAATAGTCAAAATCCAATTGTATGGAAATATTTACACCTTATTCGTAAAATTTTATAATATAATTTCATTTGTAATATAATTACAAGTGAATGAATTTATCATTTTTTATTATTATGGGAAGCTTCCACGAAAGTTTCATGAGGGTTCCCTTTCCCCACTTATAAATGGGTGTTCACTCTCATAACTTATTCACACTTACCAAGATATTGTTTCGAAAAAAACTACAAAATTATATCTAAAAAACGTTAGTCATGTTTTAAAGATTATTTTCCTTTAAAAATACCATCCTTATGGTCCTTAAGAGGTGATCCAAATGAGGATTGTCTTAGAGAAGGTAATTATCATAATAATGATATTTCATTTTGATTTCTATTTTTACACATTAAATTGTATATTAAAACAAACAATATAATAAGATATTATCTAATATATAATTATATGTTATTATATTTATTTAATAATATTTATTCATCACTACACTAATCTAATTGGAAAAAATCATTAATGGTGTGTAAGGTGGACAACCGCTTCGCAAACCGATGTAGTTCTTTTCCATCAACACATTTCAAGGATGGATATAATTATATATTTACCAAATTTATTTTATATTTATAATATTATTATACTTATGAAAATTTTAGATCATATATACCTTTTTTACATTCCATTCTATTTTAAATACTATAACATCGATCGTGTGTACGGTAGAGTACTGCCATGTGAAGTGATGATATTTTTTTCACATATGATTTATATAGAATATAATAAGAGAAAATTTACTAAATATATTTGATATATATATGAGATGATATTTTTTCTTTATAATTGTTATATCATCCACTTCCTTTCCATTTAACTCATTAATAGGATGATATCATCGCTCGTGCATATGTATGACCTACTGTCTCCATGAAGCGATGCGACTCATATTCTATTACAAAATTTTAATAATGATAATAATAATAAATATAATAATTAAACATGAAATTAATAACAATATTATCATTATGTATATGATTTAATTATATCTTATTTACAAGAACATTAAATTTCATTACAAAAGTGCATGAGAATACAATTCATTTAACACCCAAAATGATGAAAATAGTGATATATTATTAAGTGGGTGGTGAAATGTAATAATATGATATATATGATATTTTAAGTATGAATATGGTTCTGGTATAATTTAATAACATGATTAAAACCATTACAAAATATTTTGAAGCATGTTAAACAAAATTAATGTGTGAGGTAAGGGACTTCATATCAATTTCCCTTCATTGAAGCATATTGTAATGTTATGGACCTAATTTATTTTCTATGGTGTATATAATTCCCATTGACATGTAATATCTGGATTCCACAATCATTAATGGTATTTTAATTTTCAATTTTAATAATTTCATCTAAGGGTATTTTAATAGAAAATTACCAAGTAGAAAAATTTATTGTACAATCTAACTTTATTTTGTGATTGTTAAATTTCTCTTAAAACTATCACTTATTATAATAATTTTTCATTGGAAAGTAAATTTTTATTAAATATCAATTTTATTTTATTATGGATATTATTATTTCATAAACCATATAACATTTTTTATATGTGGTGTTAACTTTGAATGTTATTTTATTAATTGGAGAAATTTTGATAAATATGTTTCTTTTTCTCAATAAAGATGATTTATTATAATGAATATTATTCATGATTTAAATCAATCATTCGTTATATATGGCATTATTTGTACTAGTAGTGATGGGTTAGGGCTAAGATTATATATCCCATCAATTCATAGGTAGGTCTCATGAAAGAAGTAAATGGGCCAAATGATATGGGTTTTTATCCATGTTATTTAAATTGTCTTGTGAATGATCTTGATAGTAGAGGTATCATGATTATTAAGATCATATAAGACAATAATTATGTTATTATTATCCATGATATTTTAACAATTATATTATCAATATATGAATTTTAGTTTCAATTTATTTACTAATTTACTTGTGTGTTCAATTATATACATTTCCATATTGATTAGTTTTTATCTTATTTTGATAGTCATGTTATTTAAATGGAATGTGTGTTTAGTTTTTAAGATTTCCATGTTGATTATGATTATTTGTTGATGATAATTTACACTAAACATTACCCTTTATGAGAATTTTATGTCACCGTTAGTTTGTTTCCTTTCCCCATGATATGGAGAAGAAATCTTTGAATGAGTTCATTAAGGATTCTATTCATTATATTTTGATATGTATTGCATTTTATTTTATATTCCCAAAGGAAAATGGGTATCATGTATGTATATACATCCCCAGAAGCTACTAAAAATATTTTTACTATATTATTTAATCCCCATGTATCTATTCCAATGTAATAAATCAGATACTAACACTGTGATAATAGAGTTGGGGTCATTACAATTGTATCAAATTAATTTTAGTAGAAACCTTGGGAAATAAATTAAGTAAAAAATATTTCAATGAACAAACAAATATGATATTAAATGAGGGTATGTGTAGAATAATATACTAAATTTTTGGTAATGATCATATTTTGTCGTTTTTCCTATAAATACATCACTATTTGGATACTACCAGTTGATGTAGTTCTAGAACAAAGGTTTTTAGGGGTAATAACTCTAAGAAGGTTGCATCTGACTTGAATTAACCATGAACTAGTTCATAATGATGGGCCTTAGGTCACAACTAATTTTACACTCCTAGAACATATTCTTTGTATAATTCTAATTTTCTCTATAAACCATTATGAATAATTTGAAAATAATGACATCTATGAAGAAAACAAGTTTATAATTTAGAGACTAAAAATGACAAAATTTTAATTTATGTTAAGGGTTACATTATATTTTGAATTATAAATTATGATTTAAAATAATAAAATTTATTATATAATCTAGTATATGTTATAGTATAGAAACGGTTCCTAGAAGGAAGAATGGTATCAATACTCATGGCCAATACATCGCATATTATAACTAGGTAAATTATGGCTATATTATAGATGATTAATTTAGTTATTAAAAATATCCTTGCCCATATGGATCAAACTATCCCAAAATGTGATTACAGGATGTTTTATCACTTCATGAAATATAATCCCTCATAATTATGTGGTCATACTAATCCAATTATAGTTGAGCCATGGTTAAAATATTTGGAGATGATATTAATAGCCTTGGCATACAGTGAGAACGAAATGCAGAAAATTACAATGTATTTTATGAAAGGTGATGATGATAAATGGACTTTGTTGATCTAGGATACTAGGGAGGAAGTCGAAATATAACTCATGGAATTTAAATATTTTAAGAAGAAATTATTTGATATGTATTTTTCTCATGACTAGCAAACTGAAACGATGAGAAAGTTCATTACCTTAATGATAAAGGAAGAAGAAAGTGTTATTGAGTATTAAGATGTATTTAAAAGGTTTTCTAGTAATTATATAGATTATATACAAAAAATTGAGTGTATTATATACCATTTCCTTGAAGGGATTAAGCAATGCTTCTGAAGGGAGCAATTCTTTAAAACATTTTCATTAAATACTGAAATAGTTTTATGTGCCTTAAAAATGGAGAAGTAATTTCAATGATCTAATATATTAAAGGGGTATCAAGATAAAGAGTTCACATGAACAACAAGAGAATGGGAGTGCATCAAATAAGAAGATGAGGGTGGAGAAATTTCCATCATGTGATAATTTAAGAAATAAACATCATGACAAGTTTTTAAAGGGAATGGTAGTTTGTTACAAGTGAAGAGATATGGGTAACATAGTTCTGGATGCAAGGAAAATAAACAAATAAATGGTTTCTATTGATTCAACTATAAATAAATGGGTCATTATTCACACTGATTCCTGAGGTTCAATGGAAGATACCACAAAAGAGGCCAAGGGGAGAAGACTAAACATATGTGATCACTACAAATGAGGTGAATGTTTCTAGTGATGTCTTGGAAGTTACATTAATCATAAAATAAAATTCTGATAATGATTTATTGGGTTATTTATCCCCACACTCTTTTATATCTGTATACTTTTCCAAGAAATTTCAATATTTCCCTCTTAATTTGAGAAGGTTTTTGTTAGTCAAAACATATATGGGAAGTCTCGATACAACAATGATGTATCATGTAGTCCTCAATTGGACAGATAAATGTGCTCCATTTCTTGACCTTATTATCATACCTTATAGATTAATTTGATATAATTTAACACACTAGGATTTTAAATGATTAAGTTTTTTTCCATAGTATATGTGACATGAAACACTATTCTTAAACAATCCACAAAATATATTTCTTTAAATCTATTTGGTAGCATACGGAACAGATAACACTATGTTTAAATTAACAGTAATATAGTATACCATTTTAATGTAGATATTAAATTGTAGGGTATGAATATTGAAAACTAAAAAATGAAAATTATGGTTATCTATTTATTAGTAATAATATAAAAATAATTTCTATGAAAAAGAGATGTTTTTTGATAACCAGAATTTTTCCTAAAAGACGGTTTAGTCATGATTGTGCAAAAAAATAAAAATTAATTTTTAAAAATTTTATAAATTTTATTTGATGAAATTAACTTATTTTTTGAAATCATAATATCAAAATTATATTTTGTTGAATATTTGAGATTTTTCAGAAATGCTTTATTTTTCAAATTATAGTAAATAAAATGATTTTTTATTAAAAAAAGCCCATTCGTTTAAAATTTTTATGAAAAAAAATTTTCTTTCAAATTCGTTTCAAAGTATTATTAGATTAGATATATATTAATTAATCCATTTATGATAATTATATTCATTTTAATATTTAATTTTTATATAAAAAGTAAAATTTTAAATTAAAATTTAAAAATTATATTAATAAATTTTTGAAAAAATGTTTAAATATCTGTAATTTAGAATAATTTATATATTATAATAAGTAAAATTAATATTTTACCAAAATTATTGTTAAAACATTAAAAATTAATTACTACAGTAAAGGTAGAAATAGATTTACCAAGGGATAAACTAAAAATATAAGGGGTGGAATAACCTAGAAAATTTCCTAAAATCTATTTTATAGAAACATTTTTACCCTATAATAACTAATTCTTGACAATATTCCATTTTGGACCCTTATAAAATTTGAAAAAATTTTCTACATCTTTTTCTTTTCAGAACTTATAAGTGTGGCCCTCACCTCACTTATAAAAGTCCACTCACTCTCCTCTCTTATTAGTACCTTCATAACATTTTTATTTGTCCAATACTAACAAAAATATCTTCACAAATTCCCTCACATAATCTTATAATCCTTATTTTTTTTTCATAAATCCATCCTTGAAAGTCATTGGTTCAATCCTAAGGATGTTACCCAAAGAAGAGGTAACGTTCTTCAACGAGCATTTTATTTTATTTCTTAATCCACCTCCTTAAATTATCATTAAACCGCTATTTTTTATTATCATAAGTATATTACATATAAATAATTTTTTTATTTTAATAGTATATCCTATATACATCCCCAATTCAATAAAATGGGTTACAAAATCATCATTCATGTGAATATTAGTCAACCGCCACATGAACCGATGTCATCCATTTTTCATTACCACATATCACAGTAGAGTATGATGATGTACATAAAGCACATATATGATATTTATAAATTAATTATATCTATTGATTTATTATATCACATATATATATTTTTACTTTCAATTCTATATGGGATATGATAACATCGCTCGTGTATACAATAGACTACCACCTCACGAAGCGAAGTGATTCGTTTTCCACTAATGTTTTACATGGAAGTAAATAAGGATAGACATAAATATTATATGTGATATAAATGAAATAAATATTATATTAATGAAATATTAATAATTTTGAAAATAAAATATATTATTTTATTTCTTTCCTTTTCAGTCACTTAAATAGGATAACATCATTTGTGTACATGTGGACTGATGCCTTCATGAAGTGATGTGAGTCTCTTTCCATCACCACACCACATTGATGATATATATATTTATATTTTAAAAAAAGAATATGTTATAGATTTTACTATTATGGGGTTTCTATGTTAATATATTACTTTCAACTTTCCCGTTATGATTGATAAAAAATGCAAACGTTACCCATGCATATGTATGGCATACCGTTTTTATGATCAAAACATACTTCATTTATAAAAACCTTATTTCATGAATGGTATTAAAATTATAATTTATAGATAAATAAGATAATTATATCATGATCATTATTATGGTGATTATGGAAATATAATGTATAAAAAATAGCTAGAACATTCATGACAAAACCAGCATGAGAAAACATAAAAATTAACACCCAAATCAATGAAAATAATGAAAGATAGTCAACGAAAAGGGGATAAGTTATTATAAAAGGATCTTATATGATATTATAAATATTAATATTGTTATGTTATAATTTAATAACATTTTAAAATCCACTAAAATGTTAGTTAATTGATGTTTAACCAAAATAAAACATGATGTTAGGGATTCTGTCTTAATTTCCTTTCATTGAGGTACAATTGTATGTTATGCACAAATTTATTTTATATAGAGTTTATAATAACCATTTGTTAAGGAATGTCATGATTAAATAATAATTAATTGTATTATATGTTTAAATTTAAATTATTTTATCCATGGTGATTTGATTTGAAAGTTACTATGTGGAAAATAATTTCATAAATTAATTTATTTTGATTATGTTAAATTTCTTCTTCTTTGTATATGATATTATAAGATTATTTGTGTAATTAAAATTGATTATATTATGATTTATTTCTACTTAATTTCTGTATTTTTTCATTTTACACACAAAATATATTCATTTATTAATCCCCACTTCAATGTTATGGTAATTGTAATGGATTATTTCACAATATCATTCTTATCGAGATTATTTATTCCTGAATTTAAATTGGATGAAATTATTTGATCACTTTCCAATACAACCATTTTTTTATTATCTTATAGTTATTTATGATATTTTCAAGTAAATTTATTATTTTTAAACTCTTTTTATGTTGAAATAATTTATTAAAAGTTTTTTAAACCAGACATCGTTTCTCGCTTTTTTCAGAAATATGTATTCTTCTAAAACCATTTTTTAAAAGAATTAATTTTTTTTTTCTTAATTTAATAATTATTTAATAATGACATTTTAAACCTTTTTAAAATTTTCTCAAAAAAAATTGAACGGAATATTCATATCATATTTAGGAAAATACCCATTTAGATTCTATTTAAAATGTAAAAGAAATATTTGTTTTAATGTGTATGGTATGGAAAAAATATTCATCTATCATGACAACTAAATTTTTTAAAACATTAATTATAAGTTTAAAAACTTTTTTTCATAGAAATTATTTCAAAATATTTATTGAACTTATAGTTTTAAAATGATAATTAAAAAATGAAAATGATATTTTACTTAAGAATGTTTTCAATGATCATTTTATTGTATTTATATTCATCAATGAAAACAACTGTTTATTTTAATCCAATGGGTATATGTTTTATTAATTCCTTCATTACTCCTTATATTGATTATTTATGATCATTTTATCAAAGAAAGTATCTTAATTCACTCTCTTGATTCATTTTTTAGTCATCAACATTACATTTAAATATTCACTTTCCTATGAACATTAGATATTAAATTTCCCTATAATATCCAAATTATTTATCAGGTATATGATTATTTCTTAAACTGCATCTCATTTATATATATGATTTCTCAATTTGAAAATTATTTGATTGACTAGGGAAATAATGTTAATATATATTCTCTCTTCAATACATATATTTAAGAGTATCAAATATTGATTCATGAATTAAATCGATCACTCAATATGTGAGGAATACTTTTGACTTGTAGTGATGGGTGAGGCATGATATTATATATCCCCTAGATGCATGAGTGGGTATCCAGAGACAAATTAGTAAGATAAATTTAAATGGGGTTTTAAATGTAGTTTTAATTTATCTATTGAAGTGTCTTGATAGTAGAGTTATCATATTACTCAGTCAGAAAATTCAATAATTAAGAATTTAATTCATTAATAATTTAGTTAATATTATACATGATATTTTCAAAGTGTTGTTATCTCTAGATTTATTTTATTCATAGTTTATTGATAAAAAGGAATTGTTTATTAGTTATTTACCTTGAAATACATATTACGCCTTATATTATCATGATAGTTATGTTATTTAAATGGAATGTGTGTATAGTTATTTACATTTCCATTTTGATTATTCTTTTTAATTAATTATAGATTCTATTTTATGTAACCCTTACTAAGAATTTTATCTCACTTTTTTTCCTTAGGAATACATGAATTATACTATTATTTATATGATATTATATAGGGAATACTATTATTCTGAGAAAAAAATATTTATTCAATTTTCTTATAAAAAATGTAATATTGAAATCATATATGTATACAGTCTACCAATAAATATAAACTATTATATCCTTTAGGATGTGGTTCCTTATATATTTTGGAAATATAATATAGTAGGCACTAACTTTGTTTACCAGAGTCAGTGTTGCTTTATTTTATACCATAATAAGTTTATTGTAAATCATGATAACTAGGTATAAGAAAACATAGATTAGGGAACATAAATCGATGATATAATTTGAGGATATGCATAGAATAATATCTTAACGTTTTAGTAAGGAAGAAAATATGTATTTTTAGCTATAAAATACATCCCTACCTAAATAATACATGTGGTCATGGTTCTGGAATAGATATAACTGAGGGTAATTACATCGAAAATTTTTTATTGATCTTGATTGAATCGTTACTTGGTGCATGAGATAAAGTTTTATCATATACCTTGTGTGACACTTTTATGCGATATGTTTATGATATTTCAAATTTTATTTATAATTCATTATGATGGATTTCAACATATAATGAAAATGAATGACCTATGATAAACATATGGTTTCTTAGATTGAAGATAAGTTGTCTCAATAGAATAGTAAAATGTTTTATTAGTATAGAAGAAGAGAATAATGAAAATAATTTCCACAAAAAAATGAAGAGAGTGATGGATAAAATAAATCTTCTTATAGTGACCCATTTATAGATTTTTGTTTTAAATTTCAATAAATAGGGAATAATATGAGTTAATTCCATCATATAAATGTTAAATCCCAGACCATGGTATGACCTATATTTAAATAAAATGGTTGAAGTATTTATTAGGATTCTATAATTACATTATAGATGTATTTTTACAAATTGTATTTTGGAATAAGGTTCATGAAATATTTAAGGAATCTGTTAAATTTTAAAATAAAAAATGTCTTCATTGACTTAAAAGTAATGTATACCACCATGTGTTATTGAGTTTAATAATTATCATAATATCAATGTCTTAAACACCTCATTATTGGTTTTATTTACCAAAAGTAGCGATAAATTGTGAGAAATTTACATCAAGAATATGTGTTAGTAGAAAATTTATTTGAGGAATAATGCCTTTACATTTAATAGATATATGTTTAAAGGTACTTATAAACATTATGGTTGATATGATTATTAAGAACATTGTAGTAATAGTAAAATATGATTATTAGACATTGTGGGAAAAAATAAAAATAAAAATAAAACGTAGTATTGAAAACCTCAGTAAAAATTTTATTTGATGATTAATTTTGTTGCAAGGATGTCTATCATATGTTTTTTGAATGTTTTAGAAAATATTTTAATATAGTTTAGAAAAACACATAACCCTTCTACTAGGTGACAACATATAACATCCAGCAAGGCCATGGGGCTTGAACCCATGACTAAATGATTATAGGGGTTTATTAACTACAACTAGCCGACACAATATCTTGTTTAATATTACATTATTTTTTGTTAAAGTAAATTTCAAAAATATTAATTTTGAACTAGTGGTGTTACCTTTTAGGTTTAGAGAATAATTTAGTATATTGGGTAACTTGTGCTAACCGTTTTTGTTTTGAAAAATAGTTAGAGACATATGGAATGACATATCACTCCATAATGGATCAAACGTTCAATTAAAAGTGATGTTTAGTGTTTCAATCATAAAAAAAATCATATTTTGATATTAATTTCTTGGAGTAATTTATGAATATAAAATTTATCGAATAATAACCAAATGATGTAATTGTGATTATGAAATTTAAATGTATTAAGTAAACATATTTCCTTTTATTCTCAGATAGTAAAATAATTAAAAAAATTAATGAAAATGATTATGAAAAAAAATTATCCTATTAAATTTATATTTAATGAATAATATAGTCTTTTAAATCATCACAAATTTATGGTTTGGGGGCCTCTAACTTTCTATTAGTAATTAACATTCTTGTAATCAATGAACTTAATAACTCTCTATAATTATTTATGATTTCCGTCCATGCCTATATCTTCAAATTAAAACTCTGTTCTCCTATATAGAAACATACTTATTTACTATTCCATATGTCTTTTGTACTTCTCTTTCAAAATTATTAAGAGGATATTTCCTTAACCCTTTTATGATGTGGGTGTTTCAACAATGGTCTTTCCATATGAAACAACCTCGATTACCAAGATCAATATTCAATTGTGAAAATGAAATTTATTTTAAAAGGGGGAATATAACAACAAAATATTTTAAAATAAAAACATTTTTTGTTACCTTCTGTGACGTGCAACATCAATCTTACACAACCGTTGAAATATATTTCTTGAAATCTCTTCAATAGCCTGTGTAACACACAACCCATTGTTGAAATAAACCATAATAAAGTATACCATTATAGATGTACTATTAAATTACTCAGTATGAATAGTAAGAACTAAATTATAAAAATTGGGGTTATCTATTGATTACTATTAAAAAAAGAATCATATAGAAGAAAATGTAATGTTTTAAAAAAATGTACTTTTCCGAAGAGATAGTTTAGTAATGATTTTCAAACATAGATTAGGATTAATTTTCACCAATTATAAAAATATAATTTCATAAAATTAAATTATTTATTAAAATTATAATATTAGAATTATCTTAGATTGAATATTTTTTATTTTTATGAAATGGTTCATTTTTTGAGGAATAGTAAAAAGTAAAGAATTGTTATTGAGAACTACCTTTTCATTTTCGTTATTTATAAAGTTCAATTATGTTTTGAAATAATTTTAACATTAATTAAGTTAAATTTTTATCTATTAATTCAATATAGTTCATTAGAATTATTTCAATTTTTAAATTAGATATAAATCTATGTAAACTTTTGAACATTTACTCTTCTAAAACTCGCTTTCTCATCACGTTTCCTGGAATAATATTAAATTAAAATTTAAAAATTATGTGAATGGAATTTGAAAACATTTATTTAATATATAGTATAAAAATAATAAATTTTTTATAAAAATTATTAATTAATTTTTGACAAAAACGAATACTGAAAACAGTAAAAATTAATTACCACGGTTTTCCTAAAAATTGATTTTCTGGGTGTTAAACATAAATGAAAAATGTTAAAGTGACCTAAAATTTTTTATAAAATATTATTTATGTAAATATTTAGACCTTATCATGATTAAGTATTGATAATGAACCATTTTTAACACTTTAGGAATGTGAAAAAGGTGGGTACACTGTTTTCTTCTAAAAAATTATAAGCATGCCACTCACCTCACATATAAAAGGCCACCCTATCTTATATTATTCCTAACATAAAAACCTTATTATTCATACCATAAATACCCAAATAAACATCTAAATTACATACAATTGTACTATAATCCTTATTTTGGTCATAAATCAATCGTTGGATGGAATTTGTGAAAACCTAATGAGGTTACCAGAAGAAGATGTAATGTTATTTGTTGAGAATTTTTCTTCTATTTATTCCTATAAATACATAAATTATAATTAAACCTTAGTTATATATTATTATAATTATCTTAAATATACCAAAAAATTATGATAAGTTAAGTACCTAAAAATACCCCACTTCAATCAAATTGGTTATGACATCATCATTCATGTATATAACATACTACCACCTCGCGAACCAATTTCAATCATGTTTTCCATTACCACCTCTCATAGTTTAGTATGGTGATGGTTATAAATTATATATATATATATGTGTGTGTGAAATTTATAACATCAATATAACCATTTAATTTTTATACAATATATACATTTTTTAATTTCCTTTTCGTAAGGGATACGATAACATCACTGGTGTGTACAACAAACTATTAACCCACGAAGTGATGTGATTCATTTTTCACTAACACATTACATGAAAGGATAAAAGGATAAATACAGTTAATATATGTGATATAAATGAAATAATTATCATATTAATTACATATTTTTAATTCCTAAAATACAATATATTCATTAATTTCTTAACTTTTCACTAACTTAATATTGATAACATCTTCATGTATTTGTGGACTACTGCCTTCATGAAGTGATGTGACTATATTTCCATTATAACACTACATCGATGATATATATAAGTATATTTAAAGATATAACACAATATTTATGATATTATTATTATCATTAAATGATAAAACATTACTTACAACTTTTCATTAATGATCGTTGAAAAATGGTAGTGTTACAAATTCAAAACTATGACCGACCATCTCTAAGATAATAACATTATTCATTTATCAAACCCATATTTCCTGATTAGTATTAAATTTATAATTTATATATAAATATGATAATTATATCTGGATTGTTATTATTTAGATTATGGAACTATATAAAATGTGCAATAACTAGAACATTCATGAAAAAACACGTATGAGAAAACCAGAATATTTACACCTAATATAATGAAAACAATGGAAGATAATTAAGTAATGATAGATAATATGTTTAAATAGATCATATATTACATTATAACTGTAAATATTTTTATTTAATTTGTTAATAAAATATTTAAAACCACTATAAAAAAGGGAAAATCTTGTTCAACCAAAAGAAAGCGCGATGTAAGGGATTTAGTCACAAATTCCATTCTTTGAGGAACATTTCTATATTATGCACCATTTTCATTATATGGTGTATATAATTACCCTTTTATATTTAATATAATGAATCAATAAAATTCCTATTATTTTAATATTTAATTTTATTATTTCAAAAAAAATTATTTTATTTAAAAGTTTCCATGCTGCAAAGAGCTTCGTAACTCAATTTCTTTTCATTTTGTTAGATTAATTCATCATGCTATTGGATATTATAAGATTATGTGGCTTTTTAATTTTTATATTATTATGATTTACTTTCAATATTTTTATGTGGATTTATAATTGATACACATAATCAATTTATTTATTAATCCTCACTTCAATGTTATGGTCCTGTAAGAGTTTATTTCACAATCTCATTCCAATTAAGAGTTTTTATTATTGAATATCAGTTGAAGGATATTATTTGATAATTGTCTAATAAACCAATTTAATTTTATTCTCCAATATTTATTCAATATTCTTTCAATTAATATTACAATTTTTACATTATTTCGTACTTATGATTATTGAAAATTGATTTTATGAATATCAGACTCTATTTACCTCTTTCCTAGGAAATCAAATTTTTTCCAAAAGTAGGTTTTCAAAAAAAAATTCAACTTTTTTTCAACCATTTAAAATTGATTTATTTATTACATTTTTACCCCATTTGACTTTTTTTTTAAAAAAAAATATTATAATATTCATGTTTTTTTACACCAATTAACCTTTGGATTTTACTGAAAAATTAAAAGAAATATTTATTTTATCATATATGAAATGAATGGAATTTTCTACCATCATGACCACTCAAATTTTTTAAAATATAATTAATTTGTTTCAATGGTTATTTTCAATGAAAAATATTATAAAAAGTTATTGGGAATTTTTTTTAGAATGTTATTTTCAAAATTAGTAAGATGTTTTCCTCAAGAATGTTTGTAATATTATTTTTATCATGTTTATATTCATCAAGGATTGAAATCCTTTATTCTTACCCCAATAGGTATATGTTGTATTAATAACATATTTATTGATTCTATTAATGGTTTATGGTCATTTTACCAATGATGTTTTGATTTCACTTTCTTGATTCATTATTATAGTCATTAACATTCCCTTGAGTTGTTAAATTTCCTTTGATCATTAGACATTAAATTTCCCCAAAATATCTAAATTATTTATTAGGGATATACTTATTTATTACACTATATCTCATTTATACATGAAGTTTTTTAATATTAAATTTATTTTATTGAATTGGTAAATATTTATAATCTTTATTCATTATTCAATACGAATATTAATGGTAAGGCATATTTATTTATGAAATAAATCGATAAATTTATATGTGAGTAATGTTTTGGACCTCCATTTATGTGTGGGTCTGGATATTACATACCCCCATAATACATTGATTGGTATCTTGAGAAAAATTAATAATCTTGCATTAAATAGGGGTTTACCGATAGTTTCAAACCATATCGTGAAAGGTCTTAATGATAGAGGTATCATGTTCATAAGACTTGTTTTTTATTAATTAATTATTTACTTCATTAGGAAATTATTTATTATTATCCATGAGATTATCACATTGATATTATGTCAGGATGAATTCCATTCACAATTTATTGATTAAATGTAATGTGTTTTTCATTTTTTATCTTTCCATATTTATTATAACGTATCTTGTCATGATAGTGAAGTTATTTAAATGTATTGTGTTTAGAGATTAATCTTTATATTTTTTATGTCTATTATTGATTCATGATAGCATCTACTATACATAACCCTTAAAAATAATTTGATATCACATTTATTTAGTTTAATTCCCCAGGAATTGATTAAGTATACTACGATTGATATTCAAGGATGACATATGGTGACAATTTTATTCTTGAAAAAAATATTTTCTTTATTTCAATTTTCTAATGTAATATAAAAATCATCAATATAACTAGTTTACAAAAACTAATAAACCAATCAATCCTTTGGTATGTGATTAATTTTATCATATGCCATTGTAATAATGTAGGCACTAGATAAAGGTATCTAGAGTCGGGGTAACTACATATAATCCATGGTATGGGATAACATTAAAAAGATGATGCAAATATTTATTAAAATAACAAAAAAGTTAGGGTTAAGGATGAAGATGTATAATTCCTTATATTTATATAAGATACTTCATCAATAAATTTATATCATTATCCACCCATTGTATCTCTACTTAAGGAGATTCATGGGGAAGAAGTGAAAAAAACTTGGGATGGAGAATGTAATATTTATATTTATTATATACCAATTTTATAGGAATAAATTGATGTATTTCCTAAATATTTAAATAGATATAACCTAGAGCTTTAATTTGAGTTTTTTTTTATTTATTTAACCCATAATGAAATAACAATATAAAATACTCTCTATATATTTAACAATTTGGAATTATTAGATTTAAAAAAACAGCTAAAGGAGTTGGGAGATAAAGGATTTATTGTCCCTAGGGTTTAACCATGGGGAGGCCAAATTCACCTCATTAATAAGAATGATGGATCCATGACACAGTGCATTTATTATATGGAAATAAATGGTATTATGATAATGATAATGTATCATTTTCACTACATTGTTTAATTATTCGATCAACTTCATGGAGACCAATATTTTTCTATTATTTTCCTTCATTCTGGGTATCAAAAAAAAGTGTAAAGTAGGAATAAATTCTGAATATAAATTTTCAAAAAAGTAATAGGAATTATGAGTTTAAAGTAATTCTATTTGAATTAACTAATGTACCCTATATTTTTAGGTATTTAATTAGTATTTTATTCAATGAATATCTTGATAATTTTCTTGTGGTTTTCATTGCTGAAATATTTTAATATTTTAAAATCAATGATTACCACAAGAATCACTTGTATACCATTCTTGATACTTTTATAAGGAATGATTTATATTGTAAATTTAGTAAGTGTGATTTCTAGATCTAGGAAGTTTCTTTTATTAGAGATATTGTATCCAAGGATGGAATCTGAGTTGATCATCTAAATACACAAGAAATAATAGAATAACCTAGACTAATAAAAATAATTAAGGTATGCAATTTCATTGGTTTGGTGGGTTACTATTAGTGAGTAATTAAAAATTTTCCTTGAGTGGATAACCCTTCAACCAATATTACAAATAAAGGGGATAATATTTAATAGACAAAGTAATTTGAATAATTTATTGATGATTTAAATAAAAGATTGGTGTATTATTCAATTTTTATTCTACTATCTATGAATGATTGGTTTGTAATATATAGTGATGACTCAAAGAAGGTACTTGGTTGTTTCCTAATAAAAAATGATAAATTTATTTCAGTTGCATCAAGGTAATTGAAGACTCATGAATAGAACTATCCCACCCCTGATATTGAGCCAGTTGTTGTAATATTTTCTTTGATGATATGGAAACATTATCTCTATGGGAAATGTTGTTAGATATACACATACCATAAAGGTATAAAATATATATTTTCATATAAGGAGGATAACATTTTGAAAATGTGACGTCTTGAGCTTCTTAAGGATTTTTATTTCTCAATACACTATCACCTAAGTAGTAAATATAACATAGTAAATGAAATGATTAGGAAATATCAGGATGTTCAGACACAAATTAGGATTGAGAGAGACCCTATGTTCATGGATCTAGTACAAATGGATATGGAATTATTATGGAAGGTATGACATCAGTCATTTTTAAAATTATTTTTAAACCAAATTTATTAGAAAATTTAAAATGTTCTGAATCTTTTGATGAGAACTTTCAGAAGAAAATTACTGTTTTGAATGAGGGGAAATTATTACACATTGTTTTTAAAGATGCCGTTATTAAAATTTGAATGAACTTATGTGTACCATATACACCTGATCTAAAATGTATAATTTGGATGATTACTATAGCTTAAATTTCTCAATAAACACTAATAAAAAATATATATAGGGATTTGAGGGAACATTTTTGATGGGATGAAATAAATCATGAAATTACTAATTATGGGTCTATATATTTGGTTTGTCAATAATTTAGGCTCTATTGGAGAATACTATAAGAGTAATGAGACCTCTTTCTATTCTTGTGTGGAAATGGAGAGACATTAATATGTAATTGTTCATAGGACTACAAAAATTAGTCATATAAATAATAGTGCAATATGCATTATTTTTTACCATATAACGACCCAAACATTTATCAATGGAATTTTTACTTTATTATAATTTTGTTATATGGTATTAAACACATAAATATCATATATATCTCAAAAAAAACATCATTATTAGAAATTAATAATTGAAGAAGTTATATTTAATGAAATTAAGCAACTCATATCGATGGAATAATAACTTTACCCATAGAATAGTAACATGAAAATTTAGAATAATAATCACGCCAATAGAATAATAACCTATCCTATGAAATTATAACAAAAATTTATGAATATTATAAATTAAAATATGATATAATTATATGTAAATCCATGTAAATAATTTTTTAAAAAATAATAAAATAAGTGTTGGTATTTTTGTAAAACAGAAATGTTTTTTTATAGTTTATTTAATATAATGATTTGAAATAAAACTTATTTTCATAAAATAGAGGCACAAATTAATATTTTTTTGTATTATTATTATAATATAATTTTATGAGACCTTAATTATTTTCTCAAAGTTCCATATAATCGAATATAATTTCAAAGTCGGTATTTTTAGAATAAATGATTATTTCAATTAAAAATGAAAATTATTTAATTTATAGAATTTTATTCAAAAAATAGATTCTATTTTTAATTATAAATTTTGAAAAAAATTTAGGGTGAATATATGAGATTTTTTCTGAAATAGTTGAATTTTTGGTGAACAATGAAATACGATAATTTATGATATAAGCTAAATACATGAATTTTTGAGTCATGTGTGATGTAAGGGTAATATAAGCCCATAATATTGAACTCTTGTTATCTTTTTTACTTTATTTATTCATCAGAATAAAAAAAATATTAATATTCTTGTTCCAAAATTATAAACTAATGAATAAAATAATCAAAAAATACCCCTCTCCTCCGCTATAAATACCACCCCTCACAACCTTTTCTCCCCCACATATTCCAAGACAAGAATATTGTCCAAATTATTCCCAATAATGTTCCCAAGTATCTACCCCATTTATAGGAACCATAGGTCTTATGAAAAGTCTAAACCCAAATTTTTTAAATAGGAACTCCAGGAGAAGAAGATAAATAGTAAAATCCTCTTTCATTTTTTTTAATTCATTTCTATTTATTTTATTATCCTAATCTACCCTTATCCAAGTTGCATGATATCTAAAATATATTATATATACTATAATTTTATTATGTTATATAATAATACATCAATAAAAATCTTCTCCTCTTCTATTTATTGTAAAAATTAAAACATCGTTTGTGGGCTGTCAATTTATCATCTTCGTGGATAATAAGTTTTCATTTTCCATTCAAACTATCAATGATGGTCATAAAAATATTTCAATGGTTGAAATAGATTGAAAAATTTATTTAATTTTTTATTATATTTTATATGTAATATATATATATATATATAATATTAAATAATAAAACAATACTAGTTCGTTATGATTGAAAAACCTCCAAATTAAAAAAAATAATAATTAACATTTTATAAAATAAATCATCTTCATATCTAGAAATAATATAATATATAAGAATATTTAATTTATTTAGGTTCATTAAAATCATATAATTTCATTTCAAGAAAATTATTCTCATTTTACATGATCTTCCATACAAGTATACATGTAAATAAATCATGAAAACCCAGAAAAAAACACTCTCTGAATTATGGAATTGAACTATATAATAGATCAAAATGGCCAAAAATCAACTTAATAAAATTATAATAAATCAAATAAAAGTATAATAGGTTTTTTATTTTTAAATTAATTAATAAAATATGAATATATTGAATATTAAAGTGAATAAACATTCAGACAACAGGTAAAGGGATTTCTGAAAACCAACTCCTTTTATTTGGGTTATTACTCTTTCTTCCCAATTTTCAACATGGATGTTATTTTAATATTCTTAAAACATAATTTCATTGTTCTTAACTTTTTATTTTCATGTATATACAAGTTTAGAACATAATTTAATGAAAAATTTAATGATTATATAAAATAACTATTATATCCAAAAACAAATTTTGATACTTCTTGATTTGTTTCTTATTCGCTCAAGAATGTGGAATCCAATACCATATATGTTTTTCCCATTATCTGTAAGTACATGTATTTTATAATTTGAATTTATATTTGGGAATATTATGAGTTTGCGAAAATTGACGTCATGTGATTTCGAGGCCTGAAGTGGCCAGAATGAATTCCTGAACTTTTTTTGAGGTCTGTTCAGTAAATGTGTGGGCGATGTCTTGTAACTTTTAAACTCATGCTTGAATTAAAATACAAGAAAACCATCAAACTTACAGCCCCGATATTTCCCCAAGGAGACCTTCACCTTGACCGCAGTAGGATGAGGGAGAATTTTAGTTCTTTTGATTTTTTGTGGGAGAGTTAAAAGAGAAATATAAAAAAAATAAAACAATAACTTTTATTTTTATTTGAAACCTTTTTTCTGATTCATTGTAGTGGGACCACCCAAACCCATATTTTAATGGGAGTCATCTCTTGTTTTTCCCTCAATTGAATGAGCCACATTTAATACATTAATTAATAATCACAATTTATTAAGATAGATCCTCACCATTCTTGAGGTTTCGGGGAAATCGTTGGAAAAGAAGAGCCTTGGAAAAATATCCTCCAAACGAAGAATCTCCTCAATCAAGAACATTATTCGGATCAACGAACATGGAACTGACCTTTGAGAATGTTTGCGGGAGAAATGTGTGTTAGCGTATTCATCATCGTCATCATCTTCTTTCTCACGCCGTCTCTGATGAACGATCGAGGTAGGGGTTTTGAATTTGGTTATTCTTGTTTGTAAATTAGTATTCGATGTAGTGATTCAATCATAAAAATCCATGTTTTACTGATCTAACGTGGAGGGTGGGAGCCAATATAACATGGATTGATCCATACACTAATTTGTTGAATGACATGATCTTTACAGGAGAGAATTCAAGTTGAATGTAATCTGACCCTGTTAGTCTTGGAAAGAAGACAGTGTCCTAAGACCCACAACAGTTTTTTTTGGTTTGAAGAACGGGCCACCAGAGCTCTCCCTGTAACCTGAAGAAGATCATCGGTGACTGGTGCCGAAAATCTGTGTCAGTGACCAGAGCCGATAGGGAACAAGCATTAGCCGACACAATTACTGGGCATGAGGAGAGGGGTAGCGCCTCTGCGTCGTAGTAACAGGAGGTCGGGGCCCGTCGGCCCCAGCGGAGCAGGACGGTGGTCGGCACACCAGTCGTCCACGTGGTGAAGCAGCGGTACACGTCTATAGCGCCAAATTTGGAGACCTCATCCTATTGTCCATGGTAATTATTTGAGGGAGGATGACATCTGGCCAGCTATAGTTGAAGAGTGGCGTGCATCCACGAAGCTAGAAGAAGGGCTGGTCTTTTCGGCCGGCCACGTCACGCCAAGCAGGACACCTCGGATGTGTCCTGCGTGCAAGGTTGTGGCGCCATGTGATGCCACCTGGTCGGACAAAGCTGAACGGCCTATGGTCTATTTGGGTGACTTGGGTGGAGTACCTCCCCTCCCATGGGGTAGCTAGCGCGGACCCCACCACAAGGACCCACCCCAGCCACAGGCTACACCACGGGCCACCCCCTTCAGAAGTCGTGCTGAACCATGGCTCAGTGGTCAGGGCACACCGCGACCATGTCCAATTGGGCCAGGCCCGGAGAAGGTCAGGTCGGCCCTAGCCGGGTCAGGTGGGGTCGGTCCAACTGGGTTGGACCGGACCTGGGCCCATCGTGACCCATATACACCTTTGTGGCCATATCATGAGAACCAGACATCCATTTGAAATAACGTCTATGGGACGAGAATTCTTGGATCAAAATAGACCTTTTGGTAAACTCCACTTGATTTTTGGATAATTTTAGAGTACGGACAGGTTGGATTGAACCCAAATCCCACTAGTCCCTCAGAATGAAAACGCTAATAACATACAAATCGGGCGTCTGATTGACGGGTATTCTATCGAGTTGGTTACCAATTGATGTGATAGACCACCGTGATACTTCTTCGTGGGACTTTGTGGCAGTTTTTCTATCTTATGATGTCTTGAGGAGAAGATACTCTCAGAATCAAGTGTGGTTAGTGCGGGAAACCTATGGCTGGATGTACTTGAAGAATCTTCAGATCTTGTGTGGGTCATCTTCGGATCATGTGTGGGTCATTTTAAAATCCTGTGTGGGTTATCTTTAGATCCAGTTTGGTCTATCTATGTTCTAGTGTGGGTCCACAGCTGAGCTTCTCGATGAAGTAAGATGATCTAGAAATACTACTAATCAGATATAATTGTGTACTTAAGTTATATACCTTTTGTGAGCTGAGTATTTACCCTTGTGGTAATCTTTTGTGTGGCATTAGCTTTGTGGTATTTACCTTCGTGGTGATACATGTGTGGTATTCATCTATGTGGCATTACCTTTGTCTTACTTACCTTCGTGGTGATACTTGTGTGGTAATATTTTGTGCGGCATTAACTTTTTGGTACTTAACCTTGTGGTTTTACCTTCATGGTGTTCATTCCTTCATGGAATAGTTGTTATTTTGGCTAAAGAGTTGGGACTTGTTTTATTATTTAACATTATGGGTATAATTGATAACTTAGGTATATTTAAGGGCATATACCTAAGTAGGGTGGACTATTTTTTTCGTGCATTGGGGTTTATTCTATGTGAATTTTCTGAGACCTTAGGGGGTCTCGAGGTCCCTACTGAGTATCTTTATACTCACCCATGCATGGGCTACGCCCGCCCCTTTCCGTGTCTTGTGCAGATGACAGACAACGCTGATCGAAGTTGAGGGTACAGGGTTGGAGTCTGCATGGAGGTGGACCTTAGATGAGTCGTACTGCAGAGACGACCATTCGGGATCTGTACCTATTCTTAAGGTAGGATCCCTGGCGGGTGTTAACAGGAGTTGTTTTTAGTTTTACTTATACTTCTTTGTCAGGATTGTATTCTAGACCATTTACTTAATGTACACACAATGTTTACTATATAGTTTACTTTGTACATGTATCTTTATCTGTTCTTGGTTTTTGTAAGTTTATAGGTTTAAAGGAAATGTATTCCCTGTTTTAGGGATGTGCCTTTTCAGTGATAGTCGTTAGCCCCTGGCCTATGGAAGTTGGGTTTGGGGTAGTCACGACACGGGCCCAGGGGGATGGGTCGTGACAAATTCGTATCAGAGGTGTTCGGATAAACCAAAAAAGTATGATTCTGATATTTTATATGTGGAAATAGTGTTATGTGTGATGAGTGTGGTTTTCAGTTTTGGGAATCGAGTGTTGGTGTGGCATTTGACGTATCCATACCCCAGGACCCTGACTTATGATTTCTGACTTAGTGCACAAAAACATTTATTGCGTGTGTGTTTTTGAATGTTTTCTTAATGATCAATTTGAGTCAGCTCACCAGGTATATGTTATTGACCGTGGTGCACCTATTTCTTTTCAAGATGCCTCCACAATGACATCCAGTCAGGGTTCTAGGTAGAGTATGCGATGACAGCCCACCAAGCGATGAGGGATCGGTGCAAGGTCCCCTTACGGTAGTCATACCATCGGGTGGTGTACCAGCAACACCATTACCCATTGGACAGCTGAGACCACTTGCCCCAGTAATAGAGGGTGCACACCGCTTGAGCACGTTGCATGCGTTTCAGCGCTAGATTCCACCGAGGTTCCAGGGTGAGACGGATTCATAGGCGGATGAGGACTGGCTAGAGGGTGTTGTTAGAGTTTTTCGAATTGTAGGGAGACCAGCTGATCTCATGGAGCTCAATGATACCAGTCTTCTTTAGGAAGTAGAAGGATGTTGTTGGACCTTGATGCTTCAGGTTCATGATGAGGTCACTCTCATCTGGGAGGACTTTGAGAGCCTTTTAGGGCAGAGTTAGTCCCATCTACTTTATGCTCAGTGCGTATACAAGAAATTTTCCACTTGAAGTAGGGAAACATTATTTTGGGTCGGTTTTCAGGGAGGTTTACCGACCTATCATGCTACTCCACTGAAATTTTGCAGGACCCTTTCTTCAGGGCCCAAAACATTGAGTAGTGGCTCAGAAACGAGATTAGAGATTCGATGATTTCTCTCATCATCACGACACTGGGTGAGGTGTTTGAGAGAGAACTCTTATTAGAGTGTTTTCTTGCTGATTAGTCACCACCTATGAGACCCACCACAAAAAATTATGTAGTAGAGTCATCTACGTCTAGTAGAAGACAGATGGTAGAGAGGTAAAAGGGGGCCAGAACTACAGGTGGATGACTGTAGGATACATGGATGATTGTATAGGGATCTTGAGATAGAGCAGGATAGGTGAGGAGCATGCAGTGTTACTTGTGCGGCAGGCAGAGTCCCATGGCTTGCGACTACCCGAAATGTCCTACAGAAGACCAGTAGACGGTCGAAGGACCACTTGGGCATAGGAAATGATTAGACTGAGGAGATATGCATGTAGTAGGCAGACGTGGTTGGGGAGCGGTCCGTGCAACATGCGGTGAGTGACCATCCGAGGTTCTACCTTCACCACCTCCATGTGGTACACCCCGACCATAGGGAGCAGGTGGACAAGGATGAGATCAGCTCTAGGCAGCTGAGGCCTATGACCACGGCGCTCCAGAGATGATTTTATGTATGATCTGTGTGTACATCACCTTAGCTGCAGTGCTTATAGACACAGGTTCTAGACACTCTTTTATTTCCACGACCCTTGTTCATAGATCAGAGATTCCGGTGGAACCTTTGGCTCGATCGTTATGGCTAGAGACACCTACAGGAGAAGATTCGTTGATTAAACACTGGTACCAGCATGGTGAGGTTACTCTAGGAGGTGAGATCTTCAGCTAAGATCTTCTAGTAGTTGCATCGAGGCCTTGCGATCTCATCTTGGATATGGACTAGTTATCCACTATCCATGCTCAAATCGACTATATTAGGTAAAAAGTGTGGTGTGTTCGTGAGGATGGGACCAGTTTTTCCATCACTAGTGAAAAGGGAACCATTGCAGCAAAGGATGGAATTACCCGGAGGAGGGTGTAGCCGATCACACATCAGTTTGCAAGCCTTACCCTAGGAGTAGTTGAGGTTGAGAGTCCATGCTATCCTATTGTGGTGGACCAGTACACTGATGTTTTCCCTGATGATGTTCTAGGTTTACCTCTTCATAGAGAGGTGGAATTTTACTTCGACTTATACCCCATGATGGAACCAATATCTACACCAGAATATCGGATGTCTCCCACGGAGCTACGATAGATGCAATTACAGCAAGAGGACATGCAGAGGGAGGAGTTCATTAGGCCCAATGTTTCTCCTTGGGCAGCCCCAATCAAGTTCTCCAAGAAGGTGGATGGGATTTGGAGACTCTGTGTGGAATATCAGCACCTAAACCAGGTGACCGTGAAGAACAGGTACCCACTACCAAGGATTGATGATCACTTTGATCAGATGAAGGGAGAATGGCGGTTTTCTAAGAAGACCTCAGAACAGGCTATCACCAGCTCAAGGTACAAGATGAGGATGTACAGAAGACAACCTTTAGATGTCAGTATGGCCATTATGAGTTCTTGGTTAAGCCATTCGGCATGACCAACACCATAGAAGTGTTCACGGGACTAATAAAAAGGACATTCCAGCCATAACTCGATCACTTTTTTGTAGTCTTCATCGATGAGATCCTGATTTACTCAGCTACAGAGGAAGAGCATGCCTATCATCTACAGATAGTTCTGGGCAGAATCCGAGATCACCATCCTTATGGTAATCTCTCGATGTGCTAGTTCTAGATTCGAGAGGTCCTCTTTCTGGGGCATGTCATCTCGGAGGATGGGGTTGTGGTGGTTCTAGGGATGATTGAGGATGTGTTTTCATGGGAGCCACCTAGAAGCGTGATGGAAGTACAATGTTTTTGGGGTTTGGTAGGATACTAATAGAGGTGTGTGCCTATCTTTTCTAAAGTTGAAACACCCTTATCAGCATTAACAAAGAAGGGTAAACCCTTCGTGTGGTCAAAGAGATTCCAGTGGAGTTTACAGAAGCTGAGGCAGAGAATGATGAATTCCCCCATCTTGAGGTTACCAGAGGAGGGTGTTGGGTACGTAGTTTACTGCGACGCATCAGGGACCAAACTCGGATGTGTCCTAATGAAGAAGCAAGTAGTGATCGTGTATGGTTCTCGACAGCTGAGGAAAAATGAGTAGAACAATACTACCAATGACCTGGAGTTAGCAGCAGTTTTCTTCTCCATGAAGATGAGGTCACATTACTAGATGGGCGAACATTTTACAGTCTACTCTGATCACAAGAATCTCAGGTATTTCTTCTCCCATACGGACCTGAACATGACAACGAAATTGGATTAACTTTTTCCAGTAATATGACTTCAAGATAGTCTATACTTATAGGAAGATGAATGTAGTAGAATATGCACTCAATATGAGATATGGTATACAGTTGTTGAGTGAGGCGATGGAGAATCTATCCACTTTGCGGATATACTACGTGGATCGAGATGGAGCAGCTTATCTTTAGTCTCTGATAGTCACTACCCCACTCCTTCAGCAAGTCAAGGAGGCTCATCTTGGGGACACTGAATGTGAGGATCAATGTGCTCAGATATCCACAAGATAGACACCTGATGGATTTTCTAAAGGTGGGGAACACATCATCTTCTTTTGAGGAAGTACAATGGTACATTTGATGCTTCAGGAGAAAGTGTTGATGGAGTTCCATACGTCCCCTCTAGCGGTACATCCAACAGCGGTGAAGATGTTCCAGGGCGCTTGACATCAGTAGTTGTGGCTAGGAATGAAGAATTCAATGAAAGATTTTGTCTCGCGGTGCCTCACATGTCATCAAGTGAAGGAAGATCACCGAGTTCCAGTAGCATTAGTTTATCCACTAGAGGTACCAGAGTGGAAGTAGGATAGAATTTACATGGGTTTAGTGAAAGGAATCTAACGCACGTCCAGTGGTCATGATTCAGTCTGGGTGATCATTGACCGACTCACTAATTCGGCCCACTTACTACCTATCAAGGAGCAGGGTTTAGTAGAGGGCTTGAGATGCCTCTAAATGCTGGAGATTGTACAGTTTCATTGGGGTTCATATAATATTGTCTCCGATTGTGATGCATGTTTTACTTCCCGGCTATGGAAGGGGTTGTATGAGGCATTCGAGACATAGCTTCGGTTGAGCACCGCCTTCCATCGTCAGATGGATGGACAGACAGAGAAAACCATTCAGACCCTTGAGGACATGTTTCTTTGTTGAATCCTTGATTTCGGTTGTAGCTTGAAGGATCACATTCCTTTGGTGGAGTTCTCTTACAACGATAGTTATCACTCCAATATTGGTATGTCACCATTCGAGGCACTGTAAAAATGTCCATGAAGATCACATATGTGCAGGACTGACCCAGGGGAGTCAGCACTCATGGGACTAGAGATGGTATAGACTACCATGGAGAAGGTGAAGATAATCCAGGAACGGATGAAGACTACACAGTGCAAGCATATGTCTTATGTTGATAAAAGATGGAGACCTCTAGAGTTCGAGGATCGTGACCATGTCTTTCTATAGGTATCACCTTGATGAGGTTTGTAGATATTTGGCTGGGGTGGAAAGTTATCTCCGATGTTCATCAGACCCTTTTAAGTCCTCAGTAGAGTTGGGGAGGTGGCATACCACTTAGCTCTTCCCCTCAATTGCACCAGTTGCACAAAGTTTTCCACATATCCCAGATGAAGAGATATGCATATGATCCTTCACATATCATTTACTAGGGCGAGCTAGACATCGAGGATGGGGTGAAATTTTTTAATGATCCAGTGGTGATTGAGGATCGACCGGAGAGAGTCTTACGTTGGCAGTCGATTCCTCTAGTGCACGTATGTTGGCAGCACAAGAACCTCATGGAGAGAACATGGGAGTAGGAGGCCCAAATTCATGCTCAGTATCCCCACATGTTTCATTAGTTTATGTACTGTCTTTCAAGGATTCAAAGTCCTGAGGTGGGGAGAATGTAAAGACCCGGATTTTTCCTTGTAAAATTTTATTTTGGAATATTACGAGTATTCGAAAATTGAAGGCATGTGATTCCAAGGGCCAGAGTGCAAAAAATTAATTTCTAAACTTTTTTTCGGTACGTTCAGTAAACAAGCCAGCGATGTTTTTTTACTTTTGAATCGGTGCTCGGAATTGAAATCTGGGGACACCATTAAACTCACAGCGCTGATATTTCCTTAAGGAGACATTCACCTCGATCACAGTAGGTTGAGGGAGAATGTTAGTTTTTTATACTTTTTCTGTGGGAGAGTTAATAGTAAAATAATAAAAATAAAACAATTACTTTTATTTTTATTTGAATCCTCTTTTTTGAATCTTGGTGGTGGAGACCACCTGAACTCTTCGTTTAATGGGAGGAAACTCTTTGTTTCCCCCAATTTAATGAGCCAAATTTAATTTTTTAGTTAATAAAATTAATTTATTATATTGGAACTTCCCCTTTCCTGAGGTTGGGGGGGAATCATTGGCAAAGGAGATATTTGGAGAAATATCCTCCAAACGAAGAACCTCTCCAATGAAGAACATTCTCTGGATCAAGAACATGGGACCTTCCTTGGAGAATGTTGTGGGAGCAATGGGTGTCGGCGTCATGATCGTCATCATCATATTCTTCCTCACGCTATCTCCTATGAAAAATTGAGGCAAGGTTTTGGAATTTGGTTGTTCTTGTTTGTTCATCATGATTACACATTGTGATTCAATCTTCATAGGGCGCCTGTTACCGATCAAATGCAAATGGTGCAGACCAAGTTAACATGGACCGATCCCACCTTTAATTCATTGAATAATGTGATATTCTCAAGAGAGAAAACAAGTTTAATGGAATCTAACCACATTGGTCTTGGAACGATGGAAAAGTCACAAGACCCGCGACCAGTTATTTGGCATGAAGAATGGACCCCGAGAGCTCTCTTGGTGACCCGCAGAGGATTGCCGGAAACAGGATCCGGTAGGGAACAAGAGGTGTCCGACACACCATCCAACCCCGAGGAGAGTAGTGGTGCAGTCTTGCCACCGGAAGTGGAGGTTGTTTCCCATTGACCATGGCAGAGTATGGTGGTGGCCAGCCGCATGGCGATGTGGAAGCACACGTCCGCCTTGATGAAGATGGAGACCATAGCCGCTTGGCCCTAGTGGAGGTCGGAGGGTGGAAACATCCGGCTGGCGGTGGTGGAGGAGAAAAACTTGTTCACACTGCTAGAAGGAGGGCCTTCCGTTTTGGTCAGCCAAGTCATGACGAGCATGACCCCTCTGGTGGGCCCCGTGTGCTAGCCGGTGGCACCACGTGGCACTGCCTGGATGGCCAATACCGAATGGCCTATAGGAAGTTTGGGTGACCTAGTGAGAGTAACTCCCCTTCCGAGTGGCGTCTATGGTGGACCCCACCACAAGGGGCCGCCCCGATCGTGGGTTGCACCGTGGGATGCCCCCTTTGCGGGTCGGGCCAGACCATGGCCCATCGAGCTGCACCCGCCGCGGCCCAGGCCAACCGGGCCAGACTCGGACCAGGTCGGGTCGAACCAAACAGGTTTGGGTCATCCTAGGCTGGGTCGGGTCGGGTCGGTCCGACCAGGTCCGACCGGAGCCGAGCTCATCTAGATCTTGATATGCCTCTGTGGCCTTATATTTAGAAACAAGCATCCTTTTGAAGAACTGTATTCGGTACTGGAATCCTTGGATCGAGATGAACCTTGTGGTATACTCCACATGATTTTTGGATAAAGTTGGAGTATGGTTAGGTTGGATCGAACCCAAATCCAACAGGGCCCTCAGAACGGAAATTCTAATGACATACAGAACCTGCATCCCATTCATGCGTCGTCTAACATATTGGGTCCCCATTGACGAGACAGACCTTCGGGATACTTCTTCGTTGGACCTCATGGCAGTTGAAGTATCTTCTGATAGCTTGAGAAGCGGATCCTCCCAGAATCAAGCGTGCTTAATGCGGGAACCATGTGGTTGTCTATACTTGAATCATCTCAAGATCTGGTGTGTGTCATCTTCAGATTCTATGTGGTTCAACATCTACTGATCATGTGTGGGTCATCTTCATATCTAGTGTGGGTCATTTTCATATCCTGTGGGAGTCATCTTCAGATCCTATGATGGTCATCTATGATACTGTGTTGGTCAACATCAGAGCTTCTCGACGACGTAAAATGATCTAGAAATATTTCTAATCATCTATAAATATGTACTTAAGTTATATACCTGGTGTGAGCTGACTCTTTACCCTTGTGGTAATCTAATGTGTGGAGTTACCATTGTGTTACTTTATTTCGTGGGGATGCTTGTGTGGTATTCTTCTCTGTGGCATTAAATTTGTGGTACCTTCCTTCGTGGTGATACCTGTGTGGTAATATTCTTTGTGGCGTTACCTTTTTCGTACTTACCCTTATGGTGTTACCTTTGTGGTATTAATTCCTTCGTATAATATTTGTGCTTTTGGATAAAGAGTTGGTCCTTATTTTCCCAATGAACATGATGGGTATACATGATTACTTAGGTATATGTATGGGCATATAACTAATAAGGGTGGATTGTTGTTTTCGTTCTTTCTGGTTTATCCTTTGTAGATTCTAAGAGACATTAGGGGTCTCGAGGTCTCTACTGAGTATTTTTATACTCACCCCTACACAGGTTATGCTCAAACCATGCTGTGTTTTGTGCGGACAATGGAAATCAATGATCGAGTTCGAGGGTACCAGGACTAGAGACTACACTGAGGTGGACCTTAGATGAGGCATACTGCAGAGACGAACATTCGAGATCTGTACATACCCTTTATGTAGTATCCTTGGCGGGTGTTCACAAGAGTTGATTTTCAGTTTTACTTAATCTTTCATGTTGGGATTGTATTCTGGCCCCTTTACTTACTGTACACACCCTGTTTACTATATAATTTACTTTGTACTTTTATCTTTTCGTGTTCTTGGTTTGTGTGAGTTTCAGTTTTAAAGGCAATGCCTTCCCAGTTTTAGAGATGTTCTTTTTGGATTCTAGTCACTAGCCCCTATCGAATGGAAGGCGGGTTTGGGGTAGTCAGGACACAGGCCCTAGGGGACGGGTTGTGACATTATCAATTGGGAACCAAAATTTTTTTCGTTACTGTATACTTTATGAAATTAAACTCCATCCTTTCTATGGGTTATTTTATATCTGATATTGACATATGTTCTACATGGCTTGCATGATAATGTAAATGTTATGATGTGTCAAGTGCACCCAGAATTTTATAGAGATAAAATGAATTGGGTAATGTGATGTATCACATATGATAAAAAACAATATGTGTAAACTTAATAATAGATTTGTTTAAAATTATTATTTTATGATTATGCACATATTTTATTCATGAACATGATGTAATATTTGTTCACAATAATGTGTGGTAGTTGACTACTAAGACATGATGAATCATTTTTATTCCTCAACTCATTCGATACATTTATCTAATTATTCCACTCAATATTTTTATGATAATCCTATGATTATGTTATGATGATGATGACTATTCTCACACATTTTATATTGATTCAGGTCATTATCTATCATCTAACTGGGATTTTATCTCACCCCTGTCATTGATGTATATCCGCAGGTGATTACTTGTACTTGAGAGAATGTGAAGGCCACTATGAATATAGAGATGAATGAATTAAATAATGTTTTTGATTATTTAATGTTTATATATATTCTTATTTTTTTAAGGAAACTATACTGGTTGATCCTATATTTATAATGATGTTATGTTTTTTATCTTTAAAATGATGTTAGCGTCATGTAATAAAAAGATGGTTCTCTATAGTTGGTATCATGGAATGGATTAATTAATTTTGGAATTATGATTAGAGAATATTGATGAAAATCCTTAGTATGATACTAAGTATAGGAAATCACCCAAGTATTTCTATTTAAGAAAAATGTTAAACATAGGGATCCTACAAGATATTCCATATAGATAATTTCACAAAGCAGTAAATTATTTATTCATGACTTGTTGATTTTTTTGTCAAAACCTTTTATATTTTAGAATGTTGTTGGAACTAGGAGAAATTAGGCCATGAAACCATGTGGGGGACAATGTAGGGATTACCCGAATGATATCCTCAATGCATTGGGAGGTGGAGCTCAAAATTTCCTCATGATGCTCAACCAGTTGTCTTTGGATATGAACAATAACTTCAAAAATGTGGAATGTTCACCTTCACCTAAAAAGGATCAACTAGGTATCAATTTTTTTTACGGAAACAACCACTAATGTTTATTGGATCTTCAGATCCATGGAATATTTGATCAAATTAATAGAGAAGGTATTTTTTGTACTTATTTATTCTATGGTGAATAAGTGTCCTCTTATCGTTTAGATGTAGAGTCCGATCAATGATGGGAGATGATTAATAACACTAAGGAAAAGGATGAAATTGAAGATATTGAGTGGGAGGACTTTATGATAACATTTTTAACAAGTATTTCCCTCAATCTCTTTGTTTAAATATGTAGATTTAATTTATTGAGATGAATCAGAATAAGGGTAAATCTATCATGTCTTATGAATAAAACTTCAAAAGGCATGCAAGGTATGCCTCCAGATATTTTATCAATAATGATTGAAAAAAATTAGATTCTTTTGTGGTTTAAAACCACACATTTGAAAGGCTATAGCTATCTGATACTTTTGAAGTTATGAAAAAGTTATCTGATGTGATATCAGATTAAAGATAGAGGATAGATAATGGTCATATGGTTATGTAGATGAGAAGTTAAGAATGTATTTTCAAGTTGTGGATCAAATGAAAAATGAGGAAAGAGGATCCAATGACCCACATGTCAAATATTTTGGAGGAAAAGCCATGGGAATTTCCTCAAAGGTAAGGGGAAATGCATCAAGTATGGGAGAGAAGGAAACTAATCTCATGGATATAAGAGAGACATAAATAAATTGACCAATACGATGGAGGAAAGGATAGAATCTCTTAATTCATCACTTATGATTCTATCTTCAAAT
Source organism: Viscum album (assembly GCA_963277665.1). NCBI lineage: Eukaryota > Viridiplantae > Streptophyta > Magnoliopsida > Santalales > Viscaceae > Viscum > Viscum album. The sequence goes on along the minus strand of OY728164.1, from coordinate 1,558,805,409 downwards.
GTAGTGAGAAATGTAATTATGCAAGCTAGTGAACTAAACCTTGAGTTATCAAGGATAATCAGTGTCAGTAGCCACCAATGAAAAAGGATCTGGAGAATGATTATGACACCACTACTACAGAAGTGGATCAAGAAAATAAAGGTGTACAAGGTAAAATTCCCAATCAATCAATAATGGAAAAATTATTATTTTATTGTGGTTCTATTAATTTTTTATATCTATCATGTTTATTGGATCAATTGAATCGAATCCCTAAAACCTTGAAGTAATGATATCTATCAAAACACCTAGTGGTGAAATAATTGAAACCCTAGTGTTGGAATCATCTCAGATTAGTGTATGTGGGAGTATAATTTTAGTAAATCTCTTAATAATTCCTTTCATGGAATTAGACACTACATTGGCCAAAGATTTTCACTTATTATATATAGGACACATAAAATACTGAGATAATGAAATAAATTTTCATGTTCTTAACCATTCCATTCTCCTATATAAATATAAGGATGACCATTAATCTTAATTGGAAAATTACCCAATGGTGTGGGTGTTGATGTCCATTGAAGAATCATACCCCTCTAAAATAGTTGAGTTAAAGGAAGGTATCAACCTAGAGGAAATTCCCATTGTAATGGAATAAAATTATATATTTTTTAAATAGTTAGACAAACTTTCCCCAAATCATATGGTAGTGTTATAAATAGAACTCATACATAGAGATACCCCTATCTCAAAATGACCCTACAAAATGGCTCTAACTGAACATGAGGAGTTAAATAATTGGCTACACGAGCATTTGGACAAAGGGTTCACAAGACCTAGTGCCTCTCCTGGGGTTACGACAGTACTCATTATAAAGAAACTAGATGGATCAATTTGGATGTGTATGAATTAATGAAAATAAAAAAGATCACCATAAATAACATGTATCCTCTTCCAAGGATTGATGAATTGTTAAAACAATTACATGGAGCTCTATACTTATCCAAAGTAGACCATCATTATTGATATCATCAACTAAAGGTGAAGAAAGAAGATATTTATATGACTACATTCCATAGAAGGTATGGGTACTATGAGTATCTAGTAATTCCTTTTGAACACACTAATTCCCCTAGGATATTCATGGATTTGATGAATGGAGTCTTTAGATACTACTATGAAAAATTTGTGGTAGTATTTATTGATGATATTATATATACTCCAAGAGAAGAGAGGAACATAAAGAATATATAAGGACAATTTTGGTGACAATAAGGAATGATAAATTGTACTCAAATTTCATAAAGTGTGACTTTTGGAAGAAACAAGTCACATTATTGGGACAAATGATCACATGTGAAAGAATTTCTGTGGACCCATAAAAAACAAATGAAATTGAGGAATGTCCCGAACCCACTAGTATCATGGAGATCTATAGTTTTATTGGATTATCTGGGTATTACTGAAATTTTATTCAAAATTTATCAAAATTTTATTGCTCGGTAAATAAGTTAACAAGGAAAGGGGTAAAGTATGAATGGAAAAAAGAATGCGAGGAGAAATTTAAGGATCTAATGAAAAGGTTAATCAGAACATTTGTATTCACATTACCCATAATTGGACAATGTTTTTTGATTTACAGTGATGTTTCAAAAAAAGTTATGTGTTTTTTACTCAAGAAAAATGATAATGTGAAATCCTAAATGTCATGGAAGTTGAATATCCATGAGAAAAACTAATCGACACATGATATGGAGATGGGAACTGTGATTTTTTTGTTGAAAATATTGTGGAACTCTGTCTCTAGTGAAAAAGGTAAAATACATGACAATAATAGTAGTCTAAAGTATATATTCACACATAAGGAACTGAAAATGTGTCAAATTAGGTGGATAGAGGTGATCAAGGAATAATATTTCCATATTCATTATCATCATGTGATGGCGAACAAGGTAGCAGATGATCATAGAAGAAAAGAAAAGAATACTCTATCCATGATGTTGATTGAGAATGACCCTATCTTCATGGTTATAAAAAGGCTGGATTTTGAAATCATAATGGTTTATAATACATCCAAAATTTTGAAAATTACTTCCCAACCATCAATCCATGAGAAGATAAAGGAGGAACAAAGAGATGATCAAGAGTTACAAAAGATGTTGAATGTAGTAAATTAAGGGAAGCTGTAGAAGTTCAATATTGATTATGATATTGTGATTTTGTTTGGAACAAGGATTTGTGTGCCTCCGTCAACTGAGTTAAAGAAGTAGATGTTAGATAATGCACATGTCTAACCATTCTCCATCCATCATGGAAGTAAAAATATGTATTGTGATATTTAAGAGCACTTGTAGTGGGACAACATAAAGAGAAATATTGTGGATTATATCTCAAGGTGCTTGATATTTCAAAAATTTATATCAGAATAACAAAAGTGAAAGTGGATGATGAAACCACGACCTATAGTCATATGAAAATGGATGAATTTCCTTATAAACCTTTTCACTAGTCTCCTAAGGACATCTAAACGAAATAATGTGATATTGGATGTGGTGGATTAAATAACAAAGACATACTAATTTATTTCTATTTGAGAATATTTATCACTTAAAAACCCTCCCAGGATAAATTTTACAGAAGTGGTGAGGTTGAATGGGGTTCCACTTTCGATCATATCTGACCATGATCCAATATTTACTTCTGAATACTAACGAATTCTCTAGCATGCCTTGAGTACTAAATTGAATTTTAGCATGTCATATCTCCCCCAATCTAGTGAACAATCTAAAATGACTTTTTATATTCTTGAGGACATATTAAGAGACTACTAAATGTAATTCAAAGGTGGATGGGATCAACATCTACCATTGTTTGAGTTTTCATACAATAAAATCATCCACTCGAGTATTTAGAAGTCAGCATATGAAGCTCTTTATGAAAAAGGGATGTAGAACTCTAAACTATTTGAATGATGTTGGAGAACAAAAGATAATTGGACATGGTCTTTTAAAATAAATGATAGAGAATGTTTAAGACACCTAATAACATAACAATGATTCTCAAAGTTGTTAAGAGAGTGACGCTGATAACCGTATAAGGGACATGGAGGTCAACGTTGGAGATAATGTGATTCCTTGGATATCACCCTGGAATGGACTCATGTGGTTTGGAATGAAAGGGAATCTTATCCCAAGGTAAATTGGCCCCATTGATATATCCTTGATCACATTAGAGGAACGACCTATTGGCTTCCACTTCAACCAAATATAGTTTAAGTTCATGACATGTACCATGTATCTCTCCGGAGGAGGTACATAATTGACCCCTCACATATACTGAATCTGCTGGTCATTCAACTAGAGAATGAAATCTTGAATAAAGAGAATCCAATAAATATCTTGGAAATAAGAGACAAATTTCAATGCATCAAGATAACTCACCTTGTCAATATATTTTTTAGGAATCATTGGTATGAAGAGGCAACATGGGAACAAGAGGAAGGAATGAAGGAGAAGTACCCTCATCTATTTATGTGTAATGGAATTTCATTGGTGAAATTTTAAAAGGGGGATTAATATAACGACCCATACTTTTATCAAAGAAATTTATTCCCATATTATAATTATGTTATATCATATAAAACACATACATAGAATAGAAATCTAAATAAAAACATCATTCTCAAAAATTAATAATGAAATAAGTGACATTTATTTAAATTAAGAACCTAAACCAATGGATTAGTAACATGACCCATAGAATAGTCACATGTCCATTAGGAATAGTATTCTGACCAATAGGATAGAAAATTCTCCTATGAAATTATTAATAAAATTTAGGCATCTTATAAATTAAAATATGATATAATAATATGATTGTATAAGTAATTAAATGTTTTTAAAAATAATAAATTAAGTGTTGGTATTTTTTTGAAACAAGAATATTTACTAGTAATATTATAATTAATATAATGTTTAAAAAAATTATATTCATAAAATATATTAATAAATAATATTTTTTTCTGATGATTTTAAGATTGTTTTATGAGACCTTAATTATTTTTTCAAAGCCTCATAATATCGGTTATAATTTTAAAATCGATATTTTTTGTGAATAAATGATGATTTAAAAAAATTCTTATATTTAGAAAGTTATATTAATAAAATAGATTCCATTTTTGAATTCTAAACATTAAAAAATGTTTAGGGTTAATTTTTGGTATTTTTCTAAAATAGTTTTTTTTGGTGAATAGTGGAATATAATAATTTACGATATAATCTAAATAAATTTTTTTTGAGTCATGGATAATGTATGGACCATGAAATAACATAATCTTGAAATCTACCTATCTCTTTAATTTGTTTATTCCTGGGAGTCAAAACTATTATTGTTCTTGATCAAAAATAAAAAACTACTGGATAAAATAATCAAAAAACACCCCTCTCTTCCCCTATAAATACCACCTCTCACAACATATTCTCCTCACACCATAAAATACATTACGACTGTAAAACATCTTCCAAATACTCTTCCCAAATCTCTGCCCCATGTAAAATATCCTTTGGTATAAAAAATAAAAATCCCAATTTCCCTAAGGAGGTTCTTAAGGTGAATAAGTTCAAGAGGTAAAATCCTATTTCATTTTTTTATTTCATTACAATTTATTTTATTTTATTTTTTATCCTCACCTACCATTATCAAAGAGGAATGATAACTCCAATATATTATATATAATAGATTACGATTAGGATAATGGAATAATCCATCATCAAACCTCTTCTCGTATTCATTTTATTCTATAAATGGAAACATCATTTGTGAGGTTTTAATTTATCACATTTGAGGATGAAAAGTTTTCATATTCCATTACTACCTCCAAGGCTGGCCATAAAACCATTATAAAAGTCATAATATATTGAATAATTTATTTTATAATTTTTTTATATAATTGAACTTTCATATATATAATATTAAATAATAAAACAAAACTAGTTCGTGATGATCAAGAAACAACCAAATTAATCTAAAATACTATTATTAATGTTTTATTTACATAATAATTCTAATATCTAGAAAAATAAAAATATATAAAACCATTTAAGATTTTGGAGTTCCAATAAATGAATATAATTTCAATTCTATATAATTATTCTCATTTAACATGAGATTCCATAGATGTATTCAAATGAAACAATCATGAAAACCAAGAAAAGTAGCACAGTCCAAATGATGGAATTAAACTCAACAACACATCATAATGTTTAAAAATGAACATAATAAAATTATAATAATTCAAATACATGTATTATATTTTTTATATTATTTAATTTATAAATATAATTTTATTGTCAATAATATTAAAGTGAAGAGTGCATTAAAACATAAGGTCTGTGGATTTCCTGAACCCAAATCATTTTCTTTAGGTTATTAATATTTCATTCCAAATATCATTGTGGATGTTCATTTAATAAAACTAAAATATAATTTCATTTTTCTTAAATTTTTCTTTTAAAGTATATACATGTCTCTAACCATGTTTTGTGACAAATGTAATGATTTTCCCAAATAAATCATCTATCCAAAACACATTTTGACACCACATGAGTTGTTTCTTCTTTAGTCAAGAATGATTAATTATATACCATATATATTTTTACCTTTTCAATTTGGGAACAATTATTTTTAAATATGAATGAATTATTTATTATATGAATTCCATTCCATTTCATGGATTATTTTATGTCTATGACTGATAGATGTTCTATGTGGAATACATGATTATGTAAATGTTATGATGTGATGTGTTCACAAAGAATTATATAGCCCTCCAATGTATTAGGTAATGTGATATATATCATAATATTAGGTAAAAAAGGCATGAACATGATTCTATATATTTTCAAAATGATGATTTTAGGAATATTCTCATATATTTTTTGTGAACTTGATGATAGCTTTGTTCACAGCTATGTGTTGTAGTTGACCACTGGGACTTGAAGTTTCAATTTTATGCATTTACACATTCCAAACCATTATCTAATTAATCATATTATGATTATGATGATGATCATATGATTATTTTTTGTTGATGATGACTATGATCACCCATGCTATATTGATTCATGTCATTTTTTATCCTATTACTGATATTTTAGCTCACCCCTTTCACTGATGTATATCATCAGGTGATTACATGTACTAAGGACAATTAAAGGGACACTAAGAAGCTAAATATTATGAAATTAAATATTTTTTTTATTATGTAAAATATATGTATAAGAATAATGTTTCCATGAAATTAAACTATATGATCCTGAATTTATACTGTTGTTTGTTGTTTTTCATTAAAATAATATACTAATCATGTAAGAAAAATTAGGATCTCTATATAATTCCCAACAAAATCCTTATGTTTTCTCACTATAAGTTTAAATTTTCAAATTGATCATCCATAAATTATCTATATTAAAGAATTTTTAAGACTTCATTGTGCACCACTCTAAATTGTGTCTAATCATGATCCCCGTTTTACATTGAAAATTTGGAATAGTCTTCAAAAGGATCTTGATTCTAATCATTATTTGAGCACCACCTACCATCATGAAAATAATGGATAGTATCAAATGATTATTAAAACAATGTAAGAAATATTTAGGTCATTCTCACTTGTTTTTAAAGGTCTTTGGGATTAATATTTACCTTTGGTAGAGATTTCATATAATAATAATTTCCATTAAAGCATTCAAATGGATCCATATGAAGCATTATATGTAAAATATGTCATACAATCACTTTGTGGGATAAAGTTGTTGAAAATAAACATGTCTGCCCATATCTTTTTAAAAAGTGAAATAATGTAAAGATTATTTATGATCATATTAAATATGCTCAACGTATGAAAACGTATTATTCCAATAATAGGAGGAAGGATTTTTATTTCCAAGCGGGAGATATTATTTTCTCAATACTATCTCTACAAAAGGGAGTTATAAGGTTTAATAAAAAATAAAAAACGATCCCTTGGTATAATAAACCCTGTGAAATTATTTAAATAATTGGATTTTTTTTATTATCATTTGTAAATTCCACCAAATCTCTTATTAGTACATGATGTGTTTCATATATCATTGTTAAGGAAGTATATACCAGATCCAATTCATGTTCTTACCTATAATGAATCTAAATTTCAAAATGATCTATATTACTATGAATATCTCATCTCTATTATTCGTAATATAGATCAAGTATTAGGGAATCATATGACTCATTTGGTATTGGTACATTGGATAAATCTCAAAATAGAAGAAGCAATGTGTAAACCCGATGATGTTATAAAGAAGATCTAACCTCATATTATTATAAGGTAATTTATGTGAAATTTATAGGCTTAATTTTTTATGAGGTTTGAATGTAACACCCCATTAATCTACAATATATTTCTTTTAGAATAATTTGAGTTTCTTTTATACCTTGAAATGCATGCTACAACATGTTTAAACAAAACATGATACTCTATTAAAATATTATTTAAACATGGAAATTTAAAAATTCCATTTAATTGGTGGGTATGAACATGAATAACTAAATTATAAAAAAAATACATATTTTATACATTTATAATTTTTATCTATTGATTATAAATGAAAATGAGTATCATTAAAAGGAAAGACAAAGGTTTTATGGAAAACTCTATTTTTTTAAAAGACCACCTTCCTTCATTGAACACATAATTGTAAATTAAATTTTACTTATTTTGGAAATTTTATTTCACAAATTAAATTTATTTTTTAAATTATCATATTAAAACTAGAATAGGGTGATTTTTTTCATTTCTCTAAAATGCTTCATTTATCGATGAATAGTGAAAAATACTGAATTTTAATTTAAGACTACCTTTTCATATTTATTATTTATAAAGTTAAATTATATTTTTATTTGGTTTTAAAAGAAATAGTTTATAATATTTCTATTTATTCAATTTATATCATTGTAATCATTTTCATATTAAATTTTGATATAAAAACATTGTAATATTTTTTCCTTTATCTTTCAAAACCCTCATTCTCATCTCATTTAAATGAATAATTTAAAATTAAAATTCTCAACTATGGATGGAATTTTGAAAAAATGGATTCTATATTTTGGATCAAATAAATTATAAAATATAATAAGCTCAATTTTATTTTTTAGCAAAATTAATAGTGAAAATGGTAAAAAGAATTACCCTAGTTATAGTAAAAATGAATTTATATGGGGTTAAAATAAGAGGATAAGGGTTAAAATGGAAAACACATGTCGAAATTCTTTTTTATGTCTATATTTCGACCTTATACTTAGGAGTTTCTAATATCGGGTCATTTGGAGGATTTTTTCCAATTGAATAAATTTACTATAATGGATTGTTTATCGATATTTCTATGAAATTTCCAAGTGTGTTCCCTTCCCCCACTTATAAAAGGGAACTCAAAATTGCCAATTATCCACATCTCAAAAGACATTTGGCTCCACCAAACACTATAAAACTATCTCTAAATATATTTATTAATATTCTAGAGCTTCTGTTACCCCAAAATACCATCCCTAGGGTCCTAAATGGTAGATCCAAAGGTGGATTCTATTATTGAATATAATTATCTCAAAAAATATATTTAATTTTATTTACAAATATCTCACATTAAATTATATATTAACACATAAAATATAATAATTACAGTATCTAGTATAGATATTTTATTTTATTAATGGGATAATATTCATCCATCAAATGGGAAACGAAATCATCGATCATGTGTGTGTCGGACAACCACCTCATGAATCAAGGTAGTTTTTTTCCATCACCACCATTAAATTATGGATATAATGATTTATTTATAACATTTATATGATTTTAATGGTATTATTATTCTTCTTTAATTTTAATATCACAAATACCATTTTACATTCAATTCTATTTTAAATATGATAATGTCGCTCGTGTGTACGACAGACTACCACCTCACGAATTGATTTGATTTATTTTCCACATACGATTTACAAGGAATGTAATAAAGATAAAATTAATTATTATGTTCAATATATATGATATGATATTAATTCTATAAAATCAATATATTTCATACTTTGTTACCCTTTTACTTATTAATTAAATTATATTGTCCCTTGTGCGTACATATGATCTAACGTATCCCTGAAGTGATGTAGCTTATCTTCCATGAACAACAATTAAGAATGATTTTAATAATTTATATATAGAGAAAATTTTATATTTATAATATTATTATCTCTATATAGATGATTTAATTATATCCTACGTACATGTATATGGGCTTTCATTATAAAATTCGTATGAGAAAACATGGCAATTAAAATATGAAATAGTGAAAATAATGAAATATTATTAACAAACGGGTGGTAAAATGTAATAAGAAGATAATATATAATATTATAAGTATTAATGTGGTTCTGTTATAAAATAATAACATTATTAACTACATTATATAGTATGTTAAATCACTTTCAACTAAATGAAATCCTGACGTAGGGGACATCATCTAAATTTCACTTCATTGAGGCATATTGTAATGTTATGCACCTAATTTATTTTTTTATGTTGTATATACTACCCATTGAAATGTAATGTCATGATTAATTAACAGTTAATGGTAATTTTCATTTTAATTTTAATTATTTCATTCAAGGGGATTTCATATGAAAATTAATAACTAGTAAAAGTTATTGTACAACCTCACTTTCAATTGTGATTGTTAACTTTCACTTGAAACAATCACTTACTTGTGATTATTTTTCATTAGAAATTAAATTTATCTTAAATATCCACATTCTTGTATGACATATATGATAATTTTCTAAACCGTATACTTTTTTACATATGTTTTTTTTACATTGAATGTTATTTTATTAAATGTGGAAATGTTGATAAATATGTATCCCTTACTCAATACATATATTGGATTATAAGGATTATTGATTCATTAATTAAATTGACCACTGAATATGTGAGTAATTATTTGGATATACAGTTATGGTAGGGGCTTAGAATTATATATCCCCTCAATGCATAAGTAGGTCTCATGAGGGAAATTTGTTGGCCAAATTAAATGGGGTTTTACCCACAGTATTTATGATGTTTTGTGCAGGACATTCTAGTAGAGGTAGCATGATTCCTATGATCCTCATATCCAATAATTAATAATTTCATTCATTATGGATTTTCTAATTATTAAACATTATATTATTACAAGGATATTATCTTTATTTGAATTTCATTCTCAATTTATGGATAAAATGGCACGTGTGTTCTGTTATTTACATTCCCATATTGAGTTTTACTTATATAATAATTATATTAATGTTATTTAAATAGAATGTATGATTAGTTATTTACCGTTCCATGCTAATTATGCATATTGATTCTAGATAGCTTTATGTGGCTCTATTTTTGCTTATTATTCCCACATCTTTTTACTTATTTTAAATGATTTAATTAATTATTTAAGCACTTAATACAAAATAATTTTAGTTTTGTATTTTTATAATTAATATTTCTAATTAATCAATATTTATAATTAATTATGTAGTTTTAGTCATGAAATTAATAATTTTAATCTTACTTTACTTTTCTAATTTTATTATGACATCTTTAGTTTGGTCAATTTATATCTTCTTGACTTTTTATTAAACTATCTTTTATTATAAACAATGATATAATCATTGTAATTCTATTTAATAAAATTAGTTTTATTTTAATATTTTATCTTTTAATTTACCCTCACTAGAATAGGTTAGAATTGTTAAATAATATGTTTTACAATATTCATAATTAATTAAGTTAATAATTTTAGATTAAATTAAATAAAATAGTTGTCTTTTAATTTTATGTACTCAAATAGTTCTTTAATTAACTAATTAAGAATTTCAAAATTTTAATTGTTTAATTTTCTGTATGCAATTAGATTATTTATTTATTACCTTTTGTTTTTAGTCTACGTGTGAGGAAGACAAGAGAAATCAGTTACCTATTAGGTCACCGATGCTAACCTTTTCACTTCGTGCCTTCCTTATAATTAATTTATAAAATAAATTTAATATAAGTCTTTTATAATATTAGTTTTACAATTATCCAATTTACAATTTAAGTGTTGTAAATTAATAAATTAATTAGATTTTTTAGTTTTATGTTTAATAAATATATTTTTAATTTATGTTGTTTAATCTTTGCACCAATTTTTAATTTTAATTAACATATTTCTTAATTTTAAGTTTAATGTTTGTAGTTTTAATTATTTTAACTAATTGTTAGTTTCTTTTTTATGTTACCGATTCAGATTATTTATCTATATGTAACCCTTTTTTTAATAATGGTGACCCTTTTTCTTCGTAACAATAGTGAGTTTTTAATTATAGCCTACCGGTGACCTTATATTTAATTTCTATCGGCAACCATTTTACACCGGTAACCTCTATCGTGCTGCTAATCCTCACTTGTTTTTTTCTTCCATTTAATTTTTATCGGTAACCTTATCTTTATACTAACAGTGACCTATATTTTGAAACTTCTTATCAGTGTCCCATTGTTTTTGTACATTTGTTACCCTGTGCACTACCCATCTCACCGTTACCCTGCACCTCACTGTTAGACTTTGTCCCCTACAACTCACTTTTGCACCCCTTCATCTCACTGGTTCCTTATTTTTTTCTCACCACTAGGTGTTTTCCTCCCCACCATTCCTCTACACCCCACCATTCGACACCAGTTCCTCCATGCAACTCATCCATTTCTTCCTTCTTCAGTGTCTCACATCACACTGATTCCATCTCTTTTGTAGAAACTCACTATCATTCTACTGCGAACCAAAACCACCACTATCCGTATCAGTTATTCCACACAACACAACATGAACCAAAAATACACTATTCCAGACCAAAATCAACTACGAACCACCGTCAATAAAACCCCAATACCCAGATTCAGACTGAATATCACTTAATCAAATTCAGTCAGCTTTCAATTCAATCTTCTTACCTAAAGCCCTCGCAGAGTAGGGCTGTAGCAGAGGGTCACACATTGTTCACTATGAATAAGGTTGGCCTCTATGGAGGGAGGATCTAGTCATTTCACTACCTCATGAGAAAGACAGAGTAGGCACCACTACTACTGAATAAGATGTCGTTGCACCATCTCAAGCTGAAGCTATGCCCTGAGGGCCTCCATGGGGACTCGCTCAGCTATGCTACACCCGATGGAGCCTAAGAGCCGAGATGCTGCTGGGTAGCCAAGCTGGAGCCTTCACGCTGCTGAGCAGAGGGAGGCGTAGCCATGGGGTTTGGGGAAGAAGACCGAAGAAGAAAGAAACAAAAGTTTACATAATAAAAATTAACAAATAAAAATATAATAACATAAAATAAATAATTAAAATAATAATAATAATAAAACATATAACATTATAAATAAATTACTAAAAATAAGTAATATATATATAATATCAATTTCAAAACCAATTAATTAAAATATATTCAAACAATAATATAAATTATAAACATTTTAATAAAACTAATATAAATAAATTTAATAATTTAATGAATATAGTAAATTATAAATTTCCTCCTTTATGAATAAAATAATTATAAAATATAAAAAATATATATAATTTTTTAGATTGTAATTATTAATTTAAAAAAAACTAAATAAACATTAATAGTCTAATTTAATCTAATTAATCACCTTCATAAATTAATTATACAAATAATAACATGTAATAACATTAATTAAAATAAGTTAATTGAAAATACAATATAAAACTAATAGTTATTATTTTAAATTTAATAACATCTAGTCATTCTATAATGAAACGTTTATTGGTTTATAAAATTTAACTTTTAAATACTGTTTCATTAATTTATTTATCTGTTCTAACAATGAAGGTTCATTCAAGAGACAAGTATACATCCAGATTCACTTAACTAACTCACTGGGAGTTAGGTACATGAAAATAGTTAGCACGACATGCCAGTCAGGGTAAAACGCACGTTGTGCGTTGCATTTGTGAAGGGATTTTGAAGTCGGTGGAAAATGTTTGCTGACAAGCAACAGAAGACAGTGACCACTTAAGATAGAGCATCCAAAAGATAGTAGATATTTGGGGAGATTTGGGGACATTCATTAGATGGACATTAATTGAACACAAGGGAGGATCCAGTTCCAAAAGGAGGTAGTGCAGAGGGCGACTCTAGAATCACTTCCAAGAGCTGGAGTAGCGTAGGAGCATAGTATCTTTCGAGGAGATTGACTTACCTTGTGTTTGAATTCCTGCACTATGTTTATCATGTCTTAAATTACTGTTATGTTAGTATACATGTTTTCTAGCTAAGTCTTTGGTTCAAGGATAAATTGATGTTTCACTAGTTTCTTTTATATGTTCTTATTCACTTCATCTCTAGATGTAATAAGTATTGATCGGTGATATTGATACTGAATTCATCCAATTACATTTTCCCACCAAATTTTAATTTCAAACCTTCACAATCGATTGGAGAGATTGATTGTGAATACCTTTTTTCAAAAAAAATTATAAATTCACAAATACTTCAGGTCTTACGGTGAGTTCATCCTGTTGTCATTTTTAATTCCAACATTTCACAGTTGATTTTGTATTAGAGTGGTGAACTCCAATTTCTATCATCTTGTGTGACATAGTTCTTAGAGAGGGAGGTAAATCATTATATTTTTGGTGGTTCACAGTAGTAACATTAAATTGAATTGATTTTTTATAAGAACCAGTATAATAGAGATTATTCCCTGGGAAATTCAATAGATTGTTCTCTTATCAGCATGCTATATCTCCATGTATTCTTGTTTTCAACTGTCTCTAGCTTCAATTTAGTAAGATACATTTTTATGAAATATTTTGTTACTCTACTACTTCATAAAAAGTAAAAAGAATATAATATCCACCCCAATTCAGACAACGGTGCAGTTTTAGAAGGTTTTTATAAGATTAGTGGTCCGAATTTCCTTCCATGTGAGTTTGACCCTTCTTGCCACATATACAGTAGTTAGTATGAATATAAATTTTAAAATTTTACTGAAATTAATGATATTATAGGTCAGGTTATTGGATCCTTTTCTGGGGAGGGAATAAGACATTTCTTCTAAAAAATAATATAGAAAACAATTAATAAAAAAATTGAAAAATTTGAAAATTGTAAAAAAAAAAATCTGTTTTCACTTTTGGTTGAATTGTTATTACTCAGTACTATGAGTTGCTATTTGTATGAGCACAATACACTATGGTGTTAGTCTGGAGCCACTGAACATAGAAATAGACAAACATCTCACTTCTCTAAGAAAAAAGAACAAAACTGAAATGGAAAACACAGAACATAGAGTTCCTGATAATAACATTCAAAATAATACAAAACTCTTAGAAGAAAATGAAAGGCCTAGGATGAGGGAGATAAAACTTCCTCAAGTTTCATAAAATATATCATCCATAAGACTTAGTCCTAGGTCTAGAAACTATGAATTGAAACAATCACATAATTCGCTGTAGCCTAGTTTTAATGGGCTCTCTAATAAGGACTCTTTTTCCTACATTAGAGACTCTTATAACACTATACAATATTTACCTCTTCTAGGACTCATAGAGAATGAACTTAGAATGAGATTATTTCCCTTTTTCTTTAAGGGGAATGCAAGAAATTTGTTTCTGATTCTAGATGAGAACATTTTTGAGAATTGGGATGAATTGTTCAACTTTATTATAGTGAAATTCTATCCCCAAATATTAAAAGGAGAACTTAGATCTAAAATCAATAGTTTCTATCAAGAGGATAGAGAAGCTTTTCATGAAGATTGGGATAGATTTATGGATATGATTAGGTAGTGTCCCCCTCAACAACTCCCATCTCACCTTCTCATGGATACATTATATGAAGGGTTTTCCTCCTCTAGACAAAATTTAGTTGACCAAGCTACTAGGGGTAACTTCAATGGCAATACAGATGAAGAACATAGAATTTTTTTTAATAATCATGCACAATAATTCACAACCTAAAAATTCATGAAGAAAAAGCGTCAATAGAAATTTTAACCTAAATACTGGTTCAAAAAATAAAACTCTAACTCAACATGCTGAAATCACCAACCAAATTCAATCCTTAATGAACCAGAATTCAAAAAAAAAATGTTCACCAACTTGGCAGTCAAAATACCAACCAATCTTTAAGGTAACAGTGTGTCCAATGTTGTATGTTTGGGCGTACTGAAAAATGATGTACTAATTATGATATGCCATCCCAACAACAAGAATGTGCAATCTTGTTTAACTATGGTCTTAGAATGCCTCCTAAAGAACATTAATTTTCAAATAATTACAATCAAAGTTATAGGAACCACCGTAATTTTTCATTGAAAGATCAAGTCTTAATTAAACCATCTAGTTCCTCTAATAACTCTAATCATCCATGACCAAAATTTTAGAATCAACAAAAGGGGAGAGTCTTCAAATGTACAAGGAAACAATGATAATCACATGTCTTCTAAGCTTGATCTAGTTTTGAAAAAAATCAACTCTCAAGAGGAACGATAAATGACTCAGCTAAACAAACATCTAAATCAATATGAGTCTGATAAAATGA
Organism: Viscum album; assembly: GCA_963277665.1. Taxonomy (NCBI): domain Eukaryota; kingdom Viridiplantae; phylum Streptophyta; class Magnoliopsida; order Santalales; family Viscaceae; genus Viscum; species Viscum album. The sequence goes on along the minus strand of OY728164.1, from coordinate 1,558,789,770 downwards.
AAACATATTTTATAATGAAAAACATAGAAACCCAACTCAGACAACTTGCTAGAGATTTTTCATCTAGGAAAAAAACGTAGACTTCCTAGTAGAACTGAACATAACCCTAGGGAGAATGTCATGGCTGTTGTAACTAGGAGTGGGCTTAATAGTGAATCTTTTGTTGAAAAAGACCATGAAAATGCCAAAAATGAAAATTTTCTTCAATTTAGAAATAAAAATGTGCTATTTACACATGCCAGAAATTCCCAGAAATGTAATGAAAATGATCAAAATTTAAATTTTCCACCTGAAACTCAAGCTGAAACTTCATCAAAAAATCAAAAGAATAAACGATAAGAAAAAAGTTGAGGAAAATTTGAGGTATATACCTAAGGTCCTTAAAAAAAATTTCCCCACCCATACCTTTCCCTAAGTAGCAGAATCCTTAAAGTAACACCGAGGATGAACTTCTTCAGTTCCTTGGTTTCCTTTTTAAACTTCAAGTAATCTTTCCTTTCATTCATGCTTTAATTCAAAGCCCATTTTATTTTAAATCTCTTAAGAAAATAGTTTCTAAAAAAACTCTAGAATAATTTTCTACATATAGGCTCACTGAAGAGTGAAAAGCTGTACACCAAATGAAAATCTCACCTAAACTAAAATACCCAGATAGTTTTTTCATACCTTTCACATTAGAAAAATATGATCAACTCAGCAGTTTATGTGATTTAAGTGCTAGAACTAATCCTCTCACATACTCATTGTTTCAATATTTGAGGTTGGGTGACCTTCAACCCACCACAGTCATACTGTAGTTACCTGATAGATCTTTTACTCATCATATGGGAAGGGTAAGTGATTTTCTAGTTAGGGTTGAGAAACAATTTTTGCCTACAGACATTTTAGTATTAGATATGGAGTGTGATCAAGTGGTCCCCATCATCTTGGGTAGGCCCTTCTTGCCCACAGGTGGTTCTGTTATTGATGTCCCTAAGGGTAAATAAATTTTTAAAATTGGTGAACAACAAGAAGAGTTCAATGTATTTAAAAATGTTAAAGGACCATCTTTTTCTGAAAACTGTTCAATGGTAGAGTCCTCAGATGATGAGAAATCAACTAAAAACATTAAAAGATTTGAAAATCAATCATCTGTTTAAGAAAATAATTGTGAAGCTGACAATCCAGCTGAATCTGTTTTAGAAATTGAAAATTCTACTCGAACACCAAATTTGGAAAATTTTCCTGAACTAGACAACTGTCCAATTTTTTCTGTAGAACAGTTATCTGTTTCTAAAAATATGAGATTTTTGAGTGAATTTGATGGTTTTCCTGTTAACACCAACTTTTCTAAATACATTGATGATATTGAGGGAGAACATATAAAACAAATAGATGATTCTGCTCTGATTAACTTGTTAAAATATGATCTGGAAAACCTGGACAGTGGACTACCCACATTGGATAGTAGCACTATTACTTCTGAATATGAACATGAAAATGAAAATATTTCATCTTTAAATACTTATTACAAAAGGTATGTTGATGATCTTGGACCTCCCAGGCCTAAGAGTCTTCATTCTAGTGTAGAACCACCCACTGTTGATCTTAAAAAATCCCTGCACATCAAAAATATTCATTTCTGGGTGAGAACTCCCCTTTTCATGTAATAATTAATGCTGATCTGAATGAAAATCAAGAATAAATACTATTGAATGTTTTGAAAAAGTTTAAATCTTCCATATTCTAGACAATAACTGATATCAAGGGTATTAGTCCCTCATTTTGTTTCCATAAAATACATATAGAGCCTGAATATAAGACTAGGGTAGAGTGTCCAAGAAGATTGAATCCGGATATTATGGAAGTTTTGAGAGAGGAAGTGATCAAACAGCTAGATACTGGAATGATATATCCCCTCTCTGAGAGTCCTTGGGTATGCCCTGTCATGGTTGTCCCCAAGAAGGGAGGTATCACTGTTGCTAAAAATTAAAAAAAAATGAAGAAGTCCATTTTATAGAAACCACAAAATGCAGAGTATGTATTTATTATTGGAAGGTTAATGCAGCCACTAGAAAGGACCATTTTCCAATTCCCTTCTTGGATCAAATACTTGATATGCTTACTAAAAATGAGTTTTTCTACTTTCTGGATGGGTATTCTGGTTACAACCATATTCCTGTTGCTCTAGAGGATTAAGAAAAACCACTTTCACATGCCCCTTTAGAACATTTTCCTATAGGAGGATACCCTTTGGGTTGTTTGGTGCTTTACCACCTTTCAATTGTCCATGATGTCCATCTTTTCAGATATTATTTATAGAATTATTGTGGTTTTCATGGATGATTTCTCTATTGTGGGTAGTACGTTTGATTCTTTACATGGAAATCTTGAGCTTTTCTTGGAAAGATGCATTGAAACCAAAATTGTTATTAAATGTTAGAAATATCAATTCATGGTTATAAAAGGTTTTGTTCTTGGACATAAAGTGTCAAAGGGAGGTCTAAAAGTTGATTATACTAAGATTGATGTTATTCAAAAACTGACACCTCTTATAAATGTTAATGGTATTAGACATTTTCTACTGAATTCTAGTTTCTATTGAAGATTCATAAATGATCTTTCTAAAATAACTAATCCCTTGTGTTCTTTGCAGGTCAAGGATGCACATTTCAATTTTGATGAAAACTATTTGGAATCATTTAATCTGATTAATGAGAAACTCACTACATCACCTATTATGACTGAACCTGATTGGAAACTACCTTTTGACCTTATGTGTAATGCTAGTGATGTGGCTGTAGGTGCTGTCCTTGGAAAGGGGAAAGATAGGAAGTTACATGTAGTGTATTATGCTATTATACTGCCAGATGAGGCCCAATGTAATTACACCAATACAGAGAAAGAATTTTAAGTTGTTGGTTTTGCTTTTGAGAAGTTTAGATAGTATCTATTACGTTCTAAAGTCATCATTTTCACTGATCATTCTACATTAATGTATTTTCTGTCTACGAAGTAAAATAAACCCAGGATGAATTGATGGATTCTATTGTAACAATAATTTGATTTAGAGATTAGGGATAAACATGGATATGAAAATTTAGATGATGACCACTTATCTAGGTTTCCTATTACTCAATATGAAGATCCAAGGGAGATAAACTCTTCCTTTACTGATGAAAAGGTTCTTACTGTTTCTATCAGGCAATCTTCTTGGTTTGCAGAATTTTCCAACTTCCTGGCAGCATGTGTTTTTCCTAAAAACATGTCCAATAACCAAAGAAAGAAATTTATTTCTGAGCTTAAATACTATTTTTGGGATGAACCCTTGTTGTTTAGGAGATGTGATGATGGTATTTTTAGGAGGTGTGTTCATGAGGAAGAGATTCTACCTATCCTAGAAATTTTTCATTCATCAGTATGGGGAGGTCACCACGGTGGTGGAAGAACTACTCAGAACGTTCTAAAATCTGGTTTCTATTAGCCCACTCTCGTTAAGGATACTAGAATCATTTTGGTTGGCATTTATAGGTGTCAGAGGCTAGGTAATGTGGGTAGGGAGCAGGAGTTACCGCAAAAATGAATTCTAGAAGTTGAATTTTTTGATGTTTGGGGTTTAGATTTCATGGGTCCATTTCCATTATCTCATGGGAATGAGTATATTCTTATTTCTATAGATTATGTTTCAAAAATGGGTTTAGGTAGTATAACTTCTCAACAATCAAGCCAATTCTGTATTTAAATTTGTGAAAAAGAACATCTTTACATGATTTGGAGTTCCAAAATCTTTTATCACTGATAATGGAACACATTTTGAGAACTATAAATTTAAATATTTTATGGATGAACATCTTTTTGTTCATAAAACTGGTACTTTTTATCATCCATTTTCTAGTGGACAGGTGGAAATTTCAAATAGGGAACTAAAACAAATACTTGAGAAAACTATGTCATCCTCTAAGAACGACTGGTCTCTTAAACTGGATGAAGATTAATCAGAATATAGAACTGCTTTGAAGACCCCAGTAGGTATGTCTCCTAACAGGCTATTGTTTGGGAAATTATTTCATTTATCTGTGGAGTTGAAACATAAGTCTTATTGGGCTGTTAAGGATCTAAACTGTGACATTAAGAGTGATGGTGAGAGGAGATTACTTGATCTTGGTGAACTTTATGATATTAGGAGAGAGAGAGTTATGATAATTCAATAAATTATAAATAGAGGACTAAAATCTTTCATGATTCTATCATTCCAAACAATGAATTCAAACCTAGATAGAAGGTCCTCCTCTTTAACTCTAGGCTTAATCTTTTACCTAGAATGTTGAAGTCCAAGTGGTCTGGACCTTTTACTATAGTGAGAGTGCCGAAGAATGGACCTATAGAAATCATAGGTGATGAAAAAAACCCATGTTGGTTAATGGGCAGAGAGTGAAACATTATTTTGAGGGAATCCTAAGGTCTTGGCTACCTTGACTATGTTGAAAACTAATCTTGAATAAAGTCTAGATGAAGAATTTAAAACATAGCGCTATATGGGAGACAAACCTTGGTTATTTTTTCATTATGTTTTTTTTAACCTTGACTAAAGTGCTGCTTATGTGTTCTGTTTTTGTGAAATGCCTGTTACTTCTTGTTCTTTGTCTCCTGGTTATGTCTCAGGATGTTTCTGCTTGTGTCAATAAAGGAGTGGAATTCCCATACAGGAGAGAATTTGACAAAAATTTTAAGGGAAGTACTAAAATTATAATTGTTGCACTTATTTTTCTTCACCTATTGACTATAAGGATACAATCTCTTGTAGTTTTGCTTAGAAAAATTCTGCTATTTGTTTGCTGGAAAATACTGCTAAATGTACAAATTCTGCTTGTTCCTCCTTGCTGAATTTTTTTTTTCATTTCACCATTATTAATACCATTCACTATTTTAAACTATGTGTGGGGGGTTTTATAAAGGCTGAAAAATGTAGTTTAATTTTATTTGCTAAGGGGAGTTAAGTTTTATTGTTTTATGCTTAATTGAACATCCAATTGAATCATACTTTGTTAAAATTCTAAAACCCTTTTCATTTTTCACCCAAAAATTACATGATATTTCATGAACTAAATTGAAAATCTATGTCACTTGACTTAAATTTTATTGTGTGTTTTTCCAGTGAACCTGTTGTTAATTTATTCATTGTGGAAAACAAAATTTTTGAAGTTCATAAAGACCCCTTTACACAAGTCATAAATCTGCTAAATTGAAAATCTGTTTTGAACCTTTAATGTTTAATTGTTTTCTCCAATTTGGAATTCAACATTGGGGACAACTTTGGGTTTTATGTGTGGGGTAGGAGGTCAATTCATGATTGTGCTAAACTATTTTTTAATGAAATCCCATCAATTCCCACTTCACATCAAAATTTTTCTAAAAAGTTGTTAATTTTTTTCAAAATTGTTGCACATTTTTAGGCTTTACATTGAACTCAATTGGGGTTTTCCTTTGGGAAAGTACATTTATGGTAGTTAAGATTTGTTTTGTGTCTGAAATTAATGATAATGGATGATTTTTGAGTGGTTTTACTTAGTGATTGAATGGATATCTTGATTTAGAGTATATTTTTTTGAGTGATATGTGTGAACTGTTAGTGGGGTTATGATCATAACCCCTGGAACTAGGAGTTTGAATTGATCCTAGGGGATTCAGTTCCTTTTATTTATTAAACTAATTTCTTTAATGATCCAATATAAATGGTTTCTATATAAATCTTTTGAAACTGGAGTAATTTGGGCATCTGGGATCACACGGTGAGTCTCTGAGACCCTAGATGATGGGTGCATTTTTGTTTACTATAATCCCTCTATTCACCTTGGATATGTTCATTGCACAGTGCTCAGTACAATGATACATGGCTTGGGAAAAATTAAATAATGTGTCTAGGATAAAGAACGAGATCATTAAGGTGACAGAAATGATGATCTCCAAATGAAGAAGTTGTCAACTGGTTTATATGACAATCATTTAGGTTATATAAATAAGGTGATTCGGAAAAAGAATTTGGAACTTAGGATTCTATCAAAGTACAAAGTTCCTCGGTTAAGGTTTTAATTCCATTGATATTTTGCCTATTTTCACTCTTGAAATTAGAACCTGAGCAAAGGATTGAAGTGATTCATTAAGTTGTATCACATATGAGGCATGACATCTCCATTTCTTTATGATTCATAACTTTCTAGATTACACTTTGATTATTTTTTCTAGGAAAGACATCATTTGAAACCTTTTCAAAAATCCTCTTGATAGTTTTTTTCCTTTTTTTAATGTTGTACATGTTACATTCAGAGAAAAATAAAAAACATTTACTATTTTTCAATGATAATAATGCATGAGATTGTTTGAGGATAAACAATGCTTATGTGTGGGGGAATTTGATGTGGATCTCTTTTTTCATAGTTTTTCCACATCTTTTTATATAATTTTTAATGATTTAATAATTTATTTAAGAACTTAATACTAAATAATTGTATATTTGTTTTTTATAGTTAATTTTTCAAATTAATCAATTTTTAAAATTAATCATGTATTTTTAGTCATTAAATTAGAAATTTTAATCTTGCATTACTTTTCTAATTTAATTATGACTTATTTATTTTGGTTAATTTAAATCTTCTTGAATTTTTATTAAAATAACTTTTTTTATAAACAATTATATAATCATTGTAATTATATTTAATTAACATACTTATTATTTTAATAATTTATCTTTTAATTTAACCTCATTAGAATATGTTATCATTGTTAAATAATATGTTTTTACCATCCTTCTAATTAATTATGTTATGAATTTTAGTTTAAATTAAATAAAATAGTTCGCTTCTAATTTTATATACTCAAATAGTTGTTTAATTAATTAATTAAGTGTTTTAAAATTTTAATTATTCAATTTTTTATGTAGTTTGATTATTTTTTTATTACCTTTTCTTTTTAGTCTATGGGTGAGGTTGGAAAGATCTAGCAGTTACGTTTTACTTAACCGATGCTAAACTTTTCACTCACTACCAACCTTGTAATTAATTTATATAGTAATTTCAATTTAAGTTTTTCATAATATTATTTTAATGTTTGGGGTTTAAATTATTTTGACTAACTGTTAGTTTCTTTTTAATGTTATTGACACAGATTATATATCTATCAGTAACCCTTTTTTTCTAATGGTGACCCTTTTTATTTGTGCACAACGGTGAGTTTTTTATTTTAGCCTACCGGTGACCTTCCCATTATTTTCTATCGGTAACCTTTTTTCACTGGTAACCTCTTTCGCGCAGCTGCACCTCACTTGTTTTTTTCTTCCATTTTATTTCTATCGGTAACCTTGTATTTATAATTATGGTGACCTCTCTTTTGAAAATTCTTATCGATGAACTTTTGTTTTGCGCATCGGTCACCCTGTGCGCTACCCATCTCACCATTACCTTACACCTCACTATTAGACATCATCCCATGCACCTCACTATTGCACCCCTCCATCTCCCTGGTGCCTTCTCTGCTTCTCATCATTAGGTATTTTCCTCCCCAACGTTCCTCTACACCCCACCATTCGACACCAGTGCCTCCATGCTACTGATCCATTTCATCCATTTTTGGTGTCTCACGACACACCGATTCCATCTATTTTACAGAAACCCAATTTCATTCCTCCGTGAACCAATACTACCACTATCCGCATCAATTATTCCACACACCACAACCTGAACAAAAAATACTCAATTCCAGACCCAAATCAACTATGAAACACCGCCAATCAATCCTCAATACACATATTCAGACCGAATATCACTCAATCAAATTCAGTCCACTTGAAATTCAATCTTTGTACCTGAATCTGCCGCAGAGCAGGGTTGTAGCTGAGGGTCTCACATTGTTCATGATGAAGAAGGTATGCCTTTGTGGAGGGAGGATCATATCGTTTCACTACAGCTAGAGAAAGACAAAGTTAGCATCGCTCCTACTGAATAAGACACAACTACACCTACTAGAGCCGATGTTGTACCCCGAGGGATGTCGTGGAGATTCGGTCTGCTTTGCTACACCCGCTGGAGCCGAGGAGCCGGGATGCAGCAGGGTAGATGAGCTGGAGCCGTCGCACCACTGAGCAGAGGGAGGTGGAGCCGTAGGGTTTTGGGAAGAAGGCCGAAAAAAATAAGTTAACATAATAAAAATAAACAAATAAAAATATAATAACATAAAATAAATAATTATAATAGTTATAAAAATAAAACATATGACATTATAAATAAATGACTACAAAAAATTAATAGATAAATAATATCAATTTCAAAACTAATTACTTAAAATAGGTGAAAACTAAAATATAAATGCTAATATTCTTAATAAAAATAATATAACTAAATTTAATACTTTAATAAATATATTAAATTACAAATTTACTTCTTTATGAATAAAATAATTATAAAATATAATAAATATATATAATTTTTTAAATCGTAATAATTAATTTTCAAAAAAAAGCTAACTAATTTGTAACAGTTTAATTTAATCTAATTAATCACCTTCATAAATTGATTATATAAATAATAATGTGTAATGACATTAATTCAAATAAGTTAATTTACAAATACAATAAAAACTAATAGTTATTAATTTAAATTAAATAATATCTAATCAATCTTTATAGAAAATTTTATTTGTTTAGAAAAGATAACATTTAAATATTGTTTCATGTATTTTTTTTTCTAAATATGAATGTTCATTTAAGAGATATGTATACATCAAGATTCACTTAACTAACTCACTGGGAGCTTGTTATGTGAGAAAAGTTAGCCTGACGTGCCTGTCATGGTAAAATGCTTGTTGTGCGGTGCATTTGTGAAGGGATTTTGATGTTGGTGGAAAATGTTTGGTGACAAGCAGTAGAAAACAGTGACCACTTAAGATAGAGAAAACAGTATATTGGAGAGATATGTGGAGATTTAGGGACATTAATTAGATGGATATTCTTTGAACACAAGGGAGGATCCAGTTCTAAACAGAGGTAGTGCAGAGGGTGATTCTGGAACCACTTCTTGGAGCTGGAGGAGTGTAAGAGCAGAGTATCTTTCGTGGAGTTTGAATTCCCTGGTGTTTGAATTCATGCACTCTATTTTGCTTGTCTTAAATTATTTTTATGTTAGTATATATGTTTTCTAGCTAATTCTTTGGTTCAGGGATAAATTAAAGTTTCACTAGTGGATTTTATATATTCTTCTTCACTTCGTCTCTAGATGTAATCAGTATTGATCTGTGAGATCGATACTAAATTCATCCAATTGCATTGTTCCACCAATGATTAATTTCAAACCATCACAATCAATTTGAAAGATTGATTATGAACACATTTTTTCAAAAGAAAATCACAAATACTTAGGGACTTATTGAGAGTTCATCCTGTTGTCATTTTTAATTCGAACATTTCACAGTTGATTTGTATTAGAGTGGCGAACTCCAAAATCGATCAGCTTGTGTGAAATATTTCCTGGTGAGGGAGGTAAGTCATTATTTTTTTGGTTGTGCACTTTAATAACATTAAAGTGAATTGATTTGTTATAAGAACCAATAAAATGGAGATTATTCTCTAGGAATTTCAACAGATTGTTCTTTTATCTGCATGTTATGTCTTCGTGTCTTCATGTTTTCAAATTTGTATAGATTCAGTTTATTAGGATACATTGTTTTGAAATATTATGTCACTCTACTGCTTTATAAAAAGTAAAAAAATGAATATCCACTACACTACATGAAACAATGGAGTTTTAGAAGGTTTTTAGAGGATTAGTGGTTAGAATTTCCTTCCCTGTGGGTTTGACATTGCTTTCCACATATACAGTAGTTAGTAGGAAGAAAAATTTTAAACTTTGACCAACATAAACGATAGTACATGTCATATCTTATTCTGTACTTATTCTTTACTAATCATTTAACCACACCCTTATTTTGTTTCCTTTACTAGGATATGAAGAATATATATTGAAATGTGTTTTCAAGGATGAAATTCATTTGATTATGTTATGTATTATGTTTTATTTTTTATAACTAATTTAAAATAGGTTTCATGTATGTATTTTCTTCGTGAAAACTGGATAAATGATCCTTCATTTTAGATTTGATCCCCCTGTATCTATACGATTGTAATAATGCAATCATCGGCTCTAGGTTACTAGAGCTGGGGTCATTACACTAACAGTGAATGTAAATTAACAAACAAAATCATTATTTTATCCATACAAAATTAAATTAAAACATATTATAGAAAAATATTAGAATAAAATTACTCCACATCCGTCTTCCAATCATTCCATATAATATTTTCATTAATGATTATATCTATACTTCTAATGATCTTCTATTGATCATAATTCTATAGTGGGTGTCCAAATTCATCATTCCCATTACCTTTAATGAAGTTCGATTTAGACCTTTTCTTTATATAATCTATATCCTTTTCATCAACAAGAGGATAAAAATTATAACTAAAAACCATAAGGTGTGATACATCCAATAACTTTTTAATCCATAAATCTTCTAGTAGACTTTGAAACACTATATATTTTGGAATTTTTTTGGTCATGTATGATTATGTGTTAATTTTTCCACCCATTTGGATTTAGGAAATATTATGTTCACGGAAATGTGTCTCGACTTATTTTACAAATACTGGTTTATCCATTATGCAACACTATTAAATTATGGAGTTATTATCTCCAACTCAATCCCCTTATTCCAGAATAAACTCAAGAAATTGTTATGATTTTTTCTCAACCATTATCAGATTTATGGAAGTTTCATTTTCAAAAACATTCTATATCCACAATGGATTTATAATTTACAAAGGTAAAAATAAAAAGAGATTTATTTTTACAAAAATAAACCATCACCTTCCTTTTATAATTATCAATGAATATAAAAAATTAACATGATCTTCTATGAGATTAGACTGAGTTAGGTCTCCAAACATCAATGTGAACTAATTCTATATTCTTATATATATACCACTAGACATTGAAATTGAATAAATCCCAAATTTTATTTCCAAGAACACAACTCTCACATCTTTTAATAATTGCATAATCGACCTTTGAAATTCCATTTCATGATAGAAGCTTCATTTTCTTCTGACTGAAGTGATCGAGTCTACAAAATTAGACCTACTTATATTCAATGGTTGAAATTAAATCCATTTCACACCCATCTAAATTTATAATCAAGTAATTTTTTCTATCCATTAATCCCCATGCTTCTACCATTGATCCTTGTGTCACTTTATTGACTCCATTAGATAATGTTGTATTAGAACCTTACATATCTAACTGTCTTATTAATATGAAATTATTTAAATTCCTACTATGTTTCTCATTCAATTTGGTTTAATGAAACCTTGATTCTAAATCTAGATTCTATCATCCTCCCTTTTAGAAATATCCAATGCTTAAAAAAATGTAAGTTAAACTATCATAAAGATTCCTAATGAGTAATTCACCATGATTCCATGATATTACATTGAGTGAAATGATGAATGGGAATCAACCACCCCTAAATCCATCATATTTTAAATAATGAAAAGTTGATATTCTCCACCATCCATTGAACTAATGAAATTATATATTCCAAAATCAATCCTTCTGGTCTTTCCATGTGATTTATAAAATTCTTTTGGAGATTTCCTTTCTTATTGACATGAAACAGGTATGTTATGGACCATTTAACATAGAAATACTTTTCTCCCAAGAATTATGTTTCAGCCATTATTTATTATTTCTCTAAAGTTAGAATCCATATTTTTCTCTGTTAAGAGCATTACTTTATGTTATATGAACCTATAATCTTCAGAGCTCCTTATTAAAGATCAAATTATGCATATATCCAAACACTGGATCAGTCTTTCCGAAGTATTACATAATATTGTAACCATAATATCTTAATATTCTGGAAAATATAAAATTAATAGGATTACACATACATCATCTATAAATGTCACGTTCACAAAATTAGTATAGGTTCCAATTATATTAAAACCATCACATGATCTTCCTTATAACTATATTTAAAAAACCTCAATCTATATAAATGGATCGTGAAGATCAATCTGTTTAAGGCTTCCAAATTTTTATACATGTTTTCTAGGGTCTCCACTAGTTCAACTTTGGTCATCTACTCTTTAATATTTGAAGTATATTTTCTATGATATCATCTAACTCACCAAACCATGTGACTTCATTTAAATATTTTCCCATTCAACATTCTATAGGTTGTTTGTATTATCTCAAACCAATGGATGTTCACGATCATTCATGATGAGATATTCCTCTATTAACATCCACTAGAATCTAAAAAATAGTTTTGTTAAACTGACTAATCTAAAAATATCCTTCCACTATTGTCATATATTGTAATAATAAAAATATAAAATGAAAAGAAAATGTCCATGAGTAAAATTACAAGGTTAACTATTTTACTTACTGTGACCAAATAATGTCTAATAAACCTTTTGAAGAGAAAAAAAAACCAATATAGTTACTAAATGTTCTAACCTATGATCACTTGAAATTTTTAACCATAGTTTTGTCTAATCTATAGAATTTCAAATATGATTTCATACCTTCATTTCTTAAAGATCTAGAATTAGGAATACTATTTCACAATAATCACTAAAAATAACACACAAAATAGTATCAAACTCTATTTAATGTACTGATACATAAAACCCTCTAAAACTTGTACCCAAAATGATCTTCTATATACCCGGAAGGCATTCCCAATTTCCATGAGTTGGAGACTAGCACCCAGGAATCAAATAAAAACTAGAGGGAATTATGATTTCCAAACCAGAAAAATATACACAACATATATACATAGTATAAATAAAGTATATAAGAAACTACCAGAAAGTTATATTCTATAAATAATGAAAACCAGAAGTAGAGATACAAATAAAAATAAGATAAAAACACCAAGGTAAGAGTGAAACAAACAAAATTAACACTAAAACAAGAAACTAGTACTCCATGTGATATGTGAGAAACATCCAACCATATCACCATCATATACCGTACTTATCTGACATGTACCACACTACCTCATTACAGTGGAATTCCCTTTCCTACATCATAAGAAAATATAAGGTCTACACGCTGCCCAAGGGGTGTACATATTGTGATCTAAACAATATTAGTAGGATCCCTCATATGTGTTCTATATCAAACATCCATACAACAACCCTAATATGCTCAATTTTATAGAAAAAAATCATGACATATAGTTAAACAGATTTATATCATATCATGTTAAATAGTCCCCATTTTCCAACTATTTTTATGTAAATATATTTAAATCATCTCAAAGTATAATTATCATACACTAGTTACATTTATCATACATAGGTATATAAAAATAGTTCCAATCTAAATAGGAATGGTAAAAAACTACAAGGATAATCTTATGTTCATGTTATCTAGGCCAGTCATACATCATTTTGACTAGTTTAACCTACAAGCCCCAATAACCCACTTATCAAGGTTGGGGAAATAGAGTTACACTTGAGAAAGGAAAACCTCATACCATGTAAATCAAGTCCGATAGCCAAATAAATCTCGATATAGGAACAAAAGAACACCCTAAAAAATTAACAACCTTATAGTATTAAACTATTAGTCATACTACCATGTGGTTCTTTTTATTAATCATTTAAAAATGCCTTACACATTTTATGGAACAATTTCAAACACCCTACATTGAAACCTGGTTTGGAAACCCATTTTATTATTTATTTTATAGTTCAATGAAAATAAAAATTATTTCACCAAATCAAGGGGGAAACCATCTTTTCATAAAAACCCATTCACATAAACAAAGTAGTAAATAATTCCATTTCACATACAAAACAATTTAATAAAACAATATCAATCAACAGTTCACATGAAATAGTCTAGAGAAAAAACTACACACCTCAAAATCCAGCCACACATTACCCACAATGGGATCCACACACACTAGGAGGATCGTAGAACAACAAAAGTGGCCCTTGAATAAATTCCCACATCTCAATATCAATTTCCTTAATAAAAAATATCCATTGAAGAGGATATATCACAACTTACCTTATGAAACATGCATGGTACTCCCTAACCAAAATGATGGATGGCCCCAAGATAAATACCACATAAAAAATCCAAAATTAATGAAGATGAAAAATAAAAAAATGATCAATATATCGATAAACATAACCCAATGTTTCTTCCACAACAAAGGGAAATGATAAAGAAATAATGTTTTACTTACGTGAATAGAATCAATGCAACCAAGTCAATGATTAAGTGTTGAAAAGAATAATTTAGAGGCGCATTGATCACCAAATGTAATCTGGATGTATACCTATGGGTTCAAGGTGTCTTCAACACAATTAATTAAGGAGTTAATGATGTGTGGCTAGTTAAAATCCACTGGGTAGGACAGATTTATGATATAGAAATAGTATTCACACTATAAACCCCTTTGGTTGCATGTCTACAAAATAATATGTCACCTTAGGTTAGTTTATCTTGAGTAACATATTTCCCATATAAAAAGAGGTTTAAATTATAATATCATATTCCAACTTGAATCTATTTTAAAAAAATTAATCACTAAAATATTTAAACAATAAGGTTGAAAATCAGAACATAAATGTGCTCTAGAGGATGAACCTAAGCCAAGTTCTGAGAAAACTCCCACAATGACTTCCTAAACCACTAAACTCAAGAAGAAATATCTCAAAAACAAATATAGAATACCTTTTACCCAATATGTTACAATATCACCACCACTATACTTTTCATCAATTGTATGTCATTTGGAAGAAGGGTGATCCGAAAAGAGGCAAGACCACTACTCCCTCACTGGCGATTTAGACTCATAAGTACAATGAGAATATGATATGTGTCACCATAATATTATGACCAATAGAATTGGAATAATATAAAATACTCTTGTATAATAATCAATGATCTATACTGGTTACTCCACAATGGATTGATATGGATCTTACACAGTCTCTTCCTAACTAAGAACATGAGAGAGATCATGATTGTATTTTCCAAGATGATATATGTGCAGAATATCATAGATTCATATAATCTTATCCATAAATTCCAAACACAACATGACCAAAACAAGCTTATTAGGGCCATCAAATGGTCCAAAATATCTTGGAACTATCTTCCACTATTATCCAAGATAATGGTGACACACCAATGGACAAACAATCAAGTAAAATTGGTCACTAATGAAAAACTACAAAGGATGAAATTGATGATCCAAAAATTGTTTCCACTAACTCTGATCTATAATAAATCATAGATGTATATCCAAAATCCTCATTGATGTATCCTGTATAGGACTCAGACTCAATAGACTGGCCTCAACCACCACTTCCCATCAAAGTGCTGACCCACACAGGCAACCATAAAGATCCTCAAAGGGACCCATTATAATAAAATAATGGTAAGTATTATTATAATTTGACTATACAAGGACTATATAGATATCCTATAATCCAGAAAAATATAAGATATAGATATAGAATGTATCCTCTAGGATCTAAACAGAATTCCTTGTCTGACCATCTATATGTGGATAATAAACTGTACTCAACCTGACCTGAGTCCCCATCACCTCTTGAAGAATATTCAAGAACATAGAATTAAACCTATTATCCTTTTCTAAAACAATTTAAAACGAAACCCCATCCCACCTCAAACTCTCTTATACATAACACTTACCCAAATACTTTTCTTTAGTAGAATCCCATATTAGATTGAAGTGAGATGATTTCATCAATTGATCAATCACCACCCAGATATCATTATTACCTCAGGTACTCCAAAATAATAAAACAATAATGTATATGGACCCCTAATATAATTTTACAATCACAACTAGAAGTGCATGGAGTATTCCAAAACCTTTTAGTTTCTCAAAATTTCACTAGTGGTAGATGTAAGAACATAAAACCTAATAAAAAATTTCATGTATTAATCTTGGACCCCATAAAATACACCTCATGTCATAATAAATCTTTATAGAACCGAGGTTAATGGATTATGAAGAACTATTACAACCATGGAACACATATTTTCATATGGATCATGGGAAAACATCCCAATTATTGAAGATGAGAGTATCATCAAAATGGAGAGACCATCCAGAAATAGGCTCCCCACCATATAAGGTTTCTATGATTCTGCTAAACTCATCATTCAACCTATGACCCTATATAATAAACACAAGGATATATGGTGATAACTGAGAAAATTTCAGAACCATATCTGAATCATGCTCCTGAAAATCCATATGATTCTAAGTGAAGAGTCTTATGAAGTTACACTCTTCATTCGATTCCAAAATAGCATGTGGGGTAACATTATTACTGAGAGAATATGTGAATACATTTATGTTCCTTATGGTGTAGGATATATCAATGTCAAATGTCTGAATATTTTTCATGCATTGCATTTGTGTACGATTCAAGTCCTTCTTAGAAAAGATATATCTCATAATATTTTGACTATAGAAGATCCAAAATATTTCCCCCAAAATATAATTCCTCAAATAATTAATTGAATGCATAATTATAGGAATCCCCAAATCAAGAGTAGGTTAATTCATCTCATTTACATAAATATTTTGAGCGTTATAGTCTATAATGTGATCATATTGCATAATAACATAAATCATAAAAGTTCCCTAAGCATCACAGTGCACCAAATACCTCTTATCAGGTTCAGGTACATTAAAAATTTTATTTTATGTTAGAATATTTTTAGACTTATCAAAAGAATACTTACATTTCACATACCATCATAACTTCACCCACTTTTTGGGGGGTACCATTCATTGATAATGCACACTTTTATAAATCCCCAATGGGACTCTCATAGATTGTATCCTGCAACACCTAAGAAGATATAAATATCTAAGACATTACATGGATCCTCCCATGAAAAGACAAACTTCACCTTCTTATTATGGAATGAGAATCCACATTTTCAAATCACCTGCACTAATAAATTCATTTCGTGGGTCCATAAATTACATTAAGAAAAATTTATATAATGTCTTTTAACATCGAGATTTCCAAAAAACCGAGTTCAAGTGGTGCTGAAGATCTCAATGATATCTCAAAGAACCCAGGATGTCATCTACAAATATAAAAACAATGTTGTTGAGGTATAGATGGAATATTCTGTTTATTAATTTCATGTAAAATATAAGAAAACTAGTCAGACCAAAATGCATCACAAAATTCACATAATGTCTATACCTAGCCCACAATGTAGTCTTCGAAATATTAGACTCTCAAACTCTATGTTGATCATAACTTGACCAAAGATCGATTTTTGAAAAACACATTAACCCCTTTAACCAATAAAAATATAAATCCACAATGGGAAATGGTTAATTGTTATTAATCATCACTTGGTTCAACTTTTGATAAACACATGCAATTTAAGTGAACTATCAGCCTTCATAGAAAAAAGAATAGTGGGTTCTCATGGTGAAACACTATAGGAAAAACCCATTCCCTACCAGATCATCCATCTTGATCTTGATATATTTTAAATCAGAATGTATCATATGATAAAAGATTATCCTGATCAACAAAGTTCCCAATACTAGACTAATCAAGAATTCCACCTCCCTCTTCAGAGGAAGAGCAAGAAATTTATATGGGAATAATTAATGGTAATACCAAACAACAAAGGGTAGATCTCCAAAAAAATAAATTTCATCAGGATCAACTGTAATGGAAGAATATAAACTCTTGTGATCTGAGTGGAAAGGTGACACATAAATAGAACTTGGGTCCCACTTTAACGGAAACACAATAGATCTCCCATATGTATACAAAATAAAACAATATAATTCTAACATTAAATCATAACATTATCACCTATAATACAATCTATGATGATCATGATGTAAAACACACACACCCACACACACACACACACAAATATATATATATATATATGAGGGGAATGAGGAAATCCTAGGCTAAATTCTTGTTGGATATCAATACAGAACAAGACATATACCAAAACACATGATCCTTCCTCTTTTTAAGAGGTGTCTACAACTCCCTAAAAAATGAAATGTGATTTTTGGATGTTTTAGAACATCATCAAAGAAGGAGGATATAAAAAAGTGGATGAAGTAATATTAACTAATGTAATTGATATAGATTATACAAATAAAATAGTACCTGTCACTATTGATGGGCCTATATTGACATCCACTAGAAACTCTTCCACTGTGTGAAACCCCTTTACCCCTGAGCGATTTGGCTATACCACTATTTAATATGATGAATCCAAATGTTATATAGATTCATTTGGAGATGAAGACCCCTGGCCATTATGAGGCATCTACATAACTTGGAAGAACCACTGTAGATTTTATTTGTGGCCCCATGCATTGCAAATATTTTCTAGTGTGGGACTAGTATTTCTTGTGTGTCCATCCTTCCCACATTGATATCATGTTAGGAGAACACTACCAATTGATGTTGGGGATTTAAGTGATGTCCACTTCGGAGAACCATCTCTACCACCCATAATATTATTATGCCACTTCTTTTTCTTCCACTAAACACCATTGAGACAATTGATTGGAGTAAGAGATGTAACAAAGGAGCTAATAATTCCCTCTATATTCATCCCTTCCATCATAGATAAGTCCACCATGTTATCATTTGTTGTAAGATTATTCACATATATGGGTGGTCAAATCTCTAGTCACAAACCCTACATGTATTTATGAGGATTCAACTAGTTATTCATCAAAACTTTAGGAGAAAAATGAACTTGATACGTAAAATGGTTGGTTCCATCTGACACCGAACACTCTCCGTACAGCAAGGAGAGGAACTCTATGGAAGTATCCATCATCAGAGACATTTGCTTGATCTGTTAAAAGAATATGGTCTTGATGCCCTTCCAATCGAATACCATAGGTGGCTTTACCTATACCATGGAATCCCACCACTACTTTAAAGAAATCTTGAGTCTGAATTCTGCACACTTAACAATGACAGAATTAGGCGTATCTAGGAATTAAAATTCCCTATCGATCTTGTACAACCGATACAAAACCTATTTTTTTCATTAATACCTCCAATAGATGGGGTATTCTCATGTCGGGGCTCTTGGGATGGATCTTCTTCACCTCCATCCCCTGGTGGTGCCTCAAAAGATGTGTTCTGAACATGTAATACATTATGGTTCATGATATGAACTTCCTAAATTATATCCTAAATTAGATTCTAATCCAAAGGAGAATTTAATTGAGGATAATCTATAACTATACCCCCCCTTGGGACCCATGGAAGAAATATCAGTGGTATGTTACTACTCAACATCAATAGAAGAAAGGTATTAGAGAACAAGATAATCTTATTCCACACAATATAACCATAAGCAAAAACTGAGTTCAACATCAAAACCGAAAACATGAGATCAACTTCAAAACCCAACACATGAGACTTACATCACAACATCACATGGTATCTTAATGATTTAAAGGACAATATATAACTAGAAAAACATCATAAACTACCTCTAAAGTCTCAAAAATACTATCATTAGTCTACCAGACATCCAAATACATGTACGCTCAATAAAAAATCCCCCAATGATACCAATTCGTAACACCTCGAACTGGAATACCCTCCGAGACTATTACACGACCTTCATTGTTTCATACTTGAAGGGTGTTATTGATCCCCAAAGGCTAGTTACTAGATCCTGATCATGAAATCAAAAAAAGTGGTAATGATTTCTATCAACCCAAAATAAGATACATGGAACATAAACACAGTGGGAGAAACAACGAGAAAGATATATTCCACAATAAATGAAAACCAACAGAAGTGGTAAAACTAGAATTTATGTAATAAAATTTAAGATACATGTCCAAAAATTGTATGGAAAATTGAAATATGAAACTACAAATCCATGTGATAAGTAGGAAATGTAAAACAGTCTCACTAATATCTACCCATACCTAGCTGACATGAACCTCATCACCTCACTTTGGAGAGTTTCCTTTTATTGTTTCAAAAGACAATACAAGGTCTCCACAACATATAAGGGGTGTGTAGGGTGTGAGCTAAACATGATCATTAGGATCACACCTAGGAGTTCAATATAAAATATCTATACAAAAATAAAAATATTCACAATTTTCCAATAACAAGGTACACAAAATAGTTATCCAATTTTTAATAAAATCATTAAAGAAACTTCCCCTTTTTTCAAAAATCTAAATCAAATCTTGGAAAACCAATTTCAAAACACAATTTCAATTAACTAGTTAAATTTTTAAAGAAGTGTTATATCAAAGAAGAAATAATACAATTCCAAATCACTGTTGAAAAAAATCTAAGGATAATCTTATAGTCATGTTAGCAATGTCACTGATAAATCAATATCACTATTAGATTATAAAAGTCCCCAAAACCCATGTATCAAGTTCTAGGGAACATAGGAACACCCCATAAAGTGAACCCTCTAATAATTTCAATCAAGTCCAACATCCAAATTCATCTCGATATAATAATAGAAGAAAACCCTAGATATTGAACACCCATATAGTATCAAAATTTGAGTCCCACTACCACACTATTCACTTATGAACCCAAGGATCCATTGTGATCCATTTTATAAAATTATTTCAAAAGGGCTTATACATTCCATAATAAAATTAGAAACACCTGTTTCCTATAAAAACCTACTTTGAAAACTGATTTCGTAATCTATTTAATAATTCATTTAAAATAAAGTTTAATTTATCTAAAATGTGGTGAAAATTACCATTTCATAAGAACCCATTATCAAAAAAGAATTAAATCAGTCCATTTAATTTAAAAACCGATATCATAAAAGAAAAAAATTAACAAGTTCACATGACATAAACTATATATGGAACCACCCACCTCAAAATTGATTCACACACTACCCCAAACGGGATCCACTCATACTAGAAGGATTGTAGGACAAAAAAGAGTCCCTAACATCAATTTCCACATATCAAAATCTAGTTACATAAGAAAAATAGTCGTATGCAAGAAAAATTCTACACTAAAGTAAAATACTACATTAATATAAATTATTTCAATGGTTTTCTCTTTTAATAAAGTATTTCTAAGGTTATTTTCTACTTTTAATTTCTTTGGAAGGATCAATACTTTTATTAAATTCATTGCAAATCAATATATGGCTTTAAAATTACAAAACAAGATATTTTTATCATATATAATCATATATATATCCAAATGATTTATTTTCAAAAAATAAATAATGTTTTACGAGTTTGATTGTGTTTATTTTGACCATTTTAGAGCCTTATGACCTTGAAAATAATATTACATTAATGAAAAATGTAAAGTTGTTTCCAATAGTTCAACAACTTCAACATATAAAAACATCCCACTTCCACCCATAAAAGATACACCTAACCATTGAATTTATCATTTTAAATCTACTATATTACAATAAATATAACTATATCCCATGAACCTAATCCCCTGGATACTCATTTTTATCCTAAGAGAAAAATTTCACGAATACTTCAAAGGAATGATTAAGCCTCTGACATAAATATTATCTCCAACTTAAGTTGTCTTCTTTATATTACTCTTATAAATATATTATCAACATAATGATATGATGAATTAAATATAATTAGTATAATTATATTTTGTTTTGTTAATAATACAACACTTATTTACTCATTCTCGTCCACATAGATAAATAAGGGAACATTAATTTCGAATTTGAATGAATTACTGCATCGATGAAGAATTATTTTTCATTTCTATTATGGTATTAATTAATTATCCAAACACATTATAATATGGTTCACCATTATAAATAAATAAAAATAATACCCTCAAAAATTATTTATAATGATATAATGTTAATCAAAAGAACTTTTTGGTCATACTCACTCATCAAGATAATGTGTGTTCATGTTCTCGATGGTATAACTACCTACATGAATGATGCTTTAAAATCTGATCATGGAATACAATGGGAAACTAAATAATGATATTATTATATGTTAAAAATAAAATAAATATAATTTTTATAATTTCCATATGTTATATAAGGTAGTGAATTTATTATTAAAAAATCATCATCGACCACCAAAATTATCGAAATAATCCACTACCAATATTGTATTCATATAATATGACCAAAATACATATGAAATGAAATTAGATCATTTAAAACCCATTTAAGTTATATATAATAGAATCTTAAATTATATTTAACTAATGATATAGGTATAAAATAATGTGTAATTATATCAAAATTATTAAACATCTGTAAAATAGTTATAGTTACTAACATATGATGGCCATAATAAACTATAACTAAATAATGTACCCATTATAAAAAAATCATAATAGTGTTTATAAAAGGGTAATATTTATGATTAAGGTTATAAAATATTATATCAATTTTGTTATTTTTGTTTGAAATGAGGTTATATTGTGACCAACTTTGTAAGGAATCATGGTAAGACTTTTGGTATTAAATTCCTCAATTAGATACATGTGCGATATTATGAACCTAATTTCATTTATCTGGTGTATATTCTAACCTTACGATATATCATATCATTAATTAAAGTTCAATAATGATATTTTACGTTAAATTATAATCCCTATCCTTTAAGCAATTGTTATTACAATGTTACTCAATCCACAATGGGTTTTCTTTGTCTCAATTCTGATTCGTTGAGAAAAAATACATTTTATACACCGTGTTTTTTTCAATTAGTGTACTAATTAACATTGGATATAGATTTTAGAATAATCCTTTTATTTAATGGGATTTACTATCAACATAATTTTCCATTATTAAAGTATCAATTGATTTTATATTTTTCCTAATAGTAATGATTATTGGTAACTCAACTTTTGTACATTTAGTTATAGTCATTCTATTGAACTTGTTTCATATAATTAGGGTAAATAAGTCCCTTTTAATGTATTATGTGTTATTATATCAATTTTTGGTGATATAAATTCCAACTTCATAATCCATTGGAATCATATTTCTCAATTATTTGTATATATCATTTTTGAAACAATTTAGTTATTTATCTAGATGGATTAAAATCATGTTACTATTATATTTTATTATCCATGTAATCATTATTCTATACGGTGTGAATATTAAAATTTACATACCTAATATTGGATTATGATTACCTATAAAATGTGTTATCTTATTTACGTGGGGAAAATTATTTTCATTCTATATGTTATTATTCTAATATGGATGATTAATGGAAAGTTGACAGTGTATAATTTGACCATCCATATTATTTCTATAAATGAGTTATGATTAGATTACACATTTTATTTACATGGGAATAATGTTGACATTCATGTCGATTATTGAATTCTAATGTTGGTTTATTATGTATTGATTTTTATATTCCCTATTATATAAAGTGCCAAGTATTATGCAGTGAGATCTTCCTTGGGGAATGGTACGAAAGGCCTTGATGACTCTTTTGGTGATGCATTGGTATTAATTGGTTGAAAGGTGGGGATGAAATTGTATAACCCCACAATCCATCAATATTTTTCATGAGACCAATTTTTTTTTGTATTTGGGGTATATATTCCAAATTCCACAAAATATCTTGACTGTAGTGTCGATGAAATTTAAAGTGTCTCGGCATAACGCCTAGACAACAGGTTATAAACTACCATTAATATGTATTCAATTAGAATGGGATTTGTATTATTCATATAGTTTTTTTCATTAATTTTCATGGATATATCATTCTCTTAGTTTCAATTTTATTTTGAATTCATGTTATTTACCTATTCATGTCAAAATGTGTAGGTTGTGTCTATGCCATTATTAAATCAGTCATAGGTTTCCCTTAATAAAAATTTGAGCTCACCCCTATTTATATTTATATTTACAAAGTTTATGATGAAAATTAGAACACATTACAAATTTATGTGCATAACATATGTAAATGAATTTATTAGATATGTTTAAGGCCCTTTTGGGATTAAGCAGTTTCATATATAATGGTAAATAATTTCTAATTGATAAAAACAACATGATATTTTTTATGCATTGTTTTTAGAAAATTATATAAAGATAAAAAATTATAAATATCTTTAAAATATAAGAGATAGAATAATAATTATTTATTTTCCAATTAAGGATAGTTATATCTTGTATTTTATAATTACACTCAATGAAAGAATGTAATGCATGTGTCTTTGAGAACTGGATCTGGTAGTGTGGGTCTAAGTAATCACACATCCTAAGTACATGGAAGAACCCTAAAACAATTATATTAACAAAATTAAAAACATATTATAAACCAATATTTCTATGAATCCAATTATTACTCAAAATGAATGTACAAGATACCTTAGTACCTGGTTCAACCTTTCTTTTACTGAGGTAAATTTTCATCCAAACAGGTTACACATCCATCCTATATTTTTGGTTAATCAATCATTGACCTCACCTTTCAGTTAAGGATTACACTAAATCAACCATATTTGTTGGTATAATATTCAACATTATATAATTTTAGACTTCTCAAACCACCGCAATTATAAGATATTTCATTAAAATCATCCTCATTAAAAATGTTGTTGCAGCCATTGCTCTTCAAAGAATGAAATGGAGCATTATAGTATGAATATCCTTTATGTTATATCTAGTGCCTAGAAAAATTATTGAAATTCAAATGGTTTACAGACAAGTTAATGAATATTAAAAATATAACGAACACACACACACACACACCTACACAATCCTTGACATCACCTCAAAACTGAATCCTATCCTTATTGAGTTAGTATAACTATAGCTTATAAACCTGCCCATTTTCTTTAATAATAACTCGACTATAGGGTTTTCACAAAGATAAAAGTACATGTGTAGGGTGTGAGTAAATAATTCATTATGACATAACTAATAGACCCCATAAAGGATACCATGATTTATATAGGTGAGTGTATATAAAAAAATAAAAAATATCTATAACACACACAATGAAAAACAATAAAGATGAGACTTCATGTGCTAACCATGAAACCATTGCACTCGACTCGACTAAATTTTTCTAGTGTTATTGGATCAATTTTTTTATAACCATGTCATAAAAAGGGAATAGAATTTCCAAAACCATAGTTATAAGAAAGGAATTGAGGAATGGTGGAATATAGACAAACCCACATATTAGAAATGTATCTAAGAAATTCATATCATATCCAGACCCATATATGGAAATACATCTAGGAATGGTATAACATATCCAGAGCCATGTATCTGAAACACAAATAAATAATGGGTAATATAAAAAATTTTGTATACATGAGCATTTTTTGTTCAAATCACAATGAAATGATACCCCTATAACTCTATAGAAGAACCGCATCAGGTGAGGTCATAACATATTTGATCCCATGTAAATATCCACACCATAAAATACCGTGAAAATGTAATTAGGTCCCTTGTATCTGACACCCCTCGGATGAAAAACCCCATAATACTCGAAAACCTAGGAATATTACTTAGTGTTGCCTTAAAAAATCCATCACTTATAATACCGAAGATTATTATAGATCTTTTTTAAAAACACACACAAAAAATATAGGTTATCCAATTAATTTTTCATCCAAATCAAGATCTTATCCACAACAATAGCCAAAACTAAAACCCATAAGCTAACCTTCCCATATCTCAACTCCTATGTCAACCACAAAAAACTAAAAACATTCCCATAACACTATTGGATGACCAAATCACTATGTCTCGAAGGAACTACCATATTACCATGTCATCACCCACTCACTACCAAGGTTATATAAAGACCTTAGTCTTCATTATACACCTTTTAATCCAAATCCCCTTCATAAATCTTCATGTGGGGCATTATATTCATTGTCCAGTATAGTTGGAATATATCAATCCAATGCATTCCATTAATATCCAACCATTGGACTTAATCTGTGAAGAACCACAATCTTCATTATGCCTCTACCCATCAAATAGAAACTACCAATCTAATAATCAATAAGGTGGAATTTCTAGTTTCCTAATGCCATTACCCAAACATCACCTAACCCAAAACCAACACAAAGACACCCATTTTGATCCATAGATCACATTATCCATCCATAACGAAACTCATAAAGTTATTAATGAGACTAGACAATAAATTTTACACTTTTAATGTTACCTTAACACCCATCAAGTACCTTTAATGACCACCAATACAAGCAATATGAGGCGACATGATAACTAAGAAGTCAAGGCATCAACCCATCATGGGTGAGATTTATGTTAAATAACTTATGGGTTCCCAAAATTATTGACTATGTTAAAACCCTTCTAGGACCCACTAAGGTCACCTAGACTTGATTCCACTCTGTCATCAGAAAACATCACACACAAAATCTATAATATACTTTTATTAATAATTTTTAGACCACCTCACTCATATTTAATTTGGACCCTATTTCTACTCATACATCCATATCCCAATACACATCACGCACCATCATCCTTGATCATTATAACCCCTATATCAAGAAAACATTTGATCATAAATTATTATATTTAATTTTATATAATTATCTATATATGCATAATTTGTTTAATAATCACTGAATGGTTCAAAAATTAAAAATTACTAATAAATTATAATATAATGACCAATTTCATACTAATTATCCTCCTATAAAAAAAATACCTGATACAATTTTCAAATTTGATAAAAAAATCCATTGAAACCCAAAAAAAAATCATATAAAAATTAATAGGGAAGTTTATCATAATCCAAACAACGATAAGTAATGTTTTTTTAACCTTTACACGGCATTTTATAGCCATTATTTGATGAAACATCGTTAATATTTTAAGATTACACCGTTATTTCATAAAATAAGACTTGAAATTTCTTATTTAAATCACTATAAATTATAGGATAAATAAAATTAAAAATTATATGAAAATAAAATAGGTAAGGATACTATAACACCCAATGTTTTTTAGAATTAATTGTTTTTAAATAAATGAAATTTCATTAATATCATTCATTACACGCAACACAGAGTTAAAATTGAAATATATGAATCACCAAATAAATATTTCACTACTTTTGATACCTTGTAAATATTTTTCCACCTGAAACACCAAGTGAATCTTGTTCTATAAGAAACTCTAGCATAGTTTGTGTTACACATGATACTGTGTTTTAGCAAAATGAAAATATATTAAAAATATCATTCAAATGTGACCACTATAACCAAGTTTTTAAATATATATATATATATAGAATGAAGTAAGTAATATTTAAATATTATATATTATTTGAATCAATTTCATAGTTAAATTGGATATAATTACATTGTAATCTTTTCATCATTTTTACTATAAAAAACTACATTCTTATCACCACTGTATGATTAATTTTAAACTAAATTTTACACTTATGTGAATGAGATTTAATACAATGGAATACATAATAGGAATCATAATAATTTTTATTATCTAATTAGGTTAATTTAAATTTTTTCCTAAATATTGAATTTTGTAAAAATTAATTATCACGGTTATGGTATAAATGTTTTTACTGAGGGATAAAATAAGAATATTAGGATAAAAATGGCCTATAAAATTGTTGAAAAAAATATTTATATCCATATTTTGATCTAGAAACTATAAGGTTCAATAATGAATCATTTTGGACCATTTTTTACATATATAAAATGTGGGAGCACTAAATTTTTATAAAAAAACAGCAAGTGTATCTTCTCCCACACTTTTAAAAGGCCACACAATATCCTCTCTTTTACCCACATTAAAAATTATTTTTGGCAAAAATGTAACCCAATAACTTCATTAAATCCCTTATATCATCCTAGAATATTTATTTTTGGTTTAAATACCATATCCACTTTAATAAAATGGGTTACTAAATCATCGTCCGTGTGTATAGCAGACAACTGCTTCACAAATTGATCTCATTTGTTTTTCCATTCCCACCACTCACCGTTTTGTATGACGATGGAAATAAATTATATATATATATAATATATATAATATTTTTTAACAATGGATTCATTATACAATATATAACTTTTCAAATTTCAATTCTATAGGGGATACGATAACATCACTCGTGTTTATGGTGGACAACCGCCCCATAAAATGATGTGATTCATTTTTATGTAACCCATTACATGAAATAAGTCACACCCTGACCTTAGATACATATTTATTTTATGTATTTCTCAATGTTGGATCTTTTGGTTGTGGTTCGGGTTGGGTGTCCAATAAAATTCCTTGTGTTTGTGTTTTATTTTTCCTTTTTTAGACCTATTTATGGTTACTCTCAATTTTGTGGGAAGAATATGTCATGTTGGAGAGTTTGTGATGTCATCAGTGTCTCTATATTCTGTTTAAAACATTAAAGGATCTTTGGGTGTAATTCCCTAGTGATTGTGGTGTAATTTAGGGGTTTTGGAAAATAAATTATGTCTCAAGGTTTGAGCACGGTTTCTGCAAAATATGAGTATTAACACTTCATGTTTCCAGAAACTTTCTATTCTCTCTCTCATAGTTTGCTCACATTTTAACAACCCGTGTAGAAAAACCATGCATCCCATTATGGTGTTAATTAATTTTAGTCTAAAACTTTATTTGGTAGATTCTACCTCAAAAATGAATCCATACCTATTGGGTATCTACTAGAGGTTCCTACCCCTTCTTCCTGTTTCGATTTGGGGTGATTTGTGGGAGATTTATCACCACTGGTTAGTGGTTCACCATCAAATCTTCCCCATTCCTCTTCTCCTCTATTCTATATCTTCAATTTATTGGTTTTAATTGGGATTATCCTTCTTGGATGATCCCTAGGGTTAGGGTTGGCTTATTTTTGTTTCAATTCCTTATTGTTAGGGTGTAAAGATTGCTCATGGGGATTCAATCTCCCTCTCCTTGATTTTTTACTCCATCCACACATGATTTGAGGAAGTTGAATTCATATTTTCTTTTCTAGAATAATCCTTTGGCACTAAAATGTGTTCACTTGCTTCATAAATGTTATTCACACATCAATTAAACCCATTGGCTTGATATAAATTATTATTTCTGTTGATTTATTTTAATAAAAATAGTTTCCTAAATAGATTTGTGTGAAATGTTTAGGTTTAGGGAACATGTGGTTCTTATTTTGAAATGACTTTATCTTTTAATGTTGAATTAGATATTTTATGAAATTTATAAATATTATGTTGGGTGATGGATCTTATTTGACTGTGAACTTTGTTTTCTGTGTGTAATTTGGTAATGGTGTTACATGATAGATGGGCTTAAAGGTATTTGAAAGGGGTTTTATGGAAGCAAATGGGATGGTTGGGTTATTTCAAATAATGAATGGTTCGATTTCATTTTAAAATGGTTTCATGGTTGAAAGGGGTGACATTAGATGATGGAACAACTATGGGTGCACTATGAGCACACATGGATGTTCCATCAAATGAAGAGGGCACTTGAAAAATGGGATTCTTACAAAATCTGGATTTCTCAAATGACTCTAGGTTTTGAATCAATGTTGGTTCCCTTTGGAGACTTATAAAGATGGTTTTAAATGGGTTTTTGATAAATGGTTCCTTAATGGATTTTTGGAAATCTTGTTTCTAATTATGTTCCTCATGTTTTTGTATGTTTTTTCTTGAAACATGATTTGTGTATGTTCATAATGGTAAATGCATGTTTTCAAATTGTGAAGATTTCTAGTAAGTGTTTGGAACATAAGAGCCCATTTGGATTTTCATATGAATAAATGGTGTTGGTCTGTTGTTTAGGAAAATGTGTTCGGTTACATCGATCTAAAGGCCCATTTGGCACTTCAAAATCAAAGGTTATTTTTTGTATTGAAGTTATAAAGGGGAGTTATTTTGAAAGGTTTTGGTAAATGCATTTGGGTTTGTGAACATAAAGGCCCATTTGGAATGTTTTCAGAGTTACGTGTTTATCCTAAAATCTGAAAAGTATTATTTAGAAAATTCTCAGTGAAGTGTTTTCCTCATGGTTTAGAAGAAATTTTTAAAATTTTCTATGTGGATAAGTTCTCAAGAATGGGTTTTTGATGTGAAAGTTGTGACTTATGCAATTAGATGCTTAGTTTGGTTTATAAATGGTGTATGTGGTATCATGTGATGTTTGATGTTTGATTGAGAACAAGAAGGGAAGCCTGAGTATCTAGGTTGGGGGACATGTACTAGAATTCTAGTGATCCGGTGGGGTTTGTCCCCTATTTCACATAGCATTTTTTACGATGAAAACACTAACTAAACTGTGATGATGATTTTGGGGACCACTAGGTTCTGGGTATGTTCCATACTAGTGGCTTGTGCATGAGAACCGATATTGTTATGGTAACTCTTACACCAATATACGAGGTAATTGGTGCCCACAACTAACTAGTTCCTAGGGGTGTTCCTGTGACTACTGCTCAATGACTATATTGCACCTCCCACCGACATATGGTAGGTTGGGATGGTAATTTTAAAAGTAAGAGTTTTTTTAAAGAGGAATTCTTTGAAACATTTTATTCATTTAATTTTGTTCCTTTTAAAATTGTTACTAGTATCATTTGGTTGGTTTTTATTTTTATAAAATCGAATATGGTTTTGGAAATGATCAGTTTCTTGTTTTGGATTTTGAAATGGGAAAGAAATGTTGTTTTATTTAAAAGGTGATAACCATACTTTTGTAACAATATTTCAAACTTATGTTAACAGTTTTTATGGGAAAGGAAACTCTTGGATTTATTGGTTATCTTTGGCATCCCTAATGAGCATTTAAGTGCTCATGCCTTTCCTATAATTTCAGTTGAATGTCATACTTTTGTTCTGGCTTCTTGTTTGGTGGTCATTTTGGAGCATGTTTGGTTTAGTGGTTGGAGGTGACCAAGAGGTCACATAGAGATTTTTGTAGCATGACATCATTTTCTTCTTGTTCCTCTTTTTTTATGCTTGTTTGGTTGAATCATGTATTTGGGAAACTATTTATTTGTCTATTTTATGTTGTTGTCTCTCATGGATTGTTTGATTATGTTTATTACTTTGGTCTTGGTTAGTTTCTATTGGTTTTAAATCGTTCAAAAGTGTATGTTTTGTTGCCTGACAATAGTTTTCATCCAGGGGTATCGGGAACGTCCCTTAGGATATGACGTGGACAAAATCGGGTGACCGATTCAGGGTCGACTTAGGCTGGTTTATGAAAAAATGGTATCATAGGAGGCCCTTGTTATTTGGGGTGTCTGGTATATGGAGACTAGTGTTTTCAGGGCTCAAGAGGTAGGCCACAGTTCGGTGCCCAATCACCACCACTCATGATGATAATTTGGTTACCAGGGGTAATCCAAGATTGATTTCTTATCTTGGATTGTTTTGGGATAATGAATGAAAATAGAGATAGACTGATGTCATGTAGTGACCTCACATGGAGTGGTAGATCATGTGGATTCCATGTTCCTAGTTGAAGGTCCTCTTAGTGATATTTTTTACATGGGGTATTGACACCACTGTGTTTCCAGGTTGGGTATAAAACTAGTTCCTCATTCTAGTAGTCCTTTGTTGGTTGTGAATTGTTTTTTTCTTAGTTTTTATGAGCTTGTGTTGAAAATTAAGATGGATTTTGGAAATGTAAATGGTTTTAAAGTGAAAGTGGTTTTGAAATGGACAATTATTTCTCTCAATTGTATTTGTAAATTGGTGAAATGGGTTTCTAAATAATGGAGTATTTTGGTTTGGAAAAAAATTGATATATGTTTCGACATGACAAGGAAAATAAATTTTGGACTATTGGTGTTCCTTACGAAGGGTCACATGTGTGGGGTGTATACATAAAGTGAATGTGGAAACTTTTTTGTGGATGAAGTGGAAGGAATTGTGTAAACACACATGTAGCAGTTCATAGGATTCCATGGGTGTGGTTTTGGAATTTATGGATTGAATTTAATTTTTCCAAAATTTATTTGAAAGGAAAGGTGATTTCAAGACTTGGGATTACATGGAAAAAAGGTTTTTGGTATTTGTAAAATGACCTTAGATAAAGTAGCATTAGAATTTTAATGAAATTGTGGTTTTTGGGAAATTATTTTCTGATTTTGTTTGCAAACATTTGGCTTGTAATCCTATTACCCATGGTTTGTGTTGTATACGTTTACTGAGTTTAGATTGATGTTATTTTTGTGTGTGTTTTTCGTATTGTTCGGAGCATTCTACCTTGAAAGGTCTCCAATGTTTCTAGTGAGTCATTCCATGTTCCCAATTATTCTCGAGTGTTGTTAGTCATTTGGAGTGTAAATGTTTATTTGAGGAAGGCTTGTGGATTAAAGAGGTAGTGTGTTCTTTCAGTTGGATGGAAACTCTTGAGTTTGTTGAATTCTACGCTATCTTGTGTTTTTATAAGGGACCGATTACAGAAAAGTGGAGTTCGAGTGTTTCTTTGTTGCTGGAGTTTGAGGTATAGTCAGTGGTAATATTTATTGAGATTTCCTTATCTGGTGAGTGGGGTGTTCTAGAGGAACATATTTTTGATAAATCTTGTTCGTCAGTGTCAACATCTATATCGTTAGACTATTCTTTTTCATGTGACCAATGTGACTAGTTCTAGAATTACAAGCCATTTTTTCCATCCCTCCATTATCTTGTTATTATGGTGACTATTCAGGTTGCTAATGATTGTTATGAATCTAGTTATATTCATTGAAGGAGTGTTTGAATGGGTATTATTGTTCCGGAATTTGAGGCATAATATTTTTCAACCATCATATCCCCAACCGTTGCTCATGGGGTGAACCTCCTTCACAGTTATGGGTTTCCGAGGGTGTGAGGCATCTTGACATGGTCCATGTTTTTTTATTGGAAACATTTGATGTTCCCATTCTTTTGATTCTAAGTGGGGGTGTGTTCATAGTTATAGTGTATGGGTGTGATGGAATTGTTCTTCTAATATGTGCACAGTTCAGTTCATTGACTATGGCTTTTGGAATTTCTTTTCTTTTTTAGGGTGGTTATGTTTTTTTATGGGATGGGTTTTGGCTTTAGAAGTGTTTTTTGGTGAGAAGAGTGATTGGGATTTGTGGGGGATTGGGTTTGAGTTCTTTACAAGGTTTCCCCTAGTGGTATGATTCCCATATAACATGGAG
This sequence comes from Viscum album, assembly GCA_963277665.1. Classification (NCBI taxonomy): domain Eukaryota; kingdom Viridiplantae; phylum Streptophyta; class Magnoliopsida; order Santalales; family Viscaceae; genus Viscum; species Viscum album. Next base: position 1,558,756,503 of record OY728164.1, on the reverse strand, counting down.
GATTTTAACTCTGAAATTTTTGTTGATCACCCTTTTATGGATTTTTTTTGGATATTTTGGGGGTTTTCAGGTTCAGTCACCCAATATGTCAGGTTTCTCCATAGCAGGTTCTCTGTCTAGGTCCTTAGGATAGATTTGTTTTGTTCATTCTAGAAGTTATGTAAATTTTAGTTGTAATTGACCGTGGTTCCCCCCAGGGGTGTTTTGTTGTAGTTTTGAGGTTTTCAAGCTAGTTGAGTTTTTTAGGGTGGGGAGAACCCTCTCATGTTCTCCCTTAGCATTGGGCTTCAGTTTCGTCATCAATCGGTCAGGTGTGACCTGTAGAGAGTGAGTTCTTCCCGAGATTCGAAGTTTTCATTGGTTTTGTTATGAAATGGACTTCAATCTTGACTTGATTTTGGATTGTGGAATTTTTTGGGGCTGAAAGTGTCCATAGTGGGATGAATTGTCACACCCTGACCTCAGATACTCTTTAATTTTATGTATTTCTCAATGATGTATCTTTTGGTTTAGGATTGTGTTGGGTGTCTAATAATATTCCTTGTGTTTTTCTGTATTTTTTTCGTATATACCTATTGATGGTAATTGTGAATTTTGTGGAAAAAATTTGTCATGTTGGAGAGTTTGTGAAGCGATCAGTGTATCTATATTGTGTTTAAAACATTCAAGGATATTTGGGTGGAATTCTCTAGTTTTTGGGGGTGTAATTAGGGGATTTTAGGACAATTTTTTTGGTCACATAGTTTTAACATGATTTCCCCGCACTATGAAACTTAACCCAGCAAGATTCCAGAAACATTCCAGTAGCTCTCTCATGGTTTGCGCATAGTTTGACAATATGTACTGAAAAACTATGAATCCTATTACCGGATTAATTAATTTTATCCTAAAAACCTTATTTGGGTGATTCAACCTCTAAAATTAATACATACCTATTGGGTATCAACAAGAGGTGCATGCCACTTCTTCCGACTTCGATTTTGGGAGATTTTGGGGCTGTTTCCCAAAAAAATTTCAGTGGTTCCCCATCAAATCTTCCCTATTCCTCTCCTCCTCTCTTCCCTCTATTCCTTTTTTTGGGTTTCTTTAGGATTACCCATCTTGAAATAAAAATTAGGGTTATGGTTGGATTATTTTTGGTTCAATTTCATATAGTTAGGTTGTGCAGATTGCTTGTGGGGCTTCGACCTCTCTCTCCTTGATGTTTTACTCTATCCACAGATGATTTGAGGAAGTTGAATTCAACTGTTCCCTTTTGAAATAATACCATGGAGCATTAACTCTTTCATTTTCTTCATATATGTGATTTTCACCTCAATTATACCCATTTTGTAGATATAAATGATGATTTTTGTTGATTGATTTCGTTAAAAATTGTTTCCCAAAGGGATTTTTGTGAAATGTTTACGTTTAAGGAACATATGGTGCTTGTTTTGAAATGTATTATTCCTTTAAAGTGGAATTTGGTTTTTATGAAATTACTAACTATTTTTTTGTGTGGTGGATCTTATTTGGCTGTGTACTTGGTTTTATATGTACAATTTGGAAATGGTGTTTCTTGATAGGTGGGTTTAATGGTCTTAGAAAGGGGTTTTGTAGAACTAATGGGATGGTTCTGTTCCTTTATAAAATTAATGGTAGGATTTGTTTTTCAAATGGTTTCATGGATGAAAGGGTTTCCATTGAATGTTATAACATCTATGTTATCACTATGAGAACACATGTATGTTCCCTCAAATGAAGATCACACATGAAAAATGGTATTCTAGAAAAATCTTGATTTATCAAATGACTCTTGGTTTTCAGTCAATGTTAGTTCCCTTGGGATACATCTAAAGAATTTTTTAAATGGGGTTTTGACAAAGGGTTTCTTAAAGTGTTTTTGGAAAGTTTTATTTTAAATGTGTTCCTCATGTTTTGGTCAGTTTGGACTTGGAACATGATTTGTGAGAGTTTGGAATGGTAAAGGCCTATTTGGAAATTGTGATGATTTGGTTTGGGCTTTGGGTTATAAAATGGCATCTAGTTTTGGAAATGATCAGTACTCTATGTTAGATTTTGAAACGGGAAAGAAATTTTGTTTTATTTAAAATGTAAAATCCATAATTTTATAAATTTATTTTAAAATTGAGTTAATGGTTTGTTTTGGTAAAGGAAGATATTGGATTCAGTGGATATCTTTGGCATCCCTACTGGGTAATTCAGTGCTCATGTCTATAATATCTTTTTAGTTGTATATCCTGCTTTTTTTAGGCTTCCGGGTAGGTGGTCATTGTGAATCATGTTTGGTTTAGTGATTGGAGGTGAACAAGAGGTCACATAGAGATTTTGGCAGTGTGGTTTCATTTTCAGCTATTTCCTCTTTGTTTCTTCTTGTTCAGTTGTATCATGTATTTGGACCAACTATTTATTTGCTAATTTAACTTGTTAGTTCTCATGGCTTGTTGGATTATGATTATTACTTTGGTCCTGGTTTGATTATTTCTGCATTAAATCATCCCATGTGTATTTTTTGATGGCTGACACTAGTTTTCATCCTAGGGGGATCGAGAACGCCCCTCGGGACAAGCCACATGTCGGCTTGGGTGATCGGTTCAGGGTCGACTCGGGCTCGTTCGTGATAGAAGACAATAAGGATAACTATATTTGATATACATGAAAAATATATGATATTAATGAAATAATTATCATTCTGAAATAATAATATATCCATTTATTTCTTACCCCGTAACTCAATTAATGTTTATAACATCGTTCTTCTGCGTATGGACTACCACATTCATAGAGTTATGTGACTCTCTCACACTTATAAAAGGCCACCCACTCTCAACTCTTCCTCACACATTCAAATCCATTTAGTTCAGAAAATACCTACCAAAATACCTTTCGAAATTTCCACATCATATCCTTGAATCCTTATTTAGAGAATAAATCCATCCTCGTAAGGTTTTGGTGCAAACTGAAGTAGGATTCCCAAATAAGAGTTAACATTCATCAACTAGAATTTTTGTTTTGTTTCATCCTCCACCTCCTTAAATTCATGTTATAACATTATGATATAATAAAATAATCACCTTTCACATACCTAGATGTTTTTATTTTAATTTTATGACCTAAAACAATATCCAATTCCCTCAAATGGGTTACAGTATCATCATTCATGTGTATGATGGACTATCGCTTCACAAAATGATGTCATTCGTTTTTCCCTTACCACAATTAACGGTTAGGTATGATGATGGATATAAAGTATATATATGATATTTATAAAAAATTTATACCTATTTATTCATTATATAATATATTCCTTTTATACATTCCATTCCATAGAGCATACGATAATTTCACTCATGTGTACCACGAACTACCGACTCATGAAGAGATGTGATTCGTTTTTCAGAAACCCGTTACATGGAAGAAAATAAGAATAAATATATGTGAAATAAATGAAATTATTATTATATTATTGAAATATTTATCATTCTGAAAATATGATATATCCTGTTATTTCTTACATTTCCACTCACTGAATGTTTATAACAACGATCATGTATGTGTGGATTTCCTCCATCACAAAGCAATGTGGTTCTACTTTAAACACCATGCCTCATGGATGATATGTATAAGTATATATAAATAAATTTAATTCTATTTTTTATATTATGATATTTATTTAAATATAATATATTACTTAACACCTTTTCGTAATGATCATTGAAAATTCAAAACTTTACTCAAGCTTACATAAGACTTACCATCTCCATGATCGTAATGTATATTATATCTCAAAACTATAATTCAAGATTGTTGTTAAAGTATAATTAAAATATAAATATGATAATTATTTTTTAATTATTATTATGGATATTATGAAACCATGATCAAATTAAAAGTATCAAAAATATTAAATTAAAACATATAGAAAAACAAAGCCGTTATTACTGAAAAAATGATTTTAACCATGAATTGTTAATAAACTGATAATACAATGGAATAAGAAAAATAATATATTGTATTATATATATATATATTTTTATTTTATATAATTTTAATAAACTAATATTTATTATATAGGAGGTTACAATGACTATGAAGGAAGTGAAGACTTATTGTTAGGGAAGTCTAGTCTCTCTTTTATTTAGAGACATGAAAATTCACCACTCATTTCATTAAGGTGGGGTATATACAGAACCTTTGAAATTATATATCAATAACATCATTATTTTAATTATATTTATAGTATCACTTTTTTGTTTTTTAGTAGGGATTATGATTTAAAACATTACCAAAGTAGTAATGGATCTCTCTCTCATTGCTTACTTCCATGAGGCACATGCCATATTCAACACCTATTTCATATATATGGTGTATATAATTCAAATAAATGTTTCTATGAATATTATACTTAGTATTTATGGTATTTACATATAAATTTCAGGATTTTTATTTTAGTGGGTTCTTATTTCAAATGTTAACAATTTGTTAAGGGAATTTTCTATCAATTTTCCTTCTTTGGGATATAAGTTATGTTATGAACCTATCTTCATCTATGATGTTTATATTCTTTAAATTTTAAATGTTGTACCATGAATATAATTCTTCTAAGACTGTTTTATGTTTTTTTATTTTAATCTTCCATGGGACTTATGGTTTAATGTTTCCAAAGTGGTTAGAGTTTTATGTTATAATTTCATCATTTATCAAGATTGTTTATGATTATTCTTCCATTGATTAAATATTATGATCTATATCTCATTAAACACATAAATTTTATTCTCCACATTTTATGTAATGAGAATAAATTTTTCCATTATTTTTACTGTCATTATATATTTAAAATTTTTAAAATTTTTTATGAAAAATAATTTTTTTTTTGAAAATTCATTTTCCTCCAAAACCTTGTTTTCTATAAAAAATTCAAATTTTTTTCAAATGTATTTTCAAAGTGTATGTGATAAATTCCTAAAAATTGAAATTATTTTTTAACATATTCTTTTATAGTCATTCAATGTTATTTTCAAATAAATGTAATTTAAAAATGTAATTTATTTTAAAATGTGATTTTCAATGAAAATTAATTTTTATAAGAAATTATTAAAATGATATTTCAAAATAATTTTACATATATGATGACATCCCTTGATGTTACCTATATATTATTATGGATATGATCCTTGTATACCATTATTATTCATTATATTAATAATATATGTCTATGATTAAAATAAGTTATTGAATCCTATTTATCTTACATGGGTTATACCATGATAAAATGATCATGAAAACATATTTATTTTCCATTGGTTATAGTCTGATGAAATGATGAAATGATTATGAACCCTTTTTCTTTTGCATAGGTTATTTTATGATGAAATGTTTATGAAAACCATTTCATTTCATGGGTTATGATATGATGTGTGTTTTATTATCTTATGGAACACATATTTATTATTTTCATTATGTGATGTTTGCTAAATTATAACCAAGGATGGTGCATATCTTATATATAAGAAGGTTTGGACCTATATATATCCCTCTATTTAATTAAGTAATGATTTAAATATCAAGAGATAGAAATTAATGGAATGGTGAGTGAAATCAGTTCAGTAGGGGACTTTGGTCACTATGATTATATTATGAGTGACCCTTGACTACTATGATGGATTAGGGAGTGAAACCATTACACTCTAAGGAAAGGTATACCACTGGGTATGGTGGTGTGTCTCTCCCATGGTGTGTGGCATCCAATCGATCACATTTATAGTTTTGAAAATGATTCATGACTACTAAGGGAATGGATTTCTAGGATTATATATATGTCACTATTCAATGTTTTAAGACAATGTTATTATACCTTGGATCAGGTTATTTGATTATCTTATGATTCATGGTTATTGAACTTCCAATCATAATTCCATGACATGTCATTTTTATCTTTGATATTATGGGTATAGTTTTCAAATGTTATGTTAATGTTCTCATACTATTTAATTCATGTTATGATTACATATCCCTATTATTTACCCCAAGTATCCATTTAAGATCACACATTCTTTTGTTCCTTTCTCAATGTAATGAATAATGGTATTATGTAGGGGAGGATGCGTCTGCTAGAACTCTAGAGTCAAATCATCCATTATAGGTGTGGGTCGTGGAGTACCTTGTATTGACTATATCAGATGTAGAAAACTCTCACATAGCTATGTTCGGATACCTAGATTAGGTACAACAGGTAGTACCTGACACACACCTATCACATAGACATTCAATAGAAAATAAATTTTCCTAATGAAACACAGAGTCTTACTAGAGTCGTCTCACTTGAGGTGATTTCTCATATGTTTACTCAATTAATAAAATTCACATAATATAATTCTATTTTATTTTTTTCTTTAATCTAGGATGGTAATGTAAATTAATTGAAATAAAATATAAGACTAATATATAATGTCAAAACGTAATTAATGATGATATAACATGGACTTTAAGGTTTGGTTTGTGGTTTCCATAATTATCTTTATTAGTGTTTAAATTAATTTTGACAAATCAATTATATGATCTCATTCATGAATTACTATTCATTTATTAATTGGTGTGAAATTTTGAATGCATTTATCAATATTAATTCAACATCCTCCTATAATCCTGGTTAATTTTATAACAGAATAGAGAGTGTAACATATTCCAAGACCTATCTCCATTGTATTACATTTCATCTATTGAATGGATCTACTCCATCGTATGAAGATCGTGTATCCAGTTAAATGAAGGTAAAAGATTTTATAAAATAATATAATTTAATTTGACATTAGTTTAATGGTGGAAAATATACACACCCATTAATGTCACTCTTTATAATAAAAACGTAATTTTTTTTTGAATTTATGAGCAAAAAAAAATGAAATTGCCACATACCTCACATGAACAAAGCCTTAGGGAGGCCCCTCATTTTTTACGGTAAGAGGTCACGGTGGATAGATGGAAGAGATAAAATGAGAATAATATTACAAGAAAAAGCGAGATGTAAGATGGAAATGGGATCAATTTAATAAAAATATGATTGCATTACATGGGAAAACAAAATAAAATAAGAGAAAGAAATATCGTAAAGCATGGCTATCATCTGAGTATCCCTAACCAATCGGTATCCTAAAGCATGGTTAGCCCCACATTTTTTAATATCACATTAATAATTTCATCTATATATCATGATAAAATTCAAGTTGAGTTATTGTCATATCATGAGAACATGATACTTATCTATACACCTGTAATTTAACTACTTTATCATATTTTTAAAGGAAAAGGCATATAAAATCAAGAGGACTTTCAATAAAGGATCAAATGACTCTGAGGATTAAGGTTAGTGGGATTTGATGCTTTAATAATTAAGGCTCAATGAGGAGTTTTATCACTTAAGTACAATGAATGATATCAAAAATAAAAGTGTAATGAATTTATCCCCTTCATATTAGTAACTTCAATTCCCCCAAACTCAATGTAATTTCATTATAAAATTCTGCATAATGAATGATATTTTCACCTCCCTTGAGTAATTTTTTTACTTTTATAATTTTTTCCTTTATCAATGCCACGTTTCATTTTTTTCATTTTCAAATATTATTCTTAAAATGGACCTCAAATCTACCACCAAACCATGTAGTACAAAAATCATAGGTCTAGTATTGGTGATTTTTGGTTTTCCCAAATGATAGCCCATTTTAATCATTTTTTGGTTATTTTGTCTTTTGTATATTTTTATTCATGAGGGGAAAAATAATAGAGTGAAATGAATGTTTCCAAAACCTTTTGTAATCCCCACATTATTCACCACTATAATCATTCCATATAATGTAAATTATATCATTTACCAAGGCTCCCATAACCCCCACACATTATAATTAATATATCATGAAAATATCAAGAGTATGGTAGGAATGGATACAAATGGATTGAAACCTAGATCATTCATAAAAAGGTTCTTCACGGTGTCTATGGGATAAATAAGGATTGCTGTAAAGGTGGAATTTAAGGATAATAACCTTTCAAAAGAATCTAGAATCATTCTATAGGTGTTTTTTCACAGTCAATAGGTTTGACAAGTATCAATACATTTTCATATAGGTAACATGTCCTAGGATAACACAAATAATATGGTCAAGAATAAATAAGATTACATGGTCTACAAATCCTCTTAGTAAAGATACATATGATATTGGACAATAACTGAATGCATGATTAATAATAACAAATCAATTCACATGAATTTTAGAAATTCAAAGCCTATAAAAATGGCTAGAAAATTTATTTACATGAATCAATCAATATGCTCAAATCACGATTCATTATTTCAATATCAATGATTCAATTTAAACATTCGATTCTCTATTTCACTCATTCCATTATATTAAAATTGAAATATAAAACATGACATCCATGGATTCTTAAGAAACTCATGTCTCCTAGATAAGTCAAGTAAAGAATTAATTTTGGTTTGTTCATGTAATTCTTATCATTAAAGCTCAACAAATTATTTGGACCAAAAAATGTTAGGAGTTTAAAAGTTTAAACAATAAAAATTAGCTACTATTCCCATGAATCTTAGTCTATCTCTTCAACTATCTTAGGATTCCTTATTCCTGCATAAACATACAAAAGGAAACAATTCAATTAAGTGTATGGATCATGTCATTAAATTTCAATAAGATAAGAGGGAGTGGGATGCATGAAAAATTAATTATTTAGAAATGAAATTGATATATAAATTTCTAGAAAGCATGTAATGATAAATCTTGGTATTATACACCAAGAGGGACATGAATTTTTACTACCTCTAGAGGGAAGTACTAGCTATAATCCAATGTCTGAAGGTGGTTGGGGCTTCATTGACATGAACCACCACATGTCTATATTCCCAGAATCCACTTATTTGTTTTTTTAGTATAATTCAATGTATAGAGTTCACTAGATTTTCCCCTATTTCAATGTGGAATAGATTTCATGGAATGGGTAGGATTAAGGATATAACCTCATCCTCTTTAGTTTCTACTTTTGAAATATCTTCTTCAATATCATGTGTTTTGTCCAGATGATCTGCATTAAAAGATTAATAAAAGGGAGTTTCAAATTTTAAATTTTAATGATTAATTTCTCAATATCACCTTTAAACATAGGAGACTTATAGATTTGTTTCATCAAGAAAATACTCAGAGATATCTTCTTGTACTCCCTATGGTAAATGTTCAAACTCTCTGAGGAGCTCTTTGTGTTAATCAATAGGTTTGTATTCTTTTTCATAATCGTTCTCTAGGGAGTAATATGTTTCAGACAAATCTGAAAATTCAGAACAATAAAGAGTGATAATAAAATTAGATTCAACAAAAATAAAATAATTTTGAGTTCAAGAATGTATTTTCTTTTTGAGTTGGTATGACTTTAATCTTATCTTCATTTTAAAGTGCCTCTTGGAGTCGATCCTCACTAGATGGAGGTAGGTAGTCATGATCCACCATCTGTTCTTAAAATTTCACATATTGGGTGGTTTCTTCTTCTTACAAGGCTGAAGAGATACAAAATAGTGGTGTATCTTCTTATTTAAATGGTTTGTAGAGATTAATCAGTTGCTCACATTCATTCCAAAAGTTATCCAGTTCATGTTGATCTCTTCATTAAAGTCATTTTCATATCTCTCGTTGAAATGGTTGAGTAAAAAAAATTAATATTCAAGTACCTCTATATGTACCTCCTTTGGTTCATCAATTTCAATGATGAGTGGTGAAATTTATTCTACTACTACGTCAGGTTCTTACTCTAGCTCAGGGTCAAGTTTCTCCATAAATCAAAAAACATAGTCAAATGCTCTTTATATTTTTCTCCCCAATTCATCGAGAGTATTTCTATCCTTTCCACCCAATCATTTATATTACTATAATAAAAATAATAGTCTTGATATTTCACTTAATATTAATATTCCCATTCCTTATAATTTAAATTTGAATAAATCATGGAAAAATTATGGGTTTTTAATGAAAAAATGAATGTTTACCCAAAATGTGAAAATAGAAAAATTATAGTAAAAAATCAATTAGATTCCTGGTAAATATGTTAGTTTGGATGCACATATATCATAGGGAATGGAAATAGAATTTTTTCCCTAATACGTCATAGAGGCTAACCTAGGTCATCTCACATGAGGATCTTTCTCATATGTTAACTCACTAAATCTAATCCACCAAAACTAATTAATTTTTGTTGTTTTTATTTAATATTGGATGGTGATGTAAATTAATTGAAAATAAAAATAAAAATAATATGCAATGACACTATTTAATTAAGGAATAAAGAACTTGTCCTTTATGGTTTGGTTTTTGGGTTTTAGCATTCTCTTTATTTGTGTTTAAATTAAGTTTTGTAATTCAATTCTATGATCTCATTATTGAATTAATATTCTTTTATTTACTGGTTTGAATTATTGAATGTGTTTTTCAATAATAATTACACCTCCTCCTATAATCAATGTTAATGTTCAACATATATTGAGAGTGTGGCATATTCCATGACATTGCTCCATCGTATACCATTTTATCTACTAAATGGATCAACTCCACCATATAAAGATATTGTATCCAGTAGAAGAGAGGGAAAAGATTTAATAAAATATTAGATATGATTTTGAGTTTAGTTTCATGGTGGACGATCGCCACACCCATGCACATCACTCTTAATCATCACAAGCATAAGAAAACATAACAATTTAAGAGTATATTAAATAAAATTTCTACATACCCCCACCCCCAGGCCAAGAATTTGGTTAGCCCCTCATTTTTTAGGGTAAGATGTCATGATGGATATATGAAACAAATATAATGAGATTAATATTGGAATAAAAAGAGAGATGTAAGATGAAAATAGAATCAGTTTAATAAAAATATGAATGTGTTACATAGGAAATCAATAAAAGAAACGAAATAAAAACATCCCAATGCATGGATATCATTTGAGCATTTTCTCCAATAGATATCTTCTCCATCCACCGCTATCCTCTTATTTATAGGCATGGAAGAGGCCGTTGGGTGTCATAATATATCATTTAAATTATTTGAGGATATAATGGTAGTTAGCTGTTGAAATATCAGTAACAGTATTTTCCTTTGAAATAATACATGTATTATCTCCATCCATTGGCCACATTGGTTAAATGTGTCTTCATGAAACTTGTTCTAATTTTTTTTCATAATTCATAAAAATTAAATTTTTTATTGGACATGTGTGGAAAAAGTAATTTAATCAATAATGAGAAAGACCTTTCTTGGATGAGAAATATAGGAAGATTCCTTCAATTTTTATAGTTCACTAGAAACATTTAGTGTTGAAAAAATACATGCAATTTATTAGGAAAATGTGCATACGAATCCTCTATCTTATCCATATTTAATCACGTCAATTTTTGTTTTTTTAGACCAATTTATGCTTCTATTACAGAGGTGTGGTCCATACTAGACACTTGAACAACTTTTCTACTTGACTGATTATTTTAAGCTTCAAGATAGTCAAACAAGCTCTTATTACAGTTAAAATAGTTAAAACCAATTAATATGGGAATCCTAAAAAATAATAAGTAAAATTTGAATAATATTTTAATATTTATTCCCAAAATACCATGGTGATTAAAATTTGTTAAAATTACAGAATTATCCAATTTTCACATTTTTGCTCAAAACAGCCCATAAATCCAGAATTGATCCAAATAATATTAAATGTAAAAATTTAGAGGGTCAAAATAATCTAAATTCATATTTAAAATGATGAAAATATTATCTCTATCAATTATCCCATTGTTATAACATTCTTTTCCTCAAGTATAAAATCTCAACACAGAATTAAGAGGACACTGATGTTACCAATATTCAAAATATAATGTAATAAAATAAAATAAAAATTATGTCAAATAAAATTTTCAATAATACAAATAAAATATAAATTCAATTTCGCATTATCAAAAGAAATTATCATTCCATGCATTTGAATTTTCCACTTTGAAAAATGATGGAACTCCGCCTTTCATTCTTTCATGCTCCTCAATTAATTATTATTATACATTTCATGTCATGATTATGATCACTTGAAGATTTTATATCATCTATCATGATATAATTTAGGGGGATTTATGATCATATAATTATAACATGATCCCTATCCATAGAATAGTAATGTAACAACTTTCTCTACTTTTTAAAGACAAAAGGCATATAAAATCATGATGACTTGAAATAAAGGATCAAATGACTATACGAATTACAGTTGGTAGGTTTTAATGCTATAAAAATTAAAGCTAAAGGATTAGGTTTATCTATTAAGTACATTGCATGATATAAATAATAATAGTGTATTTAATTTATCCCCTTTAAATTAAAAACTCTCATTTCCCCAAACTCAATGTAACACGATGATCAAATTATGCACAATGAATTATTTTTTCACCTTTTTTTACTTTTATAATTTTTTTCTTTTTCAATGAACCTTTTAATTATTTTCTTTTTTTAATGTTATTATTTAGAATAATCCTAAAATCACTTGCCCAATCACATGATAAAAATTATATGTCTAATAATGATGAATTCTGGGTTTTCTAAAATCACAACCTATTTTTATCATTATTTGGTTCTTTTTTCTTATTCATTTTTTTCAAGAGGTGAAAAATAATACAATAAAATTTATGATTATACATCCTTTTAAAATTACCACATTATACACCCCCACACTTCCTCTTTATAACATAAATCATACCATTTACCACAAATACCTTCACCCACACATTTTATCTTTAAAATAACATGAAAATACCATGAGTAGGGTAAGAATGTAGAAAAATAGCTTGAAACATGGGTCATTCCTATAAAGGAAATTCATGGTCTCAATGGGATAAATAATGATTTATTAAAATGTGGAATTTTCGGATAAGGTCTATTCATAAGAAGTGTCAATCATTTTAAATGTGTTTTTTCATAGTTAATATCTTCAACATGTTTTAGTAAATGTTTTGGTTAGTGACATCTCTCAACATCACTGAAGAAATATGATCAAGAATAAATGGGAAGTACTTGGTCTATAAATCCTCTTGGGAATGATATATATGATATCTTAAAATCACTCAAGGAATCATTATTAATTTCTATTCAAATCTCATGAATTTAAGAAATTCAAATAAAGTATTTTTTTTGTGAAATATCATATACATGAATTAATCAATTACCTAAAATCATAATTTTAAATTTCAATATAATTTTTTCACTTCAAACATTTAATTCTCCTATCCTTTCATTCAGTTTCATAAACATTGAAATTGAAAACATGGAATCACGGGATTCCTAGAAAACTAATATCTCCTAGGTAGGTGAAGTAAAGAATTAATTCATGCTTGGGCATGCAATACTTTTCATTAAAGCTAAAAACTTGTTTGGGAAAAAATGTTAGGAGTTTAAAAGCTTATAAAATAAAAATTAACTCCCTTTTCCCTAATGCTTACCCATTATCTTCCACTGTCTAAGGATTACTTCTACCACTATGAACCTATAAAATAAAACAATTCAATTAAGCATAAGGATAATGTCATTAATGCTCAATAAGATAGAAGGCAGGGGCTACATTCCAAATTACTTCCTAAGAAATGAAATTGAAATCCTAATTATAAAAAACCATGTAAAGATAAATCTTGGTATGATCCCCCAAGTGGGAGTTAAATATTTACTCCCTCTAGAGGAGAGCACTAGCTATTATCCAATGTGCGATGGGGGTTGGGGATTCTTTTACATAAACAAACATATATGGATTTTCCTAGAAACCAATTATTTATTTTTTATGATGATAATTCCTTGTATAGAGTAAACTAGTTCTGTCCCCTTTGCAATGTGGTACAACTTTCATGGTGGGGGTAATATAAATTATAGTACCTCGTCATCATTTGTTGCTACTTATTCATTGTCTTCTTTAAAATATAGTGATTTCACCATATGTGATTATTGGGGAGAATAATCAAAGGGAGATTAAATATTTAAATTTTTAGTATTGATATAATAATAATCCCTTTTAATGTAGGGATAAAGTACATTTGGTTCATCGGGAAAAGAAAACGAGATCTATTCTTATACTCCCACTCCTAAATGTTCAATGTCTCTAGGGACCTCAAAGTGTTCCTCAATAGGTGCATCTTATTTAACATAATCTTTCATTAGGGAATAATATGAGTTTGATGAATCTTAAAATTCAAAAACAATTAAGAGTGACACTCGAATTAATTTCAACAAAATTAAAATAATTTGAGTTTAACAATGTATCATCTCTCGGTGTGGGTTTGGATTTAATCTCCTCTTTAATTAAAAGTTCCTCTTGGAGTCAATCTTTACAGTATGGAGTTAGGTAGTCAGGCTCCACCATCTTTTCTTAAAATTACACATCTTTGGTGTTTTCTTCTTCTTCCAAGGCTAGAGAGATATGCAAGGGTGGTGTCTATCATTCTTTTCAAGGTTTTGATAGATCAACTAGTTCATCACATTCATTCTAGAAGTTATCAAGTTCATGTTGATTCCCATATGTATCTCATTAGGCATGTCATTTTCTTCCACATCTCCTTGAAATGGATGAGATATGACTAATGAATCCTGAAGTTCCTCTAAATTTACTACCTATTGTTCTTTAATTTCAATGATATGTGGTGAAATTTCTTTAACCACTACCTCAGGATATTGCTCTGGCTTAGGGTCGGTTTACTCCATCAATGCGTGAACACAGCTAAATTCTCCTTCCATTTTTCTCCCCAACTCATCTAGAGTATTATTCATCCTTTCCACCAAATCATTTGAATCATTATAATCAAATTTTGGTTCTTTATATTTCACCTATGAGTAATCTAACCAAGAATAATAATTTTACATTAAATACATAATGGGAAATATGTTTGTTTAAGAAAAAAATGAAAATATATCCAAAATGTTAAAATTGAAATATTAATGTAAACAATCGATTACATTCTAAGAAACGATGCCAGATTTGATGCATTCTTATCATAGGAAATGGAAAGAGAAAATTATTTTCCTAATACAATATAGAGGCTGACCAGGGTCCTCTCACTTGAGATGGTTTCTCATATGTTCACTCACTTAATCTAATTCATGAAAACTAATTCTTTTTTGTTTTTTATTACATATGTGATGGCGATGTATATTAATTGAAAATAAAGATAAAAATATTATTCAATGCAAAAATTTAATTGATGAAAAAATAACTTGGCCTTTATGGTTTTGTTTGAGGGATCCATCATTCTCCTTGTTGGTGGTTAAATTAAGTTTGATAATTCAATTCTGAGATCTCATTTAGGAATTGATATTCTTTTATTTATTGTTGTGAAATCTTGAATTCATTTTTCATTCCTAATTACACCACATCCTATAATCAAGTTTAATGATACACCTTGATGAAGAGTGTGAAATCTTCCAAAACCTACCACCATTGTATGCCATTTCATCTACTAAATAGATCAAATCCATCATATGTAGATCTTGTATCCAGTTGAAGGGAGGGAAAAGATTTAATAAAACAATAGAAATTATTGTGAGTTTTTTTTCATGGTTGACGATCACCACAACCATGGACATAACTCTTTGTCATCACAATATAAATAAAACATAAGAATTTAAGCACATAATAAATGAAGTTTCCACATACCTCCCCTAAGGAAATCCTCTGGTCGGCCCATTATTTTTTAGGGTAATAGGTCATGTTGGATATATGGAAGATAGATAATATGAATAATATTGGAAGAGAAATATATATATAAGAAGAAAATGGAATGAATTTAATATAAATATGAATGCATTACATTGGAAAAAAATAAAAGAAAGAAAATTCTTAAAGAATGGCTATCATCCTAGAATCCATATCCAATAAAAATCCTCTTAATCCACCCATACCCTCTAATTTATTGGCACGAGATAGTACTTAGGGTTTCTTAACAGATCATTTAAGTTATTGTGTGACATAATTTTATTCAACAGTTGTAAATATCTGTTACGGAATATTTATTCAAAATAATACATGTATTATACCCATAAAATGGCTGAATTGGTTATTGGTATCTTCATGAAACATATTCTAAAACATTTTTTTTCATAACTTATAAAAATATAAGCTTTATTGGATGCTCCCATAGGATTTTATGAAATTAAAACTGAGAATTATTTTTTCAGAAGAGAAATCCTCGAAGCTTCCTTCAATGTATATTGTTCACTTACTGCCTTAATGGTTATAAAACTACATTTAAATTATTTTGAGAATGAGACTAAGAGTCCAATTTCAAATCCTAGTAGAATAACCTGAATTGGACGTTCATATACTCATTTATTCTTTGAATATGGAGGTTTGGTCAACGTTATCCACTCGAAAAACCTTTCAACTTGACTTCTTTTTTGGGCCTCACGATTGTCAAATTAGTTCTTTATATAGCATAAAATGTTGAATAAAATTAATTTGAGAATATTAAAAGAACTCACATATATTGGAATAATATTTTTAAAGTTATTCACAAAATACCGTTGGGATTAAAATCTGTTAAAATTCTATAATTACGTAATTTTCACATTTTTGTTCAAAACACAACATAAATCCAAAATGGATCAAAATAAGCTCAAATTGAATAATTGGGATGGTTAATATAATTTAAATTAATATATAAAATGTGTAAAATATTATCATTATCAGTACAGCACATGGAAGTCCTAGTGGTAATACTAGCATCTTAGGGCCCACCACCCCTACTACATGGTTGTCAAAACCCCCCCAGCGCATGATACATGGATTTCATTGTGGAATTGCTCTAAAAAATTTAATCACATACATAAAAACAAGATTTTAAGTATATAGGTAGAAATAGTGAAATCTAAACAAAAGGAAGGTATCACTACCCATGATATACTACCCCAAATAACTTCTTAGAAGGATAGGTATTGGTAAGTGTTCTTGTGTGAGTTACAGGGGTTCCAGTAGGTGAAAGGTTAGTATTACATTATCTATTAATTTACTAAGAACCATTGAATTTTATAAATCAAGATGTACTTTATAAATTCCATTCAATTATAATTTATATCAAACATTAATTAAAAGGGATTTTTATTCCCTGTGAATTATGGCCCATACACATTATTATTGAAATAAAAACAATTTCATTCCAATACTACCCCTTCAATATTCGATATCTGAATATAACATGTTATATATGATGGATTTACTTGGTATGTTACCCATTCCTACCCATGTGGGACCATAATCTATATTTTAGAGGATCAAAACCACCCTTTGACACAACTTTTTGACATCCTGAACCTGAGTGACACTAAGAAGGGCTATGATCCTGGTGGGTAACTATGCCTCAAGCACTTCTTACAAAATTCTAAAGGATTTTAACTAGTAATAATGGCCTAGAGTGTGTCTATAGAGAGGCTATTCATTCATTACCATAGTGTATCTCAATGGATGATTGCGATAATAGGTAAATAGTAGAAGCAGTATAAACAAAAGACACAATAGAAGCATACTGAATAATAAGAAATAGAACAACTGATAATCACATACAAGAAATGATTATTATATATGTCATGTATCTATTAATAAGGAAAACATTGATATAAATAATAAGTTATTATTATGAAACATTATATAAACAATTGGAATAAAGAAACCAAAAACTATCCAGCATCCTGAGCCTTGGCTTGATCATCATTTTCTAAGGTCCATTTTATCGAAAGTAGAAAATATATGATGCCCAAGGGACAGAACATCCCATTATAAACACCATCATACATGTAATATTCCCGGGTAGCAATGGTGGTCCACATAGGGTGTGAGAAAAATATAAGTAGGCCACTTCCAAGGCTGATTATAACATCCAGTCCTTCTAATATAAACATAAACATTGGGAAATAATTCATATATAAAAGTAAAGTAGTATGATAATGTAAATATTCAATTACCTACTTCATCTGTATCTGGTGTATGAACATGTAACAATTTCATTTATGAAATATGTTCCAATTTATATATTAATTCATGTGAGGTATAAATAACACTGAAATCTTGCAATGATAATGATAATAAAAAAATCCAAGACGTAACAAGGAATCATGTAATTATTGTAATAAATAAGAGGATCAAATGTAATAACCAAGGAATCATTGACCTCAAGGGTCAAGCCAACTCAGGTAACAAACTGAATATAGGCTATAGGGGATAAGAGTTTAGTCTAAGGGGAATTAACTAAATCATTCCAAAATATTAGTTCTATCGGAGTTAAAGGAGCACATCCAAGGTAAAATGTGTTAGCGATGACTATGCCTGATGGGGGTAACCATGGTGCCTCATGTTCGTAGATTCCACATTGGATCCAAGGAGTGTATCTAAGGAATCCTAATTTCTGAATGATAATGGAGGGATCCTAAGGTTCCATACCATACATCCATATGTAGACCAAGAATAGGATCTAATGTGGGTCTCACCCTTGGAAACCTGCATCCTAGAATCAGAATAATGTCCATGAGTTCTCAATAATTCCTATCAAGAATCCAAGGATAGCACAAGTCTAACCACTCCTATAGTAATGTGAAGTTCCATATGTAAATTGAACCTATTACATGAGTCATTAATTAATTAAGGCCATGTAATATTCATGCCTTTAAAGAAGTCATTTGGTTCAAGACATTTTCATTCATTTTTTTACAAAGGGATATCTAGGGATGAAACAATATATTAGTTCATTTATGTCATAATAAAAATTTAGGTTCACACCACTACCTTACAAAATACGTGTAAAGGGGTTCTACATATGTTTAACAAATTCATTTAATTAAATTCATGTAGGCTATGTTATATAAATAGTATACTTGCCCATTAAAATTACAATCGAGGTTCATTCATTATATTGAACACCTACCTTAGAAGGGTCAATTGGTAATATTTTCTAATGACCATTAATAATCAATTAATTTAATTATAACAGTTACCTATTTAATGTCCATGTCAAAGAATACCCAAACAGTTCCACAAATGATCAAAAAAATCACTAAATTCATTATTAGAAAACAAACCCAATGTGGGGTGGTTAATGTTGGGGTAATCACCTCCAACGAAGGATAAAATATATAACAAGTGTCTTAGAATTTGATTATTATGACTAGAAGTGTGTAACATTAATTTAATAGGATACACCCAATGAAATCATCATTTTCATAATAAGGAAAATTTATAAAATGGTGAAACTTGATGGATGAGTAGTATTCCACCTGCCTCGTACTCATACGACTCTCCTCATCCAATATTGGCCTCTAGTATAACTAGAATTGGAAGAGATCTGATGAAAGTACCAATACCAAGAAAATAATTAACACAAGACTGTACCTCAATAACTATTTCGGTAGAATGAATAAAGAAGAACATATAAAAAGGAATCTAGATCTTACTAATGCACTTCAAAAGTGATGAACATGGATCAAATAACACTTCAGATACTGAGATGGGATCAAAAGCTATGAAGGATGGATTTGAAAGACCAAAGAGGGAGAGGAGGCCTAGTTCTATCTATAGGAAGATAAAATGAAGATAGATAGGTGTAATAAATTTCTTTAAGGTTAATTACACAATCGTTACAAAAATTAATATGTCATATGGTTTGGCTACATAGTTGGCCAAACCATGTTCAAAAAATGCTCATTCTTCCATGCTAAGGGGGAACCCACATGATTTTACCACAATGTTAGAGAAAATATACACCAGCCATGAAAATCACCTCTAATAAAAACTATAGACATTTAGAATGGGTGTGCAACCCCTGGTGCAAGGTATGATAAAACCATGAACCCTAATTCACCCCACTGTTCAGTCCCACATGGTTAGAAAAGACAATCCGGGCTAGGTCGTATGGTTTCTACTAATAGTGTGGACACGTGTTTTTCTCCACCAGTTGGGATTATGAGCACCAAAAAATCCTTGGGCACCCATGAAACCTTTATATACTCAGAACAAATCCAAATTTGGTCAATAATAATGAATTAGGAAAAATTTAATAGGATCCATACTTGAGATAATATCTGGTTTATTTAGATGTTGGAAAAGCACCCTTTTAAATTACCACCATCACTTAGCATACCCTTAAGGGTGTCCACTAGTGTAATAAGGGGTTATATATATAGACCGTAGTAGTATTAATTTGTATTCCCGATTTTTAATAAAATAAATTTAATAGTTATCCATTTTCACTATTAAATTATATATATAATTATTTACAAGTTGATGAAAATTATATTTTGATACAAAGGATCCAAAATTGTGTTTTTGGAAAATATATATGTTTAAAACTGTTTTGGGGAAATTCACTAATTTTGAAATATCTATTACAAAAATTAAATAATTTTTATTTATATCAAAATGATAATCTAATTTAATGAAGTCTAGTGTTACCTTTATATGGTGTATAAAATTGTTATTGTTAGAAAACAAATATTTTACTATATATAATTTTTTTTTATTTAAAATTGATGATTATAATATTTATTTAATTAATTTGATAAAATGAATAAAATTTTGTAAATAAAAATTTAATAAAAATTAGATAGATAATTTTTATAAATTTTTATAAATTTGGAAATTTGGGGTAAAAATGAAATACCGTAAAACTATATGGTATGTATTTTGAAATCATAATAGCCCAAAAGTGACGTAATAAAACCAATGATGGAAATTCAAGAATAAAAATATATTTAAACTTTAAAATAATATGTTTTTAATCTTATTTTTTTAATTTTATAAATAATTAATGAATCCTCAAAACCATATATTTTATTTTAAGGTTTGAAAATCATTTCATAATGAACATTACTCACTTTCATATCACTGATTATATTTTTTTTCCTTTTTTAAGTTCATTTATATATAAAATATTAAAAAAATTATATTTGGAAGAATCCATGTCCAAAAGTCAAGGAATATACTTTGTTGTTGATTATTTTATCATATAGAGGTCAAAACATATGTTTAGAAATAATTAATAAATTCGCCTATCTATTTCATTAAATACCAACCAAACATCCCACTCTAATTCAATATAAACACATTGGTTGAGAATTAATTATACCTATAACTCTATAAATAAATCCCAATTTGTTAACAATAACAAAATAATATCCTACCATTCTATTAGAAGTTCCCTCTCAAGGTAAGAGGATTCTCTCCTCCCCTCTTAATTGAAGAACCTTATTGATGTTATGCCATTTTATATCAAATATTTCATGTTGAAATATTTTTTTTACACATCCATTTACTATCCATATGATTCCCATGTTATGATGGAGAACCTTTGACTCTCATTAATCCCATCCATGAATCTTTATTTTCACCCATTATACTGCTGGAATTGTCTTGGGATTCTCCATACGAAAATATTTTATTCTGAATACTCATACCCATTTCCACTCAATGGTTTTCATCTAGATGAACATATCATTCCATGATTGAGATTATCATGTATGTATCCCAAACTCTATAATTTTGGCATAAAAATTTAAGAATGAATTTATAATGTTCTATGTTCTATATGGAACAAAAATTCATGTACATTATATGAATGTGATGGGTGGGACTGAATTTATATTGATTTACAATGCATTGTGTAATATTTTAATCCAATGAGATACCATGTATTGGGAATGTGACCTTATCCTAAAAAAACTATTTTATGATGTCTCTATGTTTAGAAATGATATATGGTTATGATATCATGTTTTATAGTGTCACCATATTCCAATGTTTCCTTTATGGAAACATATAATATAATGATTTGATGTTCGGGTTTATGATTCCCAACATTTTTGTTTCACCAATGTAAGTATCATTACTCCCATGTATTACATTTCTTATATTATGTTGTTATTATTCCTTACCTGGCTTTATTGGTCACCCCTTTCTTATGTATTCCACCAAGTTATCTTGGGAAGTACATGGAGGTGGATGGATTATAAAGGCATGTTTTAATGTTTTTAAATAATGTTTTTTGTACCCATGTTTCATTTAATTGCAATATATATGTAATTACCCAACGACATTAGGCATTTCTAACTTCTAGGATTGTATTTTGAGTTCCATTATTTAATACATTATGAAATAAGGTATTTTAATGACATGGTTATTATATTTCATATCATAGTAAAGACTAGTTATTTTTTAGGATTATGATTAGAAAACCTCATTTAAAGCTATATGGATGCATAAAAACATTGAAAAACATAGATTAATTTTGGTAATTTATTGAGTAATTGTTTCCCATTAATTGAAATCCATGTCTAGATATTATAATTCAATGTGTCTCCCTACAGTAAAATCATCACATATCGGCTGTATTTTTTGATATGGAGACAGTATCCAAAAAATAGCCACTAAATTTTGTGTTGGAATACAATACACGATAGTTTATTCAATTTAGCAGCAGTTTATGGGAACCTTTTTAGTAAATGCAATTTGCAGCTATTTTTTGTGGTTTTAGCTGTGGTTTTCCCGATGGAAAATGTTTTCCTTCCATGGTGGTTTACATCACTACTAAAAAATAATTTCATGTTCTTCAGGACAACCACTACTAAAACCAAAATATCCTCCGCAAAATGATACTGGAAGATGGAATATATGTAGCGTTGGACTTATCCATTCCTAAATTATTGCATGTAGAGGCGGTTTTAACCACCGCCGATAGTAAAATACCAAATTATAGAAGCAGTTTTAACTACTGCTAAATACGATCCATTTACATAGTGGCAGTTTAAACCGATGCTAAAGCTAGATTAAAAAAAACACAGCTGATTCTACATTCCCAGTACTAGTGCGCTGAAAACCACCATTCCAATTTCACATGCACATACGTCCTACATCCAAAAGAATACTATGAAAACAACATTTTCATAAGAAAAATAACTTTCAAATCCACACACACATGTCTGAGTATCACTCATTTCATGGTGTAATAAGCTTTCCACAGAGCTTATCCATGTGTTCCCCTTTGGGAAGTAGTGATAAACATATAAAGCTAAGTGACCCAAACTGTGTGATCATCCATGATATAAAATGTATCACCCCTAATGTAAAAATTATAAAAAACCTATGATCCCTTCCTTAGAACTCTGTAAAGAGTAAAACAAGTATCTTTCAAGGTGTAACGAATACACTAATTTTCTTTAAGTTTTAAATACTAATGATTCCATTTCTAGAGCAATTCCATCTTATAAATCAAGTTGATTTAATGAGGTTCACACCCATAAGACATTATAATTATAACATCATAAGGGACATCTATTAATAAATCCATCACTCAAACCATTTCATTTAATTAATTATGCATTCATTCCCTAATTAATGGATTCCAATAATTGAATTAAAGTAGTAGGTCCATGTGGCAACCTATGGAAGTTAGCACCATACATGCAAAGGTATATGGTAGGCAATGCTAACTTTCATTCCATATGAGAACATATATTTCACTCAATTATATATAGGCCATCACCACCTACAAGAGGGTTTGGTCACCAAGGCATACATAGGGGGTTGTGACGTCCTCCCACAATTCCTTTGAACATCACATTGTTAGTTTAGAAAATAATACACTTAACTGGTCGTTTTATTAGAAAAAAACTAATTATATTACGTCATTCAAGGATTACAACATTATGTGGTATTAAAATTTGAGGTTCATGTTCCTTAACATGTCCAATTTAATAAACAATGGATACTAATCCTAATTAACTATTTTCAAAAAATTAAACAACAAATTCACAAGTTTCCACATGAAAGTCCCGCCAAAAATCATAGTGACACAATTTTTAAAACATCAAGACTCTAAGGTAAATGCTATAAAACACCTACCAAATACCATGGAGGACCGACAAGACTAATATGAATGCATTTTTCTATCCATATCGAGAGAAATTTTCGAAACATATGAATGCATTGATAATATAGTGAATTTAGTTTCACAAAAATAATGTATCTAGAGAGACGATAAATGTAGAAAAAATGAAGGAATATTGCAAGACTCACTTAGTGATATACAAATCACATGAAAGAGGTTGAATTCAAAACCAGATAATGGAGATCAATCCAAACCTTTGTGGGGAGAGTATATGAGGAGCATGGGTGAGATCCCCCTTGAGAGAACGAAGGATAAATAAACATAGGGTGAAAAGAAATAAATACGAAGGGGAATTTTGGTAATTTCTAGTCTATTTAATGAGGAGAAAATTTGATCCACACAGTTATCCATACAGTGTGCCAATGATTCTCATTCCACTGATTATAGATGGTGTTCACATAGTTCATGAGCCAATATTGGGAAACTGTCCAAAAAATATGCATTCTACCTCTTTTCGATACCTGCATCATGTTTTACTGGTGAATGGATCATTGTTTGTTTTCTATACAGTTATGAAACTATTTGGATGATAGTATAATGATCCATTGGGATGATGTCAAGTGCGGTATGCACCATATATGGCTACATGTATAAAATTTACCATATTGAATTCATAGCAAGGCACTGGTGGATCATAAAATCTTAGTGAAATTATAGATCATGTTAAGGACTAGCCTTTTGTTTTGAAAGATGAGAATTGTAAATCATTGTGTCTATTTTGTGTGTATTGGGTTCTATTGATAGAAATAAAAAAGATAAATCGATTGAGAGAATAATAGAATCTCTCAAATAAATGTTACAAAGAAAAAGTTAACAGGGATTTACAAATATTAAATGGACTCCAACACTTATTCAATCCCCCTCTCAGTATTGATCATTTCCATCCATGGATCCAATAAATTTGTATTATAGTATAGGTTCAGATCTGATTAGGTAATCTATTGAATGCTTATTCTCTTTATAATTTTTTATATTTTTTTCCTAATTTATGAGGAATTATAGTTATAGATGAGAATTATTAGGCTTTGATCAGAATTTTCTTTCTTCTATAACTATGACAAATATGAAAAATAAAGAGAAGAAGAAAATTAAAATGATGTCCCAATTGAGTAAGTTAGATGTTTCTCTATAATTGAATGATAAAATGATAGATATAGTTTATAAAGATATGTGATGGTGGTTTATTCTACTACTAATGATGAAAAAATCCTTATTCCTTAACAATATCAAGACACTCAAGTGATGAAAATATATTTTTAAATTTTTATAAAAACTATTTTGAATAAGAGGAAAGCATAAGTGGGAGTGATCGCATGACGACTATAATACTTGGGAAGATAATACAATAAAATTTTATGAAAGAAGGTAAATACACTAAAAACAAGGTGAAGGGAGTTACGAAACATGATATTCCAAAGAAAATCAACAAGAAGGTTGATCGTTCATCCTTGGGTAACAAACCAAATAAATATAGGAAAAATGAATCATAAAAAATGATTCATGACAATAAAGAAACTTAGATGATTCCATGTGGGAAGTCTAAGAATTATATAATTATACATAAAATAATTTTAATGATTTTATAAATTGAACCAAAAACCTCCTCCTGATCATCTACACCGTAGATATAACATCCTATAAATTTTTTCATCTTATTATATGATTCCAAAATATAAATATCCATTAATACAACATAAGGATTGTAAATTATTAGTGTATTTAAAATAATGGGTTCATAATACATAAAATAAAACATGAAAATTTCTGATAATGTTAGGTCATGAAAATGTTTGGTGGAAACTCTATGCCACACATTTTTTTAAGGTTGGGGCTGAAGCCTCAATTTATTATTTAATGCAATGACCTCTTTAGATTGGGTAGAGGTTGGCCCATTACATAGACCGAAGGCCCAAGGAAAAGTGGCCCGAATACAAGGCTTGAAAGCCCATTTTTTTGCCCAAAGGACCCCCCGGTGAACAGTACTACTACAGTACCCACACTGCTACAGTAACCGTCGCCACTACAGTACCTGCTACAAAACTCGTCACCCTCTCCACCACCATATCTACTTCCAGATACCACCTGTAAGAACATTATATTGAATATTAAATACTATGGTATATTTTTATTGATCCTCAAATCCAATAAATGTTTTCAAACTAAATGATTTTGATTTTTTTTGATTTACTAGCTCATAACTAGTAGATGCAATACCACTGGGGGAAGATCCATTCGTCTTATAGTATAAACCAACCAGTGCATTATAAAAGTAGGATATCTACCTCTAATCATCAAATGAAATAGGAAGGGAAATGGGCTCTGTGGCTAGCTGGTCTAGAATCTGGCCAAGTAATCATGTAGCGTCATTCGTAGGGACCCCATTTAAATTAAATGGGACAACTATCTTCTCTCCCTTCAGATTACATACATCTGAACGTTTTATATTTTTCTCCATACATGAATTATTTCCATATTAATTAATAAAAATTTATTAAAAAACATGCAGTAAATTTATTCATATTAAAATTTATACATATAACAACCACCCTTTAGTATCCCCAAAAAGAACTCGATGCGACGCATCGCTCCCTCGCTGATGAGGCTCCAGAAGGGGGAGGCAATGACTGAACTGTTAAAGGGATTCTCAAAGAGGGTGTGAGATATGGTGAAAAGGGAGATAGTGATGGGGGGAAAGGGGATGGTGTCTCAAATGTCATAGAAAGAGAGATAGATAGACTGTGATCTATTAGTGTGGTCGATGAAATAGTATTACACTTCCTCCTTGGAATTTTCTATCATTTAATAAAATAAAATTCCTTTCAAAACATATATTTTAAAAAATTTATGCAGAAAAAAATTACAAATGATAACAGATTCACATTACTAACTAACAATATATATATAACAATAATAATGAATGATTTTGCAAATTAAATAAGTGGTTTCTAAAAGAATTCCCAACTATACATAAAATTATTTTCCCCTTTAATCATATCGGTTTCCTTCTCAATTACTTCATCAATTTCATCAATCATTACTAGATTAACATTTTAAATATCATGATGTACAAATAATTATGCTTTTTTCTGTCGATGTGATTCAATTTCTGAGGTCAAATCTTCTACTTTATTACCCATATCATACAAATATTTTTGTTTTACTTGAGAAAAAACACTCCACCATTCATCCAAAACATCATTAACATAATATACCATTTTATCTTGTGATGATAAGATATACGAATCAATAATTTCACAATCACAGACATCCATCATGCAAGATAAGTTCACAGAATTAAATTTCAAGGAATATCTTTCAACACCTCTGATAATATTGACCCAATTGTATTTGAATAAAACACCTAAAAAATTCTTGTGTAAGTTTAATTCAAAACTATCATTCATCATTCCATAGTATCCCACTTCATAAAATGTAAATATACCAATTTTTATGTGTTTCCAAACCCTATTATTGATTGAATGTATAGAATCTAAAGTCA
This sequence comes from Viscum album, assembly GCA_963277665.1. NCBI lineage: Eukaryota > Viridiplantae > Streptophyta > Magnoliopsida > Santalales > Viscaceae > Viscum > Viscum album. The sequence continues at coordinate 1,558,729,015 of OY728164.1, read as the reverse complement.
TTCATGTAGTAAGTGATGAAAATTATAACTTTTTTAGAGGACCTTGAGCAAGAAACATCAAATATTCTAAAAACACTACTCAAGTATCAGTATTATTGATCTTAAAAAATATACAATATTAGATTTACCAGATATATGTGTCATCCCAATATGCTTATTTATTATAATATTTATGAACTTACATGTTGTTCAAACCATTCTACAAGCTCCTTATTAACAGCTTTCATTATATCATTCTCATTTCATTTCCAACCTTTCATTCGTCTCATTGTTTGTATCCTCAACTCTTCAATAAATGTATATGAAATTTCCATATTTTGAAACATAGATCTATATGCCTGTAATAATTCAATTTCTATTTGTGTAACATTTTAGGTCCTCTCAAATGATCTACCAACAGTAGAAAATTATTTTTATTTACCATATATTAGAGTATTGGCTGATTTGTCATCAACACATCTAACTCAAATAAATCATGTGTCAATATCATCCAAGTATCTAGAACAATAGGAAAGACACTCATATAACAAATTGACATTAGTAATAGATCCTTATAGTTGATATTTTTTCTCACATACGATTTAAAATACCAATGATATCAATGAAATAAAATTAGAAGACATAGTTATTCATTTAATTAAGTGAAAATAATTGTTTACATAACTAAAAAACATATGTATAATGATAATATGAATTGGATACATCCATCTATAATATACGGGGCCTTCTAATTTAGCTTCCTTAACCAAATGCCTAGTCAAATTCATCGTGGTAGTAGAAAACTACAGAAGAAAGATCATCTCCATCGCAAAAAGTATTGATACAAATTTCTCATGAAAGTATTCAAGATAAAATTTATGTAGAGATTTCCAACATTGTTTTCTAAAAAATGTGAAAAATTAGAGTACAAAAACATTAACTTTTTCATTTAATAATGTAAATAATGTAAATGATAGTAAATACTATAATAAAATATGTGAATCGTGACTTTTCAATCCATGTGTCCTATTATTCTATAAGTCAACACACATCGGGATGTTAGTTTAATACCTATAAGATACCTTAAAATGCTTTTATATTCAATGGAATGTATCTTTATCCCTATTTTTCATTGAAAAATTTCCAAATCATATTTTTCATTCACATTTTTCTAGAGATCATGTTTTATGTTCCTTACTTGTAACTCTCTCTGAGCATTGAGAAAATCCTTCGATTTTACATGATCATTAAGAATGTGAAGATAAAATTGTAACAAAAATTATTCTTAATATGCATCAAATCAAGAGTATGCTGCAACAAATAAAATTCCCAATATATAAGTTTGAGGAATATACTATTTCTCTTCTATTTTTGTGTTCCGATTTCTCTTTCAAATTCATTTAGAACTCGTTTAACACTATCATTCAAGTGAAGAACCTTCCAGAATTATGTTTGAACATTTCCAAGTTTTACCAATATTTCAAAACCACTTAACAACATTAGAGGTGGTCTACGATCAATGAAACTGTTAAATTTTCATCTGTTCAACCGAAATCTATGCGATGCAACAAGAAATATTCAATGGCACAAGAATAACCATTTTATAATATGAGGTAGCCATTTTTTATCAAAATAATAGATACAAACAAGATAATCCAAACCTATGTAAGTGTTCCAACTATATAAAATCCCACATCTCGGGAAGTCAATCATGGTCCACATTAAATCAGAATTTAGTTTTAACATTGTTTTAGAAGAAGAATCATCTATATCTATACCGTTACACCATAACTCCTGTAATTCTTAAATTAAAGGTTGCATGTATACATTAATATCATTTCGTGACATTGTTTTCCATGAATTATCATAGAAATGATAAAAGACATTTTTTTCATACACATCCACGGAGGCATATTGTATGGGATCAAAACAACTGGCCAAATTCTATAACTTGTACTCAAAGTCGCAAATGGGTTCAATCCATCGACAGTCAATCCCTACCTAACATTCCTATGATCAGCTAAGAAATATTAATGTAATGAATCAAATGCCTTCCACAATTGTGAACCTTGTGGAAGTCACATTAACCGATCATTGTTATTTTCTACATAATGGAACTTCATGTGTTCATCGGTTTTTGATGACGTGAATAATCATTACAATCAAGGCTTTAAAATAATATAACACAAAACCTTGGAAAGTTTGTTTCTTTTATTATTCGTGTTAGTATGTTGATTCAAACTTCCAACATCTCCAATTTACTTCCATCCAGAAGAAGAACAATTTTTTTCAATCCCTTCTACATGAATATTATCACAAATAAATAAAACAATAATTGGGACATGCATGTATTTTTGTATAATTTAGACCAATCCATTTAACAAATTTTTTCATATCATAAAAAGTCTCATGGATACATTACTTTAGGAAATGAACTAGGCAGCAATTCCAATATCATGGACATTTTCTTATTATAAATTCAACATAGATATTTGATATGGTATAACTTATGGATAAAATAATGTTTTGAACATTTCAATCATCCAATATAAAACTCTTCATTTCCTTATTCAACTAAACCATCCCACATATTTTCCTCAAGGATGTTTTCTCTTACATTAGTCTCCATCGAATCAAGAGGAGGATCCAATGATATGTTACAATCTTGATTTTATTATCCTGGAGTCTCAAAAAACATCACTTGAAACGTTTCTATTTGTAAGACCCTCATTTGGTTGTTCTGATATGTTTTTATGTTGATGGTGGGGTCTTGAAATGCCAAATTCATCATTTATATGGTTTTGAGTTTGATTTTCCATTGTAAATTATGATGGAAACTCATTCTGTGGATTGAAATTGGTGATAAACCTTTCTATAACAGTCAATTATTGGTGCTAAATCCAACAAAAATATTGAGCAGGGAATTTGTTCAATATTAAATTTTCCAAAACTAAATCTATGTTCAACGATTTTCATAATTTACATTTAGGATATGGACATATTATTTTCCCTTCAACAGATCGATTGTTAACGTCAAAATCTAAAAACACCTCCAAAACCATATCATACTAAGGTGCATTCCTCGGTAATGTGGACCAACTTTTATCCATGTATATCACAATGTGCCTACACAATATTAAAAAAATTAAAACAAATAACTATTACTAAATAGGGAAATAGATTCAAATATTCTACTTTTAAAAATATGCATATTTGTCAAATAAGGTTTTCCTATATAAATACATATGGTAAATAATGAACCCACCCACTAGAAATCCAATGCATGCAAATTGAAAAGATCCATAAAAGAATAGAGAGATAATAAAAAACAAACCATGCTATAAAAAATGAACTATATACTACATTTCATTAAATGAATACATCAGTAGTAGATCATGTACATCAGTAACCAAAATTCCAAAAGACAAAATTAAGAAGAACCTTGAAGATGGCACAAAGTCCAATCCTAGTCCCAAACTTTCATGCATTTTCATAGTAATCCAATTATCAAGCATTAATCATTTCCCAAACCCAAGCCTACAATCATGTAGCATCATCTTGGGTACCGAGTTCCATGGTATCCTGAGAATGGTGTGAATATAATTCAATTGGCCTCCCCCAATGATATTCCTAAATATAACTAGACTCTAATAATGTAAATTTAGAAGTAGTACAAATAAAAAAATTAATAATTTAATTAAAAGGTAGGAAATAACCAATAATGCTCAGGCTCTACGATGACACCTATGTCTCGTTTCTACCACTATTGATCTTTTGTCATGCGACCCTTATCGACCATACCTGATTCAGCCAATATTATGGTGTTTATGAGTACATCACATGGATTGTGCCAAACATGGTATTGTATCCACCCTTATGGGTATTTTCTATAGTATCTCAAGATCGAATATGATGAACATTAATATAGTAACTAAACACTACCTATAAGGTAATTTACTTTTAGTAACCCAACACCACCTAAGAGGTTGTCTTTTTATTGTAACTCAATTCCATATATGAGATCATTTTGTTATAATAACTCAACACTTCTTAGGAGGGTGTTTTCATTTTTTAGAATGAAGACTAACTGATGATAATTTTCCTAACCAATACATATAACAATATCATTTCATAAGATAAATTCCAATATACCCCTTTAACATACTTTTACAATATTGATCCCATTTCACATTTTTAGCATTATTAATTATCCTTAAATTTTTATTTAAATTCACAATCTATCCCTTAACATCATAACATCTATCTTTGACTTGATAACCCAAGTTTTACCAATATTCTATGTCAACATAAAATTAGAATAACACTATTTAATTTCATAATACCATGTTAATCATAATTAAAAACATTATATTTTAACAGTTATCAATTTATTAGGTCCAACACAAGGGTTGAATCCCAATATTAGGCTTCTCCTTAGATTCACCCTTCATTTCCTAAATATTTATAATTCTTTGAATTCCATTAACAAAATCAATGATTTTAAATTTCCATTTCATAACCATTGATTTATATCACAATTTATTTTTAAACCCTATAAACACAGTGAGTAATATAATGATAGAATTCGAATTCAAGGTAAAGGATTGAACTAGAGTTATCCCTTTAATATTATCATCTTACTATTTATAAAACATGGACTACCATGTTATTGTCCACATTATAGGTTAAATTCATAATAATATCATTCCATCGAGAATTTCCTTTTTCAAAGGTTCGAGGTATGTGAAATGGGGTTTTTAGATATGCAAAATGGCAATAAAACTTTAAATTTAAATTAGGTCAATCCATGGAGCGGTATGACCATAAATGAATCCCTCAAAAAAATTTCAAACTATGGGTTTTTTTTAAGGACCACCTACCTAAACCTCATAGACATCCAATAATCTATAATAGGCCATTGGATCAATTTAGAATAGGGGAAAAGTGGTAAAAAGGCTTGGAAATAGGGAATATTAGACATAAATTGAAATAGATCACAATATATTGAGATAAGAGAATAAGGGAAGGAGATAGAGTTTTAAAATTACTTTATGCTCACCAAAACCTTGGATGAAAATCTATTTAGAAAAAGGATGAGTAAGATCTCATCATAGAAGAGATAGAGGAGGTGAGAGTTATACATTAGGGGCTACTGGAAAAAAATAGGAGGAAAATGAGAGGTACTGGATTATAAAATCATAGGTGAATATAGAAATATTCCACTTTTTATGGGTTTCATGGTTTGGATTCATTGTTCACCAAATCACGCATCAAACATGTGATAATAACAGTATTAAACACCCCTCCTCACATGGTTGGTCAATATAATTTACTAACCATGTGCAAAACTAACACTAACCATTGTGATAAGAACTGTATTTAACTAAATGTTTTTAATGATTGAACTATGGATCCATCCATATAAAATAATTTATATGAAATATAACATAGATATAGAGACTAATAACATGAACGTATTATTCCTTCTGATGGGAACCATAACTTTATCATATCATATAATATGATTTTGAATGAAAGTAATATAAGTATACCATAAATTATATCTATATGAATAATGTTGTAGGTTCATAATCAACATCATTTCACACCCTATTAGAACATATTATTTAATTGAACATCCCACTTGAAGAAGAACAATTCAAAAAATTTAAACATATGAAATTATGTTACATCACATGTACAAAAATTTGAAATGATTCAGAAAATACTGGTGATGATGGTCCATGAGGTGCCGTGAGGGGTGGTGATGGTCACCGAGGTGTGGTGAGAGGAATAGAAATGCGTCGAGGGATTCGGTGGGGGGGGGGGGTCTCCAAGGTCATGGGGGTCGTGAGCTCATAGGGCTTCAGGTGTTCATTGGGTTTGTAATTTGTGGTGAGGCGCGGTGAGGGGAAACAAGGCGTGGGGAGGGCTTCTGGGGGTCAACGGGGAAACACGGGTCACCGATGTCGTAGGGTTTCAGGGGGTCACATGTGTAGGTGGGGTTAGGGTGTCGGTGGAGTTGGGAGATTCAGGGGGAAATGTGTCGTCACTGTAAAAAACTGGTTTCGTGGAATTTTATTAAAATCTTTTCCTAATTTATTTTATAAAAAATATAGCGGTGGTTTAATAAACCACCTCTAAAAAAAATCCAATAAAAGATAATAATGTTGTAGTGGATCTATAATAGTTATACCTATTAATAATAACCCCGTAATGGCCACATTGGATATTAAATCAAATGTAACCTAGTGTACAATAAATTGACCCTACTTCATACCAAGTTTGAAACTCCTGGGAGATATGCATTAGTAAATTCATAATATCTTTATGAACCATTATGATAGGAACAAAAATTAAAATACAATTTTATGTTATAAAATATACCAAGGATAAATTTGATTGGGAAATATAAATTCATACATAAAGTAATTTATTTTATTTATGATTCATCTCTTACATGATAATATTTTTCAATTTTATCAATTTAATAGTTTGAAAATTTTAATCCCCAAATTTCTATTCATATTAATCAATAGTTCGAAACAATAGGAACCAAGAAAAATACCAGTATGATGGGAAATAGGATGGCTCCAAGGATAAGATGAAAAACCCATTTGGGGTTGGATTAAAAAATTTCATTAAATCACTTACAAAATTAACTCATATTTTGAACAGAAACATGAGTAAGGGGAAAAAGTCACATCCCAAAAATAAAGAGAATGTTTCAATTGAGACATTTAAATGACAAATTCCTCTATCATTTATTGGATCCTTAATCTTTAAATCATGGTACAATGAACACAATTTTATGAGATTTACTTCTACATCCTTCAATTCTTTGAGGAAAAGATGTCATGTTGGATATTTATCACATAGAGTTAGAAACTCATCAACTATGGATGTTGATCACAAAAAAAAATTCTGGAGTATGAGATCTAATAAATGGAGTAGAAATAATTTTAGAACATTTTATGATAATTATTTCACTCCCACTCTCTGACAAAAAATAGAGTGGTATTTCCTTGTCCTTTTGAAAAAATGAAATGAAACCATTGGGGAATACGATTAAAACCTCAAAATTTATTCAAAATACTCCTCCATTTTTTATTGAAATAAAAGTAATGTTTACCAATTATTTGGTTGGTAAATCTGACTCTATGATATCATTTATCGATTTGAGAAAGTAATATCTATGAGTAAATTTTCAAATGTCAACTCAAGGTTGAAATGATGATTAGTGAATGTATGGGGTATAATGTGTCTAGATATAAGAATTGGTTAATGTATTTAAATTTTGGTAGAGCTATGGATATTGAAAACTATGTAAAAAAAGTCCAACATCCCGCTTATCAAAAGTGTGGGAAAGAGAATATTGAAAATTTCCTGAAGGGGTCAAAGAAATTCTATTGATGTGGGAAAGAAGAGAACATAGCATGAAAATTTCAACAAGAGTAACCCAATAATGTGCTTGAAGAAATAAATTATCATGTCATTCCTCATCCTATTGTATAATATTTCTACTGAAAGGAAGAAGGAAGATATATAAATCAATGAAATAAAATAAGGGTTGCTGATGATAACAATTAAAAAGAAAATCAATGGTTTTGATATAATGGGAAAGTTCATTCCATTACAACTACCAAGTTGGATATTGAAAATAATGAAGTGACACATATCCTAGTTATTAATTCAAATATTGATAGTATGCAATTGATTCTACTACTACAGATTATTTCATATCATGAAATGTTAGTATAACTATTTAAAAAACCACCTCAAAATGAAGCAGTGGAGTAATCTATTAAGGAACTGAATAACACAATTATTTCATCTCAATTGAATAACTTCTCCCCAATATATATTTTCATGATAAAAATCTTATCAAACCATGTGATATTTCCATTATTGTAAATCAATGCAATTTTTTTATGGATTTTATTTTCTTATATAGAGAAAGAATAAATTTTTGAGAGAAGGAAATCACCCTCTATATCACAAATCACCAGGTCATTCTATACATGTGCATGGAGGGGGGTTAATATCCATTGGAATAATCATCTAAGGAATGTATTTTTTTTAATTATGATCAATAATATCAATATAAAATGATTAATACTATAAAAATGATCATCTTCGGCAACATTCCCTTTATAAGGTAAAATGATGTTTTATTTCCTATTGAATTACAAAATGTTCCTCCAAGCCATGAGGTTGTGTTCTCAATTGAGCTTATACATGAAGCTTTTCAAGTATCCAAATCACCATTTAAAATTTCCACTATTGGACATGAATATATGAAGAAGAAACTACATGATAATATGGATTAAGGGTCTATAAACCTATGTACTTCACCATGGGGTGCACTGGTTCTATTCATCATGAAGAAGGATGAGTCAATACTCCTATACAATAATTATCATGATCTTAACACAATAAAGATTAAAAAAAGTAAAATCTTCTGTTGAGTGATGAATTGATATATCAGTTAACTATAACATAAGACTTCTCTAAGGTAGATATTTAGTTTTGATATTATCATGTAAAGGTGATGAAGGTGGATATTGACAAGACTAAGAATATTTTAGGGTATGGTACCTAGGAATTAATAATGATTCCATATGGACTCACTAATTCGCATAATATCTTCTTGTACATAAAGATATTGTTTATAATGATTAAATTGAAAACATTGTTGTAGTATTTATAGATGATATTCTTATCTACTCCATAATAAAAAATGATCTTGATGAGCATTTTGATGAATTACAAAGACATTGAGAACGGAAAATTTAAATTCAATGTATTAAAATGTGAGTTTTTGAAAGAAAATGTAACATTCCTCAGAAATGTTATAAAAAAAATGGAATATGGAAATGAAATTTTTGATCAAAGAAACATTTGTGATATAGATCCATAGATCTTGTGGATTAGCAACATATTATAAAAAATTATTTATAAACATATCATCGTTGTCACGCCAACTAACAAAGATAACTCAAAATAGAGTACTAATTTTCTAGAATGATGAATGTGAGGAGTGCATTAATGGTTTAAATAATATTCTAATCACTACATGTGTTGTCAAATTACCAATAAGTGGGGAAGGATTTTTGATCTGAATAGATGAATTAGAAATGGTCTTGGGTTGTGTAGCCATGAAAAATGAAAATGTGATTGCCTATGCCTTCTTCTAAATAATGATCCATGAGAAGAACTACCGAAATAATAATCTAGATTTGGCTGTAGTGATCAATGCATCATATATTGATAGCTTTATCACCATGGAGAGAGGTGTGACATATAAATGGATCATTAAAGACTCAAATATATATTCACAAAATATCATTTTAATAGGTTTTAATGAAGGTGGTTCGATTTGACCATGGATTAAAAAATTTCAATCCATTACCATCTTAATAAAGAAAAGGGTGGCATATAATTTTTCTAAAAATTATATTACAAAGCTATCCTTGATGAGGATTTAAAGGGATTCAAACATCACAAACATGAAAATTATGGGCATGGGAATAATAAAAGGATCATAATCATACCAAACTCAAATAACCTCTCAAAAAAAATCTTCAGAGGACTATGGACGCTAAAAATGTTGATTAAGAGATACATAAATTGGTAAAAATAATTTATAAGTTCACCTTTACAAAAGTTTGTGTTAGAATATTTTGAATAGAAATATGTGTCACATAAAATAAAGTGTAGGAGCATGAAATTTTGGATTTTGTGCATATCTTATCGTTATATATAAATCTTGGAATCACTAATATGTATAAAAAACTATGGAAAACAAGTGGAGGGAAAACATGAATAAAGAGATTGCATAATTTGTATCCTGATACTCTGTATTCCAATATGTCGAGGATGAATGATAGATGTATAAGGGTATGGATATAAAATTTTTCATACTAGTATTTAAATGAGAAAATATTACCATGTATTTCATTCTAGGATTACCCATGAAATATAAAGTCATTAAATTTATCTGGGTGGTAATCAATTGCCTTATAAATTAATCACATTCCATTATTATCAAGGAACATTTCTCTCTTGACCATATGATAGGATATAAAGAATAGATATTGTAAGACTACATGGAGTACCACTCTCCACTATATATGATCAGGATCTGAGGTTTACCGTGTTGTTCTTGAGAAGCCTTCAGTAAGAATTGGATACAGAGATGAGTTTTAGTATTGTTTGTCACCCTTAGATGGACAACCAGTCTAATAGAACCATTCAAACATGAGAGTATATATTGATATCTCGGTTAATTAATTTTATAGAGTATTTATATCAACACCTTACCCTAGTGGAGCTCTATTTTAACAATTGTTTGTAATATAAAAACATAATGAAACATTATAAGGCTCTTTATGGGATATGGGTTTAGAATGCAATATTCGTGGATAAATTTCTAGAGAGAAATTTTAGGGTAATTTATTTTATCCAAGTGATTATATAGAAGGTTAAAACCATTAAAAATTTTATAAAATAAAAACAATATAATATAAAATATATGTAGAAAATAATCATTGAGACTTGGAATTTGAGATCAGTGATAATGCCTTCTATTGTAGATCTCCATGGAATAACGTCTTGATTATTTGGAAGTAGGGAAATCTTATTCAATGATATAATGATCACTTTGAGATACTTAATTACATACTATATGTTCCCTATCAACTACCACTCCAACCTATCCTATCCCATGTTAATGAAAGTTCCATATATCCATCATAAAGAAGTACATACCATACCCCACACTTGTATTGAATTTAGAGGTGTTACCATTGTAGAATTATATTCCATATTTGGAGATGTTGGAAAATATTTCTGATCCTTGATTCAATTTTATAAAAAAAAAAGAAAACTAAACAGGTCATATTGTAGAGGTAGAACCCAAATATTGAGGAAGAGACATTAGAATCAAAATATGCGATGGAAAATAAGTATCCTAATATATTTTAGAGAATGAAACTAAATTTTTATGCTCAAATTTTTAAAGTGGGGAAGAATATGACATCTTGAACTTTTACAATTGAAATTCCCTTTTTTTAATGAAAGAAAGCTTATTAATAAATATAGCCATATAAAACCCATGATGTTATTTGGTTATTTTGGGTGGCTATAAATTATATCATGATGGATATGAATTTTTTTTGAGTCTTAACATGTATAATATAGTAATTTTATGGTAGACACTAATATTAGTATTTAATATCAGTTACTATTGCAACACCCATAGATTTTGTGAAATATAATTTTTCAAATAAATTCGATTCTTTTGATGTTTTTAATTACACACAAAAATGAGTTTAGATTGTGTTATATGTAATATTGATATTTTATTTCATTATATACAACACTATGTTTATATTTCATTACATTCAATATTGAGTTTGGATTTTGTTATATGCCCCACTGAGTTTAAAAAAAACATGACGTACAATTATTATTTAATATAATTATTATCACTTATAAGTTGGATTGGATAGTACGAATAATATTATAAAAATTTCGAAAATAAATTTATTACAAATTTATATAAAATTAATTATTTGGTGACTAATTAATTTGGAGTGAAAATAAAAATTATTTGGAAATAATGGAAACCTTTTTTTGAAAAAAAAAATATTTTTATGCACACAAACAAATTGTAACAAAATAATTTAATTATACCAATCTTTGGTAATTAATTTAATGAAAATTTTATATGTTATATTCAATAAAAAATTTAGCATTAATATTATGTTTTTTCTAGAAAATATATCTTAATAAAAAAAATTACCCTTAAAACTGCAATTTTTTGAAAATATTTTTTGTCTCCATTTGAGATCTTATTTTAAAATTATTTTGTTTTTTAATTTTATCAAATTTTATTGAAAAATTATTATTCATATTTTAAATCATAATCTAAAAATTATATTAGGATAATATTTAATAATTTTAGAAAAAGATTCATTTTTATTCAATAGTGAAAAGTATTGAATTTTATTTGAAAACTACCTTCTCATTTTAAATATTTAAAATATGAAATTATATTTTCCATTTATTTTAATGTAAAATGTTTTAAATTATGTATCTATTAATCCGATATAGGTAATTTTAATTATATTCATAATTTTGTTTGATATAAAAACCTGGTACACTTTGGGACATTTTCTCAACAAAGACCTCTTCCCTATTCGTAACCATGAAATTAATTTTAAATTATAGTTTTATCTTCTGTGAATGAAATTTTGAAACAAGGAACCCATATTAGGAATTAAAATAATTTATATTATATTATATGTTCAATATGATTTTTTACCGTAATGAATAGTAAAAATAGTATTAATTATTTTTTACAGTTAAGGTAAAGATTGGTTTACTGGTGGTTAATCAAAAAAGATAAGAGTTAAAATTTCTGAAAATTTCCCAAAAATATATTGGAAAGAAATATTTAAAAATATAATGTCTGAGGATATATAATAATCTATTTTTACCCTTTGGCATGTGAGAAACATTGTTACACCTTTTTTTAAAAAAATTACAATTGTGCCACTCACCTCACCTATAAAAGGCTACCCCCTCGCCCATCCTCTTCACACATTAAAAGCCTATTTTCTCTGAAAATATATACCCAAAAAATTTTATAACATCCATCCTCTCATCCAATAACCTTTATTTTTTTGAAAAATTCTAAAATAAGAAGGCTTTTGGTAAAACCATAGGTGGTTACCCGAAAATGATGTAATGTTCTTCAATGGAATTTTCTATTGTTTCTCTATCCACCTCCTTCAATTATAATAAAAAATTATTAAATAATAAAATAAATATATTCTATATAATGATATTTTTTTGGGTCATGACCTAAAACCATATCCACATAAAAAAATGTGTTACGAAATCATCATTTGTGTATACGGTGGACTACCGCCTCACGAACCGATGTCATTCGTTCTTCCATAATCACATATCATGGTTGGGTATGATGAATGTTATAAATTATATAGAGGATATTTATTAAATAATAAATCGTGTTTATTCGTTATACCACATATAACTTTTTAACTTCCTATTCCATTTGGGATACGATAACATCGTTTATGTGAATGGAAGACTACCACCTCACCTTGCGATGTGATTCAATTTCACTAACACGTTACAAAAAAGATAATAAAAATAAATTTAATGAATATATGTGATATAAATGTAATAATTATGATATTAATGGAAAATTTATCATTATAAAGATATAATAAATTATTTTCATTGTTTCCTTTTCACCTACAAAATGATGGTAACGTCATTCATGTACGTGTAGACTATCGCCTTCACAATGCGATGTGACTCTCTCTTTTCATCACCACAAAGAATGGATGATATGTATAAGTATATTTATATAAATAATATATTATTGATGATATTATTATCATTATATTAATATAAAATAATACTTACCTCATTTCCATAATGATCACTGAAATTTTGAAACATTAATGATGCGTATGTAAGACCTAACGTTAGAATGACCGTAATTTACTTCATGCATCAAAACAATATTTCATGATTTGTATTGAAAGTGTAATTTTCATTTAAGTGTGATAATTAATTCAGGATTATTATTCTCTATATTATGGATCAATGATATAAATAAGTGTACATAAAGTAAAAAATCAATACTAATATGAAAAACATATTGGTTATTACCCGATACATAATTTTAACAAGAAAATTGTAATACAAAAGTAATAAATGGTATTAATTAAATAATTTATGGTATATTATTTATATTTATGGTTATATAAAATATTTATAATAATAATATATTTATTATAAAGGAGGATAGAATATTTACAATGGAGTTCGAGACTTAAGGTAACAGATTTCTATCTCACTTTGTACTTCTGCGAGACACATGTGATGTCAACAACATATTTGTGTCTATGTCGCATATATACATACCATTAAATTAATTTATGATTCTTATTCAGAAAATTATTTTAATTAATTATCCTTTTTTGGATCTCTATTTCATGGGGATTATGTTTTATTTTTTAGAAAATTCATAATGGATTTGTTTTACAATCTCATTGTTTATTAGGATTTTTTTGATTAAGTATCAAATGATGAAATATTATGATATAAATATCAATTATTATTATTATTATTATTATCCTCTATTTATTAATAATAATTTTATGTAATATAATAGTTTTCACCATTTTTTTACTTAAAATAACTGAGAAAATATTTTTATGAAAAATCATCTTTCATTATCTCTTCGGTCAAAAACCCTTTTTCTCCCAAAATCGTGTTTTATAAAAATGTTTTCAAAAATGTTTTAAATAATATTAAATTTATTTATTAAATACATTTTTAGTGATGTTATACTTTTAAAAACATTTTTTAAATGAGTATTCTTGCCATCTTTCAAATAATTCTCATTTGGCATTTACCGAAAATGTGGAAGGAATACAAGTTTTAATATATATAATATAAATGGAAAATTATACCAGAATTGGAATTATATTATTATTTTTTATTCATTTCTTATTTATCATGGATATTTTCAAATAATTTTTTTTAAATTTTTTACGAATTTTTTTATTTTAAAAATGATTTTAAGTGAAAAGTTATTTTTGTCGAGGAATGTTCCACGTGACCTTGAAAACTTATTCTCTATCTAAGTTGACATATTTTAATATAAATTTTTATTTTATATGGATATAAACTATGGGTACCATTCCTAATTTTTATCTGAATGGTTTATCATATAATGTTGTTTCTAAAACATATTTCTTAATGATAGGTTATACCATGATAAGATTATTGTGAAACCATTTTCTCTTCTATGAGTTAAAAAATGATTAAACTCTAATGAAACCCACATATATTTCCATGGGTTATGCTATGATGAAATGATTTAATGATCATGAAACAAGTCTCTTTTCCATGGGTTATTATATGATGAATTTTTTATAAAACACATTTCAATTCATGGGTTATGTTATTATGAATTTTTAGGATCTTGTGGTGAACACACATATTATTTTAATTATGTGATTAGGGGAGCCTATATCTCCCTACAATGTAATTGGTAAAAAAAGATAACTAATAAGTAAATATGTTATGTGTGAACATTATTTCAGGTTCATTGTTTTATGCAAGAACCTAATTACATCATCAAACTGTTATTCATGAACCTGATTAGATATTCACATATTCATGTTTGAACCTAATGACATGTTCAAAATGTTATTAATGAAACTGATTACATGTTCATAGAATTATGTGTGGACCTATCCTTCATGTAAATAATGTTTTATATTGACCTAGTTTCATTTCCATAAGCTTATGTTGGGTCTTATTTTCATGTCCATAACCTAATGAGAGAACTTGTCTGTAATTATATAGGATCCTAGTGTTATATGATGTTGTTTAATCCAAAAATATATGTCATATTCTAGTGTTATGTTCTCATGGTTCATGTTATATGATTCTATTATGATTCATGTATATTGAATATCCAGGATTTATTCTGTCACTCCTCTTTATGATCTATGATATGAAGGGTATGGGTTCCAAATTTTATTATCTTTTTCTCATACCCATATTCTCATGTCACATGGATATATCCCTTGTCTAACCATACTTAGCCTCTAATCCCAACCATTCTTATGTTTCCTCTCCCTAGGTTGTGATAAAATGTTTTAAGTAGGTTACTTATATGAAGAGTAATAAATAAAAAAATTATTTTCGGATTCGTTGAATATATTTCTCTAGATTTGAAGATTGTGTACCTAGTGTCAAAGGGAAATAAACTATTATAGTCAGTAGACCTATGTTTATGTAATATATTGAATATTCATAAAAAAATAAATAATATATTTTTATTATAATCCTAGTTTTCTATAGTCATTATCATTGGAATGTTTTAGTTTTCATTTGGGAACTAGGATGAGAAAACATTAGTGTGATACATAGGGGATATTTTTAATGAGTTTTCTAGGGATTTATCATAGGATAACTCTACAAAATAGCCAATTTATAGGATAAAATCCTAAAGTGTTAATAAAAAAGTGATTGTGTGGTTTTAGTAGCAATACATCCATGTATGGATACTATAAGTGGATGTGGATCGAGTATAGATATAAATATGGGTAATAACTCTGAAAAGGGAACATTGAGCTTCACTCTATAGCCACACAATATATGATAATTGGCATTCATGAACAACTATTTTTTAAAATCCCAAAGGATATGATTTGGTTAATATACATATTCATTACTAACCAAGATCATGGATTTTAATATATGATTATTAGGGTTGAACTAGGTTAAACCTAAGGTTCCATATTTTGAAAAGAAGGATTAATTATTTAGACATCCTATAAATGATAGTTCATTATTATATAGTATCCAATATGATTAGTGTTTCTAATGATATAATTTATTGTTATCGATCATGGATTTGATTGGAATGTACAATTTAAATGCAATGTGTGATGGAAAATTATACAATTTCCCCCTAAGAATCCAACTGTGCTGTGATATGGAATGAAAAATCTTGTAGATATTGTCTCAAAATATTCTCAATTCAGGAATAGTATTGGATAACCAAACAAGAAAAATATTGTACGAAATTTTTTGAGTCTTTAATTAGGAAAAATCCACATTCTTTTAGTGGATAAAATAATTTTATAGTTTCAGAATAATGGATCAGTATCAATAAAGAAATATTTTCTATTATCCTATCTTTAGAGGATGAAAAATTCATTTTAGATGTCTATCATTTGCAAGGTGGGGTTCAAAATGGTCTAATATTATCAAAAATATGAAGCAATGAGAAGAAATTTAATCCATGAAGTGTGATGTGATTAAAATATTATTTTTCAATAATTAATTTCCTTGTATTCATTGTAAAAGAAAGATAGATAGAATTCATCTTGATTATGCATACGAATGATGAATTTTTTGATAACAATAATAAATATTTTACAAGAATTGTGATGTACTCTTTAGGTATTATCATTCAACCTAAAATTAATGTTTATCAATTCATCAAAGGCTTAAAAATATCTCATATAGGCATTATACATATGTTATATTATATGTAAAAAAGAAATTGATCTCTTTGCACTAAAAGTGAACATGGAAGCTGGTATCCCTCCTGGTTCTAGTGATAAGAAAATGAATTTTGGGTTCCACAGAAATTCCAATGTTATGTCACATGAAAGTCAAATAATTATTCGGAATTCTACTTTAAAACTATTGGAAGGATCACATATGTGGGAGATTAAAATGAATAAGAGGGTTTTTCATGTGTGGGAGGCCAAATCATTCAGAACAAGAATTTAGAAGCGGTGTGAAGAGTACAGTCAGTGAATTGAGTAGATAGATATCTCAATAGAATTGACCACACACAATATAGCTTTTTTTGTTCATGGATTTTCAGAATTATTGAAATATGTTCCCCAATCCATGTTCTAATTAGGATAATAATCTATAGGGACACCTGAAGGAAAATGAACAAGTAAAATCTTATGTATTAATAATAGATGAAGTGAATAATATTAATTAGGTAACACTTATCCTCCCATAATAATTTGGGAATTTCATATTTGATTTTCTATAAATGATCCCTAGGAAAATATTATTGGTAATACGTTAGTGAAATTTAATGTTATTAACTCCCCCAACATTGATTCCAGAATAATGAAATAACATTTGATACACGATCGATACAAGGATGAACCCAAGCATCTAATACCTTTTTTTATAATATATTATATTATATAAGGAATAAAGGGTGAATTAACATTTTAAAGTGTGTATATATCCATGTAATATTTACCTAAGAGTTATGGTTACCTTCAAGGGTTTATTAGTTTGAGGTTGATCATAAGTTCAATGTCATTGAAAAAACATTTTGTGGTTTTTTGGATGATATATTATCAAGATTCAGGATATTTTTGGAGATATTTATGGAAATATAAACCTTGGTTTTCTTATATGTTTTAGTGAAAAATTTATTTTTGGAGGGATGCCTTTATTATTTTAGGACAAATGACTAGTGGTAATGGTTACCTTTTATATTTATCTTATCTTTTATGTTGAGGAAACTATGGGTTTTGGTCTATCACCTTGAAAAAGTTATCACACATAAATGCTATCTGATAATATTTTCCTTAATGTATGATTTCTAGAATATATATTAAATATGTGGTACTGTCTCATAAAGTACCATATTCAATTTTATCTAATAGATATAATGTTTACCATGAGCTTTTGGAGAAGTCTCCAAAATGTTCACGATATAATGTTTAGTTTTATCACTGTGTATCATCCTTAAGTTGATGTTTATTTGGAGAGAAAAAATCCATCCCTATAGGATATGATAATATCTTATTCAATATAGTTTAAAGGAATTTGGGATAGAAACATCCTATAGTGTATTTTTATTAAAATAATAGGATTCACTCGATAATTCATAAGACTTCTTTTGGAGCACTTTGTGGAAAGTAGTATAAAACTAAAATGTACTTGAATGAAATTGTAGAGAAATCTTTTGGGAACCGATATATTTGCTGAAATTAGATATAAGGTTAGAGAAATTTATAAAAACATAAAGGAATACCAAAGTTAACATTAATTTAATGATGATAATCATTAATATGATCCATACATTGAGATTGGTTACAAGGTGTTTCTATGAATTTATCTATGGTAGGAAGAAGAAAAAACTAATCCCTAGGTTTATCAATACCTTTGAAATTATTGATCACATTAGGACCATATATTATCACACAACTCTTCTACTAAACTTCTATTAGGTTTAGGATGTGTTCCATGTACCTCTTTTGATAGATTATATACTTGATATATGTCATAAACCAAACATAGAGGTTATATCAATGGATCATAAACTTTTTTATGATTAAAAACCGTTTGAGTTTTGAGATTTAATAACAAATGTTCTATAAAATAATATGACTCACCTACTCAAAGTTTTATAGAGAAATAAGAATCCTGAGAAATCTTTGTCAGACAAAATAAACACAGATGGTTCGTGCTGTATGCATTTTATACGTGGGGGTGAAGTTGTCGGAGATTCTAATGGCTCAGTTACTGTTGCTTTTTCATCTTTTTTTGTAAATGGTGATTCCCTTCAAGAAGAAGCCAGTTCCATGTTATCAGGAATATTTCTATGCAATCATAAGAGTATCCCTCAAAGGGACATTGAGACTAATTCTATATCTATCTATAATGTAATGTTTGGTAAAGGTCATATACCTTGGTTAGTTGAAAATTCTAGCAGGTGATGAAATTTTCTTATGAGAAATCACATGACATTCTTTATACATATATAGAGGTGAATTTTGTAGTGGATTGTCTTCTTTATAAAGCATATCAGAATGACCAGATCCTTATTTTCTTCGATCCTTTACCCCGGAGGGTACAAATTGTTTTGGGATGATTCTCTTAAGATCTTTTATTTTAGACCCCCTTAATTATTTTCTTTTAGTGTTTCTATCCCTTTTGAAAATTAATTAAATAAAAAGGCTTTGGTGGTGGTATAAAGCTATGTGGCGACCCAAAGATGTAATGAGGAAGAAATATTCTCATTTTTAGTAACAAAGTGATAAATTTTGAGGGAAAAATCATTTTTACTAGGGTATAATATAACATCATAGATTATTTTGAATTATTTTATTCCTAATAAATTTTATGTTTATGATACTTTTTCTTACAAACAACCCCGATTTTTCTCATGTTACAAACATCACTGAGTCTACATTTCATTAAACACAAAACTGAGTTTAAATTTATATTGACACATCATTATTATTTAATATGCTAGTTATCAAAAAGATATTGGGATAATGTATATGAAAAAGATTAATTTTATTATAAAATATAATTCCATAGAATTTGATATAAATTAGATTATTCGGCGATCAATTAATTATGAATAAAAATAAAAAAATATTTGAAAATAAAGGAATCATTTTTATCAAAACAATTTTTATGAACAAAAACGTTTCTTACCTCAATAAATTAAAAAACAAGTTTATGTTAAATATTTGAATATTATTTATATATTATACATTCAATAATTTTTTTAACATTCATCTTATGTTTTTTAAAAAATTTATATGAATAAATCTAGTTTTATGCTTCAAAATTATATTTATCTAAAAATTTGTTTTTGTCACAATTTTGACAGTTATTTTTAAAATATATTTTTTTAATTTATAATATTAACTTGAAAAAAATAAACATAATTTTTTAAATAATATTATATATATTATCTTATGGTAAATGTTTTAAAATTTTTTAAAAAAATTAATTTTTGGAAAAATAGTGGAAAACTGGATTTTGAAAAAAAACTGTCATTTTTTAACTTATTTATAATGTTAAATAATATTAAAATTTATTTTAAAGTTTTTTTGAATTATTTATCGATTAATAAAATTTAGGTCATTTAAATCATTTTCTTAATTATTTTTGATATAAAAACATTGTAAATTTTTTTACATTTTCTCTTTGAAATCAAATTTTCTCATTATGTATGCATGTTTAATTTTAAATTAAAGTTTCTCACTTATGGGAATGGAATTTTAAAAAAAATCCCTTATTCTTGATCATAAAAATTTATATCATCTAATAAGGTTTACTTAATTTTTTACCATAATGAACAGTAAAAAAACATAGAATTATGTACTACTATTAAGTTGAAAATGGGTTTATCTAGAGTTAAAAAAAATTAAAAATTAAAATAACCTAAAATATTATATAACATATTTTCTATGGTCATATTTTAAACCTATAATATATAAATATTTATAATATTTTATTTTGGACCCTTGAGTATTGTGAAACAAGTGGTTACACTTTTTTTTGAAAAAAATTACAAGTGCTACCCACCCCACTTATAAAAGGTAACCCTTCTCCCCTCCACATCACACCTTTAAACCATTTTGGATTGGAAAATAACTACCCAAATAACTTATAAACATTAATAATATCTTATAAGGAGACTTATTTTAGGAAAAAAATCAAACCTACACTACTGGAATTTTACACTTTACAAACGGTTCAAAACCGTTGGTAAAATTACGGTAGTGTTGGTTTGATTTTTTCCTTACAAACGGTTCAAAACCGTTGGTAAAGGCCTTGAAACTATTGGTATATAGTATACCAACGATTCACCCAAATGTGGCCATGTAAGCCGTGAAAATAGCCCTATACCAACGATTTTGTGAAAACCATTGGTGTAGGTGTCAAAATAGATGGTATACCAACAGTTTCTACAAACCGTTGCTATATGTTTGTTAAATTATAACATATACCAATGGTTTGGGAAACCGTTGGTATATGTGTGTTACACTTATTCCAATAATTGTAACCGTAGGTATAGAGGAGATATGGAAAGCAATAAGTCTATACCAAAGGTTTTGTTATAACTATTGGTATAAACCTATACCAGCAGTTATAACAAAATCATTGATACATTTATATTATAGCACATATACATACGGTTTAAAACCGTTGGTATACATTTTCTGCACTCCACAGTAGCAGCAGGGCCCTCTCCCCTCTCTAGACCTGCAACAACCCAGCAACAAAGCAACATACCTCCCCCTCTCCAGACCTTCAACAACGCCAATACAAAATCCCCATCCAAAGTATTCAAAATTTATAATTCATTCCAGAATTTAGAAATTTAGAAATTTAGAAATTCAAATGCATTAACACCCATAAGTGAAAAATCCTACTTGTTATAGTAAATTAAATAAAACTCATTAGAGTATTCCAAATTTATAATTCATTACATAATTAAACCACAACACCAACACACATAAGAGTATTAAAAATTCAGAATTCATTCCTCACTCAAACCACAACACCAATACACAGAAGAGAAAAACCCGACATGTTATAGGAAGAACATGGGATGTTTAATCATGGTATTGGGTTGAGTGTCTTAAAACTAATATAAAAACGTGGGTAGATTGGACAAGGATAGTGATACCCATAAGATGAACAATGGTAGTTGTCATGTGCTTAGACCTGGGATGAGTTATATGAAGCACATGGGATGTTTATATTCCTCTAATGATTATGTATCCATGTATAAATGGTTCCTGATGTGTTAGTGGGAAACATTGTCCAATCTAGACATATGAGATGGGTTACTGGAATAGCCTACATGTTGTTTATATACATTTCAATTATAATAAGGGGGTATGTGGTTTTTTGTAATTTTCTCTCCTGGGTGTGATGTGAGACGGATCCCCATCATGGGTAGTGGGTATAAATATTCAATTATGTCTTTGTTATTGGGTTCCAAAAGGGACTATGGTTTAGTCCTCGAACCCACTGTTTGAGGATGGGATTGAGGTGATCCATGGGGCTATGGTGTCACCATATGTATTCATCACCATTGGGCTATTTTGATAAGACATTGAAACTTATTTTTCAAGAATCTATGTGTAGCCTTGTTGTCCAATTTGTTATATGGTATGCTTGAGTGTTCATAGGTTTCATATGAAATCACTATTTGATATTTATTTGTCGTAAGTTATTGTATTGAATGAACGACCTGTGATTGAGATTTAGAACATGGGTATTGGTGCATGTTCATGATGGTATGTTGAGACTCATTCTTAATATATGAAAAATATTTTAACTAAGTTAAGCCTTTTCGATTTGGAGTATAGAACTAAAAAATTTATTGACTTTAGATGGATCTATATGGAGGAAGGAGTTCCCAACCTGGGGTAAAGGGAGAGGGATCTAGTTTAGAACCAATCAAAAAAGAAAAGAAAATAAATATATGAATAACATTATGACATACAGATTAGAACTAAATATTTGAGTGGGGGGATGTCTGGGGGTGGGGGCTGTCCGAGTGGTGCGTGGGGCTGTCTGGGTGGTGGGAGGGGTGTCCGGGTGGTCCGGGGGGCTGTAAGGAGGGTGGAGGCCGGTCCGCGGGGAGTGGGGGACTTTCCGGGGGTGGGGGCTGTCCGGGGGGGTGGGGGTCGTCCGGGGGGGGGGGATGTTCGTTGGGTGGGGGACTGTCGGGGGGGGGGGGGGGCTATCTGGAGTGTATTTTTGGCATCCATGGTCAAAGGACACCTTTGATTGATTTGTTTTCTGGATGACCATTTCACAATTAACCCTATCTATTTTGTTGTCCGATTTCATGGTATTCTGAGGTCGTTCGTCCTGTTTTGACCACCCCACGAACACTTTTCAAGCGCACCAAACACCTAAAAAACACATATTCAGTCGTTCCGCGCAAACCGTGCATCTGAATGACATATATTTTCCTCGTACACCTCACGAATAATTATTAGGGTGTTTTGTGTGATTTCATGTCATTCCAATGTCGTTTGGTATGCATTTGACCATAAAATTCATGATGTGGTCATTTACGACATGCAGAGTGCGTTTTCGGCCACCGTGGTCATAGGATACCTCTTATTGATGGGAATTCTGCCTGAACATTTCACAATTCATCCACCCATTGTTGTTTCCTGATTTCATGGCATTCTGAGGTCGTTATGCCAGTTTTGACCACCCCATGCACGCTTTTCAAGCGCGCCAAACACCTAATAAACACATATTCAGTCGTGTCGCGCAAACCACAAGTACGAATGATGTGTCATCTCCTCTTACACCTCGCTAATAAAACTTTTTGTGGTTTTTTGTGTGATTTAAAGTCATTTTGATGGCATTCAGTATGAATTTGACTGTTAAACACATATTTTGGCCATTTACGACACGTTGGGTGTGTTTTCGGCCACCGCGGTCACATGACACCTCCGATTGGCATATCGTCTGGCCGACCATTTCACAATTCAACCACCATTTGTTTTAGTCCGATTTCTTGGCATTATGAAGTTGTTCGGCTGATTTTTACCACCTCACGAATGATTTTCAATCCTGCCAAACACCTAAAAAAACACATATCTAGTCGTGTCACGCAAACCGCGCGTCCAAATGGCATGTCGTCTTTTTGTACACCTCAAGAAAAATAATTAGTATTTTTTTGCGTGATTTCATGTAATTTTGATGTCATTGTGTATGTATTTGACCGTAAAACACATGTATTGGCCATTTACGACATGCAGAGTGCGTTTTCAGCCACCGTGGTCACATGACACCTCTGATTGACGTGCCGTCTGGCCGACCATTTCTCAATTCACCCACCCTTTGATGTTGTCTGATTTCATGGAATTCCGAGGTCATTCGGCCGGTTTTGACAACCCAACACATACTTTTCAAGTGTGCCAAACATCTAAAAAACACATATTCAGTCGTGGATTGCAAACCACGCATCTGAATGATGTCTCGTCTTTTCATACACCTCAAGAATAAGATTTAGGGAGTTTTCGTGTGATTTCAAGTCATTATGATGTCGTTCGGTATGAATTTGACCGTTAAACACATGTTTTGTCCATTTATGACACGCGAAGAGAATTTTCGGCCACCGCGGTCACATGACACCTTCAATTTACGTGTTGTATGGCCAACCATTTCACTATTCACCCAAATTTTCTTTTCATACGATTGCATGAAATTCCAAGGTCATTCGGTCGGTTTTGACCACCCCATGCAAGCTTTTCAAGAACGCCAAACACCAAAAAATAACATATATAGTTGTGCTGCGCAAACTGCATATCTGAATGAAGTTTCGTCTCCTCGTACACATCACGAATAATAATTAGGGTGTTTTCGTGTTATTTCAAGTCATTATAATGTCGTTCGGTATGCATTTGACAGTAAAATGCATGTTTTGGCCATTTACGACAGGCGGAGTGCGTTTTCAGCCATTGCGGTCACACGACACCTCCAATTGATGTGAATTCTACCCGACCATTTTACAATCCACCCACCCATTGTTGTCGTCTGATTTCATGGCTTTCTAAGGTCGTTCGTCCGATTTTGACCAACCCACGCATGCTTTTTAAGTGCACCAGACACCTAAAAACACATATTCAGTCATGCCGCTTAAACCACACAATTTAATGATGTTCTATCTCCTTGTACTCCTCATGAAAAAATAGGATGTTTCTGGGTTATTTCAAGTCATTCTGATGTCGTTCGGTATGCATTTGACCGTTAAAAGCATGTTTTGGCCATTTACGACACGTGGAGTATGTTTTCGGCCTCTGCGGTCACAAGACACCTCTGTTTGACATGCTGTCTAGCCGACCATTTCACAGTTCACCCACCCATTGTTTTCATCCAATTTCATGGCATTCTGAGGTCGTTCAGCTAGTTTTGACCACCTCACAAATGATTTTCAGGCACACCAAACACCTAAAAACATATATTCTATCGTGTCGTGCAAACCACACATCTAAATGACGTGTCATCTCACCATACACCTCGCGAATAATAATTAGGGTGTTTTCATGTGATTTCAAGTTATTCCTATGTCGTTGGGTATGTATTTCATCGTAAAACACATGTTTTGGCCATTTACGACACGTGGAGAGCGTTTTCGGCCACCGCGGTCACACGACACCTCTAATTTACATTCCTTCAAGCGAAACATTTTGAAAATCTCCCACCATTTGTTGTAGTCTGATTATATGGAATTTTTAGGTCGTTCAGCTAGTTTTGACCACCCCACGTACGATTTTCAAGCGCGTCAAACACCTAAAAAGCACATATTTATCCGTGGCATGCAGACTATGCATCCTAATTATGTGTCTCTTTTTCATACACCTCACGAATAATAATTAGAGTGTTTTCGTGCGATTTGAAGTCATTCTGATGTCGTTCGGTATGCATTTGACCGTTAAACACATGTTTTTTCCATTTACAACACACGAAGTGCATTTTCGGCCACCGCGGTCACATGACCCCTCTGATTGACATGTCGTATGGATTACCATTTCACAATTCACCCACCCTTTCTTGTCGTTCGATTTCATGGAATTCCGAGGTCTTTCGGCTGGTTTTGACCACCCCATGCACAGTTTTCAAGCTCGCTAAACACCTAAAAAACTCATATTTAGTTGTTCCGTGAAAACCGGGAATCCGAATGACGTTTCATCTCCTCATACACCTCAAGAATAATACTTATGGTTCCTTCGTTTGATTTCAAGTCATTCTGATGACGTTCGGTATGCATTTTACTGTAAAACGCATGTTTTAGTCATTTATGACATGCTAAGTGCATTTTCAACCATCGCGGTCACACGACACCTCCGATTGACGTGAATTCTTCCTGAACACTTCAAAATTCACCGACCTTTTATTTTCATTTGATTTCATGGAATTCTGAGGTTGTTTGGCCAGTTTTGACCACCCCACGCATGGTTTTTAAGCGCGCCAAACACCTAAAAAAACATTTTCAGTCATGCCACACAAACTGTGCATCCTAACGACGTGTCTTATCCTCATACACCTCACAAATAAAAATTAGGGTATTTTGTGTGATTTCAAGTCATTCTGATGTCGTTCGGCATGCATTTGACCGTTAAACACATGATTTGGACATTTACGACACGCCGATTGCATTTTCATCCACCTCAGTCCCACAAAACCTCTGATTGATGTGTCGTCAGGCCGACCATTTCACAGCTCACCAACCCTTTGTTTTCTTCTGTTTTCATGGCATTGTGAGGTCGTTCATCTGGTTTTGACCACCTCACGCATGATTTTCATGCGCGACAAACACCTAAAAAACACATATTTAGTCGTCCCGCACAAACCTCTTGTCTGAATGATGTTTCCAATTTTTTACACCTCACGAATAATAATTTGGATGTTTTCATGGGATTTAAAATCATTCTGATGTCGTTGGGTATGTATTTGACCGCAAAACAAAAGTTTTGGCCATTTATGACACCTAGAGTGTGTTTTCGGCCACCGTGGTCACACTACTCCTCCGATTAATGTTCCGTCTGGCCGACCATTTTGAAATTCACACACCCTTTGTTTTTTTAAAGTCATGGAATTCCAAGGTCGTTCGGCCGGTTTTGACCACCCCATGCACATTTTTCAAGCACGCCAAACACCTAAAAAACACATATTCATCCATGGCGTGCAAACCACACATCTAAATGACATTTCATATTTTCATACACCTCATGAATAATAATTAGGGTGTTTTTGTGTGATTTAAAGTAATTTTCATGTCGTTCGGTATGTATTTGACCGTTAAACATGTGTTTCGGCCATTTACGACACGCAAAGTGTGTTTTCGGCCACCGCGTTCACATGACACCTCTGATTATTGTGTCGTATGGATGACCATTTCACAATTCACCGTACCTTTATTTTCGTATGATTTCATGTCATTCTGAGGTCGTTCGGCTGGTTTTCACCACCCCACACACGCTTTTCAAGCGCGCCAAACACCAAAAAAACACATATTCAGTCGTGCCACACAAACCGTGCATCCAATTGACGTTTTGTCTCCTCTAACACCTCACGAATAATATTTAGTGTGTTTACATGTGATTTCAAGTCATTTTGATGTCGTCTGGTATGCATTTGACCGTTAAACACATGTTTTGGCCATTTACGACACGCATAGTACATTTTCAGCCACCGGGGTTACACAACACCTCTGATTGGAATTTTGTCTAGGTGACCATTTCATAGTTCACCCACCCTTTGTTTTCATCCGATTTCATGGCATTCCAAGGTCGTTCGGCTGATTTTCACCACCCCACGCACGATTTTCAAGCGTGCCAAACACCTAAAAACACATATTCAGTCGTGCATCCCAAACTGCATGACTGAATGACGTGTCGTATTTTCACACACATCACGAATAATAATTAGATCATTTTCATAATGTTTCTACACAATCCAAATGTGTTTGGTTGGTTTTCCATATACCGGTAGTTGTTTTCACTTAAAATGTTTTCATTTTAAATGAAAAGTGAGACACTTTGAGTGGTGCCAGCCACACCGCGCCTCGAATTGAGGTAGGGTTGACTCGTACACAATACAAATGACACATTTATCGTTCTCCTAATGTTTCAACTGAATCTGAATGCGTTTGGTCAGTTTTAAGTATGCCAGTTGTTTTTTTCACTTAAAATATTGTCCATTTCAACTAAAAGTGAGACAATTTGAGTGGTGCCGGCCACACTGGCCCTCAGATTGAGGCATGGTTAACTTGTACATGTCACATATGACCCATGGATTTTTTTCCTAATGTTTTAACAGAATCTGAAATCCTTTGGTTGGTTTTTCATAAGTGAGTTGTTGTATTCACTTAAAATGATGTCCTTTTGAAACAAAAGAGATACTTTCAGTTGTGATGGCCACACCGCGGCTCGTATTGAGGCGAGGTTGACTCATACATGTCAAAAATGACCCATGTATTGTTATTTTTATGTATCAACACAATACTAATGCATTTGATCAGTTTTACGTCTGCCAGTTGTTGTTTTCACTTAAATGTTGTCCATTTCAAAAAAAAAGTGAGACACATTGAGTGGTGCTGGTAACACCACACCTCGGATAGAGGCAGGGTTGACTAGTACACGTCACAAATGACCCATGGATCTCTTTTCCAAAGAATCAACACAATCCGAATACGTTTGGTTGGTTTTCTATATGCCATATATTTTTACTTAAAAGAGTATCCTTTTTAAACAAAAGAAAGGAACTTTGAGTGGTACCGGCCACACCGTGCCTCGGATTGAGGCGGGTGGGGGGGGGGGGGGCTGTCCGTGGGCCTGGGAGGAGGGTAGGGTGGGGGTTGTTCAGGCTCCTGCAAGGAGGGTGGGTAATGTATCTAAAACTATATCTAGGTATCATCCATCAAATTCCGAGAGGACTACGAACCACCGTGCGGTGTCGTCCTGAAACAGAGCTAAATCACAGAATTACCGCGGCGTGACCATGACATGACAGCAATGTGACCGCGGCGTGACCGCGGCGTGACCACGACGTGACCGTGGCGTGACCGCGGCGTGACTGCGGCGTGACTACGGCGTGACCGCGGCGTGTTGGCCTGGTCCATCGACATCCGTAGGCAGCATCTTTCAGCCATGATTCTAAATAAATCCTATATAGTTTTCCTTCACATTATAGAAACTGGTCTTATGTTTTAAAAAACATACTCTTTATTTGGGATTGTGGTATGATAAAGATATATATTTTATATTCGTTGTTTTTAAAAGTGGTACTAGGTAGTTGAAACTAATAATTGAGATTCAAATTATCTCATCCTAAACTATGAATGTGAGTTTTCACAGACCGTGCACCTCCGTTGGAGGGGTTTTATTATAAAAACATGACTTTATTTATCAAATGAAACAATTATATTAAAGAAAATTTATTCCAGATAATAAATTCAATATAATTAAGCAGAATTAAAAAATAACCTAAAATCAATTTAAAGAATTCTTAAATTAAAGATGCATCCATATTTGGTCAAAAATAAAGAGATATATTGATTTCAAAAATATCAATACCAAAGTGAAAAACCAGGTTAAAAAATAAAGTGTTTTACATAATTCAAAAATGTAATGGATCAATCTTCCCCTGATCACCATCACCATCACCACTATCATCATCATCCTCATCCTCACTACCATATCTCTCCCTATCATCATCCTCGACATCGTCCCCATGCTCATCCTCAGCCTCATCCTCGCCCATGGCCCCATCTTCTCCCTCTTCCCCATCCTCACCCTCAGCCCCATCCTCACCCTCGGACCCATCCTCGTTATCGTCTGCATACTCATAGAACAAATCACAATTGAAAAACAATGTGCGATGTACCATCTCTCACACTTCAAGTCTTAATGTCGTCAATGTATATGATACCGTAATTCATCTTGTCTGAGGAAGTGATGGAAAACTGAGTTCAATTTGCTCATACTGTTCTTCTTCATTTCTCACTGGTGTGTTTATTCTTGTAGTAATATCAGACAAATACATTGATCATAAATCCATTTATTATTACACCAAGTAACAATTCACAATAGAACCTTCGGGATAATTCATGTTCCGAACTTATGATTTCAATGTGACATATTTTTTTAGTTGGATACTTCTAATGGAAAGCAACGGGTCTTCCAAGAGGTATTTCGGTCGGAAGATGGACAGTCAGATGAAACATGCATATGAAAAATGATGGAGGGAATATTTTTTCTATCTCAAAAACATTAATGGTGTCTTTACCAAATGTTTTCGCAAGAAGGATTTGGACAACTTTTTAGCACAAAGATCTCTAAAAAAATAGCACAACCGAATAATTGAGACTCTTACATTATTGGACAATAGATTACAGATTTCTATTGGAATCAACTCATGAAAAAGGACGTGATAATCATGAGTATTCAAATATTTCATCTTAAACTCTTTTATGTTGACCCGTTTTGATATATTGCATGAATAACCATCAAGAACTTTAATAGTTTCTAGCACTTCCATAAATGGGTTTTTTTCAGTAGCTGTCATCACATAAGAAGCACAAGGAACATGCCATTTATTTTCACTGAAACAGACATGATGAAATTCTGGTCTGATCCCCTAATCTACCAAGTCACTCCAAGATCATAAATCCTCTTGTGTCTTCAACTTGACATTTAGATGAATTGAAAGAAACATTTCACATATATTCTTTTCAAAGTGCATTACGTCTAAGAAATGACGTAACAATATGGTTGACCAATACAAAAACTCAAAGAATATAATCATCTTCTTCCAATTATATCAGGTATCATTGGAATCATTTTACCTCTTTCTAGATTTCATTACACCGTTCCCAAACAAATAACAAAAATCTTTCAATTCATTAAGCACATCAGCTCTAGACATATGCTGAGGTGGATCATCAGTCTCCATGGTATTGTAAAATCTTCGACTGTTGTTTCTATATGGATGGTTCATTGGAAAAAATCGTCGATGTCCCATAAAACTAAAACTAAGATGATATTTCAGTCTTCTCGATCGAGTATTATTCATACAAACATGACATGACAATTTTCCTTTTATGCTCCATATAGACATCATTGCATAAGCTGTAAAATCATCGATCATCTACATAAGCGCAACAGGAATCTGAAATATGTCTTTAGAACATGCATCATATTTTGGAACACCCACATCCCAAAGAATTTTCAACTATTTTATTAAAGGTTGAATGTATAAATCTATATCATTATCGGAATCCAAAGGTCCAAATATCATTATACTCAAGAAAGTGAAAGGATTTTTCATACACAATCATGGAGGAATGTTTAAATGTGTATGAAAATTGGCCATGTGTTGGGCGAAGTAAGCATCTACCCGAATGGATTAAAACCGTCACATGAAAGACCCAGTCTCACATTACGCACGTCGGCTGCAAATTCAACCTATCGAGCATCAAATCTCTAACCTGAAAATCCATCTGGAGGGTTAAACGACTCTTCATTATTCTTTTTCCTCTTGGTGTCATGCCATCAATTTGTTTCTGATATTTCATCAGACATGAAAAGGTTATGTAATCTTGGGATCAATGGAATGTGCCACATTACTTTTTGTGGCATAGGAGATGGTGTTCCATCATTTATTAGCTTCCATTGGGAGGTTCTACATTTTAAACAATCATTTCCTTCAGCAGTTTCCTCCCAAAATAAGCTGCAATCATTCAGGTAGGCATGATTGTTTTTTAGAATCCAAGTTCATCAACTAACTTCCATGCCATATAGTGGTTTGAGGGAATATCTGCATCATCCAGAAGTAAGTCCTTCAAGAAGGTAAGAATGTAATCGAATGAATTATGTAAAATCCCATACATAGTTTTCCAATGAAACAATCAGATTAAAAATTACAACTTTTTCATTTTACCACATTGCCAATATACTAGAGTTGTTGCAACATCATTCAATTTTTTCACCCTATCGACATTATCATTTTCAAAGGATGCATCATGTGTGCATGTATCGAAATCTCGATGGTTGGACATCCTTTCCTTCTCATGATGCTGAATATATGGAAAATGATCAAATATAAAACTCTCCAATTCAGTCCTATCATTTGGATCATCATCATTTTGAGATTCCAATTTCTCTCTATTGTGATACCACAAATAATATTTTGTTTGAAAACCATGTTTGGTTATATGATAGATAACAGCTTCATAACTCAACCAAGGTCTTCCAACACAATTAGAACATGGGAAGTGTATTTGAACACTATCTAAAGCCTTGTAAAATGAAAAATATAAAAAGTTTTTCATGTTATTTTGAAAATCGGTTGAAATCCGGTTAGTTTCGTACATCCAAATTCTATCCATTCTGTAAAAAAATTGCAATAAGTCATTTCAAAGCAATTCAATAATATTGATGTTAAATCAAAAAAATATTTTGGTAAATGACAATTGTTTACTTTATATAAAAGCACAACTGACACATTATGTAATGCCCCGACCTCAGTTACCTCGAGTCGGTGCATTATTACATAACATTAGCATGATCACAAGAAAGATCAAATCTCGAAAGATAGATTGGTTTAGTAGCCTTGGAAACACTAGATATATTCATAAAGATTTACATTACATCATAAAGTGAAAAACTAATACAACAACATATTGTCTCCATAGTCCACACTATTATCCCCTCATAATATCCCTTCAGGTCATTCATAATTTACTTCTTCACATCCTAGGAAAAATAAAACATAGAAAAGGGGTGAGCTCAAATGCCCAGTAAGGATAACAATATAGCAGAAACCTTCATAAATAAGAATAATCATTTAAGGAAATGTATAACTAAAACCAAAGACTTTTAAACTTGAACATCAACATAGTATGGAAAAAATGAAATAATGCCATTTAATTATTCACATGGATATTCTACTAATCGAATAATCACATGCAATATCAATAACCAGTTTTATAATGATGGAATGCATAATGCCAGACTATCATAACAACATAGCCAAGGCCTCGTGCCAAGAATACAAATAATATTTTGTCAAGGCCTTGTGCCAAGACACTAATTTGTCTCATGAGACCTACTGATGCATCAAGGAGCTATAGCGGGCTCCACCCGTCACATATTAAGTACAATACATTCCTATATGAAAAGGTTTAAACATAACATAAACATTCGTATTAAAACTAGAATACGAAATGTAAATACTTCATCCATAAAACATGAATGGTATAAAAATAACACATCCACAGTCAAACACATCACAAAACCATCAATACAATACAGAAGTTTTGTATCATAATAAATCTACTTCAAATAAGCGTAAAATCCTTCAAAGGATGTTGACATAGATGAAATCAAAACTATTTTTAGAGAAATATCTCTTTCTATTTTGAAATCATTTAAGAGTCATATATTTATAAAATAAAACATTTTCTTTGAAAATATTCTTATAAGCTTTTAATTGAATCTTTGACGATTTTATAACGGTGGAAAATAGCCACACCCGCCGTATAAGTTAAAAAAGCATTCTTACCTGAATTCTGTCGAAAAGGTTAAAAAGTACTTTTTTTGGAAAATGATGGAAATATTTGATTATAAAACTCTTATAAAAAGTAAAACAAGGTTATAAATGACATTAACCCATATTCTTGTAAATAGAAAAAAAAATTGAAATACATTTTTAAGAAACATGAATGTGGATGATAAAAAAATCTCAGTAGATTATTACGTATAAACAACCTCGGATAATGAAGAGATTGCGAAATAAACCCTTAACAATTTGGTAACTTACGAAACGTACAACCCATGAAAGAGGTATCATACAATGAATATGTAAATACACATAAATTAAATTGTATTACACAATGAATACAATTATGGGCAGTACATCTACCACACAAAATGTAATAGTGGCAATATGACATGAATATCAGGGGAATAAGGAGTGAGATGAAAACCCCTTACATTGTACTTTTCCTTGGTTGGGGTAGGTTAAACTCCTATATAATGGTGAAATAATTGTTATTAAATTATACAAGAATATTATACATTAATATGATATCATATATGATCTTTTAGCATTGATTTGTTAATAATATCTTAGTATTATCATTGTTTCGGGTGTTAACTTACTCGTTTTATTTTATATGTTTTGTTATGTAAGCTATGTTTTTCATGGATAGGTTGTATCTTAATCATATCCAGAATGATATCATGTCCTTATATACTATTATTAATAATCAAATGAGATTTATAATTGAATGGATACGATGGAGAATGAATCTCATCACGTTCGTGGAGACGGTAGTCCGTATGTACGCACGAGCAACAATATCATTCTTTTGATATTAAAATAATATATAATTGGATGGTATATCATATATTTAGAATCATTATCATGTTATATTTATTATTTACATTAGTTACAAATCATTATTACAACAATCCAAATAATAATTTATTGAATAACAATTACACCATGACGTGGAGACGGTAAGCCGTACGTACGCACGTATGGTGACATGTTATTCAAAGGATGGATAGAATACTGAATATGGCTGTACCATATTTATAATAACATCACAGTATATATAAGATACTAGAGTTATTATTTTATAATGGTAATAACAAAGATGGAAGAAGTGGAAGAAGAAAGGAACTTGGAAAAGGGTGGTGAAATCATTACCTCTTCTTCGGGTTCTTCCTTTCGATTTGATAAAAGGGATCTTAGGATGGCTTTCTGACTAAAGGAAGGCCTCTAGGATGAAGTGAGGTATGATGAGAGTGTATTTGGGTAGAGTTTTTCCGAGCCAAAAGGCTTTGACGGTGTGAATTAATGAGAAGGGGGAGTGCCCTTTTATAAGAGGGGTGAGGGGCACCTTTGGAAAAGATAGAAATATAATTTTATAATAAATTCATATTCGATTTCTAATGGCTCCAAAGTGGATTATTTAAATTATAAGGTAGGCATGGGTCGAAAACCACTCAACCAATAGAATTTAGACAGGTTTGGGTTACTATATTAACCTTATCATTAAGTATTAACTCTTAGTTAATTAGTTTCACTTTTACAATGTCTCTTTCTATTTTTATATTATATTGTTAATAAACATACTATATACAACCAAGCAACCCAAAAGTTGTCCATTAATGATACAAATATCATGATATAAGTCTCTTGACCAAACCTTAGATTTTTAGGAATTTAATATCAATTAATAATATAATATTTTCTTTAAAAACTCATTTATGCCAATTTTGACACTATTCAATAATTGATTTTTGTGAAAATCATTACAGAATGATTAATTCAAAAAAAAGATAATTAAGTCAATAATAACATGTAATAGTAATCTGGAAAATTATTGTAATTCATTAAAAGTCTCAAATTATATTTATTTTGGTATCTACTATATCAATCATTTTAATTTTTCACTATTATGGTAATTACTACATCACCATTGTGTCATAAATAAATTAGATTATTTAATGTATGAAAATTTTAAATAAAATATCATTATGTAGGAAATCATTTTAGATTTATAATGAATATTTATAATCGAATTTATCTTATGTATAACCCAATATTATAAATGTTTTAGTAAATAAACATTGATTTTAACTCTTTTAACTCTTCTTTGAATAATAATAAATGTATTATTCTATTCCAAGTGGACCTAAATGATAATATTTTATTCCTAAGGTTGTTTTTGGTCGAGATACACATTTCCAATAGAACAAAGACATGTGTTAGGGTAATATTAATATCATTTTACCCTTAATTTCCCAATTTACTTTTAACCGTGGTAAATAAAAGTAAAAAGTTACTATTCACCAAAAATTATTTTCATCTCATTGAACCACATTTTACTCCTTGATATTAACCGTGTGTCTCGGATATTCGAAATTCCAATCACAGAAGCAGTAAAGTTATGTTTTAGGAAAAATTCAGTTTTTTAACTACCACTTAGTAGTTTCACTATTCATAAAAAATTGATGTTTTTCAGAACAATGCCAAAATTGCACCCTAAGATATAATTGATATTCTGAATTGAAAAATGATGTCTATTTTAAAAAATTCCAAACATATATGTTGAATTAATTAATTTTATAATTAATTACTGTTGTCACAACAAATAGTGTGTTTTTAAGAAACAATATATATCAAAAGATTGACAATTGTTTATGTCCAATTTCAAAGTGAAATTAATTATAATGAACACCATTGGATAAAATGGTAAAAATATATTCTAATTATACTTTAAATCCACTCAATATTATAATTTATCACTATAATTTATTTTGATTAAAAAATTTGTTTTTAAGTATTTTTAAATATTCATAAAAATTGGAAGTTCTCAGAAAAATACCAAAAAATTCAACTTAGGATAATTTCGATATTTCGAATCCAAAAATGAAGTCCATTTTGAAATATAAAATAAATATAATTTCAAAAAGGAGGTATTACTATTCATAACGGCTAGTTTGATTGGATGTGGTGTGTGTTAGAACTCGATGTTGCGTACAACACACGCTATTTCATTATTCAAAGAGAAGTGTACCGTAGAAGCTTGGGGTGTTACATTATCCCCTCCTTCAAATAATTTCGTCCTTGAAATTTCTAGAATACTACCATATGAAAAGGCTCGGGTGGTTCCTCATCACAATTTCCTCGGTTTCTCACGTTTCCTCTTCCATCTTATGGTTTCTCCACAAAACTTTTATAAGACATGTCGTTTGGTTTCTCAGTACTTGTTCTCTCGTATCAATAATCTTGATGGGATCTTCGCAATAAGACAGATTGGGTTCTAGTTCCAATTACTCATAGGTGTGTACATGAATTGTGTCAGGCATGTATTTCCTCAATACAGATACGTGGAACACATCGTGAACTATGGAGATACATGGCGGCATTGCCAATCGGTAAGCCACAACCCCAATTCGTTCTAGAATTTTGAAAGGTCGGATGTACCTGGGACTCAATTTACCTTTCTTACCAAAACGTATGACTCCCTTCTATGGAGATACCTTCAGGAAAACATGATCACCGTCTTGAAATTCCAAATCCTTCCTTCAATTATCAGCATAGCTCTTCTGCCTACTTTGAGATACTTTGATGTGATTTTGGATTACCTTCACCTTTTCCATCATTTCTTCCACTAGTTCTGAGCCTACAAGTTTTCTTTCACCAACGTCATCCCAACATGTTGGTGTACAATATCTCTTTCGGTATAACGCTTCATATGGTGCCATCTGAATACTCGAACGGAAGCTATTGTTATAGGAAAATTCTACCAGAGGTAAAAATTGATCCGACATACCCTGAAAGTCAAGTGAGCAGGATCTCAACATGTCTTCTAAGGCTTGAATAGTTTGTTCTGATTGTCCATATGTTTGAGGGTGGTAGGCAGTGCTCAAATGATGTTCAGTATCCAAGGCTTTCTGAAGGCTTTTCCAAGAATCGTGAAGTAAAACGGGGATCACGATCAGAAACAATCGATAGGGGTACTCCATGAAGTCTCACAACTTCATCAATATATTGTCTTGCTAGACGTTCTAGTGGTAGATCTTCTCTTATAACATGAAAATGTGCTGACTTGGTAAGACGATCAATAGTGACCCATATTGCATCGTTCGTTCTAAGAGTCTTTGGTATCCCGATGACAAAGTCCATCGTAATATTGTCCCATTTCCACTTTGGTATGGGAAGAGGTTGCATGACTCCTCCAGGATGTTGCCTTCCAGCTTTCACTTGTTGACAAACCATACATCTTGACACAAAATCCGAAATCTCCCTCTTCATGTTGTCCCACCAAAAATGTTCTTTCAAATCTCTATACATTTTGGTGTTCCCAAGGTGTATAGAGAAATTGGAACTATGAGAATCATCCAGCAATTCCCTTTTTAGATCAGGTATATCGGGAACACAAAGTCTCTTCCTGAATTTCAAAATTCCATCTTCATACACAAAGTCTCTCAATCTCCCATCATTCACAGCTTTAATATTTTTTTGAAATTATTCTTCATCAGTCTGAGAAATCTTAATCCTTTCTAGTAAATATGGTTTGGAAACCATTTGAAAAAGCATTCATGTTTTACTTTCCCTGTTTATTCCCATGTCCATCTTCACTAGATCCATGAAAATTGTATCCCTTTCAATTCTCATATTGTTCAAAACTCCATGGTCTTTTCTGCTCAATGAATCTTCCACCTTGTCTGCCTTCCACGGGTGGTAGTGTATCGTGCAATCATAATACTTGAGTAATTAAATCCATCTTCTTTGCCTCATGTTGAGTTCTTTTTGTGAGAAAATATACTTCAAACTCTTTTGATAAGCATAAATCTCCCATTTTTCACCATAGAGGTAGTGCATCCATATCTTCAAAGCAATGATCACAGCTGCTAACTCAAGATCATGATTAGGATAGTTTTTCTCATGAATTTTCAACTGTCGTGATGCATATGCAATAACCCTATCATTCTGCATAAGGACACAACCAAGTCCTTTCTTCGATGCATCACTATAAATAACGAACCCATCATTCCCCGATGATAGAGTCAATATAAGAGCATTGACTAATCTTCTCTTTAGTTCTTTGAAACATTCTTCACACTCTTTTTTCCAAACAAATTTGACCCCTTTACGTGTGATCTTCGTTAATGGGTTAGCCAATCGGGCAAAATTCTGGACGAAACGCCGATAATAACCTGCCAAACCAATAAAACTGTGTACCTCAGTTATACTCGTAGGTGCTGGCCATTCTTGGATTGCCTTGGTCTTAGAAGGATAAACATAGATTCCATATTTAGAGACAATATGGCCATGAAAAGCAATCTCACGATGCCAGAATTCACACTTTCTAGACTTCCCATAGAATTCATGTCTTCTCAGAGTCTTCAGGATAATGCGCAAGTTACTTTCATGATCTTCATAGCTTTTAGATTATACCAATATATCATCAATAAATACCACCACAAATTCATCAAGATATTCCTTGAAAACTCTATTCATTAGATCCATGAATACAGAGGGTGCATTAGTCAATCCAAAAAACATTACAGTAAACTCGTAATGCCCGTACCTGGTTCGAAATGCTGTCTTCGGAATGTCTTCCTTCTTCACGCACAACTGATGCTATCCCAATCGAAGGTCAATATTTGAAAAGTATTGAGATCCATGCAGTTAGTCAAATAAATCATCAATGTGGGGTAGGGGATACTTTTTCTTTATTGTTATAACATTGATCTCCCTATAGTCGATACATAAAATCATAGATCCATCTTTATTTTTTAACAAAAAGAATAGGGGCTCCCAATGGAGAAACAATAGGGAGAATAAATCCCTTACTACTCAATTCCTCTAGTTGATTCTTTAGTTCAACTAATTCTACAGTGGACATTCAATATAGGTTCTTCGATATAGGCCTTGATCAAGCAATTAAATCAATGGAAAACTCAACTTCTCATTCTGGAGGATGTCCAGGTAAATCGTCCGGAAACACATCTATATATTCTTTAACAACATGTACATCCTCTATTTGATCATTCCATTCCTCACCCACTGTAATTTCATCCTCTTCCTCTCCAATAATAGAATTTAGATGAGCTACTGGGGGTGGATCTAGAAAAGAATTAGGTGGTGATGATTCTGCTCTAAATATAAGGTGTTCCTTATCATTATCATCAAAAATTGTAACCTCCTTCTTCTTACAATAAATATTCACATCATAGTCCGAAAGCCATTCCATACCGAGGATTATATCAAACTCAATCATAGGTATGACGATGATATCAGTAGATAAAGAACATTTATGTGCTCTAATGGGGACTGATTCACAAAACATTGTTGCAATGATACTTCCCTTAGGAGTTTTAACTGAAAACTCCCTTGTTAAATAAAATTGGAAATATCTAATTTTCATAGCAAACTGGGAAGATATGTAACAATGAGATGATCCAAAATCAAATAATGCATTTTCTAAACTTGAGGAAACCATTAAATTACATGCCACCACGTCTTTCGGAGCTTCTACCTCAACAGTAGTGATAGCATAAGCTTGGCCTTGATCCCTTGGCATTTTATGAGGTAAGTTCCCCTGACGCTTAAGACATTCATTTTCATAATGTCCCATCTCCCTGCAATTGTATCATTGAACATTGGTATCTTCCTTCTTCCCTTTTCATTCACGAGCATGGTGGCCTTTTTCACCACACTTGTAACAGACACCCACTCCCTTCAAGAGAGTACCGGTGTGTTTCTTCCAACATTTACCACAGGATAGATATTCAACATTTCCCTTCTTCCCCTTATTTCTATTCCCAGATTGATCAGAAGATCTCTTCTTCTCTTTATTTTCTCTAAAGTCATAAGACTTAGAGAATTCCTTTTCGGTCTTCATAGCACATGAGACAATGTCTTCGAATGATGAAAAGGATTGTGAGACTAATGCTCGACGGAGAAATGGTTTTAACCCATCAAAGAAATGATCAATATTACTTCTGGGGTTACGTATATAATCTCCAGCATACCTTGCTAACCTTGTAAAGTGATCCTCATACTTTGTGACATTCTCATCCTCCTTTTATTCTAGAATCAGAAATTGCCTTTCCATATCTACTTGATGGTCACGAGGAAAGTATTTTTCTAAAAATAGATCTTTCAACTCCCTCCATTCCATATTTGATACTTCATCATCTTCCTTCATATTTTGAATCAATGACCACCATTGATCAGCATCTCCAGTGAGGCGGTAAACTTCCATGATAACTTTTTCCCTTTCACTACTTCCCAAAGCCTGAAATATTTTATCTAGGGAATTTATCCATTGCTCACCTACTAAGGGGTTTGTACTCTCATTGGAAGTTGGTGTTTTTTTCATTATAAATTGATCTAACATTGATCCTCCACGATGCGGATCAGGGTGCTCCAAACGGGTAAGGTTATTATTCATAACCTGAGTGAGTTGTCCCAGTATGGTGATTAGCTGATCGGCACCAGTTTCATCACCAGCTCCACTATAATTATCTTGAACAGGAGGGAAATACCTACATGGAGTCCGTGCATTGATACAGTTTCCATTTCTTCC
This sequence comes from Viscum album, assembly GCA_963277665.1. Classification (NCBI taxonomy): domain Eukaryota; kingdom Viridiplantae; phylum Streptophyta; class Magnoliopsida; order Santalales; family Viscaceae; genus Viscum; species Viscum album. The sequence continues at coordinate 1,558,688,034 of OY728164.1, read as the reverse complement.
ACTAGGTGCCATTTCTAAACAATGGCATAAAGTAGATCAGTTTATGAATCAAAATACATGATTCCATACTTATAAAACACTTAACTTAAATTGAACTATTTATGGATATAATCCATAATCATAAAAATGTTTTCTTTGAGAAGTATATACTCATAAACCCTTCATAATGATTTTTAATGAAAATGAGAGTTATCCAAAGCATATCTCCTGGGAGTGTTGTAACCAAGAGTGCAGCAAGGCCCGTTGTCGTGAACCAGTTCTCGTTCGAGTCTAGCTCAAAGAGGTGTTTTCGAGTTTTACCCCTAGGTACATTTGTTCCAGGGCCACCTCTACCTACTCGTATCTAAACAGGGATGTATTGCTCGGAAAACTCACAGAATCTCTAAAATACCAAAATTCTTGGAAGTTCTTCTATACTAATCCTCAAAGTCCATCTTAGGTATGTGTGCTTTAATCAGAGTTTATCTAAATCTACCTTTCAAGGTTTGTATTAAACATACATTGATACCAACTGTAACGCCTCAACCCGAGTTACCCAGAGTCAGTGAATTATTACATAACATTGGCATGATCATAAGAAAGATTAAATCTCGAAAGACCGATTGGTTTAGTATCCTTGGAAACACTAGATATATTCATAATGTTTTACATTACATCATAAAGTGAAAAACTACTACAAAAACATATTGTCTCCATATTCCACACTATTATACCCTCATAATATCCCTGTAGGTCATTCATAATTTACTTCTTCACATCCTCGGGAAAAATAAATCATAGAAAAGGGGTGAGCTCAAATGCCCAGTAAGGATAAACATATAGTGGAAACATTCATAAACAAGAATAAACATTTAAGGCAATGTATAACTAAAACAAAAGCCTTTTAAAATTTAACTTGAACATATTATAGAAAAAATAAAATAATACCATTTACTTATTCACATGGATATTATACTAATCGAATAATCACATGCAATATAAATTACCACTTTCATAATGATGAAATGCATAATGCCAGACTATCATAACTACATAGCCAAGGCCTCGTGCCAAGACTACAAATAAGATTTTCTCAAGGACTTATGCCAAGACACTAGTTTGTCTCATGAGACCTATCGATGCATCGAGGAGCTATAGCAGGCACCACCTGTCACATATTAAGTCCAATGTATTCCCATATGAAAAGTTTTAAACATAACATAAACATTCGTATTAAAAATAGCATACTAAATGTAAATAATTCATCTATAAACCACGAAAGGTAAAAAAATAACACATCCATAGTCAAACATATCAAAAAACCTTCAATACAATACAAAAGTTTTGTATAATAATAAATCTACTTCAAATAAGCGTAAAATTATTCAAAGGATGTTGACATAGATGAAATCAGAACTCTTTTTAGAAAAATATCTCTTTATATTTTGAAATCATTTAAGAGTCATATATTTATAAAATAAAACATTTTCATTGAAAATATTCTTATAAGATTGTAAGAGAATCTTTGAAAATTTTATAACGGTGGAAAATAGTCGCACCCACCGTATAAGTTAAAAAAAACATTCTTACCTTAATTCTATCGAAAAGGTTAAAAAGTACCTTGTTTAGAAAACGACGGAAAGATTCCATTATAAAACTCTTATAAAAAGTCAAACAAGGGTATGAATGACTTTAAACCATATTATTGTAAATAGTAAAAATGTTTTGAAATTAATTTTTAAGAAGCATGAATGTGGATGATAAATAAATCCCAGTAGATTATTACGTATAAACAACCTCAGATAATGAAGAGATTGCGAAATATAACCTTACGAATTTGGTAACTTACAAAACGTATAACCCACAAAAGAGGTATCATACAATGAATATGTAAATACACATAAATTAACGTGTATTACACAAAGAATAAAATTATGGGTAGTACATACACCACAAAAAATGTAATAGTGGCAATATGGCATGAATCTCACAGGAATAAGGAGTGAGATGAAAACCCCTTACCTTGTACTTTTCCTTGGTTAGGGTAGGTTAAACTCCTGTATAATGGTGAAATAATTGTTATTAAATTATACAAGAATAATATACATTAATATGATATCATATCTGATCTTTAACCATTGATTTGTTAATAATATCTTAGTATTATCGTTGTTTCAGGTGTTAACTTACTCGTTTTCTTTTATATGTTTTGTTACGTAAGATGTGTTTGTCATGGATAGGTTGTATCTTAATCATGTCCAGAATGATATCAAGTCCTTATATACTATTATTAATCATCAAATGATAATTATACTTTAATGGATACGGTGGAGAATGAATCTCATCGCGTTCGTGTAGACGGTAGTCCGTACGTACGCACAAGCGACAATATAATTATTTTGATATTAAAATAATATATAATTAGATGGTATATCATATATAAGGAATCATTATCATGTTATATTTATTATTTAAATGAGTTACACATCATTATCATACCGATCCAAATAATAATTTATTGAATAACAATTACACCACGACGTGGAGACGGTAATCCGTACGTACACACGTATGGTGAAATGTTATTAAAAGGATGGATAGAATACAGAATATGGTTGTACCATATATATAATAACATAACAATATATTTAAGATACTGGAGTTATTATTTTATAATGGTAATAACAAAGAAGGAAGAAGTGGAAGAAGAAAGGAACTTGGAAAAGGGTGGTGAAATCATTACCTCTTCTTCGGGTTCTTCCTTTTGATTTGATGAAAAGGGCTCTTAGGTTGGTTTTCTAACTAATGGAAGGCCTCTAGGATGAATTGACTGAAGTTTAGAGAGTATTTGGGCATAATTTGGCCGAGCGAAAAGACTTTGAAGGTTTGAATTAATGGGAAGGGGGAGTGCCCTTTTATAAGAGGGGTGAGGGGCACCATTCGAAAAGCTGGAAATATTATTTTATAATAAATTCATATTCTGTTTCTAATGGTTCCAAAGTAGATTATTTATAGGTTAAGGTGGGGATGGATATAAAACCACTCAACCAATAGAATTTAGACATGTTTGGGTTACTATATTTACCTTATCATGAAGTATTAACTCTTAGTTAATTAGTTTCACTTTTACAATGTCTCTTTGTATTTTTATATTATATGGTTAATAAACATACTATATACATCCGAGATACCCCAAAGTGGTCCATTAATGATACACCTATCTTGATATAAGTCCCTTGGCGGAACCTTATATTTTTAGGAATTTAATATCAATTAATAATATAATATTTGTTTTAAAAACTCTTTTATGTCAATTTTGACACTATTCAATAATTGATTTTTGTGAAAATAATAACATATTTATTACTTAGAGAAAAGTTAATTAATTCAATCCTAACATGTGATATTGACCTATAAAATTATTTTAATTCATAAAAAGTCTCCAATTATATTTATTTGGGTATCTACAATATCAATCATTTTAATTTTTCACTATTATGGTAATTACTACATCACCATTGTGTCATAAATAAATTACATTATTTAATGTATAAAAATTATAAATAAAATATCATTATGTAGAAAATAATTTTAGATTTCTAATGAATATTTACAATCGAATTAATCATATGTATAACCCTATATTAAAAATGTTTTAGTAAATAAACTTTGATTTTAACTCTTTTTAACTCTTCTTTGAATAATCATAAATGTCATATTCTAATCCATGTGGACCTATATGATAATATTTTATTTCTAAGGTTGTTTTTGGTCGAGATAAACATGTCCAATAGAACTAGTACAGGTGTTAGGGTGATAATAATATCATTTTTACCCTTAATTACCCTATTTACTTTTAACCGTGGTAAATAAAAGTAATAAGTTACTTTTCACAGAAAAATGATTTTCATCTCATTGAAGCACATTTTACTCCTTGATATAAACTGTGTCTCTCGGATTTTCAAAATTCTAATCACAGAAGTGGTAAAATTATGTTTTATGAAAAATTCAGTTTTTTTAACTACTACTTAGTAATTTCACTATTCATCAAAAATTGATGTTTTTCAGAACAATGCCAAAATTTCACCCTAAGTCATAATTTATATTCCGAATTCCAAAATTATGGCTATTTTAAAAAATTCCAAACATATATGTTGTATTAATTAATTTTATAATTAATTCTCGCTGTCACAACAAATAGCGTGTTTTTAAGGAACAATATATATCAAAAGATTGACAATTGTTTATGTCCAATTTCAAAGTAAAATTAATTCTAATGGACACCATTGGATATAATGGTAAAAATATATTCTAATTATACTTTAAAACCACTCAATAGTATAATTTATCACTATAAATTATTTTGATTAAAAAAGTTGTTTTTAATTATTTTTCACTATTCCTAAAAATTGGAAGTTCTCAGAAAAATACCAAAAAATCAGCTTAGGATAATTTCGATATTATGAATCCAAAAATGAAGTCCATTTTTAAATATAAAATATATGTATATTCAAAAAGTAGGAATTACTATTCATAACGGCTAGTATGATTGGTTGTGGTGTTTGTTAGAACTCGATGTTGCGTACAACACACGCTATTGCATTATTCAAAGAGAAGCATACCGTAGAAGTTTGGGGTGTTACACATTAATGTATATGAGAATCATATTATGAAACAAAAAAAAAATACAGTGTATATAAAAAAATAAGATACAGAATTTCTAAATCCTATATTCAAGGATTTCCCAGTAAGATATTGGAAGTGGATCAAGGAATACATAATCCTTAATGGTCTAGATGGGAGTACATGAGTTTTATACTTTAACATATTCAGGGAGATCAAAATGAGGAGTAGGATGAGGATCACATCAGAAGTAGTTATGGCCTCATCAAGTTTCACCGTAACCGTGGATTAAAGGATCCTAGGATTGGGGCCATATATCATAGGTTGGTAGGGTGTATTCATTGAATCCTATCCCAATTGTTTTTGGAGAGGGAAATTCTATAGTTATAGGCATCGATTTGATTAGAAACACCTATAAAAAGGATATCCAGGAATTGTGATGTCCCAAACCAAGATGCAACTCATTAGTGGCTTGAACCCAGATGGCCACATGGCCTCAAGAACATTTACCAAAATTTCAAATGTTATTGACTAATAGTGAGAACCACTGATGTGTCTGGGGGAGACTAATCCCTCATTACCTAAGTTACACAATTTCAATATTATCAGTTAAAAAGTAGAAGAAAGATAACAATGGGAAAATATTGGAATTGGATGAAAATAACTAAATTAGTAATACCAACTAATAACAAAATCATAGACCGAATTATGGTAATGTATGTCATGTATCAAGAATAAAAACATAGTTACAACTAGTAGGAAGTAGTACTATACAAGAGGCTCAATAAATTCAAGAAATTTACCTAGATTCCTGATAGACAACCCAATCATCTGGTACATGCTCCATCCTATGTCATGTGAGTAGTCATGCGTCTATAAAATGGTGATTCCTCTTATCTAAACATATAATCATGTAGATTATCCGGGTACCCAATGGCATCTCAAACAATGTGTGGGATATACTTCATGTCGGTGACCACTGAGAGGTATATAACTATCCAATATATTTATATAACATGTTAATATAATGATATGATGAATTAAAGTGACAACTAAAAAATCTAAACGGGTTTTCTATGGTTCTGGAGAAAAAATCAAAAAGGGTTTTATAGGTTAAATAAAAAAACAAAAAAACAGTTACACATCAAAATCAAAAGAGATAACTGAAATATTAGATAGATAACAATAAAAATAAGGTACCTCTTAAGAAAATACCTAATTTGGGATGGTTTGGATGAAGAATCAATAGCTTGGATGGGGGAATCTGATATTCCAACCGTTCGGACGGAGGAATCGAGATGGACCCGAGAGAGGTGATGTATGAATGAGAGAGAGGTGGTCTGATCATAGGGGAGAGGCGCCATTCGAATAAGGGAGAGGTGTAGGATCACAGGGGAGAGGTGAATTAGGATTCTGTCTAAATGGGGGATAGGAGAAGGGTCGCGTGGGGATATTGTGGCAAACCATTACCAACAGTTTTTAAAAACCATTAGTAAAGTTACCCTTTACAAACGGTTCACTATAATCATTGGAAAGGTGGGTATTTGGCCAGTTTTACCAACAGTTTAAGAAAACCGTTGTTAAAAATCTTATATACCAACTGTTTAAGCAAAATGTTGGTATATAAGTGTTGGAAAAAACCCGTATTCATTTAGTTCTAGGAATACTTTTACTGCAATCCTATGGAGGTAACCTGAAGAGCAGGTAACATTCTTCAGTGAATTTATTTTTATTTCTCCCTCTACCTCCTTTAATTCTTATGAAACCATGATGATATAAAAAATGTATCATCCATCTAATTTGAGGTTTTTAAGTAAATTTAAAAACTTACTACCATATCTACATCCATCAAATGCATCTTGAAATCATCATTCATTTGTATATAGGACTAACACGTCGCGAACCGATGTCATTCTTTCTTCTGTTACCACATCTAACAGTTGGGTATAAGGATGGATATGAAGTATATATATATATATATGATACTTATATCACAGTTATACATACTGAATAATTATATGGTATATAACTTTTTAAATTTCTATTCTGTAGGTGATACGATAATTTCGTTCATCTGTATGGCAGACATCCACCTTGCGAAGTGTTGGGATTCATTTTAAATCTGTATTTACATAGAATATAATAAAGATAATGTTAATCAATATATGTGATATACATGAAATAATTATGATAATTATGATAAATTTTTCATTCTGAAAATTCAATAATATATTTATATTTCTTACCTTTTTACTAACTAAAAGTTGATAATGTCATTCATGTACGTGAGGAATATCAACTTTATGAAGCGATATGACTATTTATTTATAAACACAAAACATGGATGATTTGTATAGGTGTATTTAATAAAATATTATGTTATTTAAGATTTTATTTATAATTATTTGAAGATAAAATACTACTTACAACCTTTCCATAATAACCATTAAATAATGGAAATGTTACTCATGTGTACGTACGACTTACCGTCTCCACGATCGTAACGTACTTAATTTCCCAAAAACCAATATCGTGATAAATATTAAATGAATATTTGATGTATAAATGTTATAATTATTTCATTATTAGAATTATGGGGATTCTGGAACCCTGATTATAGTAATATGGCTAAAAATTATAAATCATGAAATATATGAAAAATTAAATGGATCTTACCTGAAACGTGATTAAAAAATTTAATTAGTAATTAATGGTAAATAAATGGTCAAAAGTAAATCATATATGGTATAATATATATATATTTATTGTTATATAATATATTTATAATATATTTTTATTTATTATTGAATATATTTTAATGTGTACAATGGAATTCAAGACAAAAGGTAAGAGATTTATGTATCACTTTTTTCTTCTGTGAGGAACATTTGATATCACCACCTATATCTTTTTATGTGGTTTATATGATTCTAATGTATTTATTTTATTATTCATATCCTGAAAATTATGGGTTTTACATACCCATTTGAGGATCTCTCTTTCATTGGAATTATGTTTCAAATGCTACTAATGTAGAAATGTATTTATGTTATAGTCTCATCATTTATTATGATTGTTTACAATTACCTCAATTTTTTTAAATATTATGATATAACTCTCAATATTTATAACTAATTTATTATAATATATTTATTCATAATACTTTCATACAATATTACCAATTTCCAACTCATTAGTGCTTCAAATAATTATGAAAATGTTTTAAATAAAAACCATCTTTATATCTCTCTTTGTCCAAAACCCATTTTTCATCAGAAAACACGTTATAAAAATTTTTCAATTTTATAAAATTATGAAAATAATTCATTAAATTATTTTTTCCCATTTATGAATTTTAAATTTCTTTGATATGAATCTTCATTTAATTTTCCAAATAATTCTCTATTTTCTTTTACCAAATATTTTAAATAAATATTTGTATTAATAAGTATGACATAAATGAAATTTTACCCCATCATTAATATTATTTTCAGTGATGTTTCCATTATATTTTTCAAATATTCTTTTATAATAAATGGATATTAAAACTTTTTCATGATTTTTTAGTATAAAAAACTTAGCTTTTGACAAAAAATTATTTTCCTCAAGAATTGTTCCATGAGGTCTTCCAAAATAATTATCTATATAATTTCCCATCCATTGATGAACTTTTTTCCTTCCTAGGGATATGATCTATAACATCCCAATATTTAATAAATAAAATTTCCCATTGCGATTTATTTAAATTTCATATTATGTAATATGTTATAGAGAAACACATACACTTAATTGGTTTTATTATATCCCATTGGATTTAAAATAAAATTAATCATTCAAATCATTTATAATATAGGATTTGAATAGTGATCATGTGATTATAATAAATAGATGGTTTTAGAAAATCTGATTGACATAAACAAAGGAAGTGATGGCCTCAACTAATATGATCATACCCAATGAATCCTATTTATCAGAGCCTTTAAGAGAGATAGGGTCACTTATTCTTGAACTTGATCAAGAATAATATTCGATCCAATAACTTAAAAATGTGAAAAAAATAATGGGAGATGTTCAAGCTCATAAAGATGATGGCCAAAACCATGTATGTCGATCCACCCCATAAAAATCTCAAAATTACACACCATAACCTTAGGAATTTTTCTTGTGAATTAAAGGGATATGTATAAGGAAAAAAATAATATGAATATGTATATTATATTTTCAAAAGAATCGTTGTTATATATTATTCTTATTGTTATTTTAAAACTAATTTTGATTTTGATACAATAAAAAAATTGTATTTTTGGGTAATATTCAAAATCAATTTAAAAAAATTATTTTAAAATATTAATGGAATTTATAAATAAATAATTTTTTATTAAAATATTATTTTTAAATAGTTTTTATCAAATATAAATTATAATAAAAAATTTATGAAGTCAAACATAATTTCTTTAAGGGTTCGAAAACAGTTTTTGTCAAAAAAAACCCAACATTTCTCAATAAATGTCAATTCTTATTTTAAAATTATAAATTTACATATTTAGAAAATTATTTAGATAAAATAAAAATTATTTTTCAAATCATAATGTTGAAATTATTCAATAGTTAATTTTTTATAATTTTCAAAGACAATCAAATTTTCAGGTAAAATTAAAATATGGTATAAATATACAGTGTGTACTATGACACAATAATGTCCCAAAAGTGAAGTACTAAATACTATAAAAGGAATAAGAGACCAAATTTATTTTTAAAATTTTCAATAATATGATTTTACGTATATTTTATTAATTTTATAAATCCATTATGGATCATCCATGACCTAGAAAATATTTTAAGGTTTCAAAATATATTTATTAAGAGCATGACTCACATCAACATCAGAAAGGGTAATATTTTGATCACTTCATACATTTTAATTATAAAATAATGATAACCACCCCTCTTTAGATGAATCAATTAGAAAAAACCATGGGAAGGTTTGTGGTTTTGTTTATTTTATTATATAAGAAATAATAAATAATTCCACACTATTTTCTTATATAAACCCACCCCAAATTCCATTAATATTCACTGAAAATACTTAGAGAATACCCTTAATATAAGGCCCCAGCCTTAATCCTTACTTAATATTGAATTAAATGAATAATTCACATTGAGAATCTTTTCAGGTTTAGAGTTTTAGAGAACTAGGACATAACTATTACATCTCAAAAGATTACAAAGTATACACTTATACTAAGTTTCCATAAATTAAAAACTCTTAAAAAGAAACATGTCAAGTTCCATGTTTTATATAGCATGTCTTTCCTTGATCCCATCCTTGACCCTATTCTTCTTTAAGTCCTGTGGAAAATATTTGAAAAACATGGGATGAGCATAAAAACCCAGTAAAGGATACACAAAGAAGGGAAACTATTAGTTTGTCAAAACAACAATTAAACCAAGAATACTTTATCAAAGTAATACTTTTCACCTTTATGAAGTAGTAAAAAACTCTTCACTGAATAAAAGATCATTACATACCCTTTTGTAACCAAGAGATTACCATAAAACCCATAAAAAGAACACATAACATATAAAGGTAACTTGGGACATAAACATACTTAAATTGAATAACCATACGGTCGACTTCCACACATATCACTTAATGGAATAGCCATACGGCCGACTTCCATACCCAATGCATTGGAGGTTATAACGTAACCACCCGTCCTGGTATTCACGGCACCACTCGTCATATGGGTTATCACATAACCACCCATAAAATGTCCAAGTACCATCATTACACATATAATATTGAAAATATTAACATTTTAATAACAACATTTCCTTTGAAATCACAATAAGTAATTCCAAGATATTGAATTAATCAATCCATTTTCAAAAACCATTTAAAGGAGATTTTTGAATCAAAGTGTCCCATACCACTTTGAAGGATATAATGGAATTATAATTTTAAAACATTAATTTCCATATAAATAAATACTGAAAACCATTTTGAAACGTGGACATTAAAGATAAAGATAGAGAATAATGAATCTTTAAAACATTTAAAATGATATTTTTGTTAAAGAGTTTTTAACAAAATGAGAGAATCTTGAATACAAATAATTGCGGAATAAAATTTAATCCGAGCTTTATAATATCATGAGAATAAATGGATTCACGATATAATATGTCAAAAGATAGTATACACGCCATATAAGAGTGAATTGGTTCATGAGAACAATGAAGTCTCAATGGAAATGTAAATTGAGATGAAATCCATTATAAAGATGGTATCCTTGGATTAAAGATAAATCAATTATATAATTATGTGTGACAAACGAAGACACCAAATATAAGTGGATATTAAGTGTAAAACAATCATAGGTTATTCACACATATTCATAGAACGACATATTCAATTAGTAAAAGTTTATCCCAAATAATCAAAATTGGGTTAAGAAGTTCTCTTGCAAAAATTCGACAGCCTAACTGTGTCACTTCAAAATTCAGAAAATGAGTTGATGAGAGACATAAAATTTACATCAATAAGGATATATAATAACATATCCCAACATAATATTATGTAAATTAAAGACATAACAAAAGAAGTCTTTTAAAAAGTGAAGGGTGAAAGGTTCCCTTACCGACTTGGGTAACTTTCAAAACGTAGACCCCATTGAAGAAGGGTCATACAATGAAAATGTAAATACCCATAAATGAAATTATATTACACAAGGTGTATAATGATGGGAAGTAAATACACCACTCAAATAAAATGGTGGCAAATGTAGAATAAATCTCACGGGAATAAAATTGAGATGACAAATCCCTTACGAAAACCCGGCAGCCGAATGGCACCACTTAAAACATCCAAAAATGGATTGATGAGATAAAATAGGGTATCTCATAATATTAAAATAAAATTTACAGAAAGAGGAATATAAAATAACATCCCCCAACATAACAAAGAGTAGCTTGAAAGATGTGACATAAAGGGGAGTACTTAAAAAGAAAGAGAGAGGCTGGATATCTTACGAAAATTCGGCAGCCTAACGGCGCCACTCAAAACATCCAAAATGGAGTGATTATAGAAAATAGGGTCTCTCATCATATGAACATAAAAAGTACAGTAAGATTAATATAAAATAACATACCAATAATAAGAAATATGAGCTTAAAAGGAATGACATAAAAGAGTGTACTTAAAATGAAAGAGAGGGGTAGGATCCCTTAAGAAAATTCGGCAGCTTAACGGCGCCACATAAAAATTATAAAAAAAGAATTGATGAGAGTAATATGGGGTATCTCATCATATAAATATTAAAATTAAAGTATGGTAAATATAAAATAAATCCTCCAACATAAGAACATGGAGCATAAATGAAATGATATAAAAAAGGGTACTTGAAAATAAAGCAAGAGGTTGGATCCCTTACCTCGTGTCCGACGTGAATCGATTGCTATTTAATCTCCTGAATAAAAAACTAAAGTAAATTTATACTTTCACAAGGACCTTTATCAAGATTATTATTCCTTTTATATCACTTATTGTCATGTTATAAATGTTATCTAATCATTTATGTTAATAATGTTTGTTTTGTCGATATTTGGTTCTTAAGTCGAAAGTGAAATTCTTACAATTACATGTTGTTCGTGTGGTCAAAGGTTCATTATATCCAGAATGATATTCATGATTTGGATATCATATATATCATATATATCCAGCATATACATTTATTTATAATAGTACATAACATTTATAGGTAAGAAATGAAATGCACTGTTCATGGAGACGGTAAGCCGTACGTACGCATGAACGCTACTTACATTTCTATTTCATAATTAATGGAGTGAAATAATAATGATATAAAGATATATTATAATTTCAGTATAATATAATATATATAATATCATTAAATCTATCCTTTATACATCCCACATATGGAATTAACGAATCAAATCACTTTGAGGGGGCGGTAGTCTGCACTTCCTAAAATGAAATTATCATGTTTACCCACAATGGAAATCATAAAGGTATGCCACAAATGAAAAATAGAGAAGCATAAGGAAATAAAAAACATAATATATATCATATATAAATTTAGTGACATCTTGATGGACACCATGAAAGGTGTTAAAAGAAGATTGAACAATCATCGTTTCGTGAGGCAGAAAATCGCCAACCACAGAAACAGTATGTTCTTTAACCATTAGACGAAGGTGTGTGTAGGTGTAGCTCTGATCCATCTCATAATACCATACTCGTATATTTAATATACTGGTGTTTTTACAAAAGAAATAAATAAAATAGTTTAGGGGGTTGGAGAAGCAAAATAAAAAATAAGAACACAAGAGAAGACACTACCTTTAAATCGGGTAACTCTTTTTGATTTGATCTCAAAGGCTTCCTTGGAAATAATTCTACCCAAAGTGAGGCTTCTAGGAGTAAGAGAGGTATGTGGAGAGACAAAAGTGGAGATTTTGGCCGAGCCAATGGCTTGAGAGGTGTGGGTAATGTGGTAGATGTGGGGGCCTTTTATAAGAGGAGAGGAGGGGCACTCTTGGAAAGTTATAAAATATTACATTATTATAAAATTATTTTCGGATATAAAAGGTCCCATAATTATATATTTCTAGGATAAGGTGATAAGGGTTATAAATCCACCCATACAATAGATTTTTGACAAGTTCATGTCTTATATTTTACCTTATCGTCTCATTTTATTTAAATCGTTTATTAATGAGGTAATCGCTGCATCATCATGGTGTCATAAATAAATTAATTTCTTTAATGTATAAAAATTATAAAACAAATACTATGATTTAGGAAATCTTTTTAGATTTATAATTATTATTTATAGTCAAAAATATTACTTGTATAAACTGATGTAAATTTTTTTTAGTAAAACAACACATGTTTGTGACATTTTAATTTTAACTTTAAATAAAATGTTATTAATGTCATTTTCCAACCAAAGTGGCTCCATGGGGTCCCCATGTTGACCCATGGATTTTCATGGTCGTCCATGACTCATTAAATAAGGGTAGGACATGTGTCGACGTCATTTCATATTATTAAAACATTATTTTTACCTTAAATTACACTAATTACCTCTAATCGCGATTAAAACATAAAAGTTACTATTCACCAAAAAAATATTTTAATCCCATTGAACAAAATTTTAAATCATAATGACAACCATGTATGTAGGATTTTTGATATTCAAATCATAGAAGTGGTAAAGTTACATTTAAACGAAAAATTAGTTTTTAAACTACCACTTAGTGGTTTCACTATTCATCAAAAATTGAAGTTTTTCAGAAAAATACCAAAACTTCTCCCTAAGATATATTTGATATTCTGAATTCAAAATTAATTTCTATTTTAAAAATTCAAAACATATAAGTTTCGTTAATTAATTTAATATTTAATTCCCACTGTCAAAACAAATAGCGTGTTTTTAAGAAACAATATCTATTAAAAGTTTAACATTAGATTAAGTAATATTTCAAAGTGAAATTAATTCCAATGACCAATATTGGGTTAAATGGTAAAAATAAATTCTAATTTCACTTTAAATCCAATTAAAAATATAATCTAAACATATAAATAAATTAGATTAAAAAGAGGTTTTGAATTAAAATACAACATTTTTAACTATTCATTAAAAAATGAACTTTATCAGAAAAATACCAAAAATGTACACAAAGTAAATTTTGAATTCTGGATTCTAAAGTAGAATTTTATTTTGTCAAATATAACACATAAAATTTTCAAAAAGTGCATTTAAAAGAAGTTCTCCATCAAAAGGCGATTAATCAACCTTTTAAAGAAGATTAGATTGTTTACGCTTAAAATTGGATTCATTCGCATTTTTAATCCTATAACATTTATTGTAAAATTAAAAATATTTGACTAACATATATAATAATTTTGTAGTTAGTTTTGTTCATTCCCATCATTAGAACGACTAGGTGTTAACTACCATTTAAAATAAAACTATTTTATTATTAGAGTGCAACGTAAGATTTCAAAAGAACTCGTTGTTGTGTATTGGGTACGCCATCGAGCATAGCGTCCCATTTAAAGTAATATTATTATTTTATTCACAAATATGGATAAATATGAAATTTTCATGTTTTTTATTTACCTGGGGTGTTACATCCTTCCCCCCTTTTGGGAATTGCGTCCTTGCAATTTTAAAATTGGGCTTGGAAACTTCATTGAAAACCCCACATCGGAACAAGTGTCAGTAAAACTATCACTTTAAAATAAGGAAAGAGAAGTACAATGGTCACCCGAGTTAACCAGTAATAGGATTCCATGTAGGAAAACATGGTTATGAATGAAAAAACATAGCTTCATGTTCTGAGGGAGAGTGATAGAAAACATGTTTAGGAGAAAGTTAACCCCCTGAAAATTGCAAACTTATGGTGAGTTAAACGGTATTTGATTCCCCAGTACGAAAATTTAATAGGACACATTTTTGTTTTATGTTACTTTTCATTAATGAAATTATTTATGAACTTAAATAAAACAGAAGGAAACATACTTACTTGTCATGTTGACTTCCAACTTTTACTAGATTTCTTACACAAACTCATACTTTCCCCAAATGATGAGTATTTAGGAAGACTTGTTCACATTAAGAGTACTATAATCAACTTCTAGAGAATCAACTATTCTATAAAATGGAACTATATATTTCCCATGTCTTTAGACCCTTATCAAAAAAAAATTGTGAGAACCAGATCTGATAATCCAGAAAAGGATAACCCTTTATAAAAATAAAATCTATTCTTAATCTCCAAAATTTGTGCAAAAAAACCCAAAGTTCAACGAAGACCATTCGATAAAAAATTTGTCCATAAAATTATTCAAAGTAAACCAAAATAATATTGGAACACAAATATTTGATTGATTTAATCACATAGTCTCCCAAGGTACAAATTAACATTTATCTCCAAATAAAATTAGTTTCCCTTAAAGGCTCATACTGAAAATTAATTAACCTAATCACATATCCTCCATGATAGGTTAATAATTTCCATAGATAACCAAAAATAAACTTATTCTAGATTCTTAATATCATATAAATAAAAATAATTAGTCAAAATTACCATGGACTTCACGTAGTGAAGTGGTAGGTGATAAATACCAGTCGCACTTTGGTTGTGGGTTCGATTCCCGCAGCTTCCTCCGACGCGATGGGTTGTCACATGGTCTCGGTGTTGTCCTTTTTCCAAAACTATATAATTCCTAACACATTCCCCAAAAGAGGTAAAATCTTCAAAAATAACCATAACATAATTTAACCTCAAGTTTATCTCATGTCGTTCATATTCCATCATATCATATAGTAACCCATAATTACCTCAAAAGTAAGGATCATATAAACCCTAATGGTTACCTTTATAATTATTACTTGAACTTCCACATTGATTTGGAAATATCGTCCATGATGCATTAGAGAACATGCCAAGGTTCAAGTGGTTGATCATGACTCCTTGATAGTTGGTTTAAAACAACCAGGAGTTTCCTCACTGAATCCCCCATTTCATCCAGTCTCTTAATCAGAGAACCACCACAGTTTCCTTCAAACCCATTGTCACTTTGGTGCCTGCTAGATCCATCCATTTACTAAAACCAAAAATGTCAGTGTGAGTATATCAAAAAAATCATCATGTACTAATGAGGAAGATAAAAACTAAGATATACTTACTCATTCAATTTATCTAAAAACTATGACTCTTTCTGAAATCCTAGCCATTATGGTAATGTCACTTATGCTTAAATAATACCCTAACCTCTAAAGTTATCTAAACCGACCTTTGATACCAACTATAAGGCCATGGCCTTAAAACGTACTTAATATTGAATTAAATGAATAATTCAACTTGAAGATATTTTCAGGTTTAGAGTTTTAGAGAATTAGGACATAACTATTACATCTCAAAAGATTACAAAGTATAAAATTCTACTAAGTTTCCATAAAATAAAAACTCTTAAAAAGAAACATGTCTACTTCCATGTTTTATATAACATGTCTTTCCTTGATCCCATCCTTGAACCTATTCATCTTTACGTCCTGTGGAAAAAATTTCAAAAAATTGGGATGATCATAAAAAGCCCAGTAAAGGATACACAAAGAAAGAAAACTATTAGTTTGTCAAAACAACAAGTAAACCAAGAATACATTATCAATGTAATACTTTTCACCTTTATGATGTAGTAAAGAACTCTTCACAGAATAAAAGATCATTACTTACCCTTTTGTAACCAGAATATTACCATAAAACCCATATAAAGAACAGATAACATATAAAGGTAACTTGGGACATAAACATACTTAAATGGAATAACCATATGGTCTACTTCCACACATATCACTTAATAGAATAGCCATACGGCCGACTTCCATACCCAATGCATTGGAGGTTATAACGTAACCACCCATCCTGGTATTCACGACACCACAGATCATATGGTTTATCACGTAACCACCAGTAAAATGTCCATGTACAATCATTACAAATAAAATATTGAAAATATAAACATTTCAAAAACAACATTTCATTTTCAATCGCAATATGTAATTACAAGATATTGAATTAATCAATCCATTTTAAAAAACCATTTAAAAGTGATTTTTGAATCAAAGTGTCCCATACCACTTTGAATCTTTTAATGGAATTATAATTCTAAACCATTAATGTCCATATAAATAAATACTGAAAACCATTTTGAAAACATGGACATTAAATATAAAGATATATAATAATGAATATTTATAACCTTTAAAACGATATTTTTGTTATTGAGTTTTAACAAAATGAGAGACTCTTGAATACAAATAATTCCGGAATAACATTTAATCTGAGATTTATAATATCATGATAATAAAAGGACTCATTATATAATATGTCAAAGGACAGTATACACACCATATAAGAGTGAATTGGTGCATAACAATAATGAAGTCTCAATGGAAATTTAACTTGAGATGAAATCCATTATAAAGATGGTATCCTTAGATTAAGGAAAAATCAATTACATAATTATGTCTGACAAATGAATACACCAAATATAAGTGGATATTAAGTGTAAAACAGTCAGAGGTTAATTCACACATATTCATAAAACGAAATATTCAAGGAGTAAAAGTTAATCCCAAAGAATCAAAATTGGGTTAAGAAGTTCCCTTGCCAAAATTCGACAGCCTAACAACGTCACTTCAAAATTCAGAAAATGAGTTGATGAGAGATAAAATGGGTATCTAATCACTTAGACATAAACTTTACCTCAATAAGGATATATAATCACATATCCCAACATAATAGTATGTGAATTACAATACATAACAAAAGAAGTCTTTTAAAATAGGAGGGTGAAATGTTCCCTTACCGACTTGGGTAACATTCGAAACGTACACCCCATTGAAGAAGGGTCATGAAATGGATATGTAAATACCCACAAATGAAATTATATTACACAAGGAGTATAATAATGGTCAGTACATACACCACTCAAAAGAAATGGTGGAAAATGTAGCATAAATCTCACGGGAATAAAAGTGAGATGAGAAATCCCTTACGAAAACTCGGAAGCCTAACAACGCCACTTAAAACTTTCAAAAATGGATTGATGAGATCAAATAGGATCTCTCATCATATTAAAATAAAATTTACAGCAATAGGAATATAAAATAACATCCCCCAACATAACAAAGAGAAGCTTGAAAGAAGTAACATAAAGGAGAGTACTTAAAAAGAAAGAGAGAGGTTGGATCGGTTACGAAAATTCGGCAGCCTAACGACACCACTCAAAACATCCAAAATGGATTGATGAGAGAAAATAGGGTCTCTCATCATATGAACATAAAAATTACAGTAAGAGTAATATAAAATAACATCCCAATCATAAGAAAGATGAGCTTAAAAGGAATGACATAAAAGAGTGTACTTAAAAAGAAAGAGAGGGGTAGGATCCCTTACGAAAATTCGGCAGCCTAACGGCGTCACATAAAAATTCTGAAAAAAGAATTGATGAGAGTAAGAGAAGGTATATCATCATATAAAAATAAAAATTAAAGTATGGTTAATATAAAATAGCATCCTCCAACATAAGAACATGGGGAATAAATGAAATGACATAAAAGAGGGTACTTGAAAAGAAAGCGAGAGGTTGGATCCCTTTTCTCGTGTCCGACGTGACTCGATTTCTCTTTAATCTCCTGAATAATAAACTAAAGTAAATTTATACTTTCTTAAGAACCTTTTTCAAGCTTATTATTCCTTTTATATCACTTATTGTAATGTTATAAATGTTATGCAATCATTTATGTTAATAATGATTGTTTTGTGGATATTTGGTTCATAAGTCGAAAGTGGACTTCTTACAATTACATGTTGTTCGTGTGATCAAAGGTTCATTATATCCAGAATGATATTCCAGATTTTGATATCATATATATCATATATATCCATCATATACATGTATTTATAATAGTACATAACATTTAGAGATAAGAAATGAAATGCAACGTTCATGGAGACGGTAAGCCGTACGTACGCATGAACGCTAATTTCATTTATATTTCATATTTAATGGAGTGAAATCATTATGATATAAAGGTATATTATAATTTCAGTATAATATCATATATAATATCATTAACTCCATCCTTTATACATCCCACATATGGCATTAACGAATCAAATCACTTTGAGGGGGTGGTAGTCCGCACTTCCTAAAATGAAATTATCGTGTTTACCCACAATGGAAACCATAAAGGTATTCCAAAAATGAAAAATAAATAAGCATAAGGAAAACATAAACATAATATATATCATATATAAATAGAGTCACATCTTAATGGACACCCTGAAAGGTGTTAAAATAAGATTGAACAATTATCGTTTCGTGAGGCAGAAAATCGCCAACCACAGAAATAGTATGTTCTTTAACCATTAGATAATGGTGTGTGTAGGTTTATCTCCAATAAATCTTATAATAACATCCAAGTATATTGATGATACTGTTTTTTTTACAAAATAAAGGAATAAAAAGAGTTTAGGGGGTTGGAGAAGCAAAATAAAACATAAGAACACAAGAGAAGACACTACCTTTAAAACGGGTAACTCTTTTTGATTTGAGCTCAAAGGATTCCTTGGAAAGACTTCTTCCCAATGAGAGACTTCTAGGAGTAATTGAGGGATGTGGAGAGTCAAAATGAGCAGATTTTGGCCGAGAGAACGTCTTGAGAGGTGTGGGTAATGTGGTAGAGGTGGGGGCCATTTATAAGAGAAGAGGAGGGGCACTCCTGGAAAGTTATAAAATATTACTTTATTATAAAATGATTTTCGGATATAAAAGGTCCCACAATTATATATTTCTAGGATAAGGTGATAAGGTTTCTAAATAAACCCATCCAATTGCTTTTTGACAAGTGTATGTCTTATATTTTACCTTATCTTCTCATTTTATTTAAATCGTTTACTAATGAGGTAGTCGCTGCATCATCATGGTGTCATAAATAAAATAATTTATTTAATGTCTAAAAATTATAAAAAATAATATGATGTAGGAAATATTTTTATCTTTCTAATGAATATTTATAGTCAAAAATATGACTTTTATAACCCCATGTAAAAATTGTTTTAGTAAAACAACACATGATTGTGACATTTTAATTTTAACTTTAAATAAAAAGTTGTTAATGTCATTTTCCAACCAATGTGGCTCCATGGGGTCCCCAAGTTGACCCATGGATTTTTTTGGTCGGCCATGACTCATCCAATAAGGGTAGGACATGTTTCAACATCATTTAATATTATTAAAACATTATTTTTACCTTAAATTACACTAATTACCTCTAATCGCGATTAAAACATAGAAGTTACTATTAACCAAAAAATTATTTTAATCCCATTGAACCACATTTTTAAACCTAATGAAAACTATTTATGTCGGATTTTTGAAATTAAAATCACAAAATTTGTAATGTTTCATTTAAACAAAAAATCAGTTTTTAAACTACCACTTAGTGGTTTCACTATTCATAAAAAATTAATGTTTTTCAGAAAAATACCAAAAAATCACCCTAAGCTATATTTGATATTCTGAATTCAAAAATTATGTCTAGTTTACAAAATTCAAAAAATATAAGTTTCATTAATTAATTTAATATTTAATTCCCGCTGTCAAAACAAATAGCGTGTATTTAGGAAACAATAACTATTAAAAGATTGACACTAGTTTAAGTCAAATTTAAAAGTGAAATTAATTTCAATGACCACTATTGGATTAAATGGTAAAAATATATTCTAATTTCACTTTAAAATCAATTAAAAAGATAATCTAAACATATAAATAAATTAGATTAAAAAGAGGTTTTGAATTAAAATACAACATTTGTCACTATTCATTAAAAAATGAATTTTATCGGAAAAATACCAAAAATTTACACAAAGTAAATTTTGATTTCATGATTATAAAGAAGAATTATATTTTGTCAAATATAACACATAAAATTGTCAAAAGGTGGATTTAAAAATAGGTTCGCCATCAAAAGGCGGTTAATCAACCTTTTAAAGAATATTAGATTGTTTACGCTTAAAATTGGATTTATTCGCATTTTTAATCCTCTAACTTTTATTGTAAAAAGTAAAAATATTTGACAAACATATATAATCATTTTGTAGTTAGTTTTGTTTATTCCCTTTATTAAAATGGCTAGGTGTTAACTGCCATTTAAAATAAAACTATTTTATTATTAGAGTGCAATGTAAGATTTCAAAGGAACTTGTTGTTGCGTATTGGGTACGCCATCGAACATAGCGTCCCATTTAAAGTAATTTTAATATTTTATTCACAAATATGGATAAATATGAAAATTTCATATTCTTTATTTATCTGGGGTGTTACACTTAATCTTACATCTCAACTATATTTTCTGACCAAGGTTCCCACAAAATCTCAATAATCCCCCCTAAGCATTTAGAATCACACTCTAAAGGTATGGGATCCTCTCCTTCTACACGTTATTCAAGTTTTTTCATCATATTATGTTTTTTACCTCCAATTACTAAGTATGGGATATGTTATTCCATGTCATATTTACATTAAATTTTATTTATTAATAAATATAGACACCTTTAACATTCATAAGTCCCTTCCAAGAATATTTACACACGCCTTTATGCTTCTGAAATTTCACTATGATTTTCCATTCCAAGCAATTGTGTAGTGAATACTCATACCCATTTCATATAAATGGTATTTAGCTCCATGAAAATGTAATTATTTGATTTTTTATTTAAAACTATGTTTTCCAAACTCATTGATTATTTAATAAAATCTTATAATAAATGATTCAATGTTTTATGATCTAACTATAACACTTAAGTATGAGAACAAAATGATACTGATGGGTTTTCCTAGAAAAATATACAACTCTAATGCATTGGGAAATGTTTTAGTCTAATGAGATTTCATGAAAGGGATTATGGAGGGAACATAATACACCATGGTAATTTTTCCATCCTGATTTGTTTTCATTTATCATTGACATTTTTTTATTATGGGGGCTTTTAAAATTGTTTCCACATTTCCCATGTTGCCTTTATTATTATCATGATATATCATGCCTCGTTATTCATGATTTTTATAGTAACTCCATTTACTCCTTATTAATAATCATATTTTCTAACATGTATTATTTATTCAGGTTATTACATGTTTATACCATTACTAAGATTTATATATCACCTATTTCTTATGTATGTCTATTGGTTATCCCAAGAAGTTTTAATTACCAAGAAAAAATATGAGCATGTTAAATAAGTTTTCATAAAAGATGATGTATTCCTTGTTTTATGTTGTTTTTTAATATACCTACTTCCAAAATAATATAGACATATAAATATTCCATTTTGTATTTTGTGAAATATTATTTAATAAGACATGAATTAATATATAATAAAGAGAAGTCTTGTTATTGTAGGTATGAAATAAAAATTTTAGTTATTTTATGGATTATGATTAGAAAACTTTATAGAAATTATTAAGAATAAAACATCCCATAAAAAAGTCCCTAAATTTTGGTAAAGTGTATATTAAGTGGTTTGTTATGAAAATATATCCCTTTTAGGATATTACAAGTGGATGTGGCTCTAGAACATATGTACATAAGGGTAAAACCCAAAAACATAATGTTCAGCAAGACTCGACCATGAACAGGTGCATGAAAATATGCCTTTTTGTACACCTAGTTTGAAACTTCTAGAGGATATTCTTTGGTAAATTTAAAAGCTCATTAAAAACCAATATTATGTTAAAAAAAATTCTATAAGATTCTATGTTATAAAATATATCATGGATAAAATATATTGAATCCTATAAATTCATAAGTTATGAAATAAATTTATTTTATATGTAATACAATTAATGTAATTTGATTCTTGTTAATGTGTTTAATAGTTTAAAAATAAATATCACTAATTTTACCTCTATTCTATCCAATGGATGAAAATATGAGGAATTTGGTAATCAGCCAAAGTGAAGGGAAAAGTGATGAATGCCCGAAAGAGATTCTCATCCCGATGGGATCATAAATAATGAATTTTATAATGATACCCACTTAGATAAATTAGGTTTTTAATTGAAACATGGATCAAGAGGAGCGCATAAATCCCCTATAAGAATACAAAATCTTCAATTGAGACCTTTATTTAAAAAAGGACTTTGACTTTTAAAGGATCATCTGATACCTTAATCACACAATAATGGATTAACTCTATTTAAAATAAATTATCCATCATTAAATGTTCCGAGAAAGGGTGGGTTCTACTGGTTGTTTATCTTATGGAGGTATAAGATGATAATTGGTGGAAATTGATTAGAAATATGAAGCCTGAGGTAGATATCAAAGAAATGGGGTAAAAGAAACTCCATTAATCTTTTTTCGATAAATCTTTACCTCTCTCTCTCTCCGACATAAAATGGAATGTGATTTATTTACCCTCACTAAAAAATACGAGGAATATATCAGGGAAAAAGGGGAATATTAATATTAATTTCAAGATATGCCTTCATATTTTTTATTACCCCTGAATTCAAGGTGGACCACATGTTTTATGCGATAAACCCTAGTCTACAAAGATCCCTAGTGATCCATGATTATGATAGCTGTGAGAAAATTTTCTGATCTTACTTCAATGTCAAAATGGAAATTAGATAATCCCAAGGGTATCATAGGGATAAGATGTAGAAATTGGATTTAATTCTGGAAGTCTAACGGAGAAATATGATAGTTATTACAAATTTCAATTTCCCACTTGTCCAAAGTGCGGAATGAAGATACCCGAAAATTTTCTAAGTTGAAGGAAAAAATGATTTAGGTGTAGATTGGAAGGACACCTATATAATGATTAATGATAAGACAACCCCACTAATATGATGGTGGAATTGAATGATCCATTCAACCCCTGATGCATTGTTCATTGTTTCAATTGCATGGATCATGGACACTTTACAAACCAATGCACCAAACCAAGGATTTTTTAAGACAACCAAAAACTTATAAGGAGCATGGGAGAGCTTATTATATTATAAACATTGAGGTGTATCCCTACAATGAAGTGGTTATAGGTATAATAGTTATTCATTCAGTAATATTGAATGTTTTTTTTGATACTGGTTCTATGCACTCTCTCATATCACAAATGTTTATTAAAACTTTTCAAAGACCATCACAAAGAATGGAAGTAGAGATGTTGGTGAGAACTGCAAATGGGAAATTATTTCATCTTAAGTATATAACTCCTCCCCTATCAAAATATGTTGTCCAAAATTCCTATAAAACCTTTTCATGCCCATTTAGTGTAATTTTAAAAAATTATAGGAATGTATTAGATTTTCATATATAGAGATAACATAAATTTCTTTGAGAAGGAAGTAAATCTTCGTATCATAAATCAACCTATGATTGCATCAAAATGAAAGAATATGGATGAATATTACTTTTCACCAAAATCTTAAGTTTAGATATTATTTCCATACGATCATACATATTTGACATAAATTTTTTGCACTATAAAAAGGTAATCATTGAAGACATGCCCATTGTGTGGGAATACACTGAAATGTTTCTTGAAGAATTTCTGGGTCTTCCTCCTAGATGATATTTCAAATTTTAAATCGAGCATATATCTAAGGAATTTACATTATGAAATAGTCATTAGAAAATGTCTATTATGGAACTTGAAGGGCTGATGAATACAACTATAGGAGAATCTAGATAATTGGTTAATATGCCCAAGTATATCACCATGGCGTGCACTAGTCCTATTCATCAAAAATAAGGTTGGGTCAACAATCCTTTGCATTTATTATCTTGATCTCAATGAGATAATGATAAAGAAAAAGTATCATCTTCCATTGATTGATAACTTTTTTTTATCAGCTACAAGAATCAAAATAGTTATCCATGTTGGATTTATTGTTGGGTTACTACCAAGTTAGAGTGAAGGATGAGGATATCCACAAGACTACATTTTGTATAAATATATGCACAATAAGTTCGTAGTAATTTGATTATGACTCACTAATAATCAATATATCTTTATGGACTTGTAGAATTTATACTTTATAGATTACCTCAATAAATTTATGGTTGTATTTATAGTTGATATTATAATATACTTTAAAATAAATGTGGAGCATGATAAGTATTTGGGATCTATTCTAAAGAACTTATGATAGAAAAATCTTTATGAAAATATAGAAAATGTGAGATCTTATATATGGAAGTCTCATTCAGGGGGTATATTATCATATGTAATGGTATATATGTGGACCCTTCCATGATAGAATCAATTATATTATGGTTGGCGAAATCATATTCGATAAATATCCAATGTTTCCTCCTAAGTGACGAAGATTGTCATCGATTTGTGATAAATTTCACACAATTTCCAAACACTCTAACCAAGAAAACCCAAAATGGATTCAAGTTTGTTTGGAATAATGAATATCAAGAGACATTAATTTAGTTGAAAAAGAGTCTTATCACTGAAAAATTACTCACACTACCCACAAGTGGAGAAATTATCATGGTATTTAGTGATTCTTTGATGAAGGGATTGGGCTCTATGTTAATTTAGAATGACAATGTGATAGCCTTTGCCTCAATTTAATTGAATTTTCATGAATAGAACTACCCAACACATGATATGGAGTTGGATGTAGTGATATTTTCATTAAAAATATTGTCTCATTATCTCTTTGGGGGGAACTGTGAAATATATACGGATCATAAGAGCCTAAAGTATATACTCACATAGAAAGAGATAAATATGTACCATCAGTGATGGTTAGAGAGGATGAAGGACATTGAAAACACAATACACTTACATCCTAGAAAAAAGTATAAATTAGAATATTCTCTAATTAGAAAGGATCCAACAACATTATCATTAATGTGAATTGATAAGGATTGGATGTTCATAGAATTAAAAAGAATGAAACATTTGGGTCATGAATATGTGTATCATTTCACATGTTATTTCTCAACATTACCATATACAGATGATAAAGGATTCTTAGAGAGATGATTTGGGAATTTAGAAAAAAAGTGGAATCTATAAGAAAGGGTAAATCCTTGGAGTTCAATGTTAACGAAGAACAAGTTTTCATATTTGGGTCATGAATATGTGTATCATCATATGTTAAAGGAGTTTTTGGATGATGCGCATAGCACAAACCACCATCCATCCAAGAAGCATAAATATGTATCGAGATCTCTAAGAGAACTATTTGTGGGAAAATATAAAGAATGAGATCATTGAATATACATCAATATGACTTTTATGTTAGTAAATAATGGAGGAATGGAAAGAATTCAAGGGGATGATAAAACCATCACCCATACCTCTATGTAACTTTGAAAAAATCACCATATAATTTTTCACTGGTTTTCCAAAGACAACAAGTGGATATAATGATTTATGGTTCGTGATGGATCATTTTACAAATACTCTTAACTTCATTTAAATTCCATAGGAATTATAACGTGATCAACTAATAATGATATATGTTAGAGAAGTGGTGAGGGTGAATGGAACACCACTATAAATTCTATCTGATCGAGACCCATGATTTAACTCTATGTTTTGGAATAGTCAAAAATATTCTCTAGATAATAATTTGAAATTTTGGATGACTTATCACTTTATAACCGATGGTCAATCTGGGCATACTATATTAACACTGGAGTAAAAGATGAGGGAATGATTTATTGTATTCAGAGAGGGATATGATCAACATCTTACTCTTATCAAGTTATAATATATTAAAAATTTCCAATCAAGCATTAAAATACCCCCTATGAAGAACTTTGTGGGAGTAGGTGAAGAACACATGAATGATGGGATGATGTGGTGGAATTAAAATAACTGGGTCCTGAAATGGTCGAAGAAATGGTGGAAAAGGTCAAGACCATTTAAAATTATATCAAGGATTCTTATTGTCGAAAAGGAACTATGTTGATAATCTATGATTAGACATTAATATTGTGGTTTGAGACAAGGTATTACTCCCCATATATCCATGTTTTAAATTCATGAGATTTTGGGAGAGGGGAAATGTTATTCCAAGATACATTTCTCCCATTAAGAACCCTGATCACATTGGAGGAGTGGCCTATCATCTAGAAATACCATACCACCTATATCAAGTATGTGACATGTTCAAAATATCACAAATTATGAAGTACATACCATACCCCTCACATATAAACAATCCATAAGTGGAACCATCATATATTGATCTCTCATATTTGGAGCAGCTAGTGAGGATCATAAATCATAGAGACAAAGTTCTATGGAATAGGAAAATCTACCTAGTCGATGTGAAATGGAGGAATCAAAATTCTGAAGAAGTGAAGTGGGAACCAGAGTAGGTGATGAAACAGATGTACCCTCATCTATTTTATTGTGGGAAAAGAAGATTTTGAGGAAAAAATTTCTGATGGGGGAATACTATAATGGATGAACATTTATAAATAGAATTTCCCCTAAGAATTAATTAAATTTCATATTATGTAATATGGTTATAAAGAATCATATGCACTTAATTTTATTCATTATATCATATAATATTTAAAATAAAATTATCAATAATAACCATTTATAATATAGTTTTTGGAAAATGATATTATGATTAGTATAAATATAGGTTTTTAACAAATTGAATTTCTAAGGACAAAGGTAGTTATGAGCACAACTAGTAGGATAATACCCTTTGTATCCCATTTATCGAACCTTCTGAGTGAGATAACATCACTGGGGTTTTCCTTTAACCAATCCCAAGTAGAGATGTAACAACTTAATCATGAGTGAAACAATTTTTAGGATATGTTCAATGTTGTTGAGATGAAAAACCAAAACATGTACGCTGAACCACAACATGAGAATTTCATTGTCCCGCAAGATACCCTTTGGAAATTTTCATGTGTTTTAAAGGGATATGTATCAAGACCATAATAATAAGAATATTTATATTAGATTTTCAATATAATAATTTTTATATTTACTTCTTACTGTTATATTATGAAGGATTTTTATTTGGAAATAATAAAACAGAAATTCTATTTTTGGTCAATATTCAAATTCAATTAAGGAATTTATTTTGATGAATTAATGGATTTTAAAAATAAATAATATTTTCTTGAAATTTTATTATTAAATAAATTATATTAAATATACATTATCATATAATAGTTAGGAATTCAAATTTAATTTTTATAAGGGGTTGAAAACTCTTATTGTCAAAAAACAAATCATTTCTCAATAAAGGTCAGTTATTATTTTTTAAAATTAATAATTAATATATATATATATATATATATAACAATTTAGATAAAATAAATATTATTTATGTAATTATAATGTAAAAATTATTCAATTTTAATTTTTTCATAATTTTCTGGGATATTCGTTTTTTTAGTAAAATTTAAATATGGTATAAATATACGTTGTGTATTATGAAATCATATTTACCCAAAATTGATATAATAAATAATATAAATTGTATCCATGAGAAAATATATTTCATAAATTTAAAATAATTTTATTTTAATTTTATTTTATTAATTTTATAAGGCCATTATGAATCCAATAAAACCTAAAATATATTTCAATGTTTTAAAATAATTACTTTAAGAGAATAACTCACTTCCAAATCAAATGGTGTATTATTTTATAGGGTTTTTTCCTTAGAATTATAAAATAATGAAAACCAACCATATTTGGATTAAACAATGGGTTGAAAACATGTCAATATTTATGGTTTTGATTATTTTATTATAGAGTCCAAAACCTATGTTTGTGAAATAATATAGAATTCCCCACACATTTCCTATATAAACCCACACATAATCCCATTTATATTCACAAAAAATATTTTTATCATGTAATTAATCTTTTATCCACTCTCTAGAGTCCTCCTATGGTTTCCCAAGATTTCACGAAGCCCCTCCAAATAATTTGGAATCACACTATCAAGGTAAGGGAACCTCTACTTTTCCACTTTATTCAAGTTTCCTCATTTCATATATATTTTATGTCCAATTATTAATGTTGGTATATTTTCTTCAATATCAAACATACTATACATTTTATTTCTAAAATATGAGATACCCTTTTCACCCGCATTCATTCCTTACATGTACATTTATACACTCCCATTATGTTACTAATGTTTCACCATGATTTTACATGACAAACAATTGTCTTGAGATTACCTATACCAATTTCCTATTAAGGGCTCTCACCATAGTAAACTAATACTTCTAAATTTGGGAATTAAAAGTACATATTTAAAACATATTGATCGGGGCATAAAATGTGATGATAAATGATTCCATGTTTTATGATCTATATAGTAAACATAATCATGAGAATGAAATGAGAGTGAAGGGTGTGCCTAGAATTATATATTTATCTAATGAATTGGGTAATATTTTATTCTAATGAGATGTCATATATGTTATTAGGTAATGAAACTAACCCACCATTATACTTGGATCATCATGATTTCATGGCATTTATCCTTGACCTATGTTTATAACAAAGTGCTTTAATTTGTTTCCACATTTCCCATGTTTCCTTTATAATTATCATGTATATCAGGCCTCATTGTTCATGTTTATAATTATCACTCCATTTATGCCCTGTTGATTTTCCTATTTTCTAACGTGTATTAATTTATTCATGTCAGTCCATATTTATTCCCTTACTGGGCTTTATATATCATCCCTTTATTATATATATCCCTAGATTATCCTATATAGTTTCATGTTAGAAGGAATTATATGAGAATGATAAGAAATTATTCAATAAAGATGATATATTAGTTGCTTTATTTTTTTATGAATTGTAACTAATTCCCAAAGACACTATAATACTTGACCTTCAGGGTTGTATTATGTGTTATATTATTCAATATATCATTAATAAATATGTAATAAAGAGAAAAATGGTTATATGATCCATGGATTCCATTCATATTTTTTCAATGATTGTTTCATCATAAAAATATTTTTATAAAGCCATTTCTCTTCCATAGGTTATAACATGATCAAATTCTTATGAAACCAATTTCTCTTCCTTGGGATATATCGTGATAAAATTATTATAAAACCCTAATCTTTTTCAACGAGTTGTGTTACTATAAAAAGATGAAATGATAATGATGACTACCTATTTTCAATAGTTTATTATATGTCAAAATTTTTATCAAACCCATCTAATTCCATGGGTAATGATATGATGAATAGTTTATGATCTTCTGGAAAAACGACATATTATTTTCATTATGTGACTGGTGGGACTTATATCTCCATCCAATGCATTGAATAAATATGGATAACTAATAAGTCTATATTTTATACATCAACCTGATTAATGTTCACAATGTTATGTGTGAACCTGACTACATGTTCACACTGCTATGCATGAACCGTATTTTATGTTCATAGTGCTATGAATGGACATATCATTCATGTTCACAATGTTATTTTTAAACCTTGTTTGATGTCCATAAGTTAATGTGAGGGCCTGATTTCATATCCTTAACTTAAGGAGTGAGCCCATATATATTTTTACATGTTCACAATGTTATACTCTATTGTTTAGGCAAAAAATTTTGTATTATTCCAATGTTATGTTATCATCAAACATGTTATTTATTCAATTATTATTCAAGTCTTATAAATTACCATGATTTATGTCATGAATCATGGTAACGATCTATGATATGAAGGGTATGGTTTTTCAAATGTTATGATCATTTTATCATACTAATATGCTCATTTTATACGAATATATCCCTTTTTATCCATGCTAATCATCGAAACTAACCCTTTTTGATATTTCCTATCCCTTATCAATATAGAAATTTTTTATATAGGGTATGTCTATGAAGATAACTAAATGGGAAGATAATTCTTAGAGACATTGAAGATAATTCACTAGATTATAAGAGTGTGTACCTAGTCTATAAGGGAACCATACGATTATAGTCATCAGGTGTGTGCCTGTTTAATGTATTGAATATTGATAAAAATATGTAATATATACATTTGAGAAGACATGATATTTATAATGATAAAGTGGTACTGGTAGTGAAAAAAAGTGGTGATGGCTGAAAAATGTAGGATCATTACCTATGAAGGTCATTTATTTCAGTATCTAAGGGAGGAAGGGTCAATGATATATTCCATTAATAATTCCCATGATGAGAGATAACAACTGAAAAATTAATGATACCATTTAAAATATATATTTATGATTATCATGATCCTAACCCAAACAATATTCTTCGAATGAAGGTATTTAAGTACCACCATCATAAACTATACCCTTAGGGCATATGCTGGTATAATAAGTGGTTATATATCTAGAACCTAATAGTATAAATTTTTATATCTTATTTTTATAAAAATAATTATTATTTTTATCACTTTTCATTATTAATTAATAAATTCCATTATATATTAGTTGATGAAAATTAATTTTTTATATAAAGAAACCAATTTTTTTTGGAAAATATAATATTTTTACAAGTTTTTGATAACTTCATGAAGTTTAAATAAATATTTCATTAATAAAATATTTTTTATTTCAATAAAAAATAATAATATAATTTAATGATGTATATTATAATTTTTATAGGCGTCAAAAATAGTTTTTTTTAAAAACTGGTATTTTTTATTAAATCAAATTTATTTTAAAAGATTAAATTATCATATTTAAAAAATTATTTTGATAAAATAAAATTATCTTTTTAAATAGGAAGGTTGAAATTTTCCAAAGGTGGATTTTTTCTAATTTTTAGAGACTATCAATTTTTTTAAGAAATTAATATTGTATAAATATACATTATTTATCATGACATTATAATACACCTAAAGTGGTGGATAAATTTGATAAGGGTAATAAAAAACCAAAATTGTACTATCCTTTTAATATAATGTGTTTTTAAATTTATTTGATTTGTTTTATACTTCATTAATGGATCCTTGAAAAAATGTATTATATTTATAGGTTCTAAAATTGATTCTTCTTGAACATGGGTTGCTTACACATCACTAAGGGTATTATTTAAATATTTATGGTACATGTACTTATGAAATTTTTAATAGCACTCTCCATTGGTAGAAACCATGGAACAAATCATGGATTGTTTTTGGTTTTGATTATTTTATCATATAGGGTCCAAAACATAAGTTTTGATATTAATAAATAATTTCCCTCCCTTTTTCTATAAATAACCACCCATCATCCAACTCATTTTCACTTAAAACCCCATTTTGAATTAATTTAATCTCAATAATCTTCTATAATGTCTTCTATAGGTGTTCCCATGAGCCTAATAATCTCCCCTTATCTTTGAGAATGACCCTTTCAATGTAAGGGGATTCTTTACACTCCACATTATTCAAGAACTTTCATTAGGTTATTCCTTTTTAATTATAATATTTATAATTAGAATATCTTATTTACACATACAAAAAATATAATAATGATGTAAAACTAATGAGAGAACACCTTTCACTCTCATGAACCCCTTCCATATATCTTTATGTTCACCTGTTATACTACCTTAATTGTCCTACAATTTTATATGACATACATTAATTTTATTAATACCATTCTACATTTAAACTCATGGTTTTTAACAAAGACTTACCTAAAAATCATTTATTACTGACTCCCACATATATATATAGATATATATATATATATATATCCCACACTCCCTAATAATGGAATTAAAATTGATTAATGGCATTTTTAGGTTGTATGATATATGTTGAACAGAAAATAATGTACAGGATATAATTGTGATGGGTTGGCATGGAATTATATAGACATACATTCATTTTTTCATGTTTTTATTTCATGATATATCATGTATATTTCATAGGAGGTTATCCTAAGCACACTATGTTCTGATGTCTCGGTCGTTAGCCCTTACACATGCTTATTATTGAAGGTTTTATATTGTTTTCACATTCTTATAGTTCCTTAATGTTATCATTTTATATCATGATTTGATGTTCAGGTTTATCAATCCTAACCTTTTATATCAACTTTATATTACTCTTAACTCACACATATTACAGTCATCATGTTAGTTTTGATTACTCCCTTTCGGGGATTTATATCCCTCCCATTTCTTATATACATACCAAGGTTATGCCATGCAGTATTATGATATTGAGGGATTTTAAGGGTATGTTACAGGGTTTTCAAAAATGTTATTGTACCCTTGTTTCATGTTATTCTACAATGTATCTAATAAAAAAATGGC
Organism: Viscum album; assembly: GCA_963277665.1. Lineage (NCBI taxonomy): Eukaryota > Viridiplantae > Streptophyta > Magnoliopsida > Santalales > Viscaceae > Viscum > Viscum album. The sequence goes on along the minus strand of OY728164.1, from coordinate 1,558,654,562 downwards.
ACTATTCCTCGTGATCTTCTATGTATTTATTGTGTGTGAATTTAGGTAGTAAATAATGAAGAAAAGTTTATTAAAGATATGGTATGTCATAAAAATAGATGAAGTCAATTCATTTATTCTTCATTTCACCCCCATATTCTTCATGTGTTCATCATTGGCCTACAATAGTTCATAGATTTTATTTTTGGTACAACATGAATCACATTTTAATCCTATATTCACTTTATTTTTGTGGTCAATGAGGATGATAATGATTGGTGTATGTGGTTAGAAACATTGATAAATCATGAATGAAATATAGTAGAATAGACAATGGGAGTAAATAGGGGGTGTAACAAGTGTTATTGTAGGATGACAAAAACATTCTATTTAGGTGATCGATGGAAAATATTTGGCCAAATGTAAGGATTCTACCATGTTCAATTTACATAGTAGTTATGATTGTGGTGGTGGAGGAATTATCGTATGTTTTAGTGAAGATTTGGCTAAGGGATTTTGTTTCTCTGAAAAACATGTTACAAGAAATATATTTTATTGGAACAAATGTCATGTTTTATGTATTTAGTGAAGGTTAGGGTTCCATGGAATAGATAAATATCCCATGTAATATAGCTAGGCCCACACATCTTTCGAATCTACCTTGAAAATTGATCAATTTATTGGGAGGACACACCCCAGACTCGAGGTTATACCACACACCATTTTCCTCAGTTTGCATGTTGTGTTTTTCAATTTATACATACCATGTTGGGAAGTGGGACATGAAATGTGTATGACTAGGGAGTAAACGTTGTCTATTAATAGGGACATGCCATGTACCTTTCATTAAGCATTATTCCTCCTGCATCTACTAATTTAGGAATCAAAATTGGACCCCACAAATAGTCCTATTTAGGTAGTCTTATATATACGAGGCGATGATGGCCTTTGTGTTGTTATTGAAGATATTAAGTGAGGTAATGTGTTTATATCACTCCATCCTACACTGTTGGATTAATTTGAGACCTGAGTGAGATATTAGGGGTGATATTAGGGATGGAAACCTTGTAACTACATGAATATGTAATTGAGTTTATACCCATTTTTTAAATATAAGAAATAAACCCCACATGATATACACTTCTGGGAGTTGATATTTAATATACGGTGTGAAACAACTTCACCATAATGTTTAGAAAATGTTTTGGTAATCCACTATCTTGGGGTTAGTACCCTCTTAATCATGATGTTCCATTAGCGTGGCATGGGATCCCAGTATTTTAGATGGATTACATTAGGATGCACACATTGAAAAAACACTGACCCTTTTTGTTCTATAAAAACTCATCATCATTATTTATAACTAATAATAAAGAGATTACTCTCTATCATTGTTCATTTAATGATTTTTGTATATTTATTTCATACCTTTCTTCTCCCCTCATCTCTTCTAGGTTGAGAAGGATGATAATTTTTAATTTATTCCCCATTGTTTTTTGGGGAATCATACCATGTCTATATACACTCATCCTTGTATAATATTTTCCCTGATGGATATTCTCTTATTTAGAAGATGGGAATATCATAAGTGAGCTTTGATTCCATTGTAATGGTTTTTCATAGTAGGATAGGGAAAAATTGAACATTGAATGTGGGCATTTTTTGTGTTTGAGGGGTGAAATTTCATGCATCATCATCTCTTAGGATATATCTCCAATTGTTTCGCATTAGGAGTGTATTTTCCCCTTCATTTGGGATATTATTATTTTCTAATATATTTATTTTTATAGGTTATTAAATTAATTATTTCATATGGGATTGGTATAGTTATTTTTATCATTTATGGTTTTGATGTATATGGAGGTTTTTATGTGTACAATTTAACTAGGATAATGACTCATATATGTGTGATATGCCTACTTGGTGTCAGTAAGAAGTCCTTGATGTATAGAAAATATTTTTGGTGAGTCAATCTTGGATAACCATCAGTTTAGGTGGTTCCCTATTGGGTTGAGTTGTGATAGAGTGGTATTATTTTTATCTAAACTTGAGAAAATACATGTTGTTAGTTTTGATGTCAGTATTGTTATGGTAATTTTTAATAATTGTATAAAGGTGTTTCAAGTTAAACTCCAAGGAAAAAGAACCTAGTTATGCGAGGAAAACTTGCATATCTATGAACTGGGTCTCTGGACATCAACTTGTCAACATAGCATAATGAGACATAGTTTATTGGTAAACAAATGGTATACTCATTTTATAAAAAATTGTATTTACGTTAATTGTACTTATCCATTTAGAACCTTATATATTACTATCTACCAATTGTATGAATTGTTAAATTTTAGGATGCCACCAAAATTACAAGTAGATTGGATTTTGAGACATGTTCACAATGATTACCCTTTGACTTATAGTGCTACATTGTAGGTCCAAGTTAACATGGTGTTACATACTAGAGAGTAGAGGGTATTTCTTCTATATAAACATATGCACATGGAATCTCATCCATTCATTTTGGATTTGTTTCATATGTATGTTTTTATTTGACTATTCACGAAATATCATAATACGATGGGTTTAGGTTGGCTGTGATATGGGAGTCTCACAAACAGAGACTTCTCAAGTTTCATTATGATCAAAATCTTCTAATGATATAGTATTGTCATGTGCCACTAGTCTGATTTCATTAAGAACATCTAGAGATATAGTAAGGTGACTTGAATACGGTGGAGTATGCATCAATGTTTACGAACCTCAAACACTACTCACTATACATGGTATGAGATGGATACTAATAGGTATGGATGTTTGAGTAGGTCCTATATAGGTACATCAATGTTAGAAAGGCCTTACTATAAATCCCTACCTATAAAGGGGATATAGAGAAACCCTTCGTGACAGTGACATTCCTTGTAGAAGAGTTTCAAACAGATGGAGTGTGTATTGTGACTATGAGATATATTCATATACTATATCATATAGATGTAATACTTATAGATCATAGAATAAGAGTAGTTCATGTATGTGTTCTTAGACTCACGAATCATCAGTACAGGGATCCCACTAGGGATCTATCCATCCCTAAGATGTTCCATATTATCCTTGGAATTGGCAGTGTCAAATGAAATGTGATAAACTATTCTAGTACACCATTGATGGTGGAGAAATAGTAGATGAGCCTCCTCATATAAAATATCATCATGATTAGGGATATCATATTTGTGGTTATAGGATCCACCTAAGTGGTGGTGCTGAAAGAGGGGTTGGATGAACTATATGAGGGGGAGCTATAGGTGTTATACACTCTTCTAATTTTATACCACTACCAATGAGACTAGGTGACCAATTCCATATCCAGAGGGTTAGAGGCCAAAGACATGGTATTTGGTAGTACATGGATTGTTTATATGAGGCTAACCAAGATATGATATTTGTATAATATAGGTTTTCTCTAAATTATAATCAATTCATGTAGACACATCCATAAGAACTTTTCTCATCACATGTACCCTTATTCGAGAGCATGAAGATATTTTAGTGCATTAAGACTATCAGTTTGTAATGAGGTCCATGTGAGATGTGATTCCAATATTACAAACAATTAAATTAAATTTTAGTTGAAAATCAGTGGAGGTACATTATATTGTATACCATGGTTGTTTTATGATGTCATCTTGTATCATTTTCGGTATAGACTAGTCATCAATGGTACATTCTCATATATACATTCACTACATGAGAGTTTGGTTCATATAGTGTGATGGAATGAGAATCAATTTTAATAGAGAGAAATAACTATTGTTTTAAGGAGTGGGGATCATGATTAGGAAGTTGTAACCAATATCAAATCATCTGGAATGTATAGTCATTTATTCAGTGGTATCTTTAGACACATGGATTCAATCAGTAGTGTTGGAATACAAGAGTGTGTTCCCAAAATATGATTTAGGAATTCTCTAACATCATGTGATTGAATTGAACATTTAAATTCTCCCTAAGACTAGAATTATATCTTCTTCATCATATAAGATGGCCCCTATTGAGCATTGGGAGATGAGGGTGTACTTTTAGCAAATTATAGTGTTGTATTATATATCACTAAATGGATCCCCCATGGAATCTCATTTTTCACTAAAATAGAATATGATATCTTTAGGATATATTTTCATTATCATCCATGTGACAATGTGATGATAAAAAATTAGAACATCATTCTAATGGTCGATAACGTATACGACTAACTAAAAATAAGATATAGTTCTCAAAGGTTGACCTTAGTTATGGTTACCATCAGTTGTGGTTTTACCAGGAGTATATTCTAATGTTTTCATTCTGATGATACTATAGTAACTATGAGTTCTTTAGAATATCCGTTGGTGTAAAGAATTCCCCTGTAGAATTTATAATAATTATGACCTACCAATTTCATAATTTCATGGATATATTCAAGATTAACATTATCGATGATGTTATATATTACACTACATCTGAATAGGTTCATGAAGAGAATTTTAAGATGGTCCTTGAAATACTCAGTGAGCACAAGTTATATTGTATGCCATAAAAATTTTAGTTCATGATTAGGGAGGATCATATTCTGGGGAATTTATTCACTATGAACAATGTAGCAATGTAACTGGAAAAGATGAATTCAAATATATATTTGGAATCTACCATGATAATTTCATGGGTTTATAGTTTTTATGGATTAGTTGTGTTTTATATGTTGTGTTGACAGAATTGTATAATAGTGATCTACATATTGTTTCTTTGATATTAAAAAGAGAAGTAATTATCCTAGAATAAGTAGTTTCTGAAAGAATTTAATGAGTTGAGAAAAAGGTATTTCAATGATCATCCTTTTTACTATCATTAGATGGTATTGAGTAGGTGGTGTTCTTTGCTGCATCTAGAAATAACATCAACTGAGTATTGATTTAGAGAAATTTGGTGATTATATATTGATATAATATGTTGATCAACCACATGGAAACATTCAGTAAACATGAATTGGAGTTATATGTAGTAGTGTTAACCAAAATTATTTCAAGGCATTATCATCTGGGTATATAGTTTTTCGTTTACTAAGACCAACGGTGTCTTAGTTATGTCATTTCACAGAGAGATCACACTATAAAATAAAGGAATTGGGTGAGGGTACTAAAATACTATAACATAATAATAGTATATAATATAGGGAATTTAGATGTAGTATAATACTAAATTAAAAGGAAATCCCAATCTCACTTGTTTTCTTATGTTTTATAGAAGTTTCCCTCTTTTTAGGAGACCATGGTGGTGGCAAAAAATAAATGTCCTCTATAGCTGATGGTGACTACTTCACCACTTCTTGATGAGGTGATGATATCTTAGTTGGGAGGCCTAATTTTTGACGTTTTATGTGACTTGATATCTTTGAGATATTCACTAGATTTATTTTTTTAAGGTTGGTATCATGTCATGTTTTTTCAAGGATGGATAGTGGTCTTGGCCATGTTCTGTGAAGATGTTCTAAGATAGTTTCATAACTCCACATTTTAGGTACATATTGGCGTGATTAATATTTACTAGGAAAATAATCATTATTTTTGGTTGGTAGGTAGGTGATGGAGTATTATTTATTACATTTCAGGATGCCTCTACTATTAATATAGGAGGGTAGAGAATCGGGTTCCAATTATTTGGATTCAAACTCTTGAGATCTTAGAAAGAAATTGATGTGAAATATTTATTGATTTTGTGATGGGAATTTCTTGTATAGTGAGAGTCTATGATTATATCTAGGTGATTATTCATTGACTTACAATGTCACCGGACTTTCATTTCATTTTTATGTATAATTTAATGTACTTTCTTGGGGTATTAGACATCCATAAGATGTTCTAGAATAGTGTTATACACTTGATTATGGTCTCAGAATATTATGATTGTTCCACACCATGATTGTGGAAGTGCTAACATGAGGTATTTAGCACCAAGGTATAGAGGGACACAACATTCATCCCTAAAAAATGTGGACCAAAGATTAAACCATCCATGGTTTAGATTACATGATAAGAGCCTTCTTGTTGAACTTCTATCTGAGTTGGGAGGATCATATAACACTAGTGGAGTTAACTTATTTCAAAAAATGGAAATCCAAAATTAACATGATACTTTTTTGGCTCGATTTCGGAGACCATTCAAGAAAACCCCATGCTGGATAGAGGTAGGTGAGTAATTTGTTATGGTAATGAATCTAGAGGTATTGATGATGTAGAGAGTTATGGGTATCCATGATCAAATGAAAACTACTCAAAATCAGAATAAATATTCTATGTACTGAATTCTTAGACCCTTGGAGATTGATAAGGGAGACTATGTGTTCCTAAATTTCATTATATAATGAGGAATGTGAAGGTTTTTTTATGGTATCAAGCTATCCTAGGGGTTCATTAAACTATTCTAGGACCTAATCATGGTTATAGTGGTTTCTTAATTACCATACTTACCCCTAAAATTGGACCATATTAATGGAATCGTCAAAATTTCACAAATAAGAGATGCATGAACAACACATCACACAATATTGACATGGGTGATCCTAATTTTGAGGAGGGAGATACCTTTTTAGAGTACCCAATGGACATCTTGGATTAGTGGTCGGAGTGGAATGTTTCAAGAACAATCAATCTTTTGTGAGTTATTTTGTAGAATGGTAACATCCATGAGAGCTTGTGGGAGAATGGGAAACAGATTTTGCATTAGTAGTTGAACCTATTCTAGTAGGATTTTTCTTTTTTCATTAAAAAAATTGAAGGTCTGGAGAATTTATCGACTATGGGTTTGAGATTTGGATAATCTAGATATTTTTATATATCATTTTTTTCATTCCATATGTCTTATAAAAGCCTTATAGGTGTCATAGGACACCATGATTTACATATTAATGATATTAAATATTTTATACCATGTGAGGATATATTTTAATTGTTAATATTATTCATACTGATTAGGGTTCTATAAGGGAGATCTAAGAGTTTTATGGATTCAGGAGGTGGGGTTTACCCATAGTGTGACATACATTTTTTAATCACTGAGTTTTGGGGTGATTTTAAATGGAAAAATTATTTAACATATTAGTTAAATAAATAGTTTAATTTTTTTAAATTGATGTTGTGGAATAATCTATATGTTTTTAAATTCCATGATATGGAAAAACACTAGGAATTTCTATATAAACTAAAGGGATTTTGAGATGAAAGGTAGCTCTCTCATTAAGAGGGACTATGGAAAGGAATGTGGGTCATCACCCATCATGGGGGTTGATCTCCCTTGGTCTTGAATTAAAATTAGAAAGAAATGGGTAAATCATATCTGGTGTTGTTTACATCATGAAATTATAATTAATATCAAAGTAACACATTGATCAATGGACATACACATAATATTTAGCTGGTTGTTAGGATTTAGAGCATCCTTTATCTTTATTTGTTTGGATACCTATACGGGTAAATATATTTATTTGATCTATTATCCTCCCTTCTCTTATGGGTTGATTTGAAAATTTATTTCTATTTCTTCACAATTTGTATTTTGTATCATCCTCTGGGGTGTTTATATATAGGCTCATACATGTCCATTTCCAACACATGTCATGTCTTATATAAATAAAAGGATTTTAAACTGTGACTTTATATGTACTTGTATTACTAGAGAATGTTAATACATCTCATTGGTGATCACAGGCGATAGGTCATTTTGAAGTGGAGAACTCTCCCTTATCATCAATTGTTGGGTTTGGAATTTCTTTGTTTGATGTCTAGTATATATTTCTCCATTTTTCTGGATTTATTTATTTCTAGACTCTAGTTCTTATATGAATCAAACAAATGAATTTTTTATTCTGGGGTTGGTATTGATAAATTTAACTTTTATGTTTGTGATATACTTGGTGGTGTTTTTGTATTAGCTCATTATAAAATGGCCCCTCATATGTGTGGTATTATTAATCAGTTCTTATGACTAACATATATTTTATAAAATTTAATTTAGGATTTATTACATAAATAATCTCACAATACAACCCAATAAAATAGTGAGGACCAGTGTCTTTTGGAAATTAGGTACATAGAACATTAACATGAAACATGGGTAGAATATTGTTATATAAAAAATCGATAAATTCCTTTATATTACATGTATCATATAAAATTGCATGGGATAACCAAAATATCTACATAATAAAGGGGTAATCTATAATTACCAATAATGTAATAAGTGAAATGTAGCCTAAAGGTAAAGAATTATATGTGAGTAATGAGGAATTTCAAGGTAACTTAATATGGGTGTGAACCATAATCCTAAAAAACAAGGGATAATACAACATTATAACATAAAGGCAATATTGGATTGTGGTAACAACGTAAAACATGACATAATATAAATAATTAAAGTCTAACCACCATTAAAAAATAAAATATTGTGTTTTTGATAACATCATGTGCCATATACATGGAAAATCATGAATAGTATTCTTTACTCAATGCATTGAAAGGATATAAAATATTAGGCCCACCCGTCACTTTTATATCATATACTTGGATATGTGTTCCTTATACATCATACAATAAAAGGATTTATTTCATTAATTTTAACCACAAACAAATGATTGTGTATTAAATACACATAAATACCCAATCATTGAAGGATACTTTCATCTTGGTGGATAAACTTGAGTGTAAGTGGAGACAAGTAATCATTATGCAAATTTTAGGTGTAGAGAATCATAGGATACTTTATGTTGAATAACATGTGTGTATTAAGGTTTATCGAATGGGGTAATGATAGAGAATGGGTTATCTCATTACATGTGAATAATAATGAATGCAATAGGTATTTTTAATAACATATCCCAACATAAACAATTTGAAATCAAAATGAAATACATAAAGAAGTTTCTTTAATAATGAGGAGATGTAAAGGATCCATTACCTTAAGAGGAAAGTTATAAAATATTGGGAGGAGCTTTATAAGATCATGTTGTAACCTTAGGGGTGATATAAATATGGAAGTGTGTTGTAACTTAATCATAAAAGTGTCTTGAGTGATGTGTAAATGGATATTTGTTGAGATTCTATAGAAAAGAGATAATAATACTTTATTATTTTCCAAAACAATTCGTGTGGAATCTATATTGTAATGTAATATAAAACACAAACTATAACATGGTTTTGACCATTGTTTCAAACAAAGTGGATTTTTTAATTGTATTATAATTCTAAATACCCAAATCATTAAAATAATACCCATTGTGATTTAGATATGAGTTAATTTTATATAGAGTTAATTTTAAAACCATAAAATATAATATAATTTTTTGTAGGAATTATTATGGGTATATAAACATAATACGATTAATTCAAAAACACATTATTTTGATGTTTATACATGATTTTGGTCATGGATACTATATATAGTATTTATTACATCACTTTGATCTTTATGATGTCATAATACAAACTACACATATATATATCTAATATAATTTGGACACATAAATTTGGCCATCTTTGAAAATTTTGAAGAACCAACATTGAATATTTTTAATATTATTATATCATTTATAATAGTTATTTTACCCAAATAATTTTCTATGTAATATAATACAAAATTCAAAATTAAAAATCCACATTTATTGAAGAACATTATTTTTTATAGCAATAATTTTATGACCCTTACAAATATAATTTTTATACTTCTTAAATTTATATTTTCATGTACAATAAATAAATATTATATAATAATAATAATTTATATAAATACCATTTATTTCCAAAATTATTATATTCATTAAAATTGAATTTTTATATTGAATGTATATATTTTCCAAAAAATATAATTTCTGTTTCATCATATCAAAATATAATTTTTATCAAAGTTAGTGTTTAATAATTATAATGTATTAAAAGGTAAATATAATAACTATCTGAATAAAAGTAAAAATAAAAAAATTCATACTATTACTATCTAGATTAATATACTTTTATGACACCAGTGGAATCCCTATGTTTAAGGCATTTGATGATTTTATTTTCATTGGGTGGTTTGAAAAACATCGTTTGGGACTTGATCTAGATGATCTTGAACTTCTCCCATAAGCAGTTTCATTCAGGATATATTAATGGAATCTCAGCTTAGGAATGGTCATGGTAAAATCAACTTAAGGATATATCCTAATAAAACTTTAAAAAATGGGAATCATAGGTTATGATCCTAATAGTTGAGGTCATATTTTATCTGTCTATGTGAAGTAGACTTTATCATAACCCATAAAGTACTAATTATAATGGTTGTTGTAAAATGGAAATATTATCAATGGTTTTTATGCCAAATGGTATTTTAAATTTGAGAATATATATCTTATTATAGTTTATTATGAACATAGTGGTGCATGTATATTCTATATCTGCATCACTTCATAATGAATTTATTAATTCAAAAAGGTAATTTCATTTATAAAAGTTTAGGTCATTACATTCTTTCTACCTTCAGAAATGTATCCAATGAAATTTTTATTTGATGCACTAAAAGATATGAGGTTAATTTTGTTTCATCACCTCCTCAAGTTCCCCTATTTCTTCTTTAATAATTTGGTTCAACCATAACACATTCATCTAGTGATTTTTCTTGTTTCATAGAAAATTGACTCTATTATTTAAGATATCCACTAGTTCCTCTTATTATGAAATAACATTATGTAATTGTACTGCATCTAGATTCAGTACATTTGTTGGGTATGTCATGTACTTCCACAAGAGGGGTAAATGGAACACATCATAAACATGTGGTATGATAGGTAGGAGTTCCAGTTAATAGGCCTCCACTTTGATGAAATCATGGATGTTAAAAGGAATGATATATCTAGGGCTAGACTGTACCTTATTCTAAAACCTCATGGCTTTCTTCTATAAGGATATATGAAATGACACTTTATCTCTAACATCATAAATTGACTCTCATCTAAGACTATCTGTATAGATTTTTTTGTTGAAATGTTGAAAATTTAATATGATGATCAATGGTTTATTCACTCTCTATCATCTCTTAGATGAGATTAGGTTCAATCATCTTCCATTCTCTAACATCATCATTGCATGATCGAGTCTAACACATTTTCCCATATCAATCCTCATATGGTTCTATTTTAGTTCTAGAATAGAAACTTTTTTTTATAAAAATATAATAGGGAATAGTTCTAGTACCAACTTCCTTGGAAATACATTGTTCATGATCTCAATATATCATCAAGAGCTTGATTGGTCTTTTCAGACTAATCATCCATGTATGGGTGATAGGTAATTCTGAAGCTCATTTCTCAATCCAACTCTTATAGCAGGATTCTCCACATACATAAATTATTCTTTAGATATTTATCATAAATAATAGAGAGTAGAACTCCATGTAGTCTTACCATTTCCAATATCTATATCTATGCTAGTCATTCAATGGAAAAATATTCCTTGATAGTAATTTAATGTGATGAACTTTTAAGCTGACTCACTACCACCTTGATGGAGTTTATTCCCATACATCTGATATGGATTATAATCATGAAATCCTTGGTTATTTTATCCATCTTCCATAAAGGTATGGAAAATGGTTAAATCATACCCAAAGAATTTTGACCATCTAACAATATATGATTTCATACAATGCATCAAGATTCATACTCCAAAATCTCCCTCTACATGTTATCTCACATGAAGTTTCACTAAAAATCCTTATATATCATAGTTCGTATTGGATGAATATTAAAGGATAAGATATGTTAATTTACCATAACTTATATAACACCCCAAAATTTTAAGGAACTTTTATTTATTTCTTAAATAAATTAAATTTATATTTATATTTTTCATTTCACTAATTTAAACATTCATTTCATATGATGTTGACTTGGTGTATGCTACACACAACACTAAGCTTTAATGAAACATTATTTTATTGTTATTTAAATGAGATAATTGTAAACTAACAATTAAAAATATTAATATTAATTTATATAACTACATTAAAATAATTTTTCTAATGATTTTATATAAATTAAACATATGGATAACGAAAAAGGATATAATTTTTTGTAAAGTCCTTATATGTTTAGCAAAACTATTTTTTCAAATGAAATGATTTTCATGTACATCTATGAAAAATAATAAAATTAATTTTAGACACATTTATAAAATGGATTTGATAAAATAAAATTCATTTTTTAATTTAGAATATTGAAATTATCTTAGGGTGAATATTTGGGATTTCTTTAAGAAACTTTATTTTATAATGAATAGTGTAAAATATTGAATTTTAATTCTAAACTACTTTTTAGTCTAATATAATTATAAAGTTAAATTATATATTTACATTTTTTAAAATTAATATAACACAATGTGAGTAATTGTATCCAATTTAACATTGAAATTGGATATAAAATACTTTCTTGCTTTTGACCATTGTTACTTTAAAAAACCATAGTGTCGTCCCGTCTGGGGGATTAATTTTAAATTAATTTATACCAATTATGTGGTCGGAATTTGAAAAAATGGATTAAATATTTTGACTAAAAATAATTTATAATTTCTAAAAATCTAAACTTTGTTTTTTTTAAATTGTGAATGTATTGAAAATTAACTACAATGATTAAGATAAAAATAAGCTTAAAAAAGGACCAAACACTCAAATCAAGATCTAAAAGGACCTATAAAATTCTCCAAAATCCATTTGATTTCCATATTTTGACCGTAAACTCCCTTTTATCTACATGGAAAATTACTGGATCCACATGACAAGGGGGAAATGTGGGTGGAATTCCTTTTCCAAAGATTTACAAGAATGCCACTCATCTTGCACTATAAAAAAGGGCTCCTCTCCCCCCACTTACTCACACATATAAATACACTTTTATCTAACAATATCTTATTTTTTATTCCTCAATATATCTCCCCCAAACCTTGAATCTTCACCTTGGGATGAAATAAATCCAATGATGACCTTTGGTAAAAACCAAAAGGAGTTACCCAACGAAGAGGTAACATCCTTACTCATTATCCTTTCATTTATTTCTCTCTCCACCACTAAAAAATCCTTATTGAATGATTATATATTAAAAAAATATCCTAAATATACTATGAGGTTATAATAACAATGGTTCAACCTACACTCATATGCACTTATCTCTAATGTGTAATGAACATACTGTTTAGGTGTACGATGAACTACTGCCTCACGAAACGATAATTGTTCATTTTTCATTTACCCAATTTAATGTCTGAGAATTATGATGTAAAATATGTTTATATATGATATATGTTATAAATTATATGTCTTTAATATTCTTTAATTCTTTTACAACACTTATCTTTATAGTTTCCATCTAATTTAAATATGAGAATTTCGTTTGAGGAAGTGTATACTACCACCCCGTCAAAGCGACGTTATTCGTTCACACACTACTTGAAATGTATTGTGGATGTTTTTGTGAACTTTTATGATATATAAAACATAATAATTATAATTTAATTATATTATATAAATATATAAATATATTACATTTACTTTCTTTCTTATAATATGACAATAAAACGAAAATTGCATTCATGTGTATGTACGGCCCACCAACTCCTTGAACGGTGTATTCCATTACATAGTTTGATATTATATGGATTATTATAATAAACATATATTTAATAAAACTTATATTTATATAATGGTTTAAATTCGTTAAATCATGATGTAATTATAAGGAAAATGACATAATAAATTAACACACATGTGAAGAATAAATCAGATATTACCTGAAGTAAAACCATAACAAAAATTTGTTAACTAGCATGTAATATAAATAAATAATAAAAAATATGGTATTATATATAATGATATTATTTTGTGATATACATATAAATAATATAAGAATATGGTTATGTCATAGATTTTTAATAAAATTTCAGCTCACTTTTTATATAAGTGAGATACAAGTCATGTTCACCACATTATTATTTTCCATGGTGTATATAATTCCCATGAAATTATTATATGATTCTTATTTTGAAAAGTTTGGGTGTTTACATGTCTATTCTTTTATATTGCATTCATGGGGGTAATGTTTCAAAATTTACCAAATCAGTATGTTAATTTTGTCTCAATTTTCCTTCTTTGAGACACATGTTTTGTTATGAAGTTATGTTCTTTAATGGGGAATATAAGATTCTAATTGAAATGTTTTATCATGAATCTCAATATTCTTCACTATATTTTAGTCTCCATGTGATTTCATTTTCTTACATGGGGATTATGATTCAATGATACTAAGTGGTAAGTGTTTATTGAAATAATCTCACAATTTATCGAGATTGTTTATGATTATGATTCCATTAATGAAATATTTTTATCCTTATCTCATAAAAATAATTATTTTTCTGCACCTATATTTATTCAATATATATTCATCTATTAGTTTCAATTTTTTAACACTTTTTTACATAAGACAATTAAAAAATATTATTACAAATAATCTCATCAAATTTCAATACTTGGTCAGAAATCTATTTTATTTACAAAACCATTTTGTCAAAATTTTTTTAAATGATAATTCAATATAGTTTTAAACAAAAAATAAATTTAAATTTTTTTATGGTTTTAAACACCTCCTTTATAACTTGTCTTGTCTATTTTAAAATAAAATTGTTTTCCAATGGGGTTTTTATAAAGTCTTTTTCAAAGAGGTAAGGATATTTTCCTCAGGGAATGATATTTAATAATCCCTAAAATTATTTTACAAATAAAGATGACATAAATTAATATCAATCATGATTTTTCAGGGTAAATTATTTAATGTTTTAATTCATATTCTTTCATTGAATTGTTTATCTTTTGATGGAATGATTTTTATGAAACCCATTTCTCTTTCACGGGTTATATGATTTTTATACCCGTTTTTATTCATGGGTTTTTATATTGATGAAATTATTAAGAAATAAATTTATTTTCCCATATGTTATGTTATTATTATATGAATATGATACCAGTTTCATTTAATGGGTTATTATATAATTTGTTTTTTATTTTTTGGAACATGTATTCATGATTTCATTATGAGATGGACATGACATATATTTCCCTCTAATGAATTGGGATAATATTTATATCTCATAAAAGAAACTAAGATAGTATTGGGAGTTATATTTGACTTCTAAGATGGCCTTGTATGTTATCCATGCCTACCAAGATTGTTCGAGGAGTGAACTAATACTATTAATATAGACATGGGATTGAACCATGACTACCATGATGGAATGTAAAGTGATCCCATACTACCATGATAGCCTTGGTAGCAATTCCTCCACTACTATGGAAATCATTTTAAATAATTATGCATCTACCACAATTCCATATCTTATACATATGTTAGGATTTCATGGTTTATGTTCTTTATTTCCTTATTATTCACATATTATGAATTACTAAAATTTATTCTATTATTCATGTTTACAATCTTATGATATGCATGGTGTAATCGTCTAATTTTATGATCACATTAGAATTCACTTATGATCATGTTTATGTTTATATACATTTATTGTTAACCCTTACTGAGCACATGAGTTGACCCCTTTTTTAGGTTTCTTCCCCATGTTATGAAGATATGTATTTTATTTTATGGGTTTACGAAAGGTGCTAGTCATGATGAACCTATTAGGAGATAATGTAGTTTACATATGTCCATGTTTTTATATTTCCCTGTTTCCAAAGGCACTAGGCTAATACAATATTTTGGGAATCACTATGTATAATGTTTCCAGTATTCTAGAATATCAATGTAATGTTTATGTATAAATATATAGGGTTTCTATAGTTGGTATTAGAAAAAATGGTTAGTTAACCTTTGTAATCTAGGTTGAGAAAACCATAGTTATAACACTAAGGACATATAGAAGGATAAGTTTGACAATAAAGAAAAGTATTGGAAAATGTCATTGATTTTTGAGAAAGGATAAAGCAAGTGGTTTCCTATAAATACATCCATGCTAGGATATTATATGTGGATATGGTTCTTTTACAAATGTATCAAGGAATAACAACCCCGACATGGTGTTTTAGGCCAAACTTGGAAGAACCTAGTACATAAAAATGGGTCTTGCTACACATTTAGTTTGGCACTCCCATGGGATATGACCTGTAAATTCATGAAATGTTCACAAACAATCACGAAGGAATTAAATATAATTTGGATATAAATAAACTTGGATAAACCTTAGGTGTCATAGATTAAATAAGGTGTCATGACTTAGATATACTATATGTTACATTTCCGGAGAAAGTGGTTCCTTGTTTTGATAATTATTTCTTAATTTATGCTTTTGGTATTAGACATTGGATAGAACACAAAGGAATCATTTTAATGGTGATTTAAATGTAAAATTCAATGATTTTACTCATAAGAAACCAAATTCTCTCAGTTGGAATGAAAAATCTGGTTGCTATTCTCACCCAAATCTCTTAATCTATGAATCATGGTGGTCTTCCAAATGAGAAAACAAGGGAAATTTTTTGACTAAGTCCTTGATAAATAAATTTTCACCTTATTATTTTGGGTCTTCTAATCCACTTGTTTATAAACAATGTATTGGTACTACTAAAAAGATATTCCTTATTCTCAAGTGTTCGAAGCAAGAAAAATTCATTATAGATGTTTATGGGTTAAAAGGTGAAGTAAACTAGTGGTGGACTATTTTTAAGAATACAAGGAATAAATATGAAATTGAATCCATGGATTGAAACAATTTCTAGAACTTATTTTTAAATAATTACTTTCCTTGGATTATTCATTCAAAGATGTAGAAAGTGATCATTGAGTTTAATAGTATGGATGATGAATCTATCGGTACCTACAAGCTAATTTGACAAGACTTGTGATGTATGATTCATAGATTATCATCCAAACTAAAATGAAGTTTTATAGTTTCTTCAATGGCTTAAAGACAATTATCATAATGGATTTATTCATATGAGACATTGGTATCTATCAATAGATTTTTCATTATGCAGTTATCTATGAAATAGAGGCTATAGTCACTTATCAATCCCATGGTTTTGATATGAAAGAGAAGATGATGTTTATAGGAAAATCTAAAAACCATGAAGATAATAATACGAGTATTCCTTTATGCTCTAAATGTACAAATATTCAGGGAGGAATTTTCTTTAAGGTGTAAAATAAATGATTTCTGTTTTGAAGGGAAGGACATAAGTCATTTTATTGTTAATGTAATATAAATAAGCTAGCTTATGATGTGAATGGAAAAGAATTGGAAAAAAATATATCTCCCATGCTTCAGTTCTACAAGTGTAAGGGGAATGGGAATTATGAAAAATAGTTCCCAAACCAAAGGGATGATGATGATGGTCAATGTTAGCAACCTCTTAAGTTGAAGGACAAGTGGAAATCTCATGCAGTCCCTATTTCTAATGAGAGGTGTGATAATTACGTGATGAAAGGTTCACTTACCATCTACTCTAGAATTACTAATGTGTTATTTTTTATGGATATACCCACTCTTTAATATCTAAATTATTTTATATGGGTGTTAAGATTCCACCAAAATGATTATATTTGGAATTAGCAGTGAAAACCCCTAATGGAACGATGATTTCATCTCTAGTCTATGATTCCTCTCCAGTTGATATATATAGGAATGTGCTTCCTGCAAATCTTGTAATTATTATTTTGGTTGAATTTGATTTCATCATAGGAATAGATTGTATTTATCTACAAAAATCTCACATAAATTATCGAATAAGGGAAGTTATATTTGATATTTATAACCAACACCTGATCTTATATCAATGCGACATTAAGTATGAAAATATTATAATGTTTACACCTAGTGTATGTGTCTGAATTCCTACACAGAAAGGTTATTTATGTAAAATGGTTGGGGATAAAATTGTCATCGATGATATGCCTATTTTTTGAGAATTTTTTTTGTCTTTCTAAAAGAGTTTCCAAACGTCCACCAAAACATGACGTTGAGTTATCAATAGAACTCATACATGGTTCCAACAAATTTCAAATAATTCTTATATAATTTCCCTAATTGGGTTGTAGGAATTAAAGAATAAACTCTTAGAAAATATTGATAAGGGTTCCATTCATCCATGTGTGTCCCCTTTGGGTGCACCTATTATTTTTCTAAAAAATAGATAAGGATCAATGTGACTGTTCATTGATTATCAGGAGTTTCACAAGATCTAAATCAATAAAAAGTATACTTTACCCCATATTAATTGAACTTCATACTAAAAATCATTAATTGACGTCCAAGAAGTTGTATATACCAAAGATGACATTCTCTACATGGGATGGGAACTATGAATATATAGTGATGCATTTTGATCTTACTAAATCATGTTCAATTTTAATATATTTATTGAATAGAGTCTTTATAGATTACAACGATTAGTTTGTGGTAATATTTATAGATGATATTATTATCTATTCATATATAAATCAAGATCCTAAGACTACTTGAGAATTGTAATAAAGACCCTATGTAAGGAAAAATAATATTTAAAACATATAATGTGTGGATTTTGACTAAAAAATGTTTCATTTATGGGTCATATAATCTCCATAGATGGTATATCTTTATATCCATCAATGATAGAGGTTATTTAATGCTAACCATGACCAACCACGGTGGCTGATATCCGTATTGTTACTTGTTTAACATGTTATTATCAACAGTCTATGAAAAATTTATCTTGACTATCTAATACTATGACTCGGTTTTCATAGAAGGGTATCAAGTTCCTCTGGACTAATGAATGTTTGAAAAATATCATGGAATTTAAGAGAATGTTAGTTAGGGAACATTTTCTTATATTTCATTATTGAGGATAATGGTTTGAAATCTATAGTGATCCATCTAAAAGTTATTGGGATGTGTTCTTATATAGAATAACATAGTTATCTCTTATGCCTCACTATAGATGAATTTTCATGAGAAAATTACCCAACTCATGATCTGAATTTAACTGCGGTAAATTTTTCAATAAATATATGGAGGAATTATCTTCAGGGAGAAAAGTGTGATATATATTTCGATCATAAAAGTTTGAAATATATATTCACATAGAAGGAGTTCAAAACGCACTAGATATGGTGGTTAAAATTGATAAAGGTTTATGAATGCACAATACATTACCACCCTAGGTATGTGAACTAGGTGGTTAATGATTTAAGTTTAAAGGATCATGCTAGCTTATCCACGATGAGAATCACAAAATATCCAATATTTTTGGATTTTCAAATGATATAGCTGGAAATCCAAAATATAGGGGAAAAATTTTATCATTATTAAATGATTTTTTATCCTTCTATCCAAGTGAAGATTGAGGATTCCATAAAAAATATTTAGAGTTTCAAAATAATGTTAGAAATGTTCCAGAATTTAACCTTTATCAGGAAGGAATGATAATGTTTAGGAACATTGTATGTGTTAATTCCATAACATATTTGGAGAAGGAGGTGTTATAAGAAGCTCATACTTCTTCATTATCCATTCATTTACGATGTACGAAGATGTGTAGATACTTGAATGAATACTTATGGTTAGATGGAATGAAGAGGGATATCTTAGAGTTTGTATCTATGTTCTTGGTATGCCAAAAAGTTAAGGCTAAATTAAAAAATTCAAAGGGGATCTTGAACCCATTAACCATACCAGAATAGAAATGGATGAACATCATAATGGATTTTGTAATTAAACTATCCAAAACACTAAATGGAACAATAATATATGGGCGGTAGTCAATCACTTTACAAATTCAACACACTTTATCTCTATCAGAGAATATTTCTCTCTGGATTTGCATACCAAGATATACATTAAGGAAGTTGTATGTTTTCATGGAGTGCAAAAATATATTGTATCAGAGCACGATCCGATTTTTACAAAAAAAATTCTCTTGAATTATTCATCATGAACCTGAAATGTAATTGAGTTTCAGAACTGTTTATCATCCTCAAAATGATTGTCATTCTAACAGAACAATTCAAACCATAGAGGATATGTTGATATCATGTTCTCTATATTTCAAAGGTGTTTGTGATAAACTCATTCCTCTAGTTTATTTATCGTATAATAATTGATTTCACACAAGAATTCATATGGTACCTTATAAATACATTTATTAGATGAATTATAGAGATCCAACGTGATGGGGTGTGGTTGGAGAAGGAAATCTATTGGGACCTAAGATCACTAATGAAATGGAAGAGAAGGAAAAATTCATTCAAAACGTATCAAGGTAGTTTAAAGTCAGCAGAAAGTTTATGATGATAATAGACATCCTGATTTAGAATTTTATGTTTTATAGATGGTATTTATACAAATATATCTATGTAATAATACTATGAGTTTCAGAAAGAAAGTGAAACTAATCTCTAGTTATATCAGTCCCTTTGATATTATTTATCTTATTAGGATGATATTATATCGGTTGGAACTTTTCCCAAATCAGTCTCAAGTCCATGATGTGTTTCATGTATCTCTATAAAAGATGTATATCCATAAACCTTAATATGTACAGAACTCATAGGTCATATGGCTATAGTATGATATATCTTACAAGGAACAACTAGTGGAAATTATGGATCTTACAGAGAAATTTCTATGAATCAAGACCACTAAATTGTTTATAGTTTTTTACAGAAATTATGAGTTAGATGAATCTATGTGGTATCTTGAGGTTATAATAATGTTGAAGTATCCTAATTTGTTTTTACAGGAATGACGAATTTTTAGGGAGAAATTCATTTGGGTGGGGGTAGAATATAACACCTTGGGTTTTTATGGAACCATTTTTATTTCTTGAATAAATTAAATTTTCATTTATTTCCTAAATTTTACTAAGCCAGCATTCCTATCACATGACACTGACATGGAATACATTACACACAACATTGAGATTCCATGAAAGATCATTTTACTGTTATTCAAAAGAGATAATTATAACTAAAACATTAAACATAGATATATTAATTATAATAACTACATTAAAATATTTTATATAATTATTTTATATAAATAAAACATATTTTTAATGAAAAAGGGTACAAATTTTGAAAAAAGTCCTTATATATCTAAAAATGGTATTTTCTCAAATTATAAGATTTTCATGTCCTTCTATGAAAAATAAAAAAAATTTAAAAAAATTATACATTTACTTTTATAAAATAAATTCATTTTTGAATTTAAAATGTTGATATTATCATAGAGTGAATTTGTTCAGTTTTTCTGAGAAACATTATTTTTTTAATGAATAGTGCAAGGCGATAAATTCTAATTCTACACTGCATTTTAATATAATTTATTTATATGGGTGAATTATATTCCCAAATTGTTTTAAATTTTAATTTGATAAAAAAATTTAATAATTAATCTGATGTATGTCATTGTAAACAATTTCACATAGAAATTGGATATATAAAAAACATGGCAGACTTTTGATTATTTTTACATTTAAATGATGTAATGTTGTCATGTCCGTGAGTTAAATTTTAAATTAATTTCTAACATATATATGATTTTAATACAGATAAAATGGATTATATATTTGGAATCCTCAAAATTTATAATTTCTAATAATTTTAACATAGTTTATGACAAAAAAAACATTATTGAATGTAATTAAAATTAATTACAATGACTAAGAAAAAAATTTTCATAACAAAGGAGTAAAACATAAACATAAGACACAAAAGACCTATAAATATGTCAAAAATACATTTTATAGATATATATATTGATCATATATTCCCTTTTATATAATTTTGTCTATTATTGGATCCACATGACATGGAAAAACTAGGGTGGAATCTATTTTCCAATGATTTACAATAGTTTCATTCCTCCTCCACTATAAAAATGCCTCCTCTATTCCCACTTATTCACACATATAAAGCCAATTTGGATTGAGAATGTTTTACCCAATATATCCTCCAAATCCCTACCCTCAACCTAGAATCCTCACCTTGGGAATAGATGAATCCAATGATCCTTTTTGGTGAAATCCAAATGGAGTTACCCCATGAAGATATAACATCCTTCTTCAAGATCCTTTATTTTATTTCATTCTCCACACATTCAAATATCCTTAACCATTCAGATATAAATAAATGTATCCTAAATAAACTAATATGTTATTATTCAAAGTCTTTAACCTTCACATACACACACTTCCACCTAATGGGTAACTAACATACTATTTACATGTATGACAAACGATCGCCTCACAAAATGATGGTTGTTCATTTTTTCTTTACCCCCTTTCATGGTTTGAAATTATGATGGAAACCCTATTTATATATGATATATATGATAAATATTATGTATTAAAGATTATTTAAATCTTTAATGACACATATCTTTATACTTTCCATTTTGTGTAAATATGATAATCTCGTTTGAGGATATGTGGAATTCCAACCCCTCAAAGTGATGCGGTTCGTTCACACACTACATGAAATGCAATAAGGATGTGTTTAGTTATCATTTACAATATATATGAAATAATAATCATACTATGATGATATTATATACATATATATATATATATCATTTACATACTTTCATTCAATAAAATAATAATGTTGAAATTACATTCATGGGTACATACGATCAACCATCTCCGTGAACGGTGTATGCTATTTCATAATTATATAATATATGAATTACTATAATAAAATTATAATGAATATAATTGATATTTATATCTTTGTTTAAAATAACTAAATTATGATATATGTATATGGACCAATTATATGACAAATTAAGACACATGCGAAGAACAAAGTAGATATTACCCGAACTGAATCTTTAACATATAATTATTTACAAGAGGGTAATATAAAGTCATAATAAAACCATATATGGTGTTATATATAAATATATCATTATTTTATTTATTTATAATAAAATTATATTTTTTACATAGGATATTTGAACGAGTACGAAGAGAGTAAAGACATAAAGTAATAAATTGTTTTTCTCACTTTTTATATCCGTGAGATATGAGTCACCTTCATAACTCTTTTATTTTTTATGGTGTATATTATTCCCATTAATTTATTCAATGATAAATATTATTAAATTTATGGTAATTCATATATCCATCCTATGAAATTTTTTTCATGGGGTATAATGTTTCAAAATTTACTAAATCGATATAGTAATTTTATCTCAATTTTCCATCATTGAGACACATGTATTTTTATTCAACTATTTTCTTTAAAGAGGTGTTTATTATTTTAATTCACATGATATATCATGAATATAATTATTTTTCATTATATTTTAGGCTCCATGTAATTTAATTTTCTTAAATGGGGAGTATGGTTCAAAGTTACCATGTGGTAAGAGTTTATTGAAATAATGTCATCATTTATCAAGATTATCTATGATTATGAAACCATTGATTAAATCATATTATCGATCTCTCAATAATAATAAGGATTTTCTTCTCCTATATTTATTCAATATATCTATATGTATTAAATCTATTTTTCCACAATATGTTAATTAATAAAATTAAAAAATTATTATTAAGAAAAATGCAACCATATTTCTCTCCTCGGTCAGAAAACTATTTTTTTCCAAAACCATGGTTTAAAAAATACTTTAAAAAATTATCTCAAATGACCATTGTACAGAATTTTCAAGGAAGAATTATTCTTATAAAATTCTGTTTTTTAAATAATCATTTATAACTTTTCATGTTTATTTTAAAAGAAAATGGGTTTGAATAGGTTTTATGTTTTATAAATCATTTTTCAAAGAAAAAAGGATAGTTCCCTCAATAAATGGTTTTAAAGAATATTTAAAAGATATTTTACATCTAAGATGACATCCACTGATGTCACTAGTTCATTTCTAGAGAAGTTATTCAATTTATCTATTCATATTCTTTCTCTGAATGGTTTATGTATTGATGGAATAATGTTAATGAAACACATTTCTCTTTCACGGGTTATATTCTTTTGTAACCCGCTTCTTTTAATTGGTTATGATTTTGATGAAATGATTTTGAAACCTATATCTTTTCCACAGGTTATAATTTGATTACATGTTTATGATACGCATTTCATTTCATGGGTTATGATATGATTGTTTGTGATTTTGTGAAAAATGTATGTTTGATTTCATTATGAGATGGGTGGGACTAAAATCTCCCTCTAATGCATTGGGTGGAGTTTTATGTCTCATGAGATAAACTAAGATGGTATTGGGAGTGATCCATGACTACTAAATCATCAATCGGAGTGAACCATGACTACCATGATGTAATGAGAAGTGAACTTATACTATAAATATTTGCATGGGAGTGAACCATGACAACCAAGATAATATCGAATGTGAACCCATACATATAATATAGCCATGGAAGTAATTCCATGACTACTATGGAAATCATATTATCTGCTTATGTGTATTATATAAATCCATGCCTTATTCCATTGTATTGATTTCATGGATTATGATATTTATTTTTTTATTATTCATGTATTATGAACAACTAATCTTTATTTCATGATTATTGTTTGTACTTTTATGATATGTGGGGTTTGATTTCCTAATGTCATGATCACATTTTCATAAAACTATTCTCATGTTTATGCTCACATGTCCCCCTTACTAGTCAATTGAATTCACCCAATGTAATGTCTATGTATGAAAAGTGAGGGTCTCTTTAATTTAAATCTTTGAATATGGATTTTATGGTACATATATCAGGCTTCTAATCTATATAACACCATCTTTAGGCATGTTGAAATCCAAAATATTTTCATCTATTTTCCTTAGCACCTCACCATCGTTCTAGGCCTAATTAACCCTCAAATTAATTAATGGTTGCACAGTTATTTGTGAAAGGTAATATGAGTATCACATTTTTTATTTCAATTTCTATCATTTTCATGTCCAAGAATATTTCATCCCATGTAATCATCATCATGGATAAGGTTTTAGTATCCTTAATTGTTAGAGAATCTGCCACATTATTTACATTCCCATGATGGTAATTGATGAAAAAACATAATCATTGATCGTATCATACCACCATTGATGGAATATATCCAGAGAATATATAATTTATTCTTTTATGATATATATATATATATTCCACACTTCTTCCTATTGATATAATTTATCCAAATATTTATCCCAATGATATATGTATCCATTTATTGATCATGTGTTAGGTAGTTATACTAATGGAACATTTAATAGTGGGAGGCATATACGATCAGTTTGATATATTGCATGACTACAAAACCAGTGACCTTTTTTGATGTATAATTGTCGATCAAAATTCATTTATCACTAGTGGATAATGTGGGAATAGGTGGAATGACTAGACTCTTCTTCACCTATTTAGTTCTCTCTTAAAATTCATCTTCCTATAAAAATTTACCACCCTTTTGAGTAATCTATGTTAGTGTGATTGAAAATTTTGAGAATTTTGTCACCAATAAATGAGAGTTTGAAATTAATATAAGGAATTTATTAATTTTCATCATGGATATTTCTCTGGGAAATCCTTTAATTACCCCTATTTGTGAAGGATTCACAAATATAAATTTTCATGTCATTATATTCCCCTGGAAGGTTAGTTTATCCATCCAAAACACACGTTTAATATAAATAAAAAAGTATCTTTTCCTTCCAAGAATTATTCATTATAGAATTAAAATATTCTAAGTGTTGCTTCTTGATTTTTGATTAAATAAGTATATCATCTTTAAATACTACCAATTTATTTGTGCAAAAATCCCTAAATACTATAATAATGAAGTCCATAAATATTTCTGGATCATTAGTTTGTGTAAATTGCATAAATATAATGCCATATTTCCTATAATTTTCACAAAAAATATTAATTTGAATATCCTATTTCTTTAACATTACATGACATTATCCTCATCGATGGTCATATTTATATAATTATTGTGATTTTTATTGCTAGTAAAACAACTGAAAATTACATTTAATAGGATACTTTTTTATCATGATCTTTTGAGGTCATTATAATCAATGTAGATGCACATTAACCATTCATTCTTAAAAAAATATATCAATTCCACGTAAGATAAAGAACTTGGGTGTATAACCCCTTTATCCTAATTATCTTGAAATTTCTTAACTATCTCGTTATGTGAAATACTGGTAATTATAAATGGATTGCTATATGTTGTAAAATTTCTAGGCATAAACTATATTGAGTACTCAACTTCGGGGATAGGTTGAAGGAATGACAATTCATCACAAAACACGCCAGTGAATTCACTTTAATTGGGCTTGTGATTAAGGATAATATTTTCTTTTTTATAGATAATTTTCCCAATAAACTATAGATCTCAAGGAAATAATATCCATGTTTTATATATTAGTAAAAATTTAGATTCATCCATTATTTTCACTTATATGGAATCAGAGGGTAATTTAGAATAAGAAGGGTGATTTAATTATCTCATTGATTTAGGATGGATCTTTAAAAAGAAAACTAATTCATGCATAGAATAAAATCATCTAATAATAAAGAGAGTATTACAATGTTCAAATGGAATTTCATCACACATATATGGATAAGTGAGGATTTCTACACTTGGGATTCAATAATTACCCCTTTTTTATTTTCACAGATAACTTGTATTCCATGTTTTTAGGTAGTGTTTGAATAGTCCTACTTAATGTGCATGAAACAATTTAATGAATAGAAATACAGATTATAACCCCACCTTTCACTATTTGAATTTGGTTCTAATCATTTAGTTTATCCAAAATAGAAAAAGGGATAAGAATATTCAAATTTATGGATAACATAAGGAGAAAATGTGAACATTTAAGAGACATTATATAAATGAGATATATAAATTAACCTATGAATTTCATGATTTCAATATATTTTATCCATGACCTATTTAGAAACATGATTTTATATATGAATTTTTTTCCTTTTAATGATGGATCATAATTAAAAGTACCTAGTCTAAGTGTTGTATCACATATAGAGGGATGATTGAATCAGTAATACTCTTTTTTTATGTTTCGTTTCAATTGAAACAACCTTCATCACCTATTAAGTATTTCAATTCCCTGCTAGGAAACAAATCAACACACATTCAAAGTAACACAATGATTTACAAGGTTCAATATTCAATTAGAATAGTTATTTCCTTGGTATGGTTCGAAAATGATCCAATATAATACAATCCACAAAGAAAACAATCATTGGATTACAACGAGTAGGATACACCTTTACACACGTGTAGCATAGTGAAACAATACAACTAGTTCATGAGCACCCTCTTAGAAAAATAGGGTAAAAAATTTGTTTTGTAACATCTCATGTTACCTATGAATATTTTAAATACACCAAATGTATTCAATTGTAAAACAATTATCCTTTTCCTTACCCAGAAAAAAAGTAACAACCTCTTGGACTATGTAAAACAATCATTGCTATTACCCTGAGTATGACGATCCCTTTCAGATTATTATTAGTTATATCTTTCAATTTAATACAATAGAATAGAATTAGTTTCACTCTAATACTTTCATACAATAGTCAAGATAAATATAATCAACATCACTTTAAAACAGGTATGTAATAGTCAATACAAATATAATCAGAACCACTTAAAAACATGTATCCAATAGTAAAGACAAATAGAATCAGCATCACTTCAAAATATCTTATTCTATCTCTAAAACCAAGAGCTTATCTCTCATCTGCTCTGAATATTACTAGTTGTCATAAATTACAAGGAACCTTCTCTGTTTATAGGTAAAAATTGGTGGGTATCCAAAAAAATTTCCCGCCCACTCAAATGTTCTCAAATTTAAATTTCCCCCCTGAAATTGGGGGATACATTTTGACTTCATCACAGTTTATCAAAGCTTCTCAAATATTTTCAAAACTATATCACAATATTTGGATCTCTAATTTATATCTCTATACCCATTTCATTATCCATCAAATCAAAACAATTTATCTTTAATAAAACCATAAATGTGGGTACAATTGTTGAGTATGATTGTTTCTGGGTACAGTGGTCTTTAATCGAAACAATATCTTTTCTATCACTTTCACCGGTGAGTTTGATATAAAATAAACTCATTACCATGTTGGAAAGACATTAATCATATCTTTACATTGTATTTCCATCGGCATGACTCTTTCCACTTTTCCATCAGCATGACTATTTCATCGGCATGACTATTTCCATCAGCACAACTATTACCATTGGCACGACACTTTTCTCCTTTACATTGGCATGACTCTTTCCTCTTCCATCGGAATGACTGTTCCATTGGCATGACTATTCCATCAGCACAACTCTGATTCTGATGAAAAAAAATGTCATTACCATGTCGGCATGACATGCATCATCTGTTCTTTAATCGGCATGACTATTCCATCGGCACGACTCCAAGTATGATGAAAAACAATGCCATTTCCATGTTGACAAGAAATTCATCTTCTCTTCTTTCATCGGAATGACTATTCCATCAACATGACTATTCCATCAGCATGACTATTATATCGGCATGACACCGAGTCCTATGAAAAAAAAATTCATTACAATTTCGGCATGACAGATGTCATCTCTTCTATCATCGACATGACTATTCCATTATCACGACTATTCCCATTGTCATTACAATTCAATGTTTTTGAATAGTAACCACCATTAATAGATTTTAAATAGTCAATACTATTCAAATATTTTCAATAGTCACAACCAATCATATATTTTCAGTAGTCTCCACCGTTCACATCTTTGCAATAGACAACTCCATCCACCGCTTTGTAATAGTCACCACCATTCACAGTTTTTTATAGTAACCACCGTTCCAATATTTGCATTAGTCACCACCATTCACATATTTTACTTAACTCTTTCTTCCATTAATATTTCATCATTACTTCCACCACTTTACTTATGATTTATGATAATTCCTAAATATTAAACCATCATCACATTTAACATGGGTCTGATTCCTTTAAAAACAAACCAAAAACAATTATGTCAAAAAAAATGTGATGTGATTTCATTTCATTAATGCATACCATGACATCAGAAGACAAAACATGGAACCTTTATAACCTTGATCATCAACATGGTCTGAACAATCTTCCCCTTTTGATTTTTTGTCATCAAGTTTCATAAATCAATGAACATTGAAAACTCAAGAAATGGATTACATATCAAAAATTATAAGCCTACGTAAGCTAAATCACTGAAGAAAACAAGAATCATTAGTTGAAAACCCATGCTATCCAAAATAGTGATCATTACCACCAATTTATTTTCATCATTCTTCCAAGAAAAAAAATCAATTTCTATTCCTACAACCACTCCAAAAAAATGTTTCCTAAAACCACTCCAACATATAGTTAGAATAGTTCACACACTATACAATGCTAAATTCACAGATTACCCACAACTCTTTCTTTTATGAAAAAGATTTTAGACACAAAAACAATTCTCCTAGTGGAAAAAACAATCCAAATGTATTATGAGAGAGAGGATAGATATAAATACCTCATCCTTGAAGAGAAATAGGTTGGACACACATGTTCAACCACATTTTTGAGAATGATTCCCTCAATAATGGCTTTGTGAATATATTAGTAATTTTTTCTGATGATGGTACATACTCCATCTTCAATTAATTATTCTCAAAATGATCTTTGATGAAACAATATTTGATATCGATATGTTTTGATAGAGAATATTTCACTAGATTCTTGGTTTGATTGATTGTACATTGATTGTCAAAACCCATGAGCAAGGTTAACTTCACTTCTACAAGTAAATCTTCTAATGTTGTTTTCATCAACAGAAGTTGAGTATCAGCTTGAGTAGTAGCAACATACTTATCTTCGGCCATATTGAGAGTTACTGAAATTTTTTCTTTGAATTCCAACTAACACAATTATTTTGTAGAAAGAATACCCCACTAGATGTGGATCTTATATCATTGACATTTCCTGCCCAATCTGTATGTGAATACCCAAAAATTTCATTACAATTTGAGTTATCATATTTGATTCCAATGTTTGTTGTTTTTTTGATGTATCTGAGAAATAATTTTGTAGAAAGTAAATGTGATTATTTTGTAGCCCTTTGAAACCTTGAACATATGTTAACAACATACACAATGTATGGTCTTGAGGTAGTAAAATAAAATAGACTTCCAATCATCCTCTGATACTCTATTTGATAAAATTATTTTCCTTCTACATATCTACATAGATTTTTTCCCACTGAAAAGGGTTTGGAAACATGTTTTGATTTTTCTATGCCAAACCTATTTAGAATTTCTTTTGCGTACTTTTCTTGGGAATGAAAATGTATTCTTTCTCTTGCTGGATTTGTACCCCAATAAAGTACTTCATTTCTCCTAGCAAGGAATTTTCAAAAACATTTTTTCATTTCATTAGATAATCTTTCACAAAATCTTTCATCTTACCCAGATAATATAATTTCATCGACATAATCAATTACAATAAAGGAATTATTTTGAAATTTTATGATGTAAATATTGATATCCACTATTCTATTGATAAAATTCATCCTTCTTAAGAACATATGAAATTTAGAATACCATGAACTCAAAGATTTTTTAGGCCATAAAATGCCTTTTTTTATCTTCACACATAACATGAATCTCTTCCAATAACAATGAAACATGTTTTTTCAATATAAACCTCATCTTAAAGATCACCATTTAGGAATTTAGATTTAACATTCATTTGAAAAATCTTATAGCCTCATTGTGAGGAAATATCAAGAAATATTAAGATTGTTTCAAGTATTACCAAAGGATAAAAGGTCTCATAATAATCAATACCCTCAATCTATGTATACAAATTGCGAACTAATATTTATTTGTTTCTTATAACCTCACCTTTTACATTCAGATTGTATCGGAAAAACCATTTTTTGCCAATGATGTTTTCTGTATTTAGGATTGTGTATGATTTCCCATGTATTATTATTTTCAATATGATACTTTTCTTCATTCATGTCATGAACCCATTCTGTATGCTCAAAAACTTATTTCACACAATTTGGTTCCACTTTTGAATACAAATAACTTTGTGCAATGGAATTTGTTGTTCTTCATGTTTGAACATACTGATAATTATCCCCAATTATATTTGGTGCATCAATATGTTTCCTCAACCTTGGATATGATTTTTTATTTTCTTCATCATCATTATAAATATTTGAGTCTGATTATTCACCTTTATTATGATTACAATTAATTGTATCCTTATGTGAATTATCTTCTTTAGTATTATTAAATTAATTATCCGCATGAGCATGTTTCTCTTTCTCATATAAATCAATAAATTTTACATAAACCAAATCAAAAATTCTTTTTGTTTCATTATTGAAGCATCTGTAACCGCTTACTTCCGAAGAATAGCCAAAATATTCCATCCTTACCATTCTGCTCAAACTTACCATAGTTTCCACCTTTATTCTATATAATACAAGGACTCATGAAAACACTAAAGTGCTTCAAACGTGGATTATTTCCATAAAACCATTCATAGGAAGTCATACATGATTGAGGCCTGTAGAATAAATGGTTCTAAAAATAAATATCAGTACTCATGGTTTGTCTCCCAAAGTAATGATAAAGTCCATGCTCATGTAACAAGGTTCTTCCCATTTCCACCAAGATTCTATTAATTCTTTCAGAAACCCCATTTTATTATGGAGTGTATGAAGATCTATACACATGACAAATTCCATTATTATCATGATTGTTTTCAAACTCATCACTTCTCTATTAACCAACATTTTTAGTTATCAACTTCTTCATAGAATACTCAAATTCCTTCTAGGCTTTTCTTCTAAAACTTTTAAACATTTTCAAAGCATCTCATTTGTGTTTCATGAACATAACAAAAGTAATGTGAGTAAAATCATCAATGTAAGTAATGAATTAGTTTTCTACATGTGTTGATTGTTTTCTCATTGGCCCAAATATATCGGAAGGGATCAACTACAGGGGTGGTTCTGAACAAATATCAACTTTCTTATGCACAACATTTGTAATTTTTCATTTCTTGGAAATAGTGCAACACCAACCTATTATTTATAGCATATAATTAATGTATCAAATGGTTTCCTTTTTAGATAAATTTTCCATTTTCCTCGGACACATATTTCTAAGTCTTCTATGTAATAACTAATTCTCTTCCACCATACTCATGTAATAAGAGTTTTGGGAATTCCCAACATGAAACAAATTTCCTTTTGTATGTTATCATCTTGTAAAAACTATTCTATATTCTTTATTTTTACAATAAATTTATCTTTCATGAAGATAACCATGTTACCCTCATCAAAAAAATTTGAAACACATAGCAGGTTCTGTTTCAGCCAATCAATATACAATGGTTTCTTATATTTTATATTTTCTTTTCCAATAATGGCTTACCCAGCACCTTTGATTTTCAATAATTCAGAAATGCTAAATGTAACTATTCCTTATTTATAATCATTCACATCCTTCAAAAAATTCACATCTCCCATCATGTTAAATGAACATCCACTATCAAGTATCCATGGTTTTCTCCATTCATGGCTTTTAATACAGTTTCAACAACAACCGCCTTTTATCTAATCTTTTCATTCTTTACCTTCAGCTTTTGAAAGTTGGGAATCTTTTTCTAAGTTGGTAATAAAACAAGGAAACATTTTGTGGGGTTTCCAAGTTGTTCACATATTTTAAAAAAAGTTCCCAAGGGTTGGAACCTATTTTTAATCTTCACATTGTTATTGTCATCTTTCTTCAAGACAACCTTCTCATTTTTATTTCATTGAGGTTATTTACTCCCCCTCAATCCCTTCCATTCATAACCTATGGGATAATTGTAATGTTTTTGATGAACCAACACATAATTGGTGTGTTCCTGAACCACCCACAACACCAAAAATTCTAATTGAATGATTATTTTCCTCTGAAACATCCATACTGATTAGAATTGTATAAAAATTTCTCAACCATCTTATTTTCAATTTCAATTTGATCCATCTCCTTCTTTTCAACCGTGATTGGAACCAAAATATTTGAATATTTTTTGGATCTAGATAAAATTTTCTCGGACTCAGGATGTTTTTTAACTTTGAAATTCTTCACTTTTACCACATACATAACATTCTCAACACTCCTATTTTCTGTAATGACCCAGATTTTCCATGTAAGTTTTTTAATTATATGGAATTTTATGAGTCCGTGAAAATTTACGGTGCATGAATCTGAGGTTTTGTGTGTATGGAATAAGTTTATAAATATTTTTTAATGTATGTTCAGTAAACGTGTAACCTTCTTTTTTTAACTTTTGAACTGTTGCCCGGATTAAAAATCAGAGGGCACTGTCTAATCCGCAGTGCCATGATTATCTTAAGGGATAAATTAATTTGACCGCAATAGGTCCCGAGAAGAATTTATTTTTGTGGCTTAAAAAAATTGAAATAAAATAATTTTATTATTTAATTTTCCATATATTTCACCAATGGAAAAGAGAAGCGTGGGACCCACAGTGATCAGGCCAATGAATGTCTTGACTTTCTAAATCCTATGTAACGAAGTCATTGGGGAATTAGGTAGGTTCGAAATTTATAATCCCCTATTAATTAACCACGTCGTTACTTACACTCTACCTCTCCTATACATATAGAGCTCGAGGAGGGGTATCAGACAAGCTTCGCCAAGAAACAAAGTTATGTATGAGTCTTGTAATGCCGAGACCATAGAGGACGAAGTCGATCCCAGTGGAAGGTGATGTGTGACACCGAAGCCTCAAACTAGGGTTTGACGTTCTAGTAGCAGTGAGGGTGTTTTGTTGTGGGGATGACGAACAACAAGACTCCCTCAACCGCGAGCGCTCTCCAACTTTTTGTAGTAGGGGGTTGTGTTGATTGATTTTGGTTTTCCCACAATTCATTCTAAAATAGTTAGAACATATCACCTTGTGAATAAGTTTATTCGTTAATCGATATATATATATATATATATATATATATATATATATATGCAGGAGGGTGTGTTTCATTTTCTTTTGGGATCGGTTTTGGAATGAAGACATGAAATCCAGTTGAAATTTTCCCTGAAACTCCCCTGGAATTTTCTCTAACACTGAGTGTGCGTGCCGACATGAAGAAGGATTGAGACCCTCTGTTGGAGCATTGATTATGATAGAACAATATTGAAGGTATCACCAAGCCGAATCAAGGCCAACCTTAGTGAAGGATGCGATCCCAGGAGCTGCAGGCGCAAATGGCATAGGAATCATGCTCTGGTGCATGACCGACGACCTGACGAACACCCTGCCACCATCACCAGCGCCGGCGGCGGAGCACACCGGTGAGTGAATAGCACGTACCTGTGCCAGCCACACGTTTAGTGGAGTAAAGGAAGGGCACTCCCTCGATGGATCATCCACACAACAGTAGAGGCAGGCTAGCGTTTGTCGCTATGGGAGCAGAGCCCACCGGTTCGACCAGCACCCAGCGGACGGGGCGCACACCAGCAGTGTCCCCGGTGGCAATGCTACGACCCGTCAGCCGCAGCATGGAGGACCCATATCACTATGAAGCGCCATGTTATTCCAACCCCCATGGTTTGACATGATGATGTGGATACACACCACATCAGCCCTACATGGGCTCAATTCATCTGGGTGTCTCTGGGGACCCACACCGCTAGGTGGGTGGCACCACCAGGTTTGCCCAACGGACTGACCCGCCACACAGTAGGCTGACCCACAGACCTGAGGGGCGAGCCACATCCCTTCCGGGTCGAGCTGATCCCAGCAGGTTGGGTTGACCTAGGTTGGGACAGACCAGAGTCAGGCCAGGTCGACCCATGTCGATCCGGGTCGGCCCATGCCGAATCGGGTCGGGCCGGTCCATCTAAGGCAGACCAGACCCAGACCCATTATTGTCTTGTTATAAAAAACAGAACCTTACTTCTAAAATGGACATCTTTTTGATGCGTATTCTATGAAATAGAGATCCTTAGGACAATGCAGTAATTTTTGAGACACCCCACCTAAGTTTTGGATAAATTTGGGGCCCGACCGCATTGGATCGAATACAAATCCAACCAGGCCCTCGACACTAAAACACATGTATCTCACAAACACTGCATCCGATTGATGAGCTGTTTGTGGGTTTGGGACTCACTTGAGTAAGTGGATCTTTTGGAATACTTTTTAGTGACTTAAATGGATATCAAGATGTGTCGAGTGGCTTGAGGGGTTGTTCTCTCAATTAGACAATGTATGGAACTCTGTGGTTGAATGAGACCTGAAGACTGCTTGACGATTGGCCTAGTGGGAAGTGGCTCTATGTGACCTAGAATTCCCATGTTGGGGAGTGGCTTTGTGTGACCTATAAGACCCATGATACTCTATTGGAGAAGTATCTCTGTTCGTATAAGATGGGAAGTGACTTTGTGTGACCCGACATGCCCACGGTGGGAAGCGACCCTGTGTGAACAGGCATGCCCATGGTACCAATCAGCGATGGGTACCACATCAGGTAAAGGTCAGTTGAAAGCGGCTCTGTGTGACCCAGAAGGCCCACTATACATGATAGAGGATTTCTCCAAAATCCAAGGAGTTCGATGATGTGATAACCCTTCTATCATTAACCTTATGTGATACCTGGTGTGAGATGACTTCTATTGTGTACTTTTGCTTCATGATTTGTGGTTTTTACATTGTGGAGCTCTATGAGAACAATGAGTGACTCATGGTGTCAAATAATTATATTTATACTCACCCCTTCATGGGATACTCCCGTACCTTGTTTTGATTGGTGCAAATGAAGTACCACATTGATTAAGAATGAGGGAGCAAGGACTAGGTTATGATTGGAACTGGACCATTTTGGTATGTCATGACGCAGTGACTAAATATCATGAGATGTACCTACCCTTCAGGTAGGATATGTGGTAGAAGATTTATGAGCTGCATTTCAATTTTCATTTGTTGTACATTTCCATTTTTACTTGTACTTTTTCATGTTGAGCTTGTATTCCATCCCCCATTACATTCAGCACTCTTTACTACAGCAGATTCCATCAAAGTTACTTTTTTTCATTCTATTCTGTGTAGTTACCTCTTTTATCATTCTACTCTATGATTTTTTACAGGTTTAAAGGAATTACCTTCCCATTTAGGGATACGCCTTTCTATTGCTAGTATTCAGACCCTAGCCTATGGATGGCGGGCTTGGGGTAGTCCCGGCACTGGCCCTGGCAGACGGGTTGTGACAAAGTGGTATCTGAGCTGGTTAGTTTTACCTCAATGATCAGGAGTCTATTTTATTGTTTTAAAGAAAAAGCGTTGAGTATTGTGAGTATGACTTTAAGGTTCGGGGAGTCTAGGGTTGGTGTGGTGGTTGATTTATCCATACACAGGAACCTTGAGCCCTGCTTTTCTGCTCAATTCATGAAAATACTGGTTGCATTTTCGTTTTGTGATTTCAAAAAAAAGTCATCTCGCCAGTTATAATGATCTATCTATGGCACATCATAATTTATCTCATGATTCCTTCAAAAGGATGACCATCCAGGATCTAGATGCGTCAGGATAGCCCTCTCAGCGATGAGGTGTGTCTTTAGGGAGTAGTGTTTGAGATGGCCACATCAGGTGGTGCCCTAGTGCTACCCGCACCCGATGGTTAGCCCCTCCTATTAGAGGTTCTGGTAGATGATGTTCGTAAGCTCAGTTCCCAACATAAGTTTCAAAAGAAGAGACCTTTTAGTTTTAGGGGTGATATAGACCCTTAAGTCGTTGAGGACTGGCTAGAGGCTGTGACATGGGTGTTCCGCTTATTGAGGACACCACCTGACCAGATGGAGATCTTTAAAGTGATACTTCTATAGGGAGAAGCTGGGATATAGTGGCTCTTGACTATATAGGTTCACGATGAGTAAAACCATGCTTAGGATGACTTCGAGAGACTTTTTTAGGAGGATTGTTTCCCAGTGATGTTGCGCTCTGGGTGCATTCTGGTGCTACATCACCTTCAACAGGGCATCATGACAGTGGTCGAGTACTCATCATGGTTCATAGATATTTCTCGCTACTGTAGGAATACGTTGACAGACCCTTACTTTAGGGATTGGTCATTTGAGAAGGGGAACAGGAGGGAGATCAGGGATTCAGTGGTGGCCCTTAACATCTCCACCCAAGCTTGAGTGTCGGAGCATGCCTTTCTTGCAAAAATATTCCCGACAGAGTAGGATCTGACAGTTGGAGTCACCAACAGGTCCCAGGTAGAAAAGTCTTTGGAAGGCTTCAGGAATCCGGTGCATGAGCCTAAGAAGGCTAGGTTATTTAGAAGGCGACCCCAGGACTATGGGTCGGCCTTACGAGGTTCCAAGTTTAGAGCGAGTCATCAGGGATCCTGGTAGTGATTTACGTGCGACAGATTGGGCCACATGGCTCGTGACTTCCTGAACTCTCATACGGACGACCAGAAGATGGTTGAGGGACCGCCAAGGCCGAATTATAGGTTCGAGCGAGGAGGTACACAGGATGGAAGACGTGGTAGGGGAGATGGTCGTGTAGCAGGCAGTGTGTGGCGATTCGAGGTGCTACTGCCACCACCTCTGGGAGGTCTACCACGACCACATGAAGTAGGTGGATAGGGGCGATCTCAGCTCCAGGAAGCTGATGCCTATAACCATAGAACTTCGGAGATGATTAGAGGTATTATATTTGTCTACTCTACCCTATATAAGGTTCTTATTTCCATATGTTCCAGTCACTATTTTATTTCCATGACCGTGGTTCGGAGCTCATAGATTACGATGGAGCCATTGGGTCGATCCTTACAGCTAGATAATCCTATGTGAGAAGATTCAATGATTAGACACTGGTGACGGCAGTGTGAGCTTACTATAGGAGGAGAGAGATATGGATGGGGTCTCCTAGTAGCAGCGTATATGATTAATAAATGATCTTGGGTATGGATTGGTTATCCACAGTCCATGCTCAGATCGACTGTATTAGGCAAAAAGTGCGGTGGGTCCGCATGAAGGAGACCAAGTTTTACTTCACTAGTGAGAAAGGAACCTTTTCCGCACAAAGATAACTTACCTAGATAAGGGTGCATCCAATCACTCATCAGTTAGCTAGCCTTACCCTCAAGACAATTTATGTTGAGATTCCGAGCTATCCTTTAGTGGTTGACCAGTATGTCGATGTCTTCTCTGATGATGTCCCAGGATTACCTCCACACAGATAGGTAGGATTAGGCATCAAAATCTACCCCGGGACGACACTGATATATAAACATGCATATGAGATGGCTCCCATAGAGCTTCTTGAGTTACGAGTTCAGTTGGATGACTTACAGGGAAAGGGGTTCATAAGAATTAGTGCTTCTTTATGTGTAGCCCTGATTTTCTTCTCCAAGAAGGCATATAGTAAATTGAGACTCTGTGTGGACTAACGGTGCCTGAACCAGTTGACCGTGAAGAATAAGTATCCACTTCTGAGAATTGATGATCCTTTCGATCAGCTAAAGGGACCTCATTGGGTTTCAATGATAGAGCTCAGATCAGGCACTAATCAGCTCAGGGTATGAGATGAGGATGTGAAAAAGATGGCCTTCAGATATCTATATGGCCATTATGAGTTCTTGGTTATTCCATTCAGTGTGAACAACACCCCTGTAGTGTTCATAGGAAACATAAACATGATTTTACTGCCATACATCAGTCGATTTGTAGTATTATTCATCGAAGACATCGTGATATACTGAACAATGGAGTAGGGCCATGCCTATCATCTGTGGATTGTTCTGGATACAATCTGAGGGGACCTGCTTTATGGTAAACTCTCGAAGTGCCAGTTTTGTATACGACAGGTCCACTTCTTGGGACATGTTATCTCTATGGCTAGGTTTGTAGGGGATCCAATGAATATAAAGGTTGTTCTTGCTTAGGAGCCACCTAGGAGTGCAACCATGGTGCGAAGTTTTCTAGGGTTGACTGGTTACTACTGCAGATTTTTGGATGAGATTTCTATAAATGAGACACCCTTTTCAACTTTTATGAAGAAGTGTAAGCA
Organism: Viscum album; assembly: GCA_963277665.1. Lineage (NCBI taxonomy): Eukaryota > Viridiplantae > Streptophyta > Magnoliopsida > Santalales > Viscaceae > Viscum > Viscum album. The sequence goes on along the minus strand of OY728164.1, from coordinate 1,558,615,370 downwards.
CTTTTTATGGATGGAGAGATGCCAGTACAGTTTCCAAGAGATGAGATAGAGACTGAAGAGTGCTCCCATATTGAGGCTATTAGAAGAGGGAATGTGGTATGTAGTATACTACGACGCGTCAAAGACCAGACATGTATGTGTCCTGATATAGGAGAAAGGGGTGATCTCCTATGGTTCGCAACAACTGAGACAACATGAGCAGAACTACTCTACCTAGGACCTAGAGTTCTAAGTAGTGGTGTTCTCCTTAATGATATGATGGCATTACTTGATTGGATAAAGATTTATGGTCTTCTCTGATCCCAATAGTATCAGTTATATCTTCTATTAGAAGGACACGAACATGAGACAATGGTGATGGCTAGAGTTATTTCTAGGACTATGACTTTGAGATAGTCTATACTCTTGAGAAGGATAACTTGGTAGCAGATGCACTATGCAAGAGGTCTGGCATGTACATGCCGAGTGAGGTGACATAATAGTTAGCTGTGTTGCAAATATCCTTTTGTGGATAGAGAAGGTGAATCATACCTCCAGTTTATGACAATCACTCACCTGATTCTTCAGCGAGTCATGGAGGTGCAACTTGGGGTCATTGAATAAGAGGCTCTATGTTCTCAGATAACCTCAAGACAATCACCTGATGGATTTTATGAAGGTGGAGAGAACATTATCTTTTTCAAGGGATGTACAACGATACTAGTGGCTCTATGGGAAGAGGTGTTGAGGGAATTCCATACATCCCCTCTGGTGGTACATCCTGGTGTGGTGAAGATGTACCAGGACCTCTAGCGTTAACACTGGTTGTCTGGGATGAAGAAGGTCGTAGAATATTTTCTTTCATGATGCCTCAATTTTCAGAAGTGAAGGTCGAGCATCATGTTATAGTAGTCTTTGCATCGCCACTAGAGGTTCCATAGTGAAAGTGGGATGTGATCTCCATGGAAATTGCGACAGGGTTTCCACAAGAGTCCATGGGACATGATTCCATCTGGGTGATTGTTGACCGACTCACCATGTCATCCCAGATAAAACCTCTTAAAGAGAAGTCATCAGTATAGATCTTGGGATGCCTCTACATACAAAAGATTGTGAGACTCCATGGGGTCCGACCGACGATTATCACTGACCACGATGCACGTTTCACATCCCAGTTGGGGAAGGTATTGTAGGGGTCATTCAGGACTCAACTACATTTGGGCACCAACATTCATCCTAAAAAGGATGTTCATATAGAGCAGACCATACATACACTAGAGTACATGCTTTGTGAATGCATCCTATATTTTGGCCGCTGTTGGGTGGATCACTTTCTTTTGGTGGAGTTTTCTTACAACAAAAGTTAACACACCGCCATCATTATGGATCTATTCGGCGCCTTCTACAGTCGACCATATAGAACACCTCTATGCTGGATAGACATAGGGGAGTCAGCACTTATGGGCCTAGAGTTGGTACGTGCTACAACTGAGATGGTGCAGATCGTCCAGGAGCAGATGAAGACTGTGAAATGAAGACATAAGTCTTATGATGATAGGTGGTGGTGACCTTTGGACTTCTAGGAGGGGGACTAAATATTCCTATGATTCTCTCATCTATAGGGACTATAGATATTTGTCCTAGGTGGAAAGTTATCAGTGAGGTTTATTGAACTGTTTCTAATAATTCGGAGGATAGGCGAGGTGGCATACCTCTTAGAACTTCCACCATAGTTGGAGTGGGTTCATGACGTATTCCACATATTCTAGTGGAGGGGATACATGCATGACCCATGTCACATCATCGACCATGGAGAGTAGCACTTGGACGATGGGGAGATGTTTATAGAGGTTCATTATAGACTGAGGATTGACAGGAGTGAGTCCTTAGTGGGCGGTCGATACCTCTTGTACATGTTCACTGGCAGCAAAGGAACCTCCACGAAAGCTCTTGAGACTGGGAGGCTCAGATTCATGCTCAGTACCCCCATTTGTTTATTTAGACTATGTTGTGGTTTTCGGGGATGAAAATACCTAAGGTGGGGAGAATGTAATGACCCATATTTTCCATGTAACTTTTTTTGATTATATGGAATTTTACAAGTTTGTGAAGATTTATGGCCTGTCAATCCAAGGTCCGGTGAACCGGTATTAATTTATTAACCTTTTTTATGGTAAATTCAGTAAAATATTAATATTATTTATTTAACTTTTGAATCGGTGATAAGAATAAAAATTTAAGGGCACCATTGAATCTGCAATGTTGTGAGTCGTTTAAGAGAGAATTTACTTTGACCTCAGTAGGTCCCAAGAACTAGATATGTTCTCCTGAAATTTAAAAGAAATTAAATAGAGTAATTTTATTGTTTTATTTTCTTTCTTTTCCACCAACAGACAATGAGTGTGTGGGACCCGTGATGAGTCTGGCCAATGAAAGTCTTGACATGCCAAATCCTATGTAACGACATCTTTGGGGAATTAATAAGGTTACTAATTTATTATCCCCCATTAATTTCCCGCAATGTTACTTACCCTCCCCCTCTCTTATAAATATAGAGCTCAGGTAGGGGTATTAGACAAGCCTCGTCTAGAAACGAAGTGATGTAGGAGTGTCGTAACACTGAGCCCTTAGAGGACAAAGCCAACCCCAGCGGGAGGTGACGTGCGACACCAACGCCCTGAACCGGGGTTTTACGTTTGAGAAGTGGTGGGGGAGGCTTGTTGTGGGGACAATGAAGAATTAGACTCCAATAACCACGAGTTCTCTCCAATGTTACGAAGTAGGGGGGATGTGTTGATTGATTTTTTCCCTATAATTATTTTTAAAAAGGTAAGAAAAGATGAAAACATGAAAAATTTGATCCATTAATAGATATCTATATGCAGGAGGGAGTGTTTAATTTTATTTTGGGATCGGTATTAAAATCATGACATGAATTCCAGTTGAACATTTCCTCAAAACTCCCCCAGAATTATCTCTAACGCCGAGAGCACGGGTCGACATGAACAAGGCCTGATCCCCTTTGTTTTTGCGTTGATTATGATCTCCCAATATTGAAGGCCGAAAATAGATGAATAGGGACCTACCGCAGTGATGGATGCAATCCCAGGAGCTGTATGCAAAGACTTCATAGGAAACCAGCCCCGGTGCGCGATCAGTGGCCTGGAGAACACCCTATTGCTAGCACCGGTAGTGGCGGCGACACACATCGGCGCGACATCGGCATGTGGCAGCACCAAATGTATGTCTGGAGGAGCAGAGGAGGGTCACGGCCCATGAGGCATGCCCACACAACCTTAGATCCATGATATGTGTTGGCTGCGGTGGGAGTAGTGGTCGCCGGTTCGACCGGCGCTCGGTGTGTGGGGTGCGCGCGAACGACGCTCTCGGTGGCATAGTCGTGGTGCGTAGGACCTGTGGCGCCACGTTGTGCCACGTTGGGTCAACCCCAGCATGCTGACCCGCCAATGTGGCTCCACGCCATGTCATCCCTACCCGGACGCACCGAATCTGGGTGTCTTTGGTGCCCCACACCGCCAGGAGGGTTGCACTGCCGGGTCGGCCCAACGGAACGACCCACTGCCCAACGGGCCGACCAGTGGGCCGGGTGGACCCAATTTGGGTCTGAACTAAGTTGGGATGTGTCAACCTAGGTCAATCCGGGTTGGACCATGCCGAACAGGGTCGGGCTGGTCTGACACAGGCGGACCAGACCCGGACCTAGTACAGTCTTGTTATACAAAACATGCCCCAACATCAAAACCAAACATCCATTTGACGAAACATCTGTGGTGTCAGCATCCTTATGAAAAAGTGGAATTTTTTGAGATAATCCACTTGAGTTTTGGAGAATTCTGGTGCACAACTAGGTTGCATAGAAAACAAATCCAACTAGGCCCTCTGCACTAAAATGCTCGTATCTCGCAAACCGTGCATCCGATTGACGAGCCATTTGCAGCTTTGGGACTCTCTTGAGGATTCAGATCTCATGGAAAAAGTTTTGGTGAAATAAATAGATATCAAGATGTGGTGAGTGGATTGTGGACCAGTTCTCCTCAACAGACTACGTATGGAACCTTACGGTTGGCTGAGACCTAAAGGCTGCTTGATGATTGGCCTAGTGGGAAATAGCTCTGTGTGAGCCAGCAGGCCCACAGTAGGGAGTGGCTCTGTGTGACCCGGTAGACCCGAAATACTTGAAAGTACGAGTACCTAAGTTCTACCATGTTGGGAAGCAGATGTATGTGATCCAGCATGACCACGATGGGAAGCGACTCTGTGTGATCCGACATGCCCATGGTACCCCGCAGGGATGGGTACGACAGCAGTTCAAGGTTAGTGGGAAGCAGCTCTGTGTGACAAAGAATGCCCATTGTACATGATATAGGTGGAGTTCTAGAGTGACTGAGGAGTTTTCTGATTTGATAACCCTTCATTCATTGACCTAATGTGATACCTGGTCTGAGGTGACTTGTGTTGAGTAATTTTGCATGATGCTTTGTGGTTTTTTACTTTGTTTAACTCTAGGAAATATATAGGGGTCTCGGTATCCTTGCGGTGTTTAATTATACTCACCGCTGCGTGGGCTATGCTTTCAACTTGTTGTGTCTGGTGAAGACGACGTACAACATTGGTTGAGGCTAATGGAGCTAGGACTGGGCGGTGCTTGTAGATGGACCTTTTTGGATTGATGTGACACATGGACATCATATCGTGAGTTGTACCTACCATTTAGGTAGGATCTGTGGTGGACAATCTAAGATATTCCTTTCACTTTTCAACTATTTGTACCTTTTCACTTGTACTTGTAGTTTTTCTTCTTGGACTTGTATTCCGGACCCCTTTACTTTCAGCACTCTTTTGCTACAGTAGTTTACTTCACAGATACTTTTGTTGCGTTTTAGTCTGTGTGGTTGACTCTTATCGTATTCTACTCTGTGAGTTTGAATAGGATTAAAGGAAATGCCTCCCCGTTTTAGGGATACGACTTTTTGTTACTAGTCACCAGCCCCTGGCCAATGGAAGGCAGGCTTGGTGTAGTCATGGAACGAGACCTGGGGGAAGGGTCATGACATATTTAGACACAATTCCATTCATCTTCTCACCATTTAGAGGTATCTTTTCATGAACCTTCTCATGTTTCTTATTATGATAACATTACCCAAATTCAGTGATAGAATTTTGAAAACATATACATTTCTTTTTAGTTTAGAAAGATTTTGTTGAACAAGTTCCAAATCTTCTTCTTTTGCCTTCAGCTTCTCTTTCAAATGCATATTAAAATTCTTTTCATCTTTAAAAGACTCATTCAAATCATCAATCTCTCTAATCGGATTTTATTTCTCACTAGAAATAAATTATTGGTTTTTTGAGCATTCATCTTCTAACTTTTTTTTTCGATTTTCAATCCTTCTGATATTTCATAGACATTCTTTCAACTCTTCTTTAAAATGCATTTCAAGATGAGTTTGTTCTACTTTTGAACTACTACTTCCAAATTCATCATAATTTGTTGTTGTAATGAAAGTGATTTCATTACCATACTCAATGGATTTTTTGGATTCCACATCACTCTATTATTCTTCATCATTAGTGGACAAGAAACATCTTCTTTTTTGTGAAGAATTTCTTTTCACTTCTTTTTTCTCCCTTTTTCTTCCATGATCTTCTTGCCTTTCTTTCTTCAATATCACAATCTTCTTCTTTCTTTCCTTAATGACTATTAGCCGAAAATTGATCAGGACACCCACATCCAAAACATATCAAGGGATGTTCCCTTTTTATTTCCCTGTACCTCTTTTCACATTATTATAAAACAAGGATAGAATTTCATTGATATTTTTACATACCCGATTTTCAGAGTAAAAATCACCAGCTTCATCTTAATTTAAAATATTCGTTGACTTTTCTTTCTTCATATCATTAAAATACATTTCCCAATCATATATTATTTTCTATTCATGGAATTATTTATTCTCACTTAATATGTGATAAGAGTGCTATGTAAATCATCAAGAGATAATATTTTAGAATCTCAGTCTTGCAATGAAGTGACTTTTGCAACTAATTTGTCAGGTAGGATTCTCAAGATATTTTCAAAAACTATAGAGTCTTCCATATTTTCACCTAGAAATCTAATAGTACTCAAAATTTCAATCTCTCTGTTAAAGAATTACCTAACAGATTCATTCTCACTGATCATAAAATATTAATACTTTCATATAATTTTTTTTAACTTTTCCTTATTCGCTTTTTTATTTCCTTCGTATATGTTTTTCAATTTATTCCATATACCATTAACTATGGAAATGCATTTCACTAAAAATAATTCACTTTCAGAAAGTGATGATAATATAGAATTCTTGGCCCTTCCATCATTCTCATGAAACCTTTTTTAAACAGGTGTAAGTGGATCACTATCATAAATGGGAGGAAATCCAACTATTGTATATTCAAGAATATCATAATTTATAGAAATACGATTTGGAAACATTCAATATTTCCAAATACAATAGTTCTTTCCCTAAAAGACCATAATACCTTTACTGTTTTCACAATTCACACTCTTCATTAGCATGGAATAATGAAGGGAACCTCAGTCTGATACCAATGGAAAGTTCCCAATCAGATAATTGTATTAGTGAGAGGGGGAGGGGTGAATCAGTGATACTCTTTTTCTTTTATCTTTCTTTTCAATTGAATAAACCTTCTCCAAAAGTTAAAGATATCAACTCCATGCTAAGAAACAAATCAACCAACAACCAAAGGAACACAATGTTTTTCAAATTTCACTATTCGATAAGAAATTCTATGACCATGGTATGGTTTAGAAATGATCCAATTCGATACAATCAACTAAAAAAAACAATCCTTGGATTACAATGAGTAGGATATACCCTTACACTCTTGTATCATTGTGAATCAATAAAGCTATTGAATTTTCTCCCTCTTAGAACAATAGGGTAATACATTTGTATTGTAACATCTAATGTTACCTATGGTTACTTTTAATTAACCAAATGTATTCAATTGTAAAACAATCATTCTTTTACTTACACATGAGAAAGGTAAGAACCTCTTGGACTTTGTAAAACAATATGTCTGATTAACCTAAGTGGTACACTCCTAGTCCAATTCTTCATAGTCTGATCATTCAATTGAATATAGTAGAATAAAATTGAATCCACTCTAATACATGTATTCAATAGTAAGAAATATAGAATTGACACCACTTCAAAAAAGGTATGTCATATTCAATTCAAATAAAATCAGCACCACATAGAAAAAGTATTCAATAGTCAAGACAAATAGAATCAACAACACTTTCAAACCTATTATTATCCCTCTAAAACTCTTATTTCCTCTCTCCATTGTTGTGAACAAAACTATTTGTTAGAAAGTAAAAAGTACCTCCTCCTTTTAGAAGAGACAATCGAAGGGAATCCAAAAGTTTTTCCCGCTCACTCAAATTTTCCCAAATTTGAATTTCCCCCTGAATTTGTGTGGATACATTTTGACTTCATCACAGTTTCTCGAAGTATCTTGAATCTTCTCGAAACATCATCTCAATATTTGGCACTTTAATTTGTATCACCATTACCATTTCTTATTCCCGAAAACCAAAAACATTTCTTTAGAAAACCATAATTGTGGTTACAACTGTTGAGTATGATTGTTTCTATGTATGATGGTCTTTAACCAACACCATCTCTTTTCTTTCACATTAACCTATGAGTCTGATGTAAAACAAAGTCATTAACCTTTCAGATTGACATGAATCACTCTCCAGTTTCCCTTTCCATCAGCACAACCATTTCCTCTTTGCAATCGTCGTGGCTATTTCATCAGCACAACTATTCCCATAGGCACAACTATTCCCTTTGGAATGACTATTCCCCTCTGCATGACTCTTTTATCTTTTCCATCGGCATGAATCTTCCCTCTTCCATTGACATGACTATTCCATCAGCACGACAATTCAATTTGCACGACTTTGAGTCTGATGAAAAAAAAATTCATTACAATGTCGGCATGACATGCATTATCTCTTCTGTCATCAGCATGACTATTCCATCGACATGACTATTCCATCTTCATGACTCTGAGTCTGATGTAGAAGAATGTCATATCCATGTCGGCATGGCATGCATCATATCATATTTCATCAACAAGTCTATTCCATCGACACATCTATTCCATCAGAATGACTATTCTATCAGCATGACTCTGAGTCCAATACAAAAAAATTCATTACCATGTCGGCATGAACTATATAATCTCTTCTTTCACAGACCTGAAAATTCCATTGGAATGATTATTCCCATAATCATAACCATTCACAGGTTTTCATTAGTCACCAGAATTCACATATTTTCAAGAATCACCACCATTAACAGATTTATAATAGTTTCCACCATTCATAGCTTTGAAATATTCACCACCATTCCAAGATTTACAATAATCACCACCATTCACCGCTTTGTAATATTAACCACTATTCACAAATTTGTAATAGTAACCACCATTCATTGATATTCAATTGTCACCACTATTCATATATTTTACATACACCTTTATTCCATCAAGCATGAATAATAAGTTATACCACTTTACTTATGATTTATTAGAATTAAAAAAATATTAAAGCATCTTTAAATTTAAAATGGGTCTCATTCCTTTCAAAAAAAATCAAAAAACAATTTTTTCAACAAAACAATGTGATGTGAGTTCGTTTCTTCAAAGAATTCCATGACAAGAAAAGACAACACATGAAACCTTCATAACCTTGGTCACCAAAATGGTCTCAATAATAATTAGACTATGAATTTACCAATGAATATAAAATTGGAGTGTTAACCAGGAGTGCCACAAGGACACTTTTTATACACAAGGTGAAAATCATGTCCACCTCATATCACTCTTTCGAGGTTATTACTACTAGGTAAAATTGTTCCTCAACGACATATAATTTTAGTATATAGAAAAGTATTTATTTTTAGTTAATCCACTTACTGCAAACATTTACAAAATATTGGTATGTTTATCTATATTTGGGATTATCCATAAATATCTCTAATAGTGTTTTATAATCCTAATCCCAAAAAATAAATAGATATTCATTTGAGACCAACTATGAAAACTCATATCATTAAGACAACATAATTAAACATTTATCACATAATAATACACATAATTCAACCCCAAAAGATCATGAGACATAGTGTCCTTGAGAAATTATTTATATTGAACATTATCATGAAACATGGATACAACATCATTATTAAAAGACTATAAAAGATACCCTTATAATCATTGGATGTAATAAAACTAAGTGGGACAACTGTGGAATGTGAATAAGAAAGGGGGAGCTATGAATCCAAGTAAGTTAATAAACAAAAAATAACATAAGTTAAATACGTAAATGGGAACCAAAAAGCATATAAAGGTAACTTAATAGGAGAGATAATCACAATCTTGGATAATGAGTGCAGATATATCATGATAAGATAAAGGTAGCATGGTATTGTAGAAACAACATATAACATGACGTCATAATCATAAGTCAAGGATAAAAACCACGAAAACATAACATTGTGTGCTTAAGATAAACTATTTTTCACCATACGTGGAATATCAAGAGATAAAAAAGCTACCCAATGCATTGGGAGGGCTATATAATTACAGGCTCATTAATCACTTTAAAATCATATACATGCATAAGTGTGCCACATAGATCATACAACATCAATATGTATTTCAATAATTTTAACCCCATGATTATGAATTGTCTGATAAATAAATATTAATTTACAACCAATTAAGGAAATTTTAAACTATCTAATTACCCTTTGTAATAAATAGATAAGAATATTCACTACACAATTTTTTGGCATGGAAAATCACAGGATAATTTCTGCAGCATAAGGGGTGTACAAGAAGATTTATAGTAGGGTGTTATTACAAAGTAAGGGGTTTATAATTACTTTTAGATAATAATAATTTTAATAAGGAGTTATAAAAACATATCACAGATTTGTCCTTTTTAAATGAAAATGCATTACAAGAAGATAGTGGTTGATTAAATAGAAGAATGATAGGATCCATCACCTTGATCAGGAACTTCTAATATCATGGGAGGAGATTTTTAAGATATTTTGGCCACAATAGGAGTACTATAGAGAGGAAATTAAAGAGTATATTCACAATCAAAATGTCTTGAGTGAAGATGAATGTATTATTGGGTTTGTTTTTATAGGAAAATAAAGGATAATTATCAATAAATTTTCCAAATATATGTATTTGACTCTGTATGATAATGTAATCAAAATCAAAAACCATAAAATTGTTTTTGTTCATGGTTCCTACCAAATAATATTGTTTATAATTATTCCATAAATCTAATAACCATAAACATTAAAATAATACCCATGGGGATGTGTAAGCGAGTCATATTTATAATGAATTATTTTTAAAACCATAAAATATAATATTGATTTTTGGTGGATTTATAAAGGGTTTAAAAAATTAGTAAAATTAGTTAAAAAACCTAATTTTTAATTCAAAACATAATATTTATCACGGTTAATATTTATATTATTTATTACATCACATTTCTGCTTTTATGATGTTATAATACACACCGTTTATATATATATATATATTATTTTATTATAATAAAAAAATCGGTTGAAATTGTAAATTATAAAAAAATAACTATTGTCTAATTTCATTGTGATAACGTCAAAAATAAAATTAATTTTATCTGAATAAATATTTATGTATAAAAATCTAAAAATTCCATTCAAAAAAAAAATTTATTGAGAAATAATTTTTTAGTAATAGTTTTCTAGCACGTATAAAAATTATTTTTGATATTGTAAACTTATATTAAAAGATATAATTGAAATATATTATTTAATATTAATATATTAATAAAATATATTTTATTTAAAAAATTTATCGAATTCCATAAAATATATATAATTTTGACTGAAACTATATATTTTGTAAAAAAAATATTCATGTATAATCGTAAAAAAATCTATTTTTTGTCAAACCAATTGTTTAATCACAATAAATTAATAATATATATATTCAATATTTTTTAAAAAATAAAATATAAAAATTTATAATGTCATGGTCTTGATAAATATCATGTTATTGAACTAGTAAATTCCCAAAAGGTGTGGTGTGAGATGATGATATTTTCATGGGATGGTTCATTGAATGTTGCTTGGTATATGATATTGATGACCTATATCTTATCTTATATATAAATTTTTTTTCATGATTTTTTATTTAATATTATCTTGTTCTTGGTCAAAAGGAAATCCCAATTCTCCTGTCTAACTTATAAGAATAATAAATGGGATTCATAGTTTATGATACGACTGGTTGAGGAAATAGGTAATATCATGATTTTTTATGAATTGTTGTTTTCAAATAAATTAAATTTCTTTGATATCATTCATTCCATGCAACACTAAGTTTCTCTTCTGTTACACACAAGACCGATTTTATATAAAACGTGACATACTATTAAAAAAATTATTATTTAACATCATATTTTTCACCCAAGTAATTGTAATGGTGAGTATGTATAGGATTAAATAAGTTTTGAAAATATATGGTTGAGAAAAGAATTTATAATTAATCCATTAGTGGCAAATATTTTCAATATGAAAATTAAAAAAATTTAAAAATAATGGAAATCATTTTCTTAAAAAACAATTTTTATGTCCGTAAACATTTTTTATCTTAATAAAAAAATTAATCAGTATTAGTTAATTACATAATGAAATGTATATATAATATATTAAATCCACTGTTTGTTTTTTAGAAAATATACAATAATAAATAGAATATTACAAATGAAACAAAATTTTATAGATAATTGTTTTGTTAACTTTAACACATTAATTTTAAAATTAAAGTTTACCAAATATTGGAAAAAAAAATTTAAAAAATAAAAATTATTTTTTGAAACATCTATAGATTTTTAACAATCAACTTAATTTAAATTCAATAATTTATCATGTGACACAAAATACACATTTTAGCTTGAATCACACACAAGACCAATTCTATCTTGCATTATATTCACATTTATTCCCTTTGATTACTTGTGTTGTGCAGAAGGATAAATCATACTGAATAATAATATATTTATAATATAATTATTTAATATAGCATTTTTACCTCTTTTTAATTGAAAATAAATTTTAAATATAAATTTATCAGCTTTTATTTTTTTATTAGAAAAAAAGGTCATGTTTTAAATTTGAATAAAAAAATTTTCTTTGGATAATTTTTGGTATTTTTTTGAGAAGTTTCATTTTTTGATGAAAAGTGAAAATAACTGCATTTTAGTTGGAAATTGGAATTTCGTTTAAAAATTTATTAATGTTAGATTATATTTTAAATTTTTTTTAATGTAAAAATAAATCAATTATATATCTATTATTCCAATTTAGTTCATTGGAATCATTTTTTATTTTAAATTTATATATAATCTCTTAATGAACTTTTGAGCATATTCACATTAAAAACCTACTTACTCACCACACTTGTGGGATTAGCATCAAACATAATTTTCCATTACTGAGAATTGAATTTTGAAAAATAAAAAAAATTATTTTAAATTGTATGAATTTTTTTTAATATCAACCTATTTTTTAACTAAAATTATTATGGAAAGTGATTAAAATTAATTAGATCGATTACGGTAAAATTAAGCTTAATAAGGGACTAAACTATAAAATTAAGGGCCAAAATAACATAGACACTTGTAAAAAGACCATTACATTCAAATAGTTCTACAATTTATCCTCTTTTTTCTAATTTTATGAGTTAGTGGGACACATGTACATGAATGTTCCCTCTATGATAGGTTACGTAAGAAAAAATACAATAAAAAATATCTTACCATTAACATTCATAAAACATTTAGATATTGAAAAAACAATATATTTTCTGTTATACATATCCTTTTGAAATATAAATGTGTTATTTTTATCATAATTATTTATCATTAATTTTTATATATTAATTAGTAACATTAATTTCTTAAGAATTTCTAAAGCAATGATTTTTAGTAAATAATTAACTAATATAAATGAAACTATAAACATTAAAATTGAAGTAAATTAATTGAATTATGGTCCATATTTTTTTAGATGAATATATCAAATTATACAGATTTTAACTTAATAAATATTATTTCAAATATTGTTTTTATGTTTTTAAATTAAAATTATATAAATAATGTAAAAGTAGACATTAACGTTATTTTACTATACATGATATTTTACTGACAAAATTTAAAGTAATAATAATATTATATTATTCCATGTGATTTTTAAGTGTCAATATATATCAGATATAGTCAACTAATATACCAATTTATCTTTTATAATTAACATATTGACCCATATATAGTAAAAATTGTGTTTTCACGGTCCGAGATAAAGTAATGTTTTTCAGGTTACATGCAGTTGTTTTAAAATTAATTTCTAAATAACATGAAATTTATATTGGGTAAATTAGATATAATTTTTTTATTTCATTGGGTATATATTTTCTCACAAATATCACTTTAATTTAGTCTTAATGGTAAAATTAATTAGGTTAGAAATATATTTTCCCTAATAAAAAAAATGATAAAATTGGGGAAACATAGTAGTTAAGGAAGAAAAATATAAAGATTAATTTATTTTTTTATGATGTATGAGTTTCTAGACAATAATTCCCCTTTAATTCAATATTTTTTTACTTTATAATACCATTAGGTAAGGGATAGCTCCCCATAGTGGTATATTTTCATAATTATATGAATGTCACTCCCTCGTCCATTATAAAATGGCATTCATTATTCCACTTCCTCATATCTATATATCTACTCTGTATCGTAAAAAATATGATGAAAGAGTCCCAAAAAACACCTCCCATTAACCTAGAAGCATCCCATTGGGATTAATTCCATCAAATAATCCCTTCGGTGCAAACCAAAAGGAGTTACACTAAAGAAGAGGTACCATATTTTCTCAAGATCTTTAGTTTAATTTCAATTCTACACTCCCTAAAATATACTTATTGCATGATTATATAAAAAAGTATCCCTTATATACTTATATGTTGTTATTATATGGTTTAAACCTACACATAAGAACAGTTCCATCTAATTTGTGATGAACATACTATTTATATGTACGGCGAACTACCACCTCATGAAATGATGATTGTTCAATTTCAATTACCAAATATCATGGGTGTGAATTATTATGGAAAACGTATTTATATATGTTATATATGATATTTATTATGTATTTATTCTTACATAATTAATTTATAATATTTTCCCTTATAATTTATATTTATGGTAAATATGACAACATTGTTTGTGAAAGTGGGGACTTCCTCCTCCTCAAAGTGATGTGATACGTTCACACACTACATGAAACACATTAAGGAAAGGATTAAATATATATAAGGGAAATAAATAACTTATATATTATTTTAATTACATAATTAAATTTGTTTCAATATAACACATCATTTTTATTAACACGTTTCTACATAATGAAAAAGCGATAATGTCGTTCGTAAACATGAGGACTACCACATCCTCAAAGTGATGTGATTACATTTAGGTAACCATAATTATATATGTAAATATAAATATATATGATTAAATAATATTTTATATATTATATAATTATCATATATATATATATATAATTTTACTTACCTTATCTCTATAACAATCACTAAAAAAGGAGAATGTTACTCATGCGTACATATGACATACTGTCTCCTTGACAGTAACATTATTTAAGTTTTCACAAAAATATATAATTATTGGTTTTTAAAAGTGTAATTTATGTAAATATATTATAATTATTTCATTATTATAATTTTTCATATTTTTATATAATTATATCATTTACCATTGTTGACATATAAATGTATGTTTTGAAACATATGTTGAATATGGTCAAAACATACGACTTGAACATTGTTGATTAAGTAACTATATATAACTTTTTTATAAGTAAAATAAAAGTAATAATAAACTTTAAAATGGTTCTAAATCAATTAGATATTTAATATAAGTTTATTACCCAATATGGAAAATACACATGATACAAGTCAAACCCAAGTTAAGGGATTTTCATCTCCCTTTTTACATCTGTGAGATAAATGTCATATTGAAAACTTAATTATTTTTTGTGGTGTAGATACTACAATTATATATATATTATATCATGAATTAATTTATCTTTATGGTATTTAAAATTTTTATTTAATTATGTTTCTTTCATGTGGTTTATAGTTTCAATGTTACCAAAGTGATAATGGGATTTTATCATAACATTTCTTCTTTGAGACATTTGATATGTTTTTCACCTATCTTATTTTATGAGGTGTATATATTTTCCCTTTGACATGTAATATAATTAAATTAATTATCCTTGTGGTATTATAATATTCAGTTATTGTTATTCCATTAATTAGGTTAATTTTCCAATGGTTTAAAAGAGGTATGTGATGCATTGGAGTAAATAATGATTATTTTTGTCAAGAATAATTTATATGGTATTTCATTTTCATTCGAGGATATTATTTGTACATTGTTCAAAAAACACATTCATTTTCTTTTCCTGTATTCATTAATGAATTTTTAAATTATTATAACCATTTTTTACACTCTTAGGTATGAAAAATGTTTTATAAAATGTTTCTATGAAAACCCATCATCATTCTCTCTTTAGTTAGAGAACATGTTTTCTTCTAAAAAATCTATTTTTTGAAAAATATTTAAAAAATGTTTTTAACAATTAAAATGTGATTTATTAGAGAACAATTTACCTTTTTTTACCATTTCATTCAATGGAATATTCTTATCTCTTTCCAAATAAGTATTTTTTGTAAACATTTTACCTTGAAAAAGGAATTTTCTTATAACCTCTTATGATATGTATGAATTTACCTGCAATAATTTCTTTGAAAAATCCATTGAATTTTAAGAATAAATTTCAAGAATTTTACGAAAATTTATTTTCAAGGAAAATGATTTAAAAAATAAATATAAAAAATAATATTTTCCTTAAAAATGGTTTATTGATTATTTATTGGTATTTTCAATCATCAACATCAACAACCCTTGTTTTTACATTCCATCCAATATGAATAGTATTTATTGATACCATACCCATTCATTCATTAGATAAATTATTATAGTTTTAAATAGATTATTATTTAATAGATTTCCATTCCATGGGTTAATGATGTTTTCAAAGAGATTTTTGTTTAACGAATTTCCTTTGCTTGGGTAAATCTTCTTTTCAAAGAGATTATTATTTAACCAATTTCCATTCCATGGGTTAATCATGAATTTAAGATATTTTTATTAAACCAATTTTTTCCATGGTTTAATTAGGTGTGATGAATTTTCAATGTTATTAGAACATTTTATGGGTGGTTTCGTTATAAATCATTTTCAGTTGGATTCATGATAGACCATGGATGAGTGAGTCTATGATAACACTCCAATGAATTGGGTATAGAAGTCACCCCCAATGATATTATATTTATAAGAGTGTCATGTATGGAAGTCGACTTCATGGTTATTCCATTTATAAGTGTGAACATTATAATGATGTTCCAAGGTACCCTTATGTGGTTTTCTATGTTTTCTATATGTTTATCATTTTTTATTGATTGATATTGATTTCACATGGCTCATTATTTTTGATTTTGATGACTCTTTCCTTTTCCAGGTTTTAATATTAGATGTTCCTTGTATTGATGAGTATGAGTTCTTTTATGATTCACTCAATCAATTTTATTAACTCATCATTAGCTTATGCACTCTTATTATTATTGATTACCTTTAATTGTTAATGATTATGTTTACCCTTATTATACTTTTGAGATCAACCTTTTCATATTTCCTTTTTTCTAGGATTTAATGAATTATGTTGAATGATTTATGTATATAATGGATATCACAAGGATTTTGTTTATGACCTTTTGAAAAATAAGAAAACCTAGGTTAAATGTGATAAATATAATTTTTAGAAATTATGAGTCCATGTTGATATGAGTTTTTTATGTATGAGTTTCTCCCCATTATTTCTAATTGAAAACATAAAAGAACCTCTAGTATGTAAGTGATCCATGTTCACCTTTTGATGTTTTATGGTTTTGGTGGAAAAAGTTGTGTCGTAATTATCAACATCAAATCCAAGAATGTAATGTTATTGATTTCGTCACATGATCCAGGAGTGCGGGGTCTGGTCTGTTATAGTTAGTATCAAATTCTTTTTTAGATAAATTTGATGATTATATTGAATTAATGTTAGGTTATATTAATAGTTATGGATACATTCATAGGAATATAAACGTAAGAATAGTAACATGTTCAAAATATTAAGACACCCCATCGAGGTTTTAACCCATTATATCATAAAAAATGGAGATGTTTTTTTTGGATGATTTATTTTGATCCTCTAGGTTAAAAATTAATTGTATTTTAGGGAGGATTTAGTTTTTATATTCAACAAAAAAATTAGAACAAGCTGAATGCTCGATGACAACCTGGCACATCATTCTAGGAGGTGGGGATTGAACCTTTGACTAACGGATGATAAGGGTTTCTTACACTACCAATGCCCTACATGATGATTGAGTTAGTATAATTTGTTTTTTTAGGTAATGGCTATGTTTATTTAGAAAACCTATTGTATTTTATATGACGAATAATGTATTATTTATCATTGTGTAATTTATGATCAAACCCTTATTAAATTTTTGTTTTAAACATAATCAATAAGAGATTGAAAGTTTTTTTGGATAGATAGGGAATTATTTAGCTTGAACCTTGGGTACTACTATTGATTTTTTAAAATTAATCCACCATTTAAATGTTTACTCCTTTTGAAAATTATATTACCATATGGTGACAAGTTTTTTTGTTAACGTTTTAATATAGGTGAAGTATCTGGATTGTCTATTTTATTAATATGTGGTATTTATAAGTTTATTTTAGTGCATAAAGAATTAAAATTTAAAGTAAAATACTCATAGTTTAGAGAAAAATATGATGTTTTGGTTAAATTATACATATAAAGTAATTATATTTCTTCTTGGACTATATGGTAAGATAATTGTTTTACTATATGAGAAAGATCTTCAGGCACAAATTAATATCCTAGTACCTTCAATTCTGATGAAACAATGGTCTTTTTGATCATCAAGTATATTTTTTTATACCCTTAAAGATACATTGATATTGTACTTTTTCTCTGATTTATGACCTTAATTACCATCTATAATTATTTACACCTTTCCACCATTCCCAACCATGTTCCCCCATTGCGGAATCCTAGTAATGCGTGACATCTAGTGACCATTATGTTTTTTAATTTCCTTTTAAGTTGAAGTTTTATTAACTATATTTAATATTTGGGTTTTAATAAAGAAATACTAGAAATGTTATTCTTTTGATAAAAATAATGAATTTCGGGGTTGAATTCATCTTAAGGGGGGTGGGATGTAACATCATGAGATTTTATGCTTTCAGTTTAATTTCAATTCATTAAAAGATTATGTTGAAAAAAATAAATAGATTGACATCAATAACAATCAAAGCCAATTTTATATTTCCCTTCTTAAAACATAAATCCCATTTTATAAATTTTTCTACATGGAAGGCTGAGTCTTAATGAACAATAATTTACTATTAATATTATTATTTAATATAGCATTTTTAATTATTTTTAATGGAGAACCCATTTTAAATCCAAATTTTCACACTTTTATTCGTTTTATATAGCTATATAAAATTAATTTTTAAATTATAATATCATAAATTAATATAGTTTATTTTTTGGTATATTTCTGAGAAGTTTCATTTTTTGATAAATAGTGAAAAATATTGCATTTTATTTGAAAACTGTCTTTTCGAAGAAATAATTTTTCATGTCGAATTTTTAAAAAAAAAATTAAAATGAAAATATATTAATTATACATATATTAATCTTATATATGTCATTGGATTCATTTTTATATTTAATTTAAGTATAAATACCTAATGATCTTTTGAGCATTTTCACTTTAAAACCTCGCTTTTCTCGCCATATCTATGAGATTAGCATCAAATGTCATTTTTTCACTTCTTTGAATTGAATTTGAAACAAGAGACATAAATTTTTTTAATAATTATGAATTTTTTTGTCTAATAAGATCAACCCTGTTTATGAAAAAAAAATATTACGGAAAGTGATTAAAATTAATTACAATGATTAAGGTAAATTTTTGTTTAATAAGGGACTAAACCTTAAACATATGGACATGGATGACCTAGATACTTGTCCAAAGCCATTGAATACCAATATTTTGACCACATGTCCCCATTGTTTTAATGTCATGAGTTATTGGGAAACATTTTCATGAATTTTCTAAATATTAGAAGTTGAGTAAGGAAAACGACAAAAACAGAACCTTCCTTTACCTCATCATTTGTAAAAGTTTGAGATATGAGAAAAGTAGCATTTTTTCAGTCACACTTATCCTTTTTAAAGGTAAATAATTTATTTCTATCATAATTATTTGTCATTAGTTTTAAGATATTAATTAGTTTCTTTAATTTCTTAGGAAATTCTATTAGAGTGATTGTTTATTTAAAAATAAACTAAAATAAATGATACTATAAATATTAAAAGTGAATTAAACTGATTAAATTATTGACCATATTAATTTTATATATTAATATATCTTTTTAAATATCTTTGAACCAAAAAATAAGAATTTCAATATTTTTTTTATATATTTAATTTAAAATGAAATAAATAATTCAAAAATTCACATTATTGTTATTTTAAAATAAATGATATTTTATTAAATAAATTAAAATTAACAAAAAATATATATTCAGAAAATTAATTTTTACGTGTTAATTAATATAAAATATGGTCTATTAATATATTAATTTTTCTTCTTTTAATTAACATATTTACCAATTGATTGTAAAAACAATAATTACACGGTCCTTGTTAAAGCAGTGTTTTTTCGTGTTATATGCACTTGATTTAAAATTAATTTCTAAATAACAAGAGATTTGTATTTTGTAAATTGGATATAATATTTATTTTATAGTTGTTCTGTATTTTCTCATAAATATTACGTCAATTTGGACTTAATAGTTAAATTACATAGGTTATAAATATTTTTACGTTAAAAAAACCAAAATGACAATATTGGGATGTCATAGAGGTTAGGGAAAAATTATAAAAATACACTAAATTTTTTGTAGTGGAGGTTTTTATCAACCATAATTACATTTTAATCAATTATTTTTCCATTTTGGAATCTGATTATGTAATGGAGACCTCCCCACAATGTCATCTTTTTTTAATTACCAAAATGACACTCCCCCCATCATTATAAGAATGAATTCATTCTTCCCCTTCCTCACAAATAAAAAATAACATTAGATCATCAAAAATATACTAAAATAGTCTAAAAAATACATACCCTCATCATAGAATCCTCCCCTTTGGAATAAATGCATACAAGAATCCGTTTGTTGTAAACCAAAGAAGTTACCCAAAAGAATAGGTAACATCGTTCCTCGGGATCTTTAGTATTTTTTCCATTATCCACCACTCAAAATCTACTTATTCCTTAATTATATAACAAAAAAATTATCCTAAATATATTTATATGTTTTTTGGATAAGTTTTAGACCTACACATACTCAAACATCCATCTAATACGTAACCAACATATTGTTAATGTGTACGGTGAACTACCGACTCACGAAACAAGGATTGTTCATTTTTTTCCACCTTTCATTGTTGGAAATTATGATGGAAAATGTATTTGTATATGTTATATATTATATTAATTATGTATTTATGATTATAAAATTAATTTAAAATTCATAACATTATAATATCTATTTTATGTAAATACAAAAATGTCGTCTATGAACGTGTGGACTATCATCTCCTCAAAATAATGTAATATGCTCACACACTACATGGAACATTTTAAAGACAAGTTTAATTAAATATATGTCAAATATATAAATTATACATGATATTCATGAAATAATTTCATTTATTTAAATATAACACCTTATTTTATTTTATATATCTCCACACACTGAAAAAATTATAATGTCATTGGTTGACAAGTGGACAATTGTCTCCTCGATGCGATGTGATTCCTTTTACATCAACCGAATTATATATATAAGAATATATGTTTAAACGATATGATATATTTATATATATATAAATATTATATAATGGTTTTTATGCGATGATAAATTGTTACTTACCTTATATCAATATTGATCATTGAAAAATGAGAATGTAACTCATGCATACTTACAACCTACCTTCTCCATGATTATAATGTAAGTTCATTTATCATAACCATCATTAATGACTAGTTTTTAATGTGTAATTTATGAATATACATGATAATCATGTCAGTTTTATTATTTAGGATATTTTTATATAGTTACCTCATGGACCATAGTCAACCCATCGATGTCAGTTTTGAGACATAAGCCGAATATTGTCAAAACATTCTACATTAATATTATTGAATATTTAATTGTATTTAACTCATTTAATAAAATAAAATAAATAATTAAAATGGAAATTTTTCTCATGAAAGTAGATAATTAATTTAATTTTATTTTTCAGGAAGGTAAAGACACATGAGACAAGTTAGACCAAAGGTAATGGATTTCCGTCTCACTTTTTACATTTGTGAGATAAATGATGTATTCACCACTTACTTATTCCCAATGGTGTATCTATTTAAATTTTTTATATATAATATATAATTAATTAATTTATATTCATTTAATTTAAAATTTTCATTTAATGATTACTCATTCTTGGGGTTTATGGTTTCTAATTTACCAAAGTGGTAATGGTCTTTTGTCCAAATTTTGATTCATTCGGAAATTTGATATGTTATTTACCTATATTCTTTTAAAATATTTATATAATTATCCGTTGACATGTTATATAATAAATTTCATTATTTTTAAGATATTATAAGTTTCATTTATTTTCATTACATTAAAGAGGCTAATGGTTCAAATGTTACAAAGTTGTATGGGATGCTTTTGAATGTGTAAGGATTATTTTCCTCATGATCAATTTCAATGATCTTTCATTTAAATTTGATGAAATTAAATAAACATTGTTCAATTACCCTTATTTTCCACTCCTATGGTTAGTTATGATCTTTTCATGCATTAGTACCATTTTTCCACACTTTGGTACTCATAATATATTAGAAAATGTTTTCTATGAAAACCTACATTCATTATATCTTTTGTCGGAGAACCAATTTTCTATTAAAAACCGTTTATTCTATTATTTTTTCAAAAAATAAATTTAAACATTCCAAAATTTTTTATTAAATAAAAATTTACCATTTTTTTCTTTTATCAATGTTTTCAAATAAATATTCTTGTCGATTGCCAAAAAACACATTTTTCAAAAAAAATTACCCTGAAAAATGAATATTCATTTTACCTCGTATGAAATTTATGAATTTACCATCCATAATTTAATCCAAACATACCTATATTTTTTAGAATCTTACATTTTAATGTTTTGGTTTTGAAAAGTTATTTTAAATTAAAATTATATCCAACAAATTTTAATATAAAGAGGGTATTTTCCTCTATAGTGGTTTAATGATCTTTTAATGGTGATTCAATTCATGAATATCGATAAACCATGTTGTTACATATCCTCAATTGGCGATATTTTTTATTGTTACCATCCTCATTAATTCATGGAATGGATTATGTTTTTTAAGAGATTATTTATTTAACCCATTAACTTCCCATGGAATATACATATTTTAAAAGATATTATTATTTAACCCATTTCTTTTCTAAGGGTTAATATTTTTTTAAAGGATATTTTTATCTAATCCATTTAATTTCCTTTAGATAATCATGATTCAAATATATTGTTATTAAACCCATTTCATTTCTATGGGTTGATTATGTGTGCTGATTTTTCAATGGTATATATATATATTTGATGGGTGGTTACGTTATAAAACAATGATAGGTGGCTCTATGATAGACAAAGGAGGAGTGGGACCTTGATAGTACTATAATGCATTGGGTATGGAATTCAAAGGCATGGATATTACATTTATAATAGGGACATATATGGAAGTCATCTTTATGGTAATTCCACTTTTATGTTTGAAAAGTATAATGATGTCCTAAGGTACCTTTATGTGTTTATTTATTCATTATATATGATTATAATCTTTCTAAGGATTTATATTGATTTCACATGCCTCATCGTTATTTTCAATGATAACTCACCCTTTTGAAATGTTTTCATATTTGATAGTCCAGACATTGATGGGTATGAGTTATTTTATGATTCTCTCATACACTTTTATTATGTCATCATTACTTTATGTATTCTTATGATTATTGATGACATTTAATTGTTAATGACCATATTTACCCTTAATGAAAATTTTAGCTAACCCTTTTTATATTTCATTATCCTCATGTTTTAATGAATGACTTTTATCGATTTATATCTATAAATGATATCACACGAATGATATTTATGAGCTTTTTTGAAATAAGAAAAGATCAGTTAAATGGAAGAAATGTAATTTTGATAAATTGTGATTTGAAGTTGATATAATTTTTTTATTTAGGAGTTTTTACTAATTTAATAAAACTCTAAACCTAAATGTTCCCCCATCATGTAACTGATCTATCTTCATCTTTTTATGTTGTGAGGTTTTCACAGAAAAAATTTTGGTCAAAATTATCGACATAAATATCAAGAATGTAATGGTATGGATTTTAGTACATGATCCAGGAGTGTGTTTTCTAGAATATAATATTTTTTTATTCTAAATATCAAATTTATCTTAGGGTTAACTTTAAGGATTTTTCAGAAAAGATATATTTTTTTATGAATGATTCGAAATATTGAATTTTAATTGACAATTTCCTTTTCATTAACTTTATTTATAACGTATAATTATGTCTTAAATTTATTTTAAATTAAAATTATTTCAATCATAAATCCATTAATCCAATTGATTTTAATTAAATAAATTTTATACTGTTCATTAACATAAAAACTTTGTAATCATTTGAATAATGTCTCTTTAAAAACCATTATTTATCGTCGTGATAGCATAATTAGTTTTAAATTCAATTTTCCAGAATTGTGTGAAGAATTTGGAAAAGTAGATTCCATATTTGTAATATTAATAATATTTAATATGTAATAATGTTGAAATAAATTTTGACCAAAATGAATAATGAAAATGTTAAAAATTAATTATCACCATTAATGTAAAATTGGGTTTATAGGGGGGTTAACAAAAAAGATAAAGGTTATAATGAAATATAAACTTATATAAAAGAAATAATCTAGACATATTTATGAAATTACTCTTCTGTCAATTTATAATTTCCAAATATGGACCCTTTTTACAAGTGAAAAATGTGGGACCACATATTTATTTTTAAAAATACCAATTCTGTTCTCTCCCCCACTTATATAAGGACACCCTCTCCCATATTATTCACACCTTCAAAAACATTTTGTTTTCAAAAATTCATGACCAAATATCTTCTAAACACCCATGATTTCATCCTAGAATCCATATTTTGGATGGAATGAAAACCGATGATTGGTTTTGGTGAATACCTAAAGAGGGAATCCAAAGAAGAAGAAATATTCATCATCAATTATTTTTGTTTTATTTATTATTCAACCTATATAAATTATTATAATGACCTGGTCATTTAATAACCTTAGTATATTCTATATAATTAAAATTTTCCATTTATAATTAAGGACTAAAATTTATCTCCAATTTTATAAAATGGGTTAAAAAATCATTATTTCTATGTACGATAGACTACCACCTTGGGAACTGATGACATTTATTTTTCTATTACCAACACCAAAAATTGGGTAATATGATGGGTTAAAAGTATATATATGATAATATTGGTATAAATATACCTCCATAGACATTATATAATATATATTGTTATTCATTTCATAGGAGATATGATAACATCACATGTGTATCCAGTGGACGACCACCATGCGAAGCGATTTGATTTCTTTTTGACTAACACTTTACATTAATGGAAACAAGGATAGATAGATGGGAAATAAAAGAAATATTTATGTTATTAATGAAATATTAATAATTATTTAATGTTAATATATTATTTTTATAATTATATTTTAAACCACTGAGAGATGATAACATCATTCAAATATTCTTGGACAACCACCTTCACGAAGCAATGTGACGATCCCTTTTAATAACCACACCAAATTGATGATATGCATAAGTATATAATGTGGTGTTTATGATATTATTATAATTTAGTAATGATAAAATATTTCTTAACTCCTTTATATAATAATCATTAATTAAATGGAAATGTAATTCCTGGATGCATACAACCTACCCTCTCTATGAGCGTAACAGACATCATTTACCAATACCATAATTCATGATTGGTTTTAAAAGTATAATTATTATTTAATTATTATATTTATTTCATGATTATTATTCTATAGATTATGTAACAATGATCAAAATAATAGGACCAAAAATAATGAATCATGACATATAAGAAAAAAAATGTGTTATTCCCCAAAACATGATTTTAGCATGGATTGTAATAGATGGGTAACAAAAGAAAATAATTAAATCCTATTTGGTTTGATATAATAATGTATTATTCCTTAATTTTTTTATAATATACTTACATATTATATAAATAATTATTGAATGAGTGTGATTGATGTCAAGACCTACGGTAATAGATTTCTGTCTCACATTTATTTTCATTGAGAAAATCTTCATATTCACTATGTGTTTCTTTTAGGTGGTTTATATACTACCAATTAATTTATTTTATTATTATTAAAATTAAAATTATGGTTATTTATAAACAAATTTTATGAACTCTATTTAATGGGGATTATGGTTTCAATGTTATCAATTGGGTATGAAATTTCTAGTTTCTTTTTTATTTCTAGGAGACATATGAAAATCAACAACTTGTTTCATTTGTGTGGTGTATATAGATACAATTTTACATGTTATATCAATAATATAATTATTTTAATTATATTAAATGCATCATTCTATGACATTATTTATTAGGGATTTTGATTCAAAATATTACTAAAGTGATAAGAGATTTTTGTCTCCAATTTCATTCTTTGAAACTTAGGTCATATTACACACCTGTCTTATTTTACGAGGTGAATATGTAGAACATCATAAATGTAATATCATGCATTTAATAATTATAATTATATTTTATGTTTCATATATTTTATCATTTTATGAGGCTTATACTTTAAATTTAGAAAGTGATATGAGTTTAATTATACAATCTAATATTTAATCAGGATTGTTCATGATTAAATATTAAATGTTGAAATATTATGTTATAACCCTCAAGAATTATCATATGTTTTCTTCTAAATTGGTGTTTAATGATATTTTCATGAATTATTAACATTTTCCACTTTTTAGTGCTCAAAATAATTGAGAAAATGTTTTTAATAACAATCTGAATTTTTATATCTCTCCGGTCAGAAATCCATTTTTTCCAAACCTATATTTTCAAAAAATGTTTTCAAATTTTTTTATTATTAGCCTATGTTTTTTAAAATACATTATTTCACTAGTAGGATTTTTTTAAAAATGATTTCAAATTATTATTTATGTCCCTTCCCCAACAATTCCTCTTTGGATTTTACAGGAAATGTGAATGAAATCCTTGTTTTAACATGTATGGAATTAGAAAACCTCATATAATTAAGGCCATTTTATTATTTGAATATTATTCGATAAATTATAAAGTTTATTTTATATTAAATTAATTTTAATAATGTTTGATGTTTTATAAATAGTTTTTTGAAATTAGAACAAATATTTTCACTATGAAATGTTTTAAATGATTAATCAAAATCATTTTCCATCTATGATGACATCTGTTGATGTATCCTATACTTTACTAGTGATATGATCCAATGATTCCGTTATTAGTATTTCTTTGATTTTTATATTTTTATGATGGTATAATTATTATGATACCCTATTCTATTCCATAACATGAAAAACTTCTTATGAAACCCACTTCTTTTCCCACAGGTTAAACTATGTTGTAATGATTAAATGATTATGAATCTTGTTTCTTTTCCAAACATTATGATATAATGAAATTTTAATGAAACCTATTTCATTTCATTGGATATGATATGACTATTATTTTATAAAATTGTATAATACATATATATGATTCTCATTATGTGATGGGTGGGACCAATATTTCCCTCTAATTCATTGTGAAAGGATGGATAGCTTTTCAGTAATAATGTTATTTGTGAACCATATTACATGTCCAAAATGTTATAAATAGTCTTTATTATAGATCGAAAATGTTCTCATTGAACCTAATTAAATTTTTATAATGTAATGTATGTACCTTTTATTTTATGTCTATAATGTTCTAAATAGACCTTTATTTTATGTACATAATGTTATTTGTGGTCACGGTTTCTTGTACATATGTTTAATTAGGGACTGATTTAATGTTATAAACTTAATGAGTGAACATGTATCAATTAATAAATGTTCAAAAAAATATAATCTGATGTGAATATGAAAAATATATTTCTTATGACATTTTTATTTTCTCTTGGATCATGTTATTTTCCTTACGATTCATTACTTCAGAACCACCAATATTTATTCTATGACTCAAGATTTGGATATTTTATTTGTAAGGTATGGGTTTAAAATTTTATTCTCATTCTATTATACCCCTATTCCCATGTTATGATTATATATTTCCCTTTTTTACACTTACTGATAATATAATAACATATTTTCTTAATTTTACTTTCCCCATGTTATGAATAATGATTTTTAAGTAAGATTAATTGTTGGAAAGAAATACCTCATGTTAACATTGAAGTATTTTTGGTTCGATTGTGTTTGTTGAGAAAAGCTTGTTTCCATGGTATGTTGTAGAGTTATAGAGAAATTTAAAACAATATATGTTGAATTTTTTTCATAATAATAGAAATACACTATTGGGGAAGTACAAACAACTGTGTATAAAAGGTGACTTAGTTTCCCAGTGTTTGCAAAACGTTTAGGGGCCAAACATGGGGTGTGGAGAATTTTCTTTGGAAAAGGAGTTGGGAACAAGGTTAAAGGTGAATCTAAATGTTGTGTGAAAGTAATGTTTCAATATTAAAACATCAAAATTTGGCTAAGGAAAAAATTGTGTGAAATATTTGAATGTGCGTGAAAGAAGAGTTTGCGTGAAAAAAAGACGAGTTGCGCAAGGTGTTGAAATAAAGATGAAGTTATTTTCACAAAAGAGAGTTCTTCACCTAATGAGATATCAAACATAGTTCTTATTGTCATTGGGTAATATTACATATTCATAGGAAAAAGTTTAAGGATTTTTCATGGAGGGTCGATCGGGTCTATAAATAAGTTAATAACCCCATCATTTAGATATATCCAAACATAGAGAAAATCATGGCTGTAAATCATGTAAAATGTGTGCACAAAGGTAGCTTCACACAAATAGGGAGTTTCACAGAAAAATATAATTTCTCACAAAACACAAAAGTTGTGTGCATGTTGGTAATCTATGATAAAGTTAAATGTTGCATGCAATGTAATAATGTTTCAGGAAAGGCATCCAAAGGTTGCACACAAGATAGAAGTTTCCCAATAATTATGTGGTAAAGGGGTATTCATCACCTAGATTAAATTAAAACTAAATAATGTAGTGAATGGGATGTAAAACATATTGATTCGATATATCAATGTGGATTTTTCTGAACGAAAAAATGATAACAATTTAGTTAAGAGGGTAGTGATATTTAAAATTTTTATTGGTCATAAACTAGGAGGTTCCATGAGTTCATTACAAAAAGTGTACATTCTGCGAGCCTAGGTATAAAAGTGATCTATCTATAACTGTGATTTTGATGTGATCCCTATTAGAATCGGTACATTGTCACATTTCAATTGTATGATCCTTAGACGTATCATATTAAGTGTTATCCAAAATAAATTTATGTGTGTCGTGTATTATTTTATATTTTTTCATTCATTTGTATGATAATGGGAGATAAGAACATCTTTTTTATCAATGAAACAAGATATGAAGGTTTATATGTTTTAATATGTCATACCTTAATTCTCCCCTCCTCTTGGGAAAATTTACCACGTTTGGGATAAAAATTATTATGAGAGAAAGAAGTTACTTTTATTGATTCTATTAGAAGGGTTGTTAATCATAAATTGATTTTTATGTTCTGTGGAAGAAATTTTCAATTATATAATAATTAGATGGAGAACAATTTCTAACCATTAAGAATGGATGTCTTTAGAGAAACAATTCATGGTATTTCATCTAGTGTCTATAGTGTTGCTTTATCATAAGTGGACCAAAGGGAATTAGTTGTAGATAAAGAAGGTATGAATTCCATAGGGGGATCCCTATCCAATGCAATTTATACTAAGGTAAGGTCACTAAATAAATCTCATGGTTTGTGGTAAATGCTAATAAACATTTAGGAGGGTGACTCAATGGTCAGAGAGGCAAAGTTGCAGGTACTGTGGAATAAGTATGAAGATTTGATAATGCACTCTAATGAGTCTATTAATAAATTCTTTGTCTAGGTGAATATTTTTTTGTAATACATTACTGGTATCATATAAATTATTGAATATATAATGATTTTTATGTGAATCATAAAAGTATTCCACCTCTATCTAGACAAAATACATCTGTATTTGATGATAATGGTACAAAAGTGTTTACAATGTATAGATAGCACAATACTCTAGTTTCATATGAGATGAGAAATGACGAGAATAAGTCTATAGAAAAAGAGAATTACAAAGTGGAGGAATTCCATGTGATGAGTAATCACACCGTGGAATATAAGTAGGAAGAAGAAGAGAGAGATGATGTGATCTCAATACTTTCCTCAAATCTATAGAGATGAAAATTAAAGTTCAAAGGTAAACTCTAATATTCATGATTTTTATGTTTAATGGTTGGAAATATCATTGAATGGTTTCCCAAGAAGTTACAAAAAGATGATGAGGATGAAGCTAAAATTTCAATGAATAATTGTTTAGCCTATGTGAAATGTATGAAATAGTAAAGAGAAATTTCATCATTATTATGAATCTTATTTCAAAAGAAAATGAAATTTTAGAAGAATATGATGTTGAAGAGATATGAAATTATAAAGATCATGATGAAAATTCTATGATGGTATTTTTTGGTAGTTCCTATAAATGGGAAGAAGTCAACAATGGTGAATTATAAGTTTAAGGAATAATTGACTTCCAGGATGAATGAGAAGATTCTCTTGATGATAAAGTTATTTGGAGATACAAAATGAAGAATTCCTATAATGTGGTTCATGATACCTAACTTTATATGCATCAATAAGATGATGAGATGTCTGATATGATTAAAGATATTGAATATATGAAGTCTTCATTTTCAGTGGACTCAAAAGTAGTTAGTGGGTATAAAATTAAAATATAATAATAAATAAGGGAGACCGATGGTTTAAACAATATAGTAAAAGAAAAAATCAAACACATTAATGAACTGGAATAGGAAGTCGTCAAACTACGATGAAAAGTTACGGATCAAGAAAAAATATTAACTCTCAATATTCTATCAGAAAAGTACACCATTCAGGTGACATAAGAAGTAGATGTAGGATATAGAGTTTGAGAAGAAAATAATAAATTTTCAGGTTCAAATGATAATACTGATATGGGTCTTGACCGAAAAAAAAGATGTGATAATTGTTATTAGATGGAAAACACCCACTATGAGACAGAAGATTTATTTTTGTATAAAGAAGAACTTGAATACTCATATAACCGAAGTGATAACTAGTGGTGTAGAAGTTAAATGTAGGAATACACCCTGTATCACGTGTTATTACTGTAGAAAGATATGACACTAAAAAATGTGTGTTCTATAGCAAAGAGATTCCAAAGTGAAAAAGAACACCAACAGAAACCCAAAAGATTTCAATACACTTGAATATATTTTAAAGGGTCATTGTTTCTATTGTGAATTATTTGGACACATAACAAGATATTGTACATAAGTTATTCAGAAGAATGTGCCAACAAAGAACCAAATTGGTCACAAGTAGCCACTCAATGAATAATCAAGTGAGATGAAAATGAAAAATTATTTTCATTTATGTAAGTTGATTTTGATCCATCATACTTCGAGGAAGATCATGATTATCAATCTATTCTACATATGCAGTCAAAAAAATAGATCAGTAAGATAAGAGATGAGAAGAAAGTAGTTTTGGAAGTTTCCCTGAAAGGATCACATCGTTTTGGGGTATAGATCCTTGATAGTCGATGAAAATACCATATGATAGACAATGAGGATATTGTTATAGGGAAAAAATATGATTGGGTGGTATGTTTAAAATCTGAAATAATAATGGCTGGAAGACTGTTGGTTTGGGAAAATCAAATTTTGGAGGTAAATAAATTATATTTGTTGATGTCTTGGTCTTTGAAGGTCATATCCACAAATTTCTTACTGTTAGTCAACCATGTGACTCGGGACATTCCATAAAATTTACTAAGAATATGTTTATCATCGAAGGAATATATGGTGTAGTTTTAATATAGGAAAAAAATGAAGAGGGATCTCTACCTTTTAGGTGGAGAAGAAGATATGTTATTTTTTACTAGAGAGAAGAAAATAGTATGTAGAGTAAATTTCATTTTCATCTATCCCAACCAACCCTTGAAGATATAGTCAGTTGTGATGAAACTCAAGACCTCTCTAACCTATCACATGATCATACTCATACATGATATTCTTTTCAAAATGAAAGATAATCAGAAAGATGTTCTAGGAAAAAAAATGTCACTAAAAGTGCATGAATGTATGCATGAATTTGTATGTGGACCTATCTCACTAATATCCATTAATAGGATGAAATATTAAATTCTTTTCATAGATGATTTCATCAGGGTGGAATGTGTGTTTTCCATTTTCAAAAAATATGATGTGTTTAGTTGGATAAAAAATTATTAGAGGGAATATAAAAGGTTGTTTGGATAAATTATTTTCAGGATTCATTCTAATAATTGTACGAAATTCACAAATATTCATGTAGATTATTATCTCAAAAAACACAGGATATGTAATCATGTTTCAGCAGTAACAACTCATCAATGAAATAGAGTGTTTGAGAGAAGAAATCAGATCAATAATAACATAGAACAAATAATGATTATTAAAATGGACCTACTAGAAAAATTTTAGAAGGAAGAAGTCTTGACATTAGTATACATATCTAATAGGGCATGGTTATTTCCAAATAATGAAAATATTTCTTAATATATGTGGAATGGAAATAATCCAACATTGACATAATTTCAATTTTTTTTAAGTATCTGTTTTTTTTCAATTAGGATAATCACAAGAAATTTGAATAAAAAGGAGTTGAGGAGATATATATGGGATATTTTGGAAATAGAAAGGATTAATAATGTTTTACCAACAGTCTTGGATAGTTTTTTTTAAAGAAATGATGTCACCATAAAAGATAATAAATATATTCTACAAGCACATAGTTACTAGTTTCACGATGAAAGTTATGAGGAGAAAAGAACCATATGGGGAGTTAAAGTGGAACGTGATGATTCATAAAAAGATACTGATGATGAATATGAGGAAGAAAAATATATTTATGTATAAAATATGAAGAGTTGTGATGATATCAGCAAATAGAACATTATTGATGATTAGTAAGTTCATGTTCAAACATAAAGGATAAAGTCATTACTCCAGGTGTCCATTATATAATAGGTATATCCAAATTTTTTTGACGAATCAATTGCAGATGAGAACTTGGTTCAAGATATGAATGAAGATCTTGACCAAATTGAGAAGAATAATACATGGGATATAGTTTCAAGGCCAACAGATAAGAATTTCATTCGAACTAAATGGGACTTTTTCAAAAAGATGAATAACGATGCAACAATGATCTGAAATAATGAATGGCTAGTCTGCAATGGCTACTCACAGATATAGAACATCAATGTAGAAGATAAATTTTTATTTGTTGCAAGGCTAAAGGAGATTAAATTATTCTTCTCTATAGTAATGGAAATACGGTTCAAAGATTTCCAGATGGACACCAGGTCAACATTTTTAAATTGGGTTTTAGAAGAAGAAGCATATATTCAGGATCTATATGGTTTTCTAATCCATGAAGATGATAAAACAACATGTCAAGTAAGAAAGACACTATATGGATTAAAACAAGTACTAAGATCATGGTATTCATGATTAGATCAGTTTCTGAAATAGCTCAGTTTTCAGGATTGTTGATCGGATTAAAATCTATTGATAAAAAACGAATGTAATCAGTGAATGATGGTGTTAGTGTATGACAATTAAAATAATATTTCAAAGATTAGATGAAGTATAGTGCATAAATTTCATCAAATTCATGAATATTGAGTTCAAAAAGACTATGATTAGTGAACTAAAATTTTCCTTGGTTTATAGGTGACACATGGAATGAATGGAACATTCATTTCTCAATCAAAACATGCCAATGTGGTTCTGAGCAGATTTGGAATGGATAATTACCAGGAGATGAAAAATCTAGTAGCTACCCAAATGAAATTATCATGAGATGTTGATGGCGCAATGGTAAATGTTACAAAACACAAGAAGATCATTGGAAGTCCACTGTACATGACAACAACATGAACTGATATTATTTTTTCCACAATCCAAGCATCGATATGTAAAAGAAATCCAAAATAAAAGGATTTAATTTTATTGAAAATAATACTTTTGTATATCAAGGACATAATGGATTTTTGTTTGTTGTAAAATGAAAAATCTCAAGAAAAGTTATTGGGATATACAAATGCAGATTAGGCCATGTCAGATAATGATAGAAAATAAACAATTTGGGGTGCATTCCAACTTCGTAAATTTTATATTTCATATGTAATAAGGAAACAAGATTTCATTTCATTGAACACCACATAATAAAAATATATTGTATCCAATCAATCTTGAAATCAATTATTGTGGACGAAGAAGCTGATTGATGATATTGGAATTAATGTTAATTCTCCAATTAGAATCCATTGTGATAGTTCAAGTGATATAAATCTTAGAAAAAATCCATTCCATCAATAAAGTAAAAAGTACACTGAAATCAAGTATAATTTTATTGATGAGATGTTAGATAATGGGATTGGTATTTTACAGTATGCACCAACATTAAAATAGGTTTCAAACATTCTAATAAAGGATTTACCCAAAGAAGAATTTTAATTACATCAACTAGCTCTGAGAGATCATTCGACTCCCTAAACATGAGAAATTTTGGAGGTGGGACCACCTCTACTTGAGGAATGGTGATATATGTCTATAATGTGATGACCTATGTTATTTACCCTATTCCAGACCACAATAATGTGACCTTTAGGTTTTTTGACAGAGGGGGATAAATTGTGCCTATTAGAGGAGAGAAAAATTCTTAATGAAGATAGGAGAGAAGCTAATAGGGAGAGCAGTGACATAGGGGTAGGAGTTTTAAATATCAAATGCTAAAGATGACCTATAAAAGGATATATAACATGAAATATTGATTTAGTTATGAATTAAGTTTAGTGGTTTTGGAATGAAGTGATTCTTTGATGAACATTGCATTATACTCTTTTTTCTCATGCCGAGCGTGGATAATGTGGGATTTGAGTGTGTGTTGAGTAAATCCTTGATCGCTATCGGAATTTCAATAATATAATTTTGGTAGAATATGGAAGAAGTTTTATCAATGTATGAAAATATAAAGGGTTATAAAAAACCAAAGGGGGAGATTATTGGAAAAAATCCCTCAAGGTAACATTAGAGCATTTTTAGGTCAATTGTGTTTTTTTAAAAGTAGGTTTCCCTGGAATGTTATAGAGTTACAAAGATATTATTTACAATCTATGTTGATAAATATCCATGTAAAAGTACTGGAAACATAGGAGGTTGTATAAAAATAGCATATACAAAGTGGTGTTGTTTCCCAGTGATTTCCAAATATTGGGGGTCCAAAATTGGAGATTGAAGAAAATGTTTTCCTACAGGGGAATTTATGCACAATATTGAAGGTGAATCTAAATGTTTTCTGAAAGTAATGTTTCAGGACTAACACATAAAAATTTTTCAAACAAACAAATTTCATGGAAGATTTGAATTCTTGTAAAAGACGAGTTTTTAGGATAAAAGAACAGTTTCACACACCTGTGAAATAAAGATGATGTTATCAGCATGAAAAAGATTTCTACCCCCAATAAAATGTCTAATCGTTCTCCTCCACACACATGAAAATTATTACATTCACATAGAAAGTATTGTAAGGATATTGTAAACATGGTTGGCCATGTCTATAAATAATCATCTACCACCTAATTTAAGCATCCCAACACTTAGTGAAAATAAGGGCTCTAAACTGTGTAAAAAGAGTTCACAAAAAAATGTTGTGCCGAAAAAGGGATTTATGTTTAAAATGTGAGTTACATATAAAAATAAGTTATAAAAAGGTTGGTTTTCCATGACAAAGTAAAATTATCTGTGTGACGTGATAAAGTTTTGTGCAAGGCATCGAAAGATGGTGCGCATGATTGACGTTTCCTAGAAAGTATATTTTAAAGTTGTATTCATCAACATGATAAATGTGAAAATAAATGATG